>JALGBA010004268.1:1802500-2487500 GCA_023970755.1 Azemiops feae | reverse complement strand
TGTTTGCACCTTTCCCATCTCCGCATTCCTTTTGCTGACTTTGTACTGGATTGCTGCGACGTGCAGTCAGAGCCAGCATGTCTTCAATCCCAGCCCCTCCCCCCGAATCACCCACATTCCAATTTCTCCCCTCCTCCGTTGCAAATGTCAGGCTGGCAAGATGCAATGCAAAGCAAGAAGCAGAATGACAGCCAAGAAGCGATGCGAAGCAAGAAGCAGAACGCCAGCCATGACATGCCACCCCTCCAGAGAAAGGCTCTTAGAGAAGAATGGCAGCCATGACACATAGCTTGCAAGATAGTTGGAGAAATATATTTCCTTACAGAATGTTCACAAACTCTTAGAAATGGTCAATGCAAATAATAACTTTTGTTGCACTTCTTTTCTTTGTTGCAAAGTCTAGGGATTCTATCAAATTAAATGATCTGAAATCTGAAGTGTCACCACGGATCTCAGCTGAAGATTTGATTGACCTCTGTGACCTGACAGGACCTGGTCATTCTAAAACGCCAACAAAGAAGACAAAGTCTAGCAAACCAAAGTTGCTTATTGTTGACATTCGGAACAGTGAGGAGTATCCTTCTATGCTGAAAGTCATGGCTTAATAATTTCTAACTGTTTTTGTCATCGTCACAGTTTTGGGTTGAAAAGTATTTTATGAGAAATGGGAGAAAAGCTTCCCACTAATTGGAGGGAGATTAGTGATTGAAATCATAGGACTGAACTATCTTTAATCCATTATGTGCGGGGGGAAACCTCACCACTTAGAAAATCAGACATCAATAAGAAAACTATCTTTATTTTCTTAGTTACATCTTTTTTCTATGTTCATTTTTAACAACAATAAAAAAATCAAAGCAAACATATCAGCCTGACACAGAATTAACCATCCTAATATCAGCAGTGCTAGAGAGTTGCAACAGAGTAAAACACAACAGACCCCAGACTCCAAATTATATATTTCTTTGTTTTTTATCTCCACACTATTAACCTTGTGTGATAGATTGGGATGAGAAGTAGCCCAGAGTCACTGTGTGTGAGTCGGGTGGCTATGTAAATGTGATAGAAAAATAAATACATAAATAGTGATGTGCAAATATTAATGTGGAAATCCTTGGCTGAATGTAGAATAAGATCTCTTTTCTTTCCCTAACTATTGGAAGTTTCAAAACATGGTCCACTTACTGTAGTACTACTAATAGATTTTATGCTCCCTTCTGTGCCAGATATAGATAGCTAACAAGTTTGCTTTCCCTCACTCTCTTCTTCTTCTTCTTCTTCTGCCATATCCATTATCGGACGTTGGCGATCATGTTGGCGATCCTGTTTTTACCAGCAGCCGCACGAAAAAGTGCTGCTGAGTTTTGTCCAAACCAGTCCCTTAGATTTTGAAGCCATGATGTTGTTCTTCTGCCTGGACCTCATTTGCCTTCAATCTTTCCTTGGAGGATTAAATGGAGTATGCCGTATTTTTCTGGGTGTCGCATCACATGTCCAAAATATTCTAACTTTAGTTTTTTAATTGTTTTGATGATTTCCCTTGGCTTTCCCAGGCGGCTTATCACCTCCTCATTTCTGATTTTGTCAACCCAGCTTATACGTAACAGCCGCCTGTAAATCCACATTTCAAATGCTTCTAGTCTCTTCAGGTGGCCTTCTGTCAGAGACCAACTCTCTACTCCATAGAGCAGGATAGAAAAAATATAGCATCTGACAACCTGATTTTCAGTCTTAGGCTTATGTCGTGACTGCAGAAGACCTTTTTCATTTTGAAGAATGCTGTTCGAGCTTTCTCTATCCTTGTCTTTACTTCAGCAGTCATGTCCCAGCTTTCATGTAAATTAGAACCGAGGTGCGTGATCCTTTCAACTTTTTCTAGTGGTGTTCCTTCTGAATTTACTGGTGGTAAGTTAACGGGTTGTTTGCTGACGACCATGATCTTGGTTTTAGAGGTGTTAAGCTTCAAGCCGTATTTTTCCAGATGTTTCTGTGACTCTGTTGATGAGAAGCTGAAGGTCTTCATGCTTACTGGCAAGCAGAACTGTATCGTCAGCATACATTAAGTTGTTGATCCAAACACCGTTTACTTTGATGCCAGCATCGATGTTCTCCAGTGCCTCGTTGAAGATTGACTCAGAGTAGATATTGAACAGCAGTGGAGACAGATCCCTGTCTGACCCCTCTTCTTATTTCTGCATCAGCTGAGTATTTTTGGCCTAGTCTCACATTTGCTACCTGATGCCAATACAGATTCTTTATGATTTGGATGTCTTTGTCATCTAGTCCCCCTTGTTTCAGGATTTCTAATAGTTTGCTGTGTCTTATTTTATCAAAAGCTTTTTCAAAATCAATGAAGCACATTGCAACACTCTCTATAACAATGATTACTGAAACTCTTGGGCAATTCACATTATTGATTCACAGGATTGTGAAAAATGATGATCCTATTTTTTTTTCATCATTTCCCCCCTAGATTCTGGATTTTCTGTTATCTTTCTATCAGGACACACACACACACACACACACCAGTTACTTAGTTTTCCTTCATCCAACATAGCTTCCATTACTCAACGTATCTTCTCAGTGCCTACAAGTCTGTTTTTCAGTAAGACCCAATGAGAAATCAAATGTCTCTTCCTATTGCAGGTATCATTAATTAGAACTGATATTTTTATTTTTAGTGCTAGAGACTTAGAAACATTTAGAACTGAATTACTTTTAAATTTAAACACCCTTTTCTTAGTCACACCTTTATTAGAAAACAAGCCAAAACCCAACCCTCAGTATGTTGTACTATCTAACTAAAACAACAGTGCTCAAGTATAACTATTCTTTATAGATATTTATTAATTTCATGTGCTTGTTGAGGTTTGCAAGGCCAAGCTTCACCGTGTTAATCTGTTGGCTCTTCATTATTTAGTTTTCTGAAGCTTTTCTCCTGCAGTAGTTTAATCTTTTTAAGCCAGATTCATTTATAAGGAAAGCTTTTAATTTTGCCTGCACGACATGTTAAGAAAATCTCACAGAAACTTGAGCAGTTCTGCTACTAATAACTCTTTGTTGAAATTAACAGGCAGCTTTTCTTGCCAAGGCAGTGGGTGTGTAAAGTTAATAACATTTCATCTGTAAGATTTGCTGTTAAACCCAGAGGTTGGCTTTTAATAGATCAGTGAAATATATCCAAAATAGGAAGTGCTACAAAAAGAAGCAATAACTTAGAGGAGTTTAGTTCCATAGTCAGTGGAGAACTATATCCCAAGCACAGAAGGCATTTCTCAGTTCACAGAGATCACTTTGTTTTTTTCTCATTAACTGTGAATCTTGGTTTTACTTAAAACAAGAATCTACAACTTGCAATCCTTGGGAACCCTCAGACTTCCCCATTTTCTGATGAATTATGCTTAATTAGATATGACGAATAATCATACCAGCAAGTGTTGAGTTAACCCAAATTAAATGTTAATTAATTTTCTCAACTCTTCCCACTTTTTGGAATGTACTCCCTGGAGTTCATTTGAAAGCCAAGTGCTGCTTTCAGTAGTGGGGAAAAAAATACTTTTGTGCTCTTAAGGCAAAAGGCTTTTTATTCTCAAAAATAGGCCTGTCTTACAGATTCTTAGGCCCAGAATCCTAGTTATAATTTTGCATATGTAATACAGTCTAAAAAGAATTAAAAATGTTTCCAGATTTAGGAGTAATTTAATTTTACCAGTATAAGAGTATTGTGTAGTTATTTCTTTTCCTATCTCAATTTTTTTATATATATAAATGGGGGGGGGAAGGTGAAAGAAGCAATAGGAAAACATTTTGGAATAAAACTCCAGTGAGACAATCAGGTCATTTCACAATAAAAGTTTCATCTGGAAGCCACTTAATTCAGTTGAAATTAAAATAAAACTCCATTAAGAAAAAGCAGGTCATTTCACAATAAAAGCTTTATCTGGGAGCCCCTTAATTCAGTTGAAATGAAAAGCTTGCCTATAACAGAAGGCTAAAGGTCAATCCATACAGACTCTAGACAGTTTAAATAGTATTCAGCCTGATGAAGCATTATGAAATTTTAGGCAATTGCATGGAAAGGAAGAAAGAGATTCAATTTCCAAAGCTCATAAACTTGTTTTTGTAGGATAACATATGTAGACTGCACATATCTAGTCAACCACTAGATGGAAGTCTGATTGTCCTATATTTGTCTATTCTTTCATCTAGTCTCAGCCCTTTGAGGTATTCCAGACAAGACGCAGAACTAGGAGTATTAGTTCTATCTTTGTTGTAAGCTTTCATTAACAGTATCTTCTTGTAAGTCTGAAAGTATATCTCCTTCCCCATTGCCTTTACAGTCCCTAGGGTCCCTGAGATGTTTGCCACTTCCCATTCCTTCTGCATGTTCAGCTGCTCTTATCTGACTGTTGCCTAGTCTACAGCTCTTCCTCATATCTCCCAACATCTTTCCCACATACTATTACATCTAATGTTCACATAGAGACTTGGAACCCAGATATGGTGTGCCAAACTGTACAGTCAAATAATTTGGTCATTATTCTTGAGCCAGTGTCACTGACTTTTGTGATTAGAGTTTAGTTGTGCTCATCATCTTGTACTTCGATACACCTAATATTCATGCCTAAAAATTTTGATTCAACATGTTTAAAAATAGTATAATTAATAACAAATTGATTGGAAAATTAGGCCAAATCTAGCAGCTTGGAGCTTCTATTTATTCTTATTTTAGTGGTGGTTCCCATATAAATTCCTACAGAAGCTAGGCTAAAAATAATTTGATTTATATTACAAGTATAAGCTGTAGTGAATTATTTTTTTCTCCAAGATAAGGGAAATCTTTGTGTTAAAAGATGGCACCGTGTAGGGTAGCATTTAAGTGAAATAACAACGTAACATTTAAGTGATGTATGCTTTTGCAATATTCAGCAGTTTTTTTAAAAAAAAAATTAAGTTTAATTATGTTACAAAAATGCCAGTTGTGTTTCATTGTTTTTATTGAGGATCTCCGCGAAATTCTTTACAGTCCTTTAGTTCTGTTACATACATTTTTGCTACTTATAGTCTGCTCACCACTGGAATGGTTAAGATTCCATTTAAGATTGGAGTGAATACTTCAAACACATGCACAGTGACATGCGAAAACAATTGCAGAAACCCAACATAAATGTTTTTCTTTTTTTGAGGATGTATTTATACAGTTGTCAGAAAGGGCTATCCTATTTTTAATCACTGTTACACTACTAATGATAAAGATGTAGATTTATTTATATATTTTGTTGTTGTGGTCCAAAGTAAAAGGTAATTATTTCCTCCAGCTAGGTGAAATTAATGAATTCTTTTAACTAGTGGGATGGGTCAGCTTTTTGTTGATCTCAAGCAAATGTTGCTGTTATGCTTCTCATGGTATAATCTGGACAGTCATCCAAGCTTATACAAGTTGTTTTAAGAGGTATTCAAACTAATATTAATCCTAGATTAGCTGTAAGCCTTCCTAAGGGATTTTTAAAATTATCATAGTGTTGCAATAACTTAAATAGAAAGTTATAACCTTGATTTTTAGCAGGCAAACCAACCATTTGTACTCAGTAGATGAAATTGGAACTTGTTTAGCTCCATCAAACATTAATTTACTCTTGTTTATAATATTTTATAGTCAGATAGGAATAGTAATGCAAAATTATACCCAATTAATAAAACTTCATTAAAATATTAAAACCAGCATTAATAACTATTCAATACCAAGCTGAACTGTAGCTATTTTAAAAAAAATATCTTAAAAACATATCAGATTTAGTAATATGTACTAAAAACACATTCCTTGCACAAATACAGAGGAGAGCATGTTGTACTTAGTATAAGAATGAAAAAGAGCCTAACAGTATTAATAGTGAATATTATGCATGAATATTGAAAAGGAACCTCCATTATTACCCACAGAATTTATTGTCAATCAGTATTTCTGGGATTACATCTTAAAGATCCTAACACAGAAGTTGGAAAGTTATGGACCAGAGTCCTCATCTGGGCTTCAACATTGTCTCAGTTGTTAAGGATCTCATTTCATCTCCCTATGCTCTGAAAAGTCACCCTGAACTCCGTAATAATTTTACTTGGTTATAGGGAAGCTACGTAATTTAAAGAAAGAGAACTGCTTCAGAATTCTTACAAATTGAAAAGCAGAAAAAACATATGCAAGATAGAGCAGACCAAATCTGCTGAAGACAGCAAAAATCAGTGAGTTTCTGCAGAGTCATTAGGAGGAAAGAGAAAACTTTGGACAATCACATATTCCTAGATACGATGAGGTTGAATACCTTTGGGTCAGTGTGAGAGGTGGATATCTAAGTTACATAGTCCTACAAGAAGTCTCAAGCACCAGGTTTATAGCCGAGTTCCTTACTCCTATTTTAGAGTAACAATCTCCTTTGTTCTAGTTATCATTTGTAGAAAAATAGTTCTAGTTGAAGCAAACTTTGGATGAACTTGTCTTGTTGGGGCTTCCCTTATCTGGTGTCCTACGAAAACCATAACCAATAGCTGCAGAATAATTCCGGCACTGAATAGCTTACAATTTAGTTTCCCATCTTTGTCCTGATGGACCATTCTACATGTAAACGTTGCTTTTAAGGAGAGAATCAGAATGGAATGGGGATCCTTCCAGAGTTTTCCCAGGTCGTTAGTTGTCAGGAGAACACTGCAGTCTGATGCTGGGTGTGTTTTTTAGTTTTTTTTTTAGTGTTTTAAAATGTTTTAAGATTTTAACTGTAATATATGCTTTTGAATTGTGAGCCGCCCAAAGTTGCTTGCTGAGATGGGCGGTTATAGAAATTGAATAAATAAATAAAATGATGACAGCATTTATAAGATTCCTAGTTTTGCTCTTGTTGCTCCTCCTCCTTCTCAGTTTCCTTAACTAAAAATTTTTTTATCTAGTTTTAACCGTGGACATATACCAGGAAGTATCAATATCCCATTTGGATCAGCATTCACTGCTGAAGGAGAATTCATCCAGTGCCCTTCTACTTCCACACTTCAGAGCTTTAAAGGGAGAGTTGTGGTGATAGTAGGACATGTGCCAAAGAATGCAGCACAGGTAAGTTGGATGGGGGAGAAAGTATGTATATTGTTCAGAACAATGATTGGCAAATAGTACAGTACCTGGACTGCAATTTTACAGACAACTTACAGATGTAAAAATGTGTACCCAAAATCCACCATTAACTACCGTATGTGCACACCTTAAAAAGTCAAGTAATACCTACATAAATATTGAGATTTCAAATGCTTTTGTAAAATGTCTAGGTCATCCTTTCAGCCTGGTTATTTGGACTATAACTTTGATCATCTACAATAAGTTGTGGAAATTTAATAATTTATTTATTAATAGGTAAATTAATAGTTTGTTCAGTTCTCATGAGAAATATATCTGAATTTGATTATCAGGCAACTTAACTATTCCATTCCAGGATGTCTTACACTCTAAAATATATGCAATGTTTCATAACAAGGACGGGCTAAAGAGACCAACCCATGTTACAATAAAAAGGCAGTATTTTATTCCATTATAGTTGCTGCTTGCCCGAAATGATAATATTGTAAGGAAATCATAGGGAATGACAGGGTAAAAGAATTGTCATTTTTAGTTGTTTCAACAGGTTGCTAATGCCTAGCAATCACATCTTCTCTCTCTGGTGAGAAAGAAGTTCCCTGAGGATGGAATCCAGCACTAGTCCTAAAGCTCAGAAGATTAAACATCTGGTTCCAGTGACCGAGCCAGATTGGATCCTGCAATATTATCCTGGGACACATTTGCCTTATTTCAAATCACATCTTCCAAAGTAGGATTCCCTGGATGTCTGATTCCAGAGGAAACTTGGGGATCTCTGGATCAAGTTGCACCCAAACTTGGCTAAGGACCAGAATATTTTAGAATTTAAAGGCTATGCTTTTGTGATTACAGCTATTAAAATGAATGCAGCAATTAGTGTTTGGCAAGGAAGAATAAATTAAAGGGATGGAGGGACATAGTCAGAATGATTCAAGGCATTTAGTACAGAACAGAGGGAGATTTCTTGATACCATATATAACAGTAAATCATGCTAAAAGAAACATTCACTTTCCCTAGCTTTTTCAGTTACAGTATAAACAATCTTTATTTTTTAAAAAAGTCTCAGATATTTATATTTTAAATATATATAATAAATAGTATAGTAAAATACAGTAAAAACACAAGTATTTGTGAAGTAACAGAAAATTTAAAAAAAAAATTAAATATAGGGTTGTTAAGGAATTGCCTTACTAAAATTCTTTAATTCTTTTACTGATTTATTTATTCAGCAAATATGTGACCCAGGGCAATCAAACAACTTGGCAATTTTCATATGAACTGCATATAAAACAAGAAATAAAACATCCACAATCACAACTATAGCATAAAGACAAAACAAGACATAGCCCATCAAAAACAGAATATAAAGTTGTGGATCCAAGAAAATATAATAAATGTGCATATTCTATTGACTCAGCAGCAATACTTCCCAGCAGTGTGACCGAGGCCTACATTGTTTGGTAGTTTGCATTGAAATGCTGCTTGTTTTCAGTTAATGTATATATCGAGGAACTTGTGCACATTTCATTAAAGGAACAGCAGATTTATACATATTTTGGGATTCTCTAAAACTGTTACTACTGTATTTCTTTTTCCCTTAGGTGTTCTTGTAACAGCTCCATATTTCCTGAAAAATTAGAATTTTGAGTGTTATCACAAACAATTCAGAACTACCATGTACAGCAGCAATCCCCAACCTTTGCGGCTCCATGGATTGGTAGCGGGGGGGGGGGAGAGGGGATGGTTTCACACACGCACACGCCGCTTGCACAAATGGAGGTTTGTGCACTCACCTTTTACTTGTGCAACCCAATTCCCAATGGGCTATGGACCGGTACTGGGCCACGGACTGGGGTTGGGGACCCCTATCTACAGATTACAAAGCTAGTAATGTAAGTTGTCCAGTGTCATAACAGAGTTTTGCCTTTGAGACTGTCTATCCATAGCAATATCTGTAGTGCAGTTTCAGGAACTGATTGGATATACAGTAAGTTAGTTTCTCTATGTGAAGTGATTTAGGACATTAGTTATTTTCTAAGTTATAAGGCTAAATCAGCTAATAAGGGGACTCTGGTTTGAGCTGATAAGATTTTCAGTAAGAAGTGTTCTTTTAAAAGAGATTAACTTTTAACTTCATTAATCTGATGACAGTAATATTTAGAAATTTTGTTCTGTGATTCTAAAAACAACAGGTTCTTGAACTCAAGCTCATTCCAGATATAGTGAAAATTAAACAAATGAACTTTACCTTTACCCTGTTTTTATAACTGTTAGTGATTAGGGAGTGTGAACTTTTTATCACCATTCATTTATTTTGCCCTGTAAAAATTATGGTATGTTTCTAAGTCATTAACTGGAACCATTTTTAAATAGTTTGGTTATATTATTTTACTATCGCATTAGAATGCTTGTTAGTGTATTATATTTTTAGAATTACAATTGATGGGATTTCATCTCCCCCAAGCTGTATGTGTTCTTTTTTAATTCTGACAATGAAATAAGGCAGGATGACATATTTCTGGCCTCAGCATATATCTCTTTGCCTCTATGAAACTGATTGATTTTTAAATATGTTTGGTGACCTTTCCATGTGGGAACTGTTTCCTTGGCTGATAACTAAAGAAAATTATTTGTTTCATAGTATCACAAGTACTGGGAAATTAACTTTAGAGTGCATTTTCAGTGGAAAATTATTGACTCAGTGGCCCAAAATAACAATACTACACAGTAGATACACATAGTAGCATTCATTAGTGTGTGCCAAATCAGCTAATCCAACTCTGGAACCAACCCAGTCTCATGGAGTTATTGTGGAGATAACCCAGAGTTAGAATCAGAAAATAGAACAACATTGTCTCATAGCTGAGCATGGGAAAACCAAAACAATTATTTTTGTTGTTTTTTTACCAGTAAGTGAAATCCACCAAAGAGTGGAAAAGAACATGCTACAAAGAATTGAAATATTTCAAATTTTGTACAATTACAGATTTTTTGAAGCCACAGTTCTTCTACAAAATGTGTTGTGTTTTCTTATTTTCAATTATCCATAACTTAGTTGTTTGGGAATGTTAATTTTTATATAATTATACAAGTCCCCAAGGGGATGAACAACTTTGTAAAGTTTCAGACATAGGTTATCTGTTGAAGCATAAATAGACAAGATGAAGTCATGAATCTTGTCAGTTGGCCAGGTTAATTAGTTAATGCAGTTAACAAAACATTATTATTCAGATAAGAAACTCAGGAAAAATCTGGTGAAAGATTTAAAAAGGTTTGGAGATTTTTTGAAAATTATATTTGTCTCATTGTTTACATGAGTTAAAATCAATCATGGAAGGCTAAGATGAGAAACAGTATATGTTTCTGAAGCAGGTGCTTCATTTTTTCTATCATTTAATATGTATTGCAATTACAGTCATACAAGCATCATAAAATATATTGTAAGTAAAATGCTGAATGATAACAAGGAGATATAGTATTTGATGACCCTCTCTTCTGATAATAGTGATGTATTTTTAGCCTATTAAGAAAAGACTCATAGACTTTTTCATTCTATCTAACTAAATAGCACATGATGTAATGAATGTTACAAAATTCACTTACTACTATCTTCAGTAAGATTTTTGTGCTTTGCAAGAGTGGAGTGATTATTTTGAAAATGTGTCTACTTTTAAAGAAAGGAGATAAATCCATAAATTAGATCTCAAATTTAAAATACTATATTTGACTGTACTGTATGGTAGGTTTATTTCTTATCATATTTTCCATCTACCTAAATTAATAGGAACTTTAAACTGCTTGTAAGCTGAACTCTTATACCTGCCATTTCTACTTGAAATTATGGAGTGGAAGGGGTACATTTCTTACCAGTTGAGAATTTAGGGAATGTTCCTTTTATCTTGAGTGAACAAATAGTGCATTTTTGTCATAGTTTGTTCCTTACTACTTATCTCACTCATTACCTTGATGTTTGTAGAGTTGTACTCTTTTGGATTGCTTTCACTTGTTTTAAATTCCAAGCCACATCTAAGAAACTTTCTTAATGCTTTCTGCTTCATTGTTCAAAAGATCGTTATTGGTCAGGGTTGTAGAATTGTTATGTGCCAAATCAAGTGATTCCAGATATCAAATCAAGTGATTCCAGATTTAAATATTGATGATACTGGCTGGGAGAAGATTCATCAAAATACTTGGTTTACTATTGGTTCCAAAACTTTGGCTTTTTAATATATTGTGATGAGTGGAAACATTTAGATAAAGTAATTATCTGTATTAATATTCTATAAAATGTAAATGTAACATCAACAATTCAGGATTTATCCCTTTCTTTAATGCATTCTTGTTGATTTGTAATATTTTATCTAATTTTGAATTTATTATAAAAAGATAAAGAATAACCTGCTTTGAAAGCATGATCCCAGAAAGCCTCAAGGCCAAGACAATACATAAACTATATTGATGTCTAAAAATGCAGGTCTTTTCGTATCCTTTTTATCACCCTGTTCTAAATCTTAATTATTCTTTCCTACAGTCATCCACTGCCACACAAAATTAAAAGCCGTAAAACAATTAGCTTTTGATACATGACTATGTACAGGTAGTCCTCGACTTATAACCACAATTGAGCCCAAAATTTCTGTTGCTAAGTGAGACAGTTGTTAAATGAGTTTTGCCCCATTTTACAACTTTCTTGCCATAGTTGTTAAGTGAATCACTTTAATTGTTAAGTTAGCAACACAGTTGTTAAATGAATCTAGCTTCTCTATTGACTTTGCTTGTCAGAAGGTCGTAAAAGGTGATCACATGACCCTGGGTCACTGCAACCGTCATAAATGAGTCAGTTGCCAAGTGTCTGAATTTTGATCACATGACCATGAGGATGCTGCAACAGTCATAAGTGTGAAAAATAGTCATAAGTCACTTTTTTCAGTGCCATTGTAATTTCGAACAGTCACTAAATGAACTGTTATAAGACCACCTATATAAGTATTTTGAACTGAATTATATATGAAAAAGCATATTGGCATATTCAGGAAAGAGAAATTTATAATAAATTTATATAGCAGTGTTCTTGCAAGCTTTCCTGATTTGCTTAGATTAATTTCATACTTCAGAATTTTAAATTTAAATTAATTGGATTTTAAGTAGAGGAGAGTTGCAATTGCAGAAGTTATTAATTGGGTTGTTTTATTTTAACGTGTCTTTCTCATTCTGCCATCGCTTTATGGATGTTTCTAAACAGAGGGCTAGAGTTGCTTCTATTCAAAATGTGTTTTCCTGACCCTTTCTTTTGGGGGAGGGGGCAGGAGGGAGAGTGGAATTAGGCAGAAGTGTTAGAAGACATGAGAAGGGTTAAAATAGAAGAGACTCTTCTATAAAATATCCATGACAGAGGCAGCATAATTGCAGAATGAAAGCCTAGTTTGGAAGCATCCTAAGTTGACTATGTAAATATGTAAAAATAAATATGTAACATATAGTCAACTCTATTAATACTTCCTTTGTTGCTTCTTTTCCCCCTCTAAGTTCACTTGCGAAAACAAAAGTTGAAAACTTATGGAAGCATTTGGAAGTCGTATAGTTGTCTTGTGTTCAGCCTTAAAACTTGCATTATCTCCACCCCCACCTCCAGATGGGGAAAAGCAGTGAAACCAGTTTTCTAGTCATCTGTATGGTGTAGGAAAGCTAAACTATTGTGTAAGTGTAATGATGGCCACTTAAAAAAAAAAAAAAAGGACAGGACAGGACAGGGCTAAGAAAGATTGAATGGCAGTCACATTATCAATGCAACACAGCTACAGTTCATAGCTCTAGTCCAATTGGAGTGTCCATCTATTACGTTGTTCTTATTGCCTTGTTCTAAAGCTGAGCTTTTCTACTTTTAGTTTGCTCTGTTCACTTTCCAGAGTCGGCTAATTTGGGTCAAAGTATAAATCCTGTTGGAAAAGCCACTTTGATGTAGGGGTTAAGGCTCCAGGCTAGAAATCAGGAGACTGTGAATTATAGTCCCACATTAGGCACAAAAGCTAGCTGGGTGACTTTGGGCTAATCACTCTCTCTCTCTCTCTCTCAGCCAAAAGAAGGAGGAGGCAATGACAAACCACTTCTGAAAAATTTTGCCAAGAAAAGTGCAAGGACTAGTCCAGGCAGTTGCCAGGATTCAACAC
Organism: Azemiops feae; assembly: GCA_023970755.1. Classification (NCBI taxonomy): domain Eukaryota; kingdom Metazoa; phylum Chordata; class Lepidosauria; order Squamata; family Viperidae; genus Azemiops; species Azemiops feae. Next base: position 2,474,221 of record JALGBA010004268.1, on the reverse strand, counting down.
TGACTTAAAAACATAGACAACATAAGTGGTATTAAATCAATAAAATTGCTATTTACTTCAAATTATTGGCCACATCAATAAATGTCTGGTACAGCCAGCAAACAGGACAGGTATAGACGACAACAAATAGTTAAGACTGCAGAAAAAACAATTGCAACCAGCTTGCCTTCCATAGAAAACCTGTATATTGCACTGGTCAAAAGGAGGGCTGAGAAGATGTATGCAGACAAACTGTTTCAACTACGCCCTTCAGGACATGCCAAAACAACTAGACACAGGGACAGTTTTTTCTCGTGACATCATTCTGCTGAACACCTAATTCTCATAGTGCTGTCTATAGTCTTATGTCAGGGGTTCCCAACCTTGGCAACTTTAAGACCTGTGGACTTCAACACCCAGAATTCTGGGAGTTGAAGTCCACAAGTCTTAAAGTTGCCAAGGTTGTGGACCCCTGGTCTATGTGACTTTAGACATACAGTGGGGCAAAAAAGTATTTAGTCAGCCACCAATTGTGCAAGTTCTCCCACTTAAAAAGATGAGAGAGGCCTGTAATTGTCATCATAGGTAGACCTCAACTATGAGAGACAAAATGAGAAAACAAATCCAGACAATCACATTGTCTGATTTGGAAAGAATTTATTTGCAAATTATGGTGGAAAATAAGTATTTGGTCACCTACAAACAAGCAAGATTTCTGGCTGTCACAGACCTGTAACTTCTTCTTTAAGAGGCTCATCTGTCCTCCACTCATTACCTGTATTAATGGCACCTGTTTGAACTTGTTATCGGTATTAAAGACACCTGTCCACAACCTCAAACAGTCACACTCCAAACTCCACTATGGTGAAGACCAAAGAGCTGTCAAGGACACCAGAAACAAAATTGTAGACCTGCACCAGGCTGGGAAGACTGAATCTGCAATAGGCAAGCAGCTTGGTGTGAAGAAATCAACTGTAGGAGCAATAATTAGAAAATGGAAGACATACAAGACCACTGATAATCTCCCTCGATCTGGGGCTCCACGCAAGATCTCACCCCGTGGGGTCAACACGATCACAAGAACGGTGAGCAAAAATCCCAGAAACACACGGGGGGACCTAGTGAATGACCTGCAGAGAGCTGGGACCAACGTAACAAAGGCTACCATCAGTAACACACTACGCCGCCAGGGACTCAGATCCTGCAGTGCCAGACGTGTCCCCCTGCTTAAGCCAGTACATGTCCGGGCCCGTCTGAAGTTTGCTAGAGAGGATTGGAAGAATGTCATATGGTCAGATGAAACCAAAGTAGAACTGTTTGGTAGAAACACAACTCGTCGTGTTTGGAGGAGAGAGAATGCTGAGTTGCATCCAAAGAACACCATACCTACTGTGAAGCATGGGGGTGGCAACATCATGCTTTGGGGCTGTTTCTCTGCAAAGGGACCAGGACGACTGATCCGTGTACAGGAAAGAATGAATGGGGCCATGTATCGTGAGATTTTGAGTGCAAACCTCCTTCCATCAGCAAGGGCATTGAAGATGAAACGTGGCTGGGTCTTTCAGCATGACAATGATCCCAAACACACCGCCCGGGCAACGAAGGAGTGGCTTCGTAAGAAGCATTTCAAGGTCCTGGAGTGGCCTAGCCAGTCTCCAGATCTCAACCCCATAGAAAACCTTTGGAGGGAGTTGAAAGTCCGTGTTGCCCAGCGACAGCCCCAAAACATCACTGCTCTAGAGGAGATGTGCATGGAGGAATGGGCCAACATACCAGCAACAGTGTGTGCCAACCTTGTGAAGACTTACAGAAAACGTTTGACCTCTGTCATTGCCAACAAAGGATATATAACAAAGTATTGAGATGAACGTTTGATATTGACCAAATACTTATTTTCCACCATAATTTGCAAATAAATTCTTTCCAAATCAGACAATGTGATTGTCTGGATTTGTTTTCTCATTTTGTCTCTCATAGTTGAGGTCTACCTATGATGACAATTACAGGCCTCTCTCATCTTTTTAAGTGGGAGAACTTGCACAATTGGTGGCTGACTAAATACTTTTTTGCCCCACTGTATAATATGGCTCTATTATCTTCTTTACTCCACCCTCTTATTGGTATTATTATGATAAAGAATTTTTCTGTTGCTTTGCCTGTACACTGAAACTTCTGCACTGGAGACAAATTCCTTGTGTGTCTAATCACTCTTGGCCAAATAAAGTATTCAATTCAATTGAATTCATCTTCATTCAGTACTGCTCAATATGGCTTACAAAAGCTAGTAAACTCTGCAACGTTAAAATAAATAAACTACTACTTTGTCTATGAAATAAAAGAAAGAAAAGCCACATTTGGGTGCTGTTCCCTTATGCTCAGAGGACCCACTTGAAAGTCTAGTAACATTCAGTGCCAAAGATAATGCAGAAGTTTAGAAAAGTCAAAAGGGGCACCTCCTTTTTCACAGAATTGTAAGAAAGGGCACCTGATGCTTTTTCTGATTCTATCTCTGGCACTAGGAAGCTATAGTAGTAGCTATACGTGCCTCCCTTCCCAGCAGCTACTAACTCATTTTTCTCTGTTCAGCATAACTTATGATGGTAGGCTTGAATGTCATGGTGGCTTAGGAAATAAATCTCTAGACAAGGAATAAGTGCTGGATTTAATGAATTACAAGTGAAAACTAATTTAAAGCATTTGAATTCTGCTGGTATCACAGAATGCAGAGTTGATAGATACATTTACTACGTCCTGTAGTCTCATAGGCTGCCATAAGATACTTACATTTTCTCCCTCCTAAAGAAAAAAAACCTAGCAAGCAATATATTATTTCAACATTTCTCCCCCAAAGCTACATGATTGGAGGGGCTCATTAAAAAAATTAACTGTAAGAAGAAGTTAGAACACTTGGTGGTAAAATTCTCCCTCCCTTCTCTACCTGTAATTTAGCTTATCTAGAGGGTTTGAAGAGAAATATATAATTTTTATATCTTTTTGTGTCTACAAAGATGGTATGATTTAAATATGGGTTTAAGGAAATCCTTTTATTTATGCAAAACTGAAATTCCTCTGCTCTGAAACACACCTATAATGGAAAGTTCTCCTATTTTATTACTATAATTTTGCAATGGAAAACCCCTCTAAAGGAGGTATATATGAAACTTAAAGTGAAATCCATGTAAATATTTGGAATGATTCTCTCTCTCTCTCTCTTCCCCTTCAGCCAGAGGTAATATGTGCCAAAAATAACCCTTTAACTTTTTGTTTTGTTTAAAGAATCACTGTAAGGGTTGTGTTCTGACTTTGGATGTAAGAAATCAAACAGTACTGGAAAATGACCTATCACTATTCTGATTTTAGTCTCTTTGATTATTCACATGTTCTGTTGCTCTTTAATTGTCAAAGACTTGGCTGCCAGTCAGATACACAGACTACCTTAGCAACAATAATTAGAGAACATTCACCTTTCGCCCTAGTTTTCATTTAACTTTTTTGGTTTTTAATTTACCTTTCAATATAGAATTGAAATAAAGACATATTTATCCTGTTTACTGCTGCTGTTTTCCTTATGTCAGATTTTAGGTTCTAAATTGTTTAACTCAGTATTCTATAAATCATTATACATACCAATTCAGTTTAAATACCAATTCAGAAATACCCTAATGTGAAAAATGTATCCTATGATGACAGTTTTACATCTTCAAGCATATATTCCTTCATCCATGTGCAAACTAGGTGATATAAAAATGCAAGTGATTTCCTACCCACCACCCAACCCTCAAAATCTGAATAGGGAACGTTGTATATGCACAAAAATTTCAATTACTCTCTTTTTCCTTTTTTGGGTAGTATTTTACATCAAGCATAGATCTGATTTATTAAGTCTACTACTTTATGGAATAGTATTTCTGTTAATATATACTAGTGCTAATTTTTTCCCATGTCTAGTTATATATGAAAATATGAAAAAGCTGCATGCATACAAACTGCTTCTTTCATGTGCGTTCATCCAAGTTCATATTTGTATTTGTAAGATCTGTCCTCTTTTGTCAAAATGTTCAATTATGTGCCTTTTTTAAAATCAACCCTTAAGTAATTCTTCTCCCTGCTCCAGACCACCCAGCTAGCAAATACCGTATTTGACCAGTTGTCACAGATTCTCATCAGTTTTCTTGCCGTGTCTCCCAGCATGATGGCAGTCATAGCTCATCATCTCTTCAGGAGTTCTAAAGGGGTCATTTGTCAAAGCTCCGTCAATTACTTAAGCATTGCAAAAGAACAACACAGCTCAAGATTCATTAGCTTTTATGAGACCTCAGCAATTGCTGTTGCCTTTTGGATAAATAGAACTTAGGGGATATGTGGGATACGCTAAACCAAGCATACCGAACCTTTTGGCTTGCCTGGGCCTCACTGAGTGAAGAGGAATTGTTTTGGGCTGCATATAACATATATAATAGGTAATTATCACTAAAAATGACATTATGTTAAAAGTTTAACCTTGTGAACTCTCAAGCTTCCTCTTTTCGCTATGTATTCAAGATGAACAGTGATTAATATTTATATGCATTTATATGTTAGGGTGTAGGTATATACATATGTATGTATACAGCATGTTTATATGTGTGTTATGTATGTGTACACTTTTGAAAGCAGGCAACAGAACTTCATTTTTAATGTGTGCCCACAGTAAAAAATGACATTTTTTTGTCACGTTTACGATCTTGTGGGGCCACTTTACTAGCTGTTCAGGGCCTCGTGGAACCTGTAGATCTTGGATTGGTCATGCTGTGCTAAACCATGAGGCATATGAAAAATCAGGGAAATGTCGATCTAAGCGCCTTCCCTGTCCTCTTTTTTCATGAGCATCCAGGAGAAAGAAAAACAATCCCAAATTCAGTTTCACTTCAGCATTACACATGCAAAACAAGGGATTGTAGCTAAATTCTAACTCTGAATGACTTGCAAAAAGAGCAAAAGGTTAGAATATGGTTCAGCCATTAACAAACAGAATTGCCTAGCCCTATAGCAATAAGAAATTTATTGAATTAAATATGTACTGTGATTTATCTCTCATTCCTTGTTATGACTGGGTGCCTTTCTTGTTTACCTCTGCATTACCAAATTATTGCTTAATGTGACTTGCTAACTGCATAATTTAACAGATATATCATTATTTTGATTCTCTATGAAATAGACCTAAAATATTGATGTTCAGTGTACACAAATAGACTCTTCGTTGATAGTTTTGGCGTCAGGAATGACCTCACCAAATGAACAAGAAAAAGCTCTAAGTTTGTCCTGTCAGTATTGTACCCCTATTCTATAAATGTGAACTTCTGAAGCTGTCCTTGCTATTGGCCATAAAGTCCTGCTATGTTTATCCTGTACTGATTTGGCCCCACTTGAATAGGAAGAGGGACGCCAAGATTCCTTGGCTTTTTTCTTCACTAAAGCTTTTAAGAACAATTAACTCTGTTATCAGCTATATTACTTGCCTATACAAGTAACAGCTAGATATAGATCATGTACTCTATCTCCAGTCTCCAAAGACCTACATGAAAACCTTTGAAAGGATGTTTCTTTTAGCTTTCATCACATACCAATAGATATTATCTTGTATTTGTTCAACACAAAAATATTTGTTATGAAACATAACGAAATTATCCATTTATTGTTTAAAGCAAACTAATCCCTAGTTTTCAAATCAAGAAACCATCGATTTACAGTAGTTTTTGTGCTGTTTTTCCTCTTTAATTGTCAAAATATTTTTGTTGTTAGTTTTGTTGAGATCAAAATATTTTTGTTGTTAGTTTAAATAGGCATGTATTACTTTTGTCCGCTCCGCATAGGGATTTTGTTTATTATATGCATTACAAATATTCTAGAACATGAGTTAACATGAATTGACATCATAGCTGAATTATGTGACCAAATTCTAAAAAGATTGTTCATATAGTTGCATTACAGAGGAAGTATAAAGCATTTGTTGGGTAATGTTTTAATTAAACAGATATGTAAAGGATACCTACAGTATTCCTGCATGAGCCTATTATAGCATTATAATGAATTTGGGTAACATTCTGTGGCATCTATTTATTAAGCAAATGAAGAATTTTCCTAATTACTATTTTCAGGCAAAAATTAAGGCTATTTTCTTGAAAACTATAATAGATAAGGGGTTAATATGGCAAAAAAAGAACTATGTTATGTAATTTAGAAAAGGGAAAACTATATCAAGTATGTCTATAACTGCTTTAAAGAATATTGGAAGTCTCTTAAGTATTTTTGTTTTGTCTTGTTTTTCTTTCTATTGCTTTCAATACTTTTTTTAAAAATTTATTTCTTTTTGTACTGCTTGGTATTTATCTTTTAACTTTCTAAACATACTTAATGAAAATTATATATTAAAAAACCATAATAGCTATAATAACACATGTTGTCTACCAATTGAGCATATATTTAATGCAATTATAAGATCCATAGTGAAATCTGAAAGTCAGCAACATTTCCCATTGCTCTGGAAAATATTGGTGTTGTTTCTCCATTTACACATTCATCACTGAAAACAAATGTGTTGGTCTGCTTTTAACTGGGTGTAGAGGTCCCATCTTAGACATGAAAGCAGCTGGATGACTTTGGATCAACCAATCTCTCAGTACAATTCACCTCACAGAGCTGTTGTGAGGAAAATAGGAGGAGGAATGTACAGTACAGTATGTTCACTGGTACTGTATGTTCACTGTCTTGAGTTATTTAAAAAAATAGAATAAATAGAAATCAGTCAAATAAATGAATATGGATCTTCAAATTCAGTTCTCCAGACCTAAGCATGCAAACATTAAACATTCAGGATAATTTTCAAGTGAGAAGTGAGTCAACACACTGTTGCTCTACAAGTGCTATGTATGGATAAAGGGGGCGATGGTAGGATGGTGAAGGAGGATTACCACTAAAACTGAACCACTTCAGCTGGGAAAAAGTATGTAAAGCTTCTGTAGTATTTCCTGTAAAAAACAAACATAAAAATTACTTGAAAATAATATAGTAAATAAAGATTGCTCTTTGATAATAGGAGAATGCAGAAGCTTTAGTAAGCTTTCTCCCTAGTCTTTCTTATATAGCTACACATAAGTAGTCCTCAAATTACAATCATTCATTTAATGACTGTTTGAAGTTACAACAGCACTGAAAAAAGTGACGTATGACCGTTTTTCTTACTTATGACCATTGCAGAATCTCCCATGGTCACATGATCAAAATTTAGACACTTGGCAACTGACTTGTATTTATGACGGTTGCAGTGTCCTGGGGTCATGCGATCACCTTTTGCAACCTTCTAAGAAGCAAAGTCAATGGGGAAGCCAGATTCACTTAACAACTGTGTTACTAACTTCATAACTGCAGTGATTAACTTAACAACTGTGGCAAAAAAGGTTGTAAAATGGGGCAAAATTCACTTGACTGTTTCACTTAGCAACAAAAATGTTGGGTTCAATTGTCGTAAGTTGAGGACGGCCTGTGTTGAAGCAATATATATACATCATTCTAATATAAAATATTTCTACTTTCAGTTCGCAGCTCATCTGGTGAAAATAAAATATCCAAGAATTTGCATTTTGGATGGTGGCATAAACAAAATCAAGCCAACAGGTCTTCTAACAGTTCCTTCTCCACAAATATGACCAGAAAAACTTCAAGTGTCTCCTATAGCTCTATGGGGGGAAAAAACCTCTTAAGAGTACAACATTTTAATTCTGCTCATGCCCCAAATATTGTGTCTGTTTACAGTGGTTTTTCATTTGAATGGGTTTTTTTTATCATTTTTTACAGAATTTAGCTTGGCTAGAAGAAACTATAAAGCACGGGTCTCAAACTCGATTGCGTCACGTGATGTATCGTGATGTTTTTTACCTTTGCAGAGCGGGGGTGGGCGTGGCCTGTGTGTGATGCATCTGGCCCGCAGGCCGCCAGTTTGACACTCCTGCTATAAAGCATTAAAATTATGTAATTCTAAGAAATCTTCAATTATTTGAGCTTTGTCCATCCAGCAAGAGAAAAAAACGTAGTTGTATATATAAAATCTGCACTTATTAACTCAAATTATGAGTTTGAATTTACATGAATGAATAATATAATTTGAGTGACTGATATATTTAAGATATAATTATTTCAGTTCAAGAATTAATTTGTTTGACTTAATAGTTTATCAGGACCATGGAATATTTAAAATCAAGTAAGGGGAAAAAACTAGAAATTGCTTTCATAACTTGCTTGTTGAATCTTTTACAGAATGTTTTTATAGAAATATGTCCAAACATTTTTCACTCTCTTGTTTGTTACAGCTGTGATAGTGCAGCAGTTGTCATGAAATAGCCTTAATTGTCTGTTAAATTTAAATATATTCTGCTTTGAAAATTATTTTTAAAAGAATAAACTTTTACTCTTACATTTGAAATATTGTTTCTGTAAATATTAGCTTTGCTAATTAAGAACTGTGTCTCTGTGTGTGTGTTCCCTGAATCCTCATCAGTGCAAAAAATTGAAATTGACCAGATAATTTTCTCACTAAGAGACTGGAATGCTTTTACAATCCAGAACAATGTATGATTTGAAAAATCTAAATGGCAGTGTAAAAAATAGAGTTCATGCAAGGTCATTTCTCCCACAGGGTCATTAGGTTTTTTTTTCAGGTGTAATTTTTCATTTTATTAATTTGGGACACTTATGTAAGAGTACCATTGGATATGGTGAATATTATTTCCCACGCACAAATTACTTATGTTTAAATACTTCATCAAAAAATGAGATTAAAACAAAATGGCAAATATTTACCCTAAATTGAGTCTGATTTTACTTTTTTTCATAGAGACTTTGATAATCAATATTCTCTTTCAGAAGAGAAGTTGAATGGTGGAAGTTTTCAGATCATCCATTCTTTAACTTTGCACACAGCATTAACATGCTCTGAATCTACATTTTGAGATGAAGACATTTTATATATATGGTTCTGTGTGAGTGGCAGGCATGCACACCCTCCACCAGCGCAAATGGAGCTCTGCACAAAATCGCAAGTGCTCTCTGCTCACATAAGTGGATCTTCATGCACAAGCACTCACCACTTGTGCAGCCCAGTTCCGAACAGGCCACAGCCCAGGGATTGGGGACCCCTTATATAAAAGACACGTAAGTAATAAATTGTCTTATTGCATCCTAAATACATTTGCCTCAGATGTCTCCACTTCCAGAGTGTTGGGGGTTTGAGCCAGTTTAGTTTAAAGGTTAAGACACCAGTCCAGAAAGAGGGAGACCATGAGTTCAAGTCCTGCCTTAGCCATGAAAGACTTTGGACCAGTCACTCTTTATCAATTCAATCTACCTCACAGGGTTGTTTTCTGGAAAATGGGAGGGGAAGATGTGTTAGATATATTCACTACCTTGAGTTATTTGTCAGTATAATAATGGTGGCATACAAATGAATAAATAAAACTGCGTCAACTGCCATCTTTTTTTAACCTCAAGCCAGGTTCATAAAAATTAAATAGTAAACAAGCTTTACAAGGAACTTCAGAATGTTTCATTATGTCAGTTATGTATGAAAAATGGAGAAAATTATCCAGATTTCATTCGCCCAGTTCCTTCATCAACCAACATCCCATCCCAGTGGAAGCTGTAATAGGATGAAGACAAGGAAAAACTATTTCATAGCCATTCAATAGTTCAGTTTTTAAAAAAGCTTTGGAATGGTTTAGGAACATGCTTAGAAAATGCAAAGCTATTTGGGGAAAGTTTCAGCATGTTTTATTACTGCCTGCTGTTGACAGTTGACTTACTGCTTAGGCCTCTTCTAAGGCCTAAGCAAGTATAAATGCTATTTCATCTCCAAAGAGATCTGGGGAGAAAAACATATAAAGCAGGATTCAAATGTTATCATTCTTAGAATAAATCTACTGAAATTTGCTAAATGAAGTATAATAGTTTTATAGGTCTGCTCTAAATATAATACCACCCTAACTCTAAGTGACCTAAAAAGTTTAAAACAGCAGCTGGAAAAATCTGTGATTTCATTCCTGTCGCTTAAACATTACAAAAGATAAATGGTGCTAGCTGTACTTAGATAACCCAAATATACAATGCATCTTACCTCGATGCCTTTGATTCTTTTTCTTTTCTAAATATAAAAATAAGATTAAAAATAATTCTTTTGCAAAATAGAGGTGGATATCTCTTTTATCCTCCAGGTATTCCAAAGCATGTTCCCTCAACTATCAAAGGACGTGTTTTTCTAGTGAATATGCAGTTACCTGGCAGTAACACTATAAACTGATTCTAGCATGAGTCACTGATTCCACTTTTTTCTTTAGGGAGAAAATTTATCTTTTTTTTCCAGTTTTAGAACATAACTCTGGCGCCACTGAGCACAAAGGTAGTATAATAAATCTTTCTTCTAGTAGATAATTGTTAATATTAGTTACAATAACCTACTTGTCAGTATCTGGGGAATCAGGGGCAATGGATATTATAGAACCCAGGATATTTAAAAGATTTAGCTTCCCTACCTTCCTATTACTAGGTGGAATTGCTTGCTTCCACTCTTCAAAATAATCTTTAGTTAATCCTTTGTAGTTGGCCTATTTAATTTCTGGCATTCTAGATATTCAAGGATGATAGGTACTGGTGCAAATTTCAACAAATATCTATTTTAAATTTACATTAAGTTTAGCCATTTTCTCCAATTTGGCAATCCTCCATATTTTATGTTAACTTGAAATTCCTAGAGCAATTCTATTCTATTCTATTCTATTCTATTCTATTCTATTCTGTAAATAGAAAAAAGAAAGGGAGATTGTGGTTTAGTTGTATAGCTTCTAAACTACACCGTATGCAGAGATTCCATGGGTCATTTTTTGGTATCAGCAATTAATAATTTATATAAATTTAGACACTTGAGTTTGTGAATCATTAGTTATGGCTTAATATTATATGTAAACCCAGCATCTTCTACAAACTAGTTAAAAATCATGGTGTAGCACACGAGTGTGTAATTGTTTAGCTCTTCTTTTTGTTCTATATGTTTCAATTTCACTTCAGTCCCTTGGTTTCATGAGAATCAAACATTATACTGATTTTTCAGAGTTTATTCCCTTTTCTGGCAACAGCCTCCCTCAAACTGGATTTCTCAAGATGTACTGGATTATATCTCTATTATCTCCAACCACCATAATTTTTAGTTGATTTCTAGCCCATCATATCTTGACACCAGATTGAGAAAAGCTACTGGCTCAAAAACTGTGAGAGGGACTTTGGAGTCCTAGTGGATGATCACTTGACTATGAGCCAGCAGTGTGCAGCAGCAGCCCAAAAAGCTAATACAATCCTGGGTTGTATAAACAGAAGTATAGAATCAAGATCACATGACGTATTAGTACTACTTTATAAAACCCTAGTGAGACCACACCTGGAATACTGCAACCAATTTTGGTCACCATACAACAAAAAAGATGTTGAGACCTTGGAAAAAGTTCAGAGAAGAGCAACTAAAATCAAAGGCCTGGAGACTAAAACATATGAAGAACGGCTGCAGGACTTGGGTTTGGCTAGTCTAAAGAAAAGAAGAAACGGGCAAAATGATAGCAGTATTCCAGTATCTAAGGGGCTGCCCCAAAGAAGAGGACATCAAACTATTCTCCAAAGCACCAGAGGGCAGGACAAGAAACAATGGTTGGAAACTCACCAAAGACAGAAGCAACCTGGAATTAAGGAGAAACTTCCTAACAGTGAGGACAATTAACCAGTGGAACAGCTTGCCCTCAGAAATTGTGGGCGCTCTATCACTGGAGGTTTTTAAGAAGAGACTAGACAGTCACTTGTCTGAAATAGTATAGGTTCTCTTGCTCGAGCATGGGGCTGGACTAGAAGACCTCCAAGGTCCCTTCCAGCTTCTATTCTATTCTATTCTATTCTATTCTATTCTATTCTATTCTATTCTATTCTATTCTATTCTATTGTAGCATTTGTGCCTGGATCCAATGTCACCAAAGTCTCAGTTGAATAGTTAAGAATCTGCTGCCTTGCAAATTTTAAAAGTGGAGGCATAATAAGATAGTTACATGTCTGCCTCCTCCGTGAAGGAGTTGTTTTTAGAAATAGTTGGAAGGAGTGTCCCAACATTCATTAGAGCTGCTGAGAGTGCAGCCATCAAGAGCACTCTGAAATTATTCATTAAACATTACATTTTGGAGAAAAGTATAATTGATCATTGGGCCTTCATAAGCTCACATTTGTCTGATAGAAACCGAACACAGATTTATGTTAAACTTCAAGTGTCTTACTTCTTTATATAAAAGGGTGGGGGATTAATAATAGTATTTCTGATTCATTTGAGAAAGCCATGACTTACCAAAACAGTACTGTATAAACTGGATTTAAAAACATGTTTATTATATTAGTGAATATGAACAAGTTCGCTTTATTGACCAGATGATATAAGAATGTCTCTGTTCTCTCTGCAATCCGAATTAATTTGCATATCTTAAGAAACATGTACTTTTTATTTTAGAGTAAATGTGTTACTTGTGCATACTCCTAGCATCAGCAAAATAGTAACCACGTGCTTCCACCTTAATAACAAACTAGCATATGACGTTTTGAAGGTCTACTTAAAAACAACGTACTCCCTTATAACCCCCTTCCAAAGTACCTTGAAGTAACATTGGTCCAGACTTTTTCCTATAAGATACAGTGGCAAAAATCAATACTAGGAACAACATACTCCAGAAATTATGCAAAACTAAATGGGGAGCTTCACCTGCCTGCCTCAAATTATCAGCACTAGGGCTGGTCTACTCTGCAGCAGAATACTGTGCCCCTGTATGGCTTAATAGCCGTGAGATACCAGACTCAACAACACTATGAAGATTACATGCAGATGTATCAAAATCACTCCCAACTTGCTGGGATTCCTGTTCTGAGCCATAAAGCACTGCTAGCTTTAGGAAGGTAAGATGTACTAGTGAAAGAATTCAGAAAAAATATGAACAACTCACTCCTACTGGTGTACGCTGACCTTCGTCTCTAAAACTGAAATCCAGGAAGCCCCCAATGGCACTTGCATAACATCTGTCCAACAACTTTAGCATCTATTCCAAATGGAAAGCCAAACACCCACACATAGGAAAACACATAAATGACTCCACAATAAAGGTGCCAGGCTTTGAATTAACATATCAGTGGACAACCCTGAATAGGATTCACACTTCATATGATGTCTCCTGGGACTCACTATATAAATGGGGTGTAGTATCATCCCCTTAGTGTGACTGTAAGCTCCCATCTCAAATTGTAGATCACATTGTAGAAAAATGTGGGTTAGACAGCATCACCATCAGATGGCTTCGTAGCTGGCTGACCAGTCATACTCAGTGTGTGGTCCTCAATGGAACTGCATCTACATGGAGGGAAGTGTGTAGTGGGGTGCTCCAGGACTCTGTTCTGGGCCCAGTGCTCTTCAACATCTTCATCAATGATTTGGATGGGATAGATGGGGTACTCATCAAATTTGCAGACGCCACTAAGCTGGCAGGAATAGCCAACACCTCAGAAGATAGGCTTAAGATACAGAAGGATCTTGACAGACTTGAATATTGGGCGCTATCTTAACAAAATGAAATTCAATGATGAAAAAAGTAAGGTTCTACATTTAGGCAAGAAAAACCAAATGCACAGGTATAGTATAGGTGCTACCTTGCTCAGTAGTAGTAACTGTGAGAGTGGTCTGTGAGTCCTAGTGGACAATCACCTAAATATGAGCCAGCAGTGTGCTGCAGCTGCCAAAAAAGCCAACACAGTGCTAGGCTGCATTAACAGAGGAATAGGATCAAGATCACATGAAGTGTTAACACCACTTTACAATGCCTTGGTAAGGCCACACTTGGAATACTGCATCCAGTTTTGGTCACCACGATGTAAAAAAGATGTTGAGACTCTAGAAAAAATGCAGAGACAAGCAAAGATGATTAGGGGACGGAGGCTAAAACATATAAGGAACAGTTGCTGGAATTGGGTTTGTCTAGTCCATGGGTCGGCCAGCCGAAACATCCAACGAGCCGCACGGACCCGTTTCCCTAAAAAAAAAAACCCCTGGGAGCCGCACCCGCCCACGCATGCCCGCCCGCGCGTGCGCGAATGTGCGCGCACCCGCGCATGCCCGTTCGCGCATGCGCACGCGCACCCGTTCGCGCATGCACACCCGCCCGCGGCGGAGGCTCTGGAGCCGCAGGTGATCCCTCAAAGAGCCGCATGCGGCTCCGGAGCCGCGGGTTGCCGACCCGTGGTCTAGTCTAATGAAGAGAAGGACTAGGAGTGACATGATAGCAGTGTTCCAATATCTTCAGGGTTGCCACAAAGAAGAGGGAGTCAAGTTATTTTCCAAAGCGCCTGAAGGCCGGACAAGAAGCAACGGATGGAAACTAATCAAGGAGAGAAGCAACCTAGAACTAAGGAGAAAATTGCTGACAGTTAGAACAATTAACCAGTGGAACAACCTGCCTCCAGAAGCGGTGAATGCTCCAACACTGGAAGTTTTTAAGAAGAGACTGAACAGCCATTTGTCTGAAATGGTATAGGGTTTCCTGCCTGAGCAGGGGGTTGGATTAGATGACCTTCAAGGTCCCTTCCAACTTTATTATTGTTGTTGTTTTTCTTGTTGTTGTTATCGTGACCGGCTGTAAGCTGAGGGCACATACTATTTTCTCTATTTGTGGAGAAAAAAATGGAATTAGTAGGCTTTGTATGTAAGTAAGTTACTAGCTATGATGGAGTTCTGAGTAGATCCACATCAAATGGCAGTGGAATGTAGTTAGCTAACTTTTCCACCATACACAATCCATAATTTGGGAGTTACCATAGTAATACTCTTGCACTCTATCAGAGACTGAACATCTCATTAAATAATACTTTAGTAAGTTATTAGGAAGCAGTATTGTTACTATTGAAGAGCATCTATAGTTGTAACATTGCTATTTTCACTTGGCATTTCTTGGCACATCAAGCTATCAAAAAGTCTTTTGTGCCTTAATTGTTCTTGTCACAACGGATTCTTCATGAATTTATGAATGGTTGTTGAACTGCAGTTGACCATTTTGTTACTGTCTCTAGATCCTCATGACAAGCTGCTTTTGGCTGAAGATATATGCATCAAATAGTGGCACAAAGTCCAATGAGGGAAAGGAATTTGTTCCTTGTTTGAAAGTCACTGTTTGGCAATTTTTTACTTGCATGAAATGGTACATTGTTTTGTGGTAGGCTCTGGAAATCTTAAAGAATAAATTTATTCAAGTGTGATTAACTGGAAAATGGTAAAGGAATTTGTTTCTAATCTGTCCTTATTCTCTGTGTGAAGGTGAATCTGTACAAAGGTGAATCCAAGATCATTCCTTGGATTCATAGTTTATTGAGAAATATAGCTATAGGTGACTTGTGACTGAGTGGAAGATCTGGTCACATTTTTGGTTGCCAAACATGTGTCTATGCAAAGTTTCTCTTCAACTGAACCAGCTTTTCTCCTTGAAAACTAAAAGAAAGAAGGAAAGAATAATTTGGGATTTTATTTATTTTAAAAGGAAGCAGTTGTAAGGATAAGCACTGGAAAAAATTGCTTGGTATTTGTCCCCTCTTCCAGATCCACTATTTTGAAAATGAAAGTTCATTTCAAAACTCAGATGGGGGAATATTGTAACCTGGAATTATTTAGATACATAATGAGGTTCAAAAAAAAATATCTAATATCTTTGTAAACCACTGTGCTCAAAGATATCCTGTTTTACAATCCGTAAAAGAAAATATAGGGAAAAATTATGTTACTCTGAAAAGAAATGATTAGATTGCTGGCTTGCCTTAACATCATGTAGTTGTATTTTTTTTATTATTTATTTTATTTCAAAAAATGTCTTCCTCTGGTGGCCATATCTTGGATCACTTGATTTTGAAGTACTGAGAAACAGCCAGTGTGTTTAATTACTATTTTTATATTGTCAATGCACATGTTTGCTATGTCTTGTAATTTAAACACAATGTATTTTCCTGAGACACAGAAGTCTGACTGAGTAATACTCTGTATGTTTTGTGAACTTTAGAGATCACTACAATGCAGTCATTCTTAAGCAACTGCAATTATCTTTATTAAAGTAAAAACTGTAGAGAAGGAAAGTGTTTTAAAACCTAAGATTTTGACAACTATCATTTTTCTTAAAAAAGCTAAACGATGAAAGACAGATTGGAATGTAACTTAATATCTTTTCAATTAAATGGTACCGGCATGTTGAATATGAAAGTGTTAAACGAAGCCATGATCAGTGAGAAGTGTTAAAAAACTTTACTCGCATTCTGGAGTTCTCTAAACCACATCTTCCTACCACCACAGTCTCCTTTCCCAATACTAGGAACTAGGAAAAGGTGGTAGAGCACACATGTTTGCATATCGAAGATCTGAGGTCCTCCACAGCTCTTCAGTTTTCAGTATCTATGGATGTTTCCAGTAGGCCTCAAAAATATCGTACTCAGAATTCCAGATAGCCACTGCTAGGGAGTGTGGATAATTCTGAGCTAGGTGGACTAATGGCAGTAAAAATGTTTGGCATGTGAACTTTGAGAAATAGAGTTCCCATTCTTCCTAATTTAGAGAAGCATTGGAAGCTAACCTTTAGATTCTCAGATTCCAAGATTCTCCAATAGATGTATCCAGTGGTGGGATTCAGCCGGTTCGCACCACTTCGGCAGAACTGGTAGCTAATTTTTTGTTGCCCAGGCCCAGAATGGACTTCCGGAAGCAGCATCCACACTGAGAACCGGTTGTTCACATATTTGAATCCCACCACTGGATGTATCACACAAATCAAGGGTCCCCAACCTCTGGGCCACAGACCGGTACTGGTCCATGACCCACTGGGAACCGGGCCTTGCAAGCGGTGGGCAAGCGTGAGAAGCCTCATTTGTGCGTGGGCCAGGAGCTAGGTTGTGCTCATGAAACCATCCCCTCCCCCCTGCTGCTGCCATCACTGCTGCTGCTAGTCCGGGGAGCCAGAAAGGTTGGGGACCATTGACATAAGTGAATAGATATTAACACTAAAATATTAACAATATTAATATATCTCTCAGGTTTTTTTTCTTTTACTGGTGCTTCTTCTTTATAATTGCTTTTGTTTCAAGAAATTACAAGCTAGACTCAATTTTTAAAGGATAATTTTCCATAAGGAGGTTTTGGTACTCCAGTCCATCATTTCTAAATTTCGGTGCTTAAAATACTCTGCTGTGACAACTTGTCAGTTACGACTCCGACAGATGCTTATTGATTGTATTTACTTATTTATTTTAAAATTGTACACGTGTAATATCTAAATACTCCTGTTCATGAAAACTCTTAAAATGTGCTTCTTTTGTCATTTTGTTTATTTGT
Organism: Azemiops feae; assembly: GCA_023970755.1. Lineage (NCBI taxonomy): Eukaryota > Metazoa > Chordata > Lepidosauria > Squamata > Viperidae > Azemiops > Azemiops feae. The sequence continues at coordinate 2,456,790 of JALGBA010004268.1, read as the reverse complement.
TTATTTTTCAAGGAGACCTACCTTTAGCCTGTAGCGAAATGGAAATCTGGTAAATCTAGTAAATACTCTGAAATTACATACCTGCAGTTATCTGAATCAGCACTGGAATAATAAAAATGCTGTGGAATATTTATAAAGACTAGGCATGCTTTTGAATTTACTTGGGAGAAATCATTTGAGCACAGAAACTCTCTGCTATTTATTAAAGGACTCTGGCCATTGTCATGAATCTGAAAAAAGGTTGATGCTGTCTTAAGGCACCCCTCATTAAAGTTAACTGTTAAAGCAATATCTTCTTTTTTTCAGATTCACATGGAAATCTGGAAACGCTTCCCCTAATAATAGCAATAGATAGTGTATTTGCATTCGTCCAAGGTCTAAAAAAGCTAAGCCAGGTTCTAATGAAATCCAGGCCAGCAGACAAGGTTTATTTTTGTATTAACTCCAGTTTTTCTAATTCATCTGTACTGGCCTGTAATTTTTATAAATCAGTCATCAAACTCTATGGCTCATAATTTTTTTTTTTTGTCTTTAACATCATAAAGGATTTGACCAATGTTGCTAATGGGCTATTTTCTTCTGTCCCCATATGCAATGATTAAGAAGCAGAAGCTCTGTTCTGTTGCTCTCACTGAAAAATGAGAAGGTTGATAACAAAGGTTTTTGACTGATGGAACTCAGATAATGAACTTTAGCACTTAGTTAAATGTATTTGTTATATGTATTCAGACAACTTTGTTTAGACAGGTGAGATTATGGAGTGAGTATAGAACATACCTTTTTTGTTAGTATATATTACCCTTAATGTGCTGTTAGTTTGTAAAATTTGCCTTATTGCTTTATTTTTCAAATAGTTTACAGGATGAAAGATGCACCTAGATACTTTCATAAATAAATTAATTGGATACAGACAATTTCCTACAAAGTTTTAATAGAATTTTTGCTCCACTTCCATTGTCTAGTTGTTGTTTTCTCTCACACACAAAAGGCATTTGAAAGGACAAGAGTCCAATCCCCTCTAGACTGCTCATCAGCCACATAATGATCTCCAGGTTTCTCCTAAGAACTAAAAGTTAAAATTTGATCTCATTAGAAGATATGATTAACAGTTCTTTGTCCCAAGCACTTTCTCTGCTGCTTCTTTAAGAGATAAGTTACAGCTGTTAAATTTTTGTGGAGCTCTGCATAAGTGGGATGTAAGAACTCCACTCTCTATGTCAGCCCTGGGATGATGTTATTAATAATACAGCTATTGTTTTCTTTTGTGAGTCTATTATGGGCTCCTATTTCTGAGACTGGCACATTTTATAATTGTTTAGTCACTTTAGAATACATACACACACACACATATACACACTGCAAACAAAAAATAGGAAGAGATTTTGACATTTGATAACATTATTTCGGAAGAAGAGGATTTGAGCTGGCTGCAAAGTTTTTGTAGGCTGAGAAGATAATTGAGGCAGACTAGGCTCAAATTCCATGCAGTCTTTGAAACCTTTTGTTATGCTGTTGCTATCAATACACCTGCAAGTCAAGTTAGTACATAATCAACTGGGTACTACAAGAAGGCAATTTTTAATGGCTCTTCATGCTAGCTTCATCTGTTATCCCACTTGGAGACATTATGTAAAGATCTAATTCTCTAGAGAAGGTTCTAATGCTGTGAAAAATGGAAAGAAGAGGTGATGACAGCCAGAAGGATGATGGCTAGACTCAGTTATATTGGCAACAGGTGTCCTATTGGAAGACCTGGAAGACCAGATTAAGGACAGATCATTATGGGGAAAAAATATGGTCTTCAACAGTCACCACTGACCTGAGGGCACATAATTAATTAATCAATGGTATCTGTGAATCAACATTTTTAAGCTACTATTTGGAGTGGTAACAGTCACATTTATTTCTATTATATCATAGATATATCAACATCTGTTATTCCATACAAATTTTCGTGGAAGATGACAAACTGGATTATCACATTATATTCAAGCATAGTTTGTTGAGTCGTGTATTACAATAAACTGGGTTTGCTAAACTTACTAAGCAAAAGTCATGGACTATGCAATACAATGTCTGTGTTACAGACTACACTTTTACATATTGCTGATGATGCTGTTAATCATGCCTAATTCTCAGCGATTCTATGGACCAGCAGTCTAGAGTGGTTTCTTTCACTTGTTTTATTCTCTGACCGATGTTAGTTTGGGTAGTGTTGTAGCCACTATGTTTTTTTGGCAGCCTCATTTCCTTTTACCGTTTATCACTCTGAGCATAACTGCTTTTCCAGTGAATTTGATCACATGACATAGCTGAAATAAGTAACGTAGAATTTTGTGATTTGGCCTTACTGTGATATGTCTGGTTTTATACACCCCAGTAACTTGCTGGTTTGTCACATTTGCTATACAAGGAATGCACAGGAGCCTTCTCCAACACCACAACTCAAATGAGTTGATTTTCCTCCTGTCTACTTTTTTCATGATCCAGCTGTAGGTAGCTTTTGAAAAACATGAACTAATCTGCATTTAGTTGCCAGGCTGATGTCCTTCTTTTCTATACTCAGTTCATGCTCAGCTGTGTGACCTAGTGTGATTTGATGCTTTATTTCTGAACTACCTTCACAACTTTAATCTTTCGTTCGATTTCTTCACTGTCAGTTGTCATTTTGACATTTCCACACATCTTTATTAGAAGAGAAAACAGTAAGATTGCTCCTCACAAATACTTGTAATCTTCCAGGATATCATTCTATCATTGAGCATCCATGTTCATGCTTTTTCTATGCAAGTAGATATTCCTTCAAATACTACAGTGGACTGGAATGTCATTTTTTCCCCCTAAGACCTCAGCTAGGGTATATTCAGATACCATGAGCATTCTTGAAAATAAAGAGGATATTTGAGGTGGTGCTTCAGAATGCTAGCGTTCATTTTAAATTACCACAGTGTTTAAAGAATGAAATAAAATAAGGTTGTACATAGAACTTAGGAGATAGCCTGGGATTAGTTTCATGAGTACCTATAGACACCATAATAAGAATTTAGGATTTAACCCCATCTGTAAGTCCATCTATTGTAAAAACAATACTGAGACTAATTCTTCCTCTATGGCATTCTGAATTACAGTCAAAATACCTAAACACTGGAGGGCCTTTACTCTGAGACGATGTCATGACCTCCCCCTCAGCTGGCTTTGAAAACTGATACCGGAACATTCCTTACCTGGAGAGACAATGTCCCTGTGACTCTGGACATATAAAAACAACAGAGCATATGAGTCTTCATTGTCTGTACTGCAGAAACATTCATACTAGTCTCATCTTACCATTATCCATTAAATACTCCGAGTGGATAAGACCATTCTACACCTCCCTGCTGCTTTCAGATATCAACCATGCTACAACATACCATTGTTACTACGTTCTGTGCAACACTACTTAAAATTTATTGGATGATAACCTGTGCCATAAACTAGACTTATTAATCACCTAGTTTGACAAACTAGAATGCTCTGTATTTTGATAGATATAATCTTCCAGGTGCTAATGTTTATATTTCCCTATACCCATCCAATATTCCTATCCCAACTTTTAGATTTTTAGGCTCCTTTATATATATATATATTTATTTTACATCTTTTAGCTTTTCATAATTGTCATTTCTGGACTCCCATATATCTTCTATGCTTTTTAACTGACTGTACCCCATCCTTCTTATGCTGGTCTATACCATAATAAAGATTTGATTTGATTAGGCTGATTATAAAATATTTTTGGATTAATGACAAAGCTTGTGGCTTAAGGTTTCACAACTTCTATCTGCTTCTTCAGGTATATGAAAGATTAGCCTTAGGAGGGAATGTTTTTCATTCATCTAATGCTGCAGAGAGGGAGAATAATCAAAGGAGGTCACTGTTTAATTTTTAAGAAATTGTGTTAAGCTTCCAATCAAGTCTCATGATAAAACAAACCTCTTTGTTCACAAATAAACACTTTAAGGACAATAACAGTTTGTACAATGGTTGCATATACATTTCTGATATTAAACTTGTGTGTATACTTTCATTTAGATGCTGGTCAGTTTATCCTAAGAAGAATGGAGTGAGGCAGTGCTAGAAGATTATGGACTCCATTAAAGTAGAAAATGACCTGGTATATCAAGTCTTCTCTTGTGAATAATGCTATTAGGTCTTGCTGACAAGATAGACAGCAAGGGAGCTATGTAATTTAATTTGTAAATCTTCAGTTCCACCCACTTCAGTAAGATGCTGTACAATCTAGAAATAATGCTATTCACCATAGGAATCCGTTTCTAATCATCATGATCCCCAAATGATTATACGTGCATCATGATCTTTTAATTCAAGCTCTGCTGTTTTGTACTTGTGTCACAAAGTCAAATATGCAAGGAGTGGAATTTCTGCTGCAGTGCATGGTTCATCCTATGCCCATTCTTGCCCTTCCATAGATGTCTATATTCTTTAATTGAGGCACAACAATAAGATAATTAACATCAGAGTATTTTTGCATTATTTCTCGGATTCTCTTTCTGGAGCAGGGGAGGGTTGAACATGGTTTGCAAAGCAGTTTCAAAAAAGTGTTTTGGAAAAAAATAAGGCATTGCTTCCAAGCTTCACAAGCCCTACTTTATGCTATAAATTCAATAAGCTCCAAGAAATTCAGAGAGATTGTATTTTTTCATCATTTTGTTTTCACAGCAACTCTACATTTAAGATGCTACAAGAGGCAGTTAGTTGCTTAAATCTTTCAGTGAATTTCAGAGTTGTGTACAGATTTCCCAGTCATAATCTGATTCTCTAATATTGTGTATGTTATATAAATTCTGCATGCAGGACCAGAAACATCCATAGACTTAGGTTGCTTTTTAGAGTCAAACAACAGTGATATTCAGACTTCCCTTTTAGCAGCCTTATTTCGTGATTTATTAATTAGATCAGGAGTGTTCAAAAAGGAAGTGAATAGAGATCACTTATGCACTAGCTAACCAAGAACAATGCACTCTTTCTATTTGCTGCAAGAAAGCTGGAAAGAAAATCTCTTTTATGAGTAGCTAGACAATATTGATGGCTAGTGGAGAAAATCTTAAATGCTCTTTGGGTTGCTAAAAATTGTCTCCCAAATCCAGATTTTAGATTTCCAAAATTTGGAGATGACCAAGTTATTTAGCTTTTGTTTAAAAGAGCCATATGAGGGGAAACAATCTAGTAATAATCAGATGGCCCAGTGCATCTCCTTCAGAATTTCCTACAGGCAAAGCCCAGTTTTGTTTCAATATGTTGAAAATAGTGACAGCAAAGATTTGAGGGGTTTTTTAAGAAAGCATTACAAAAATTATTACTTTTAAGTAGTTGACTTATCAGTAATTCTCATCCTTTTTTTCTTTTCTTTTTCTTTCCTCCAAACATACATACTTAATGTAGCAAGTCTTTAGTCAGACAACACAGAAAAATAACATTAACATTGAACACGTTTGTCTGTTTAAGTTGTGGGTTTTTTACCACCTGGGTTCTAATCACATGAAGGATTTGTGATCTATTAGGCTATTTAACGTTTAAGATTTTAAAGCATGGGAAAAGACACATGCAAAATGTTACAATATGATTTGAGTTCCAGTTGGTTTCAAGACAGCATCTCGTATCTTTATTCCATTCTCCTAAGCAGGGTCAGGCCCAGTTGCTATCTTGGCAGGAAACTACCAGAGACTGGGAAGTTGAAAAAATAATGACTTCAAATAATTTCCAAATTTTGGTAAAACTGTTTACATGGATATCAAGCTCAGCTTAAAGAAGATTTGACCCAAACTTTTTCAGAGCTACCTAATTTTGCTGCATCAAGGGAAAGTACCTGGATGACCTTATCTGTGTTCAGAAGCTAAGCAGGGCTATATGTGGTTCTTTTAAAACATAGATCACCAAGAAATCTCAGACTAATTTAGGAATTTGAAATTATAGAAAAATGCAATGGCAAACATTTTTTCTCTTCCATTCAATCATGTCCTGTTCTCTGAGACTGCCTGGACAGGTCCCTGCAGTTTTCAGTTGTGATTTGCCTCTTTACTAGGAGGCTGAGAGAAAGTGACTGGCCTAAGGTCATCTAGATGGGTTAACCAGCATTTCCTCTGCTTTCCCTTTTATATTCATTGGGAAAGAAATTGATGTATAGCCTAACAAGTTTGTATGTTACCTAAAAATTATAAGCCCTTCTCATGCATTTCAGCTACCCCTGTAACCTACCACATTGGTAGAAACATGGTGAAACACACCTGTCAAAATTTATAATACTGTATTCTATGTTGCCATCTTCATAGCTTTCCAGCTTTCAAATATCTTTTTACTCCAGAGGCATGATGGCTTCATTAGAAATGCTTAGATGAGGATGACTGCAAATTAATGCACACAAAGGTAATAAAAATGTTAATTTGGGACTGAAGGGATATTTTATTGTTCTAGAACTATATATCGGGACCAGGATGCTCTGGGGTAGGTAACTCACGCCTTAATTACCATCCAGATGGATTGTTATGATACACAGTATGGGAAAGTTTTTAGAGACAACCTGGAAGCTGATCCAAAATGCATAAACAAGATTATTGGAAGGTCAGTCCCACCACTGCATCGCAACATCTCCCCTGAAGCTATTACATTAAACCAGTGGTGGGATTCAGCCAGTTCGCACCAGTTCAGCAGAACCGGTAGCTAATTTTTTGTTGCCCAGGCCCAGAATGGACTTCCAGAAGCGACATCCACACAGAGAACTGGTTGTTCACATATTTGAATCCCACCACTGCATTAAACCTCTGGGTCACATAGAAAGATTTATATGGTATCACACCAAGTTACATCAGGCACTATTGCCAGAACTGAATCTCCTTGTCCAGTGACCACCCATTAGGAACACCTGTTAAGAAATTAGGACTGTGTGAAGAACACAACAGGCCTTCTGTATGGGAACACTCATAGTTTAGAACTCTGTACCTCTAAAAGACCATAAATATCCTTTGTTTTTAGGAGAACTTTTAAGACATTACTCTTCACTGGGCTTTCAATCCTTGATGAGGTTTATTGATATCCATCTTAGGGACATCAGTTGCTTTTTATTATTACTGGTTTTTTAAAATATATTTTATATTAGTTCTATTGTTGTATTTATAATTTCTGTGCCTTCTTAATAGCTAGCTGGAGAGAAGCACAGATTGACTTGTGTTCTCATAATCCCAAAGTTATATGGAAGAAATCAATTTATATCCTACTTTAAATTGCTTTGGACAAATTGGGGAGTGAAAGTGGTATTTTGTGGAAGTGTCCCATGTATTCTCATTGTGGATGATGGCTAAAAGAGGACACTAAAAAGGAGATATATTAGATTTAGCAAAACAGCAAAAAAAATGGTATTGAGCTAGTCACTCAAACAAGCTTTAAACAGAAAGACTTATATAAAAGCTGTTGAATGTCTTTCTTTTTTGACAGCTGAGTAATCTTGGAGTGGAAGGCAAGTACTGAGGTGAGATATTGTAATAATACCTTAGCAGAATGTTTGGCTATTTTAGTTCTATTCATGATTTTTTTTTTTAAAGGAATTAACTTTTAAAGAGATAAGTTGGCATTCCATGTGAGAAGTTAAAATGACAGGACCTACAAGTTGGTTTCCTGCATCAAATAATTCCTGTTTATTTAACAGCCCTGTGAAAATAAGTTGGTTACTCATGCCAGAACAAACATCCAGGAAATTCTACATATCCCAAGGACAGAAAACTGATGTTATTGTTAAACATTGGATCAAGCAGAACCTATCAGATGTAACACACGTTAAAGTAATGAGTTGCAAAAATAAACCCTTAATTTTTAAATACACAGCCTTGTGTATAAAAGTTTTAATAAATCTTTTTTACACTTCTTCAAAATCATATAGGGACATAAATGCTTGGCCTGAAGGAACTGGCAGATGTGATCTCAGAACCACTGAACTATATTTTTTCAAGGATCCTGGAGCATTGGGGAACTACCAGAGGACTGGAAAAGACCTGATGTAGTTCCAATCTTCAAAAAAAGGGGAAAAAATGGATCCAGGAAACTACAGACCTATCAGCCTGACCTCAATACCTGGGAAGATTCTGGAAAAGATAATCAAGCAATGAATCACCAAACACCTAGAGGTAAACAAAGTCATTACCAAAAGCCAACATGGGTTTGTCAAAAACAGATCATGCCAGACAAATCTTATTGCATTCTTTGACCAAGTGACAAAATTAGTGGATCAGAGGAATGCTGTGGATATAATTTACTTGGACTTCAGTAAGGCATTTGATAAAGTAGATCACAACCTACTGCTTGACAAGATAGAAAAATGTGGGGTAGACAGCATCACCACCAGATGGATCCGTAGCTGGCTGACCGGCCGTACTCAGCGTGTGGTCCTCAATGGAACCGCATCTACATGGAGGGAAGTGTGTAGTGGGGTGCCCCAGGGCTCTGTTCTGGGCCCAGTGCTCTTCAACATCTTCATCAATGATTTGGATGAAGGGATAGATGGGGAACTCATCAAATTTGCAGACGACACCAAGCTGGCAGGAATAGCCAACACTCCAGAAGACAGGCTTAAGATACAGAAGGATCTGGACAGACTTGAACACGGCACTATCTAACAAAATGAAATTCAATGGTGAAAAAAGCAATGTTCTATATTTAGGCAAGAAAAACCAAATGTACACGTATAGTATAGGGGGCACCTGGCTCAATAGTAGTAACTCTGAGAGGGACCTCGGAGTCCTAGTGGACAATCACTTAAATATGAGCCAGCAGTGTGCTGCAGCTGCCAAAAAGGCCAACACAGTGCTAGGCTGCATTAACAGAGGGATAGAATCAAGATCACGTGAAGTGTTAATACCACTTTACAATGCCTTGGTAAGGCCACACTTGGAATACTGCATCCAGTTTTGGTCACCACAATGTAAAAAAGACGTTGATACTCTAGAAAGAGTACAGAGAAGAGCAACAAAGATGATTAGGGGACTGGAGGCTAAAGCATATAAGGAACGGCTGCTGGAATTGGGTATGTCTAGTTTAATGAAGAGAAGGATGAGGGGGGACATGATAGCAGTGTTCCAATATCTCAGGGGCTGCCACAAAGAAGAGGGAGTCAAGCTATTTTCCAAAGCGCCTGAAGGCAGGACAAGAAGCAACGGATGGAAACTAATCAAGGAAAGAAGCAACCTAGAACTAAGGAGAAACTTCCTGACAGTTAGAACAATTAACCAGTGGAACAACCTGCCTCCAGAAGCCATGAATGCTCCAACACTGGAAGTTTTTAAGAAGAGACTGGACAGCCATTTGTCCGAAATGGTATAGGGTTTCCTGCCTGAGCAGGGGGTTGGACTAGACGACCTCCAAGGTCCCTTCCAACTTTTTATTGTTGTTGTTGTTGTTGTTGTTATTATTATTATTATTATTATTATTATTATTATTATTATTATTATTATTATTATTATGGATCATCGCACAGTCAGCCAGATGTTTAGACTGGATTTGGCATTTTGTCTACCTATCGAGTCCTTACCAAGGACCTGGGATAGGTAGATGTGGATGTTTGATGTTATTACAGATATCGTCACAGGATGGAAGCAGTTCCTAGTAAGGCCGCCTTTTGCAATTGACTAATGGCGAATTTGTCAATGCCAATGGTGTTCAAGTGGTGCTCCAGTTGTTTTGGGATTGCACCCAATTATTATTATTATTATTATTATTATTATTAATAATAATAATAATAATAATAATAATAATAATTATTATTATTATTATTATTATTATTATTATTATTATTATTATTATTATTATTATTATTATTATTATTATTATTATTATTATTATTATTATTATTATTATTATTATTATTATTATTATTATTATTATTATTAAACTCCCAGAATTTCCCAGCCAGCCAAATGAGGAATTCTGGAAATTGAAATCCACACATCTTCAACTTTCTAAGGTTGAGAAACACTAAAGTTTTATCCTTCACACTGGTTGATAGCAGCTTTTCAAATCACATTTCTTACCTGCAGTGATAGTATTGGCAATGCTGAGTTCTTCACATTAACTTTCATGTCTTCTTCAAATGAGCCTTCAGTCCTCAGGCATCTACCGGGTTAAAACACTGAACAGCTCTATACTAGAACTTCTGTTTGCACATGGTTACTGAGGTCCAGCTGATTGGGATGTGAAAAAGGCTTTTCTTGGTGCCATTGTTACATGGTTGAATGCCATACTCTGGATGCTCACTTAGCCCTTTCTGTCAGCTCAGTATTACTGCTGTCAATGATTAATTATTGTTGTTACAATATTGGGCTTTATTATTATTGGTTCCATTGAAACGCTAACTTTAGTTCATTATTGAAAAAAGGAAGCAAAGGTATCCTAAAAATGGTGGCAAAATGATGCATATTCTGCCACAGAATACCCAACGTTTATCCTTATTTGAAATTAATAAAGCAACGTTCTTTAATGCTATATCATAGAGAGCAAAATTGTCTCTAAGTAAAGTATTCAGGTAAATACATCCATTTTCAAAGAGCATAGGTTCAGTTGACACGGGACCAAGAATTATGTACATTCTCTACTATATGTAAAAATGAAAAGATCATGGGAAAGACTGAGGTCAGCGTTCTTTTCATTAGCAGCATCTTGACTTTGCCACCATTTTAGACTTGCAAATATTGCAGTATAACCCAGTAGCATTGATGTTTCAAATGTTAAGGGGGCCTTTCTGAGCTTCCTGCTAGTGGTACTACATTAATGAGATTTTCTAGACACCATCTAATTCCAGAATTCAAATTCCTCTTTTCAGAGCTTCAAGCTACAATAGTTTACAGGATTTTTTTTTCAATACCTAACTTGGACATTATCAATCACACAACTATATATTTTCCCAAAAAGAGTCTGAAGGCATATATACCTCAGCTACATAGCCATTTATTAATTTACAGACTACTCCAATCATAAGATTCCACACAGTATATAACAAAGCCAGAAATGCAGAAAATTATAGAAATAAATTATAATCCAAAAATGAAATGATCATGATTGATTAGCACCAGTGGCACAGTGGAATAAGAATGTTTTTACTACCTTGTGGAATTTAAGAAAAAAGCACTACATATACTTCTGGGGAAAGATATTATTAGAGCACGGTGTCAAACTCACTGCGTCACGTGACATGTTGCGACATATCGTGACTTTTTTCGCATTGCCGGAGCTGGGGTGGGCACAGCCTCTGCATGATGCAACCGGCCCATGGGCCAGCAGTTTGACACCCCTGTTATAGAGCATTGGGGCCACCACACACATCAAGTCTGCCATCGGATTCAGCTCTCATGCTTCCTGTGAGCAAGAGGTCTCTTGGCAGACTCACTTGATATATTTGGACCAGATGGACAGGATCAATTTGAATAACACAAATGTAATCCATTAATCTGCTGCAATGGGTCTTTGTAGACAATAATTTTGAATTGGACACAGAAGCTTGTTAGTAAACCAGTGCCGGAATGAAATCAGTGTTATCTTGCAATGGTGGAGTTGTGCACCAGCTGTCTGGCTACCACAGCTTCCATATTGCCTTCAAAAGCTACCTCATGTGCATTGCAATGCATTAATTTGATTGTTCATTTATTAAAAGCATTTCCAGGCTACCACAGTCAAAACGACTCTTGGTGGCCCACCTAGAAAATACTATTTACTATAAAACATATCCAATATAAAATAAAAGCACAACAACATGGTGACAATACACAGATAGAAGAAGCTAGAAAAGATGGCAACATCAAATCAAATCAAATCAGATTGTCTAAAATAGGTTGGTCTTCAAGAGGTTTTGAATGACCAGCAAAGAGGAAGCTAGCCTGATCAAGAGGAGTCCATTCCACAGTGTCCATGAGCAACAGAAAGACATTGCCTGCTTGCCTCAGCTCCCTGAATCTCCTGAGAGTGTAGGTTTTGCAGAAGCTTCTTCCTGGTAGATCCAATCAGGCCAAAACCAGTAAGTGAAGACAGTCGTGTAGTATCTGGGTACCAAGCCCTTTAAACTGAGCCCAGAAACTAATTGGCAACCAATGCAAGGTGAGTATAACTGGTCTTAGATATTGTCCTCATGTTTCCAGAAGTGTATGAGCTACTGCATTTTGTTTTGGTTTTTTTGTAAAGTTTTTATTAATTTTTTTTCATACAATTCAGTAGTATTTATTCAACAAACGTGTTGTCTGAGTTTATCATTCACTAATACAAATTTAATTCCTAATCCTTTATTCTTTTCTCCAGCCATTGATAAAATAAATCCCAAGTTTGAAAGTATTCTGTTTCTTCTTTTTCTTTCAACCTCATAGTAAGTCTGTCCATTTCTGCACATTCTAGTATTTTTTTTAATTATTTCTTCCTCTGATGGTATTTCTTCATTTTTCCAATATTGTGCAAATATGATTCTTGCCGCTGTTATCACATGTAAAATCAAGTATATACTTTGTTTATCAATCTTTTCTGGTATTATACCTAGTAAAAAAAGTTCAGGTTTAAAATCTACATGCTTTCCCAACATCTTTTCTAGCCAAGTATGTATTTTTGTCCAGTACCTCTTTGTTTTAATACATGTCCATCAAACATGATAATATCTGACTTATATTTACATTTCCAACATCTATCTGACATATTTTTAAACATTTTTGCTAACTTTGCTGGTGGCAAGTGCCATCTGTAAAACGTTTTATATAGGTTTTCTTTATAAGAAGTTGACATTGTCAATTTATAATTTCTTTCCCACAAGTTTTGCCATTTTTCTAAATCTATGTTATATCCAAAATTCTTTGCCCATGTTATCATTGTTTAACTTGCTCATTTTCCATTTTCAAATTGAATAAAAAGCTACTGCATTTTGAACAACTGTAGTTTCTGAACAACATTTAAGGGCATCCCCATGTAAAGTGCCTTAAAGCAGTCTAAGGGGATGGTAATATTGGCATGGGTTTGTGTTATCCACGTGCCAAGAAAGAGCAAGCATATTTCTAGCCCTTTTGAATGTAATTCCATTTCATCCTCAGCCACTGTTGCTGATTTTAGAAAAGTTTAAAAAAAACTTTTCCAGTTAACAACACAACTGGAAAAGATTGGAGAAAATGGACTGTAGAGCAGGTTTAGGTTAATAATTTAAGAAAAATGTGAGGATTCCCTGCTTTTTTAAAATGTTCATATCCATTTTCCTTCTTATCTGTACACAAATAAGACATGTATGGTGGTTGATCAAAAAATGTTGTGCTCTTATTCACCTTCATAATGTTCTCAGTTACAAAATATATTGCCTCTACTCCATGCATACAACCTAATCAAAGACAGCAGGGATATCTGCAGTTCAAAATTACTTTTTTTTTCTTAATAATTCACCCTAACTGAACAGTGAAATTCAACTCTTCCTGTTATTCTCTTGTATATTACCTTTTAGCCTCAGTTTAATTGTCCAAATTGAATTAAGTCCATAGTCACGAAACCCCACCAATCCTGTAAAGATATTGATACTTTGCAAACAGCTCACAGCCTGCATAATGTTTTAATGCACAATTAATTTAATAGCTCTCCCCTGAAGAAATTAGAAACCAGCATTGCCGTTCAAGCAGCCATAATATCTCAATTATAAACAAGGCAAAGCTGATAAAATGGTAGATGGAGGTGGCGGTTTCATTCAGTCATGGTTTAATGGGGCTCATAAATACTGTAATAAAGTCAATGTGTCTGGCTTTTATGTAAATTGCTACCCAGGCTCTTTTCTGCCTTTAGCTTGAATTACATAACACTTTTTATAAGTATGCTAGATTATTCTGCAAGGGCATGTGGGAAATACCACGTGGTTAATACTGCCCATGTCCCCCATTAAATATTAAGAATTAAGTATGTCAGCTGTCCAAGGAAATTTCCTATAGAGATTTGCAAATTGTTTTTCCTGGCTCATAATAATTTCTCAGTTGGTCTAGGGCAAGGGTAGGGTAGAAAGACTTGCGCTGCAGCTGCAATATATTCATTTTTGCCATGTATAAAATCTGTGACATTTCTGCTTCTTACTACATTTGTCTCCCTGTCAGAATATCACAATATGATTACACTTCTGTATGCTCCTGCGTTGCTATCATGCAAAACTGTAACCAAGTGTCAGAATTTTGGATGTAAAGCAAAATGATCCAAAATTTGGCTCCACACAATTCATAAAGTTCACTCATAACAATAAAAACCTGCTTATTAAGCAGTCTGGAATAATAGTCTAATCTTCCTTATTTCTTGCAATTAATCTCAGCCTGATTTGGTGATATTGAAATGAATGAAAAAGCATCTGTTTGCCTAGAACCCCACATATTTTTAAGAGTTTTGACTGAAAGAACGTGTGTTACAGCAATGATTATTTGTTTGAGATTATGGCAAAAAGAACACTTAAGAAATATAAGCTCTTTATAAATGTCAACTGAAGCCCAACACAGCATTCAGCATGCTGAAGCCTATTCAGATCATGATTCTTAAGCTTAAATCTTAAAATATACAGTTGGGAAATATATGCCTGAGGAAACAGCCTCATTAGCAATTTTTAGAAAACCATTGCAGCCAATGTATGTCTATTAGAATTAATGTTTCCAGAGTTGTTGCTTCACTTAAATTGGTTGCCCTTTTGTATCAGCAGGGCAAGTTCACAAACCAATCCAAAACTATGAAAAATAAAACTGTTTTGGTTTTAGTAATTTTATCTTAATTTTATTTTTTTATATTATGTTGCTGTAAGTGGAGTTTATTTCTTCAAATTTATATGTCCTCTATAGCAGGCCTTTCTCTTTCCTTTTCTTTTTTCTTATTTCCTTCTGAGAGAGAGGGAGAGAGAGGTAGAAGCAGGGAGAGAGAATATTCATGAATGCACAGCAGTATTTCTTCTATATCCAAAATAACCCAACTTGGGACTCCATGAAACCTTTTTCTTTGCCTCTTCCAAATCCTCTCCATCTCATAATGACTAAAGGTTGATGGCACTTTGTTCTGCCATTTTGGATATAAAATATCATTCTAAAAACAGATCCACTAACCTTTAAAAAGACAAAAGTAGTGCATCCTCAATTCAATCAACTTTCCATCATTCTTCTTCTACGTCATCTTCATTCCAAAGCACAATAACAAGAACCACATCATGTTCATCATCTTGAGCAAACGTCAAAGCAACATTAAGCAAATGGCCCTGCAGCCCTTACAGTACTTTCTCAAACAATACTTGAGGAAGAAGAAAATAGTCTGTGATAGAAACATATGGATTTTAATTCAAAAGGTTTAAAAACTGGTTGAGCAGTTGAAGAACTAACCTCCCATTACTGCAAGACAAAGCTTAATCAAGTACAATTTAAGAAATGCTGTTGATTTTATGGCATCTTTTGGTTGTAACCTTCATCAAAAAAACCCCCAATGTATAAAACAAGTGAAATATGTTCTGTTAAAGCCTTATTCCCATCAATGAAAGAAATAAGAACATCAGGATATTGATGTCAATGTATTGGATAACCTAAAGGCAAGATAGGTTGTGTGGTTATGCGCATGGGTGTATGTATTCTTTGAACTGAATCCATTTTTAATACTCATATGTAATCCAGATTTAACAGATGTACTTAATACCTGACCTGTCCATGCTTATAGATTGTGTTTCCATATAGTGAGAAATTCTTAGTATATTGTTTTGTATAAAGTTTCTGTGTTAGTTCATGGTTTATGAATGTGTCATGCATATCTCAACAACTGGGTCTAAAACTGATTAAAACATAATTAGACTAAACAAGGATACCATATCATTTTAATAGGTTGTATCAGAAAACTATTTTGACAATTATGAAGACAGTAATCAAAAGAAGAAAAGATAGATAAGTTATTATACAGATGCACCTAGGTGCCATTAATAATGGACTTTAGGCATGTTTAAAATACTAACATTTCTCAAAAAAGAATGTATGCCAATTAAATATAGATGAAAGATTCAGATGTGCATCTGAATCAATTTGTTGGTTTGGAGCATTTTCTCACCTTCATTAATGATTTGAAAACCTATCTGCTGCAAGTAACATACTCTTTCTTAGACCACATATATGGTGAGTCAGGTAATCTGTATAAATTATCATAAATATTGTGTGACACCACACTGTGTTCCTTAAATATATATGATATTTTCTACTTGTATACCTCCAGAAATATACCTACAACTTAGAAAGAATAGCTTACATGAAAATTCATGATTGCTTTTATGAAATCCAAGCACGACAAATAATTTTATGATGCATTAACCTGTCACAAGAAGTTTCCAGAAAATAATTTTCAACAGAAAATCTTTTGACGACTCAACAGACACTGAACTAAATATATGCATTCAAAGGGAAGGCATTTGTCCAAATATGAAGCCCATGAGTTATCTTTGCACATGGTGCTCATGTGACTCACTAGAGATTTAGGAGTTTCTTTTTTGCTATTATTCTAGAAGCAGGACAACCAAATATGGAAGCAATTCATGCCTCTATGAGTTACATTTTAGTTTTTCAAAAGCCATTATTCAAATCTCTTTCAGTTCATTGCTATTAGAAGCAGCAACCCATATCTTTATTGGGGATTTGTTCCCATCTAGAAAATAGTTAACAGTCTGCCTATTGAAAGAGGAGCCTAATGTAGATGATGAGGTGTATCAGAGCTGAATCATAACACCTTTGTCTTGAATTGCCTACATATTACAACACAAACATGACATTCCTAGCTGAGCTTATATCTTATTCACTCCAATAGAAGCCCATTAAGTGGAATTGAGTAGATCCATTGGAAAGTTAGGGAAGATCGTAATCAAAAAAGTATACATTCTTATTTAATTAAATAATTTGTATGCATAGCTTTAGAAAATATAAAAATGCATATAGTTTTCTTATAGCATGATCAAGGCATAATTTAAAGAATGTGTTATTTAATACTGTCAGCATAATTCAGGAATAACATAGAAGTATTTGGCCAGAATATATAAAAGCATTTCTAAGTGAAAGGAAATATTAAGTTCTTCTAACATATTCTTAATTCACCATAATGAATTTTGTGGACTGCAGTTTTCAACTCTGTTAAAGAGAACAAAACACTTATTTTTGCAGCGTGATAGTTGATTATGATATATGCAAATCCACTGACATTGACTACCGCTAGTTTAATTCAGATTTGCATGTCATCTCTTCTGGATTGTAGTGTGTAGCAATAAATCTGTGATCTTTGGAGCTTCTATAGAACTGTACATGTGAAAACACTTTAAAAATCTGTTTCAGTTTATAAACATGTAGCTTTTGTTATTGTTTTGATATATAAATTTAAAATGATTTTTTTTCTTTTAATGACCCTGTAATCCCTTGCAACGGGGTGGAGTCAGGGCTACTAAATGGAGCTTGAGCATTTACTGACCAGATGCCCTTCCTGATGCCTATACAGAGTTCGCAGCAGACAATAGCTCACTGCACCGAGAGGAATATCTGCCGCTACCTAGATTGAACTCACAGTCTCCTGATTGTGAGGCGAGAGCTCCACCACTAGGACACCATGTCTTCATAAATTAAAGTTGATTACATGTAGTATATTACTATTATTATTACAACTCTAACTCCAAAGGAAATCATTAGTTATATTTGTAGAGGGGTTCATTTATCATTTTTAGAGGTTTATGCTTGATAATCTTGTAACGTGATAATATTGAAACTAACAGCTTTTACTTTTTTTAAAGTCTTAAAATACATATTCATTATTTGTCCAACTGAAAAAAATACATTGAGAATATTAGTTTTTCTTATTTAAAATACCATCATTTTGATCAGAGAAATGTAATTGCCATATTGACATTCTACATGCCGTATTTTAGAAAGCTATATGATTAGAAGAAAAAAATTCTTGCCAATAGCTGGAGTAGGTCTAAGACAGGGCTGGATGCATCATAGCAAAACCGTGCCCACCTCATTGCCGGCAATGGGAAAAAAGTTGCAATACGTCGCGACACATCACGTGACGTTGCAAGTTAGACATCCCTGGTCTAAGATGTTTCTGTTTCAATGGCTGTAATGGAATGTATTAAAGGCCATCAATTTACTTTTACAGTGCTTCTTTACAAAGTACTATGCCTTAATAAACATTATTTCTGTCACAAATTATATCTATAACCGATTTAGTCTGAATGTTGCAAATTTTTAATAACTGCAAAATTTCAATGACTTTAACTCCTAAATATCCTGCAATCTTATCCAAGAATGCCCCTGTGAACTAATGAGACTTTAATAAGTTTTAGAAATAAATACATGTAATTAAATGGGTGAGAGGATGGTTGAATAGCTTTTCTTCTTCTTCTTCTTGTGCCATATCCGTTATCGGACATTGGCGATCATGTTGGCGATCCTGTTTTTATCAGCGGCCGCACGAAAAGGTGCTGCTGAGTTTTGTTTAAACCAGTCCCTTAGATTTTGAAGCCATGATGTTCTTCTTCTGCCTGGACCTCGTTTGCCTTCAGTCTTTCCCTGGAGGATTAAATGGAGTATGCCGTATTTTCCTGGGTGTTGCATCACATGTCCGAAATATTCTAACTTTCGTGTTTTAATTGTTTTGATGATTTCCCTTGGCTTTCCCAGGTGGCTTATCACCTCCAATAGCTTTTAGGGTGCCATATTATTGACCTCTGGTATATAGTGAGATATACAGGACGAAATCACATTAGTAAGAAGTAATTTCAGATATGGAGTAAGTTGAAATTAAGCTAAATTATTTTGGACTTATAAAATGTGATATGTTGGTCACCTGTTTTGTTTCTATCAGTTGAAGATCTACTCATTTTGAAGCAATGAAAAAGAGGATTTTCCGTGGCAGTCCCTACCACCTGGATAGTTTCTTGGGGACATTAACATCTGGATGCAAGGGGAAACTTTTTAAATTTTCCATTTTTTGCAAATAAGAACTAAAAGGTCCAAATTCTAAGCCATCCAAAACTCTCTTTGGATTTCCTATTGCATTTTACTGCATTCTACTGCATTTTTGTTGTCTTGGATTTTTTTTCTCTATGCTATACTGTGCAAGACAGACTTTTGATAAATCTGAAATGACCCGTTTTGCAACCCCCCTGCTATGTTCAGAAAAGTCATTCTGCATTTCTTTGCTTATGAACCCCGAAACCTATTTTGTTTATTAATAGTGTCTGAATAAGAGGGGAAAAATTTCTATCTGCCAAACTTTCCTTGACTATATTAAAAAAAAATCCATCAAGGCCAAGTTGTGCTACTGATATCAGTCATGAATGCTTTCCTTTTCAGAAAAGGACTGTTGAGTCTAATTCTCCTGAATCTGGTAATACTTACATTATACAGTTTTTTGCAATTATATAAAATATTCTACTATTTTAGTTTTGAAAAGCAGGACAATTGCTGGGTCTTATATATTGGACAACCAGCCTGTTTTGCTGGTTTAACTGTAACATGCGCAAATACTATTTCATCTTACAACTAGAGTTTGCAAATATACAACATATATAAATACATTAATAATCATAATACATATTTATACAGAACACAGCACTACCTATATTAAGGTTGCAGTGCTACTCTTTAACTGTCTTTTGTAATTAGATAATGGGATAAATGTTATTATACACACAGAGACACACAAAACACTCTTCTTTTAAAACTGATGCAGTACAATAACAGCTGCATCTTTAGTTTGTGACACAAAATGAGCCATAATCAGCCAACGGAAAACACAAAAAAGACATGAATTCAGTTGTTGACTCTTTTTGATGATGTTTAGGCAGTCTTTTCTTCATAAAGGACATGTATTTATCCTCCATTCAGAACCTCTTAAAGCACAGACAATGTTAACCGCCTCTTCAACATCTGTTTAAACTTTCTTTACTATTACAGAAAATTTGAATTATTTATCTGGAGATCCACTGTGATTTCACAAAGACAAAGGAGAAGTTATAATTCATCCACATGTCTCAAATAATAGGTATGGACAACAAAAGTCTGTTCTCTTCGGCCATCTGTACCACTAATGGACCCGAGAACATCGGCCTTTTCTCAAACTTATATCATCCAGCCCAATTTCCCCAGTTCTTCCTTTTCCTTTTTCTCCTTTAAAAATAACCTGAGGGGAGAAAAAAAATAAAGACATATGAGATTGATTGGGTTCATGTATCATGTTAAGCTATTGCTTGCTTAATAAGTAACAATGACTTTAGCTATACATAACACCAAGCTATGAACCATAATGGTTAAGATGTTAGATGATTTAATTTTTATGGTGGTCATAGAAAAAGGTGCTCTGCAGATTCTATTTTGATAATTAACAGTAAGCAATCAAGACACTCATTGAAGAAATTGTAACACATATAGAGATTAATAGAAGGAAATGTAACTCTATTGAATATACTAAATATAAATAATATTGTGCTCTCTCTTTCTTTCTATTTTTTTTCCCTTAGATCCCAGATTTGTACTCACACTTTTGATGCCAGGTCCTTTCAATGTTATATGCGTTTGACTCCAACCATGACCTCTGTTCCTTCCCCAAATTGCTGGCCCATGAATACCAGTCTTTCTTAGAAACACTTGAAGCAAACCGGAGTGTAACCCAGATACTTTATGCCTAAAGGATAAGCACAGATCTTCGGAGCGAGCTAAATGGCCAAGAGGGACAACCAAGCGGGCAAATCGACCTGCCTTCCCTTTCGGTTGAGAAATAGATAAATATTGTCCACCTGTTTAAAACAAAGTGAGAGAAGAAAACAAATTATTTCAACATGTCCTTGAAAAAGAACATGATAATAAAGAATTAAATTTATGGCTGCAACAAAAGACTAATACTGACCACCCAGCTGTAGCACTGCAAGTAATGTGAGGGCAGCATTAATTTGACTGATTTTAAATTATTTATACATTTCCAGCATATGGTCTACCCTGAAGGCACCATAAATATATATATAATTTAGTTAAAATAATAGAAAAAATGACTTGGATCTGAAAAAGCATTAGCATAACATACTGTATATATGAGTGCTATCATCCGCATTTTTCTATAATGTTGCAGAAGATATTCTATCCAGTTCAGAAAGCATTGTTATCTTCAAGCTGTAATAACTGAATGTTGGGTCTTGAGAAACATTTTTTTTGCAAAAAAAATATTTTCTCATCAATATTCTTTAATTATATTTGATTCTGATGGTTTTCCATTGGTGAAAGGTCACTTTGGAGATCATATTACCAAAACAAAACTTGGACTTCAACTAAAGAATTGACACCAAAGTATTAATAATCTGGGCTTATTCTATGTACTCCCATTGTTTATTTTGGAATGTCCATACATATTTATCCTAAGAGAGAAGAGAAGAGCTTTTCATTTGAAACTGTAATCTTAATATATTTACTGCCTGGAACAATTCATGTTTCTGAGGAAGTGAGAGTTCAGTAAATCTTCTACTTTCTCTTTTGGATATGTGCAGGTTATATCCATAGATTTCAGATAACTTTAAACATGTCCATTTATGCAACAATCATCCCAATTTCTGTAAACATAGTACCTAGAGCCATAATTCCAGAAATATACCTAACATTTGCCCTTAGTTAATCATCCATGTACTTCTTCATGACAGGATAAATAATATGTTGTGCAAAAGCTATCAACTGTTAAAGGAGAACTGGAAGACAGGAATGAGTCAAAAAGGTAGTAATTTATTTCACTGATGTTTTCATGAGAATTCCAAAGTCTACTAAAGTTGCCATGCCACATAAATATGCTATCAATATTTTATATATATATAAAATTTGTTTTTAATATTTCAAGTTAGAAAAGTTCTCTAAAGAATGTATACCTTTTATACAAATGTGGTAATAACAAAACAAAGGCATAGCATTAAAAGGCTTAACATCTTAACTAGCCTTCCATGTATACTGTACATACTGTACTTCTAGTGTGGCTATATTATCTAGTTGTAATTCCCAAAGTGATTCTTGTCCAAGCCCTATTCAAGTGACTTGAGATGTCTCAGTACAACTAATTGTATAAATCCATATTCAGAATCACAAATTATAGGTAAATAGTTTTCCAAAGCTTCAGCTACATAATAGGCCATACAGATTTAGCTATACTTGCATGAAACATTGTCAATTATAAAGAAAAGAAGTAAATGCTAATATGATTTAGAAACAAAAATCTGAATAAATATGCAAGGAAATTGCTTTAAGATGTATTACTGTGTAGTTCATGCACTGTTTTTTAAACTTTTCCATTCAAAAAATAGTCCTTGAAAATTTATATACACAGGAAAGCTGAAACAAAACTCTTAACAAATTCTAACAAAATTCTAACAGAAACACTTTTCAGCTCCAAATAAATCAATTGCCAGAAACTATATGCCAAGATTTTTCTTATTTCTGATTCTTTGCTTATCAGATAGCTCTATCTTAAATGGAAGGAAATCAATACCTGAGGAGTCTTTAACAGGTTCCCAATGTAAATCATCATTTCTTTCCTTGATCCATCCACATAAACCACCATCAAAGTTGCAACTATGAATGAGAACACCTGCAGAGAAGAGATGAAAAATCAATAAAAAGACCTTCAGATTTGAGACAGATTAACTCACTCCTTTATAAACATGCTGGGACGTTCATTCCAATACTTTGTAAGGTACTAGATTGGTAGAGGCTAAGCTAAGTGTGTGGTTATTATGTGGAGTCAATGTTCACACAAGCAATGTAAGAATATATCAATCACATTTGCAAAAAGGAGAAGCTTTTATTAGTGCATCAATTGATGAAGATAAGGAATTCTAAGCCATTTTCCTACAGTGCGCTTCTTTTCATTTCTGCTTTTAGAAAAGTATGGGATACCCAATTTAGTTAAAATTTGTCATCTTGGGGCAAATTATAAAGTTCTGTAGATTTCATTAGATTTATTCTACTACTTTCCTCAGAATTCAAGGAATGGCTTTCAGAAAGTAGAGTTCTTGTTTTATAGCACAGCTGTTTTGTACTCATAAATATTAAAGTACACATATGCCTGGTGGCACACATATTGTTAAGAAAGTAGTACACAATAAACAGTAATGCTTCCCACTTCACAGTGCTTTCTAGAATGCTATCTAGATCCAAAAGGACAAAGTGTTTACCTGGATCATCGTTTGCTTCATCCTCATTGGCACTTATCCCTTGTTCAATTTCAAATGTTTCTAAGAGATTATTGCTCACTCCAGGCTGGCGGGGAACTGGAAGAGGAAACCATCAAGCCATTAAAAAAAACTGTAATATAGAGAAGGAAGTCAACCACAGATTATTACATAGATTACCTACCAACGTATTGTCAAGCTTCACTGCAAAAGCCATTTGGGTAAGCTTGTAAGAAATACAAGGATTTGAGCTAAGTAATAATTATAGAGGCCACAACCAACTACTATGACTCATAAAAAAGACTAGAAAGAGAGAACCATATTTAGACCCTCTTGCATTTCCTTCCTAACAGCTTTTTAGCATGCTAGTTCATTTCAATCAGATCTTTGTTTCAGCTTTCATTGTGAAACTGCTGTTTTCAGTTTTTTGCTAACATCCAACCACATTACAGATAATCAGCCATGTGAACTCCCAATTTAAACAATACAATAGTGATGTTTTAATGAAATACTGTATATTGAGGTAGACATTGCTTAAGAATATTGTGCTTGCCTACACAAAGGAAAAACTTTTTGTATTTACGCCATTTTAATTTTCTGGAAAAACATGAATACTATAATTACAGTACAGCAATGATATTGAGCTTTTTTTTGGTGGCATATAGCATTATTTATTTCTTAAGATATATGTGCTGTCAGCACAACCTTAAGGTAGTTTGCAATAAAATATGATACTAAAACCAGAAGTAAATAATAAAATCAACTTCTGATATTTAAAATGATGTAAGATGTGAATCATTTAAAACACCTGAGTAAAATATCAGTAATTAGCCTAACTTAAAAGCACTGTAGAAAAATATGTTTTTTAATATCCCTCTTATTGGGGGAGAAAAAATCTGGAACATCTGCTGTTCTCACTGATAAAAAGAAAAACTCATTCCTTGAATGCTGTCAAGGCCCAGATAAGTCATGGCAACTGTTCTTTCACTAAGATAGTTTTGGTTTTTAATTGTAATTGTTCAGACACAGGCCTTATAGAGAGCAGTCTGCTTGAACATCTAATATATGATAGGCTGTTATTTGGTATCTGGGTATGAATTTTGCCATTCAGCATCCCCACAATGTGATATGATCCACAATAGTTTTATTTTAAATGATTCCATGTAGCATCATTTTATTTTTAAATTAAGACATGAAATTTTGATTAAAATTTATTTCCCTCCTGCCCAACACAAAGTTGTGTTGGGCAGGAGGGTTATGAACCATTTTGAAAGGCAAACTTTGCCTCAGTAAAGACTATCTGGTGAGCCACCACTGGAATATTGGTTACCTGTGAACTTTCTTTCTTCCAGGAAATCCCTCCTCCCTAATGCTCTTTCCAATTTTCAGGAAAAGGAGAGGGACTGTCCCTACTCTATTCCATATGCAGGAATGATCAAATCCCAATCCTGCAATATTCCTCAGTTATCTCTCTTTAGTTTTTCCAATACTAGTTAACAGATGGAATTTCTACATGGAAAAGGGCAATAGGAGGCTGCTACTGAACCCTCTGTAGAGTAAAACTGTACAGATTTAGCAACCAGAAATTTTGGAATTCAATTTATATCAGCTAGTATAAGTAATCCTCAATTTATGACCAGTGCTTTTTTTTGTCATAGAATGCACGGAACGGCATTCTGGCACCTTTTTTTGAACGGAAGAACCGGCTCCTTCTAAGCTACCAGCACGAGTAAAGCTCTGGCTCAGTAAAAGGAAGCTGCTCGGAGAAATCGGGGGCATCGAAGGTCAACCCGGAAACACTTCCATGGCCCTGAAAGCAGACCCTCTTCTCTGCCTCCATCACCTGTCCTCACCCCCGTGTTGGCCACCTGGGACCAGGACTGACTCCTGGAGCAAATCTCTTCGAGGGACCAGGCGCGCTCCCAAAGCAGCTGCGCCACCGCTGCCTTGGTCACTCTGGCTCCGGAGGAAGCCTCTGTGTCGAGGTGGCAGAAGACATGCCGGCCCTCTCAAAAGCAGCAATGGCGGTCAGCTGACGTTGCTCACGTGTACCTCGGAAGCTCCCTAAAGCAGTTCCCCCCCTCCCCGCTCCGTAAAGGGCTTTCGACTGGAGCCAGAGCTGTGCATGAGTTCCGGCACCTTTTTTTTTTTTTTTTTTTTTACAAAAAAAGCACTGCTTATGACCATTTGTTTAGAGCCATGGTGGCGTAGTTGTTAGAATGCAGTATTGCAGGTTGACTCTGCCCACAGTCGGGAGTTTGATCCTGATGGCGCTCAAGGTTGACTCATCCTTCCGAGGACAGTAAAATGAGGACCTAGTTTGTTGGGGACAGTATGTTGATATTATAAATAGTGCTCTAAAGCACTATGCAGTGATATATAAATCTAAGCGCTATTGCTATTTGTTTAACAACCATTCAAAGTTATGACACCGCTGAAAAATTTTTTATAACCGATCCTCACGCTTACAATTGTTGCAGTGTCCCTGTGATCATGTAATCAAAATTTGGGTGCCTGGCAACTAGGATGTATTTACAATCATTGCAGCATTCTGGGTTCACATGATTGCCATTTGAAACCTTCCCAACCAGCTTCTGGCAAGCGAAGTCAGTGGAGGAAGCCAGTGTGGGTGCTCCATCACTGAAGGTTTTTAAGAAGAGATTAGACAACCATTTGTACAGAGTCTCCTGCTTGAGCAGGAGGTTGGACTAGAAGACCCCCAAACTCCCTTCCAACTCTGTTATTCTGATATTTGCTTAACAATCATGTGATTCATTTAACAACCATGGCAAAAACTTAACAAAACCTAGTGTGACTCACTTAAGGTCCGTCTTGCTTAAAGATGGAAGTTCCGGTCTCAATCGTGGTTCTAAGCCAAGAATTACCTGTATAGCAAACCTAAACCTAAACCTATGTAATATGTACTCCTATACATGATTATCATGAAGTTTGTGACTTTGTTAGGAATCAAGATCTGTATATGCTTGCTAAGGCTAAGTTCTTGTTGACAATACTATAAAAGAGGCAAGTAGTATGCATACTACAGGTAAGTAGAGAGAACATCTTTGCCATTTAAATCATTATGACATTCTCTTTGAAAAAAATGTTTGTAACTATAATAGCATTAATACACTTAAATTTAAAATTACTTTTCAATGTCCACAACTTTTATCTCAAAGTTCCTCCTAATTTGGAGCTAGGCCTACAAAAGGATCGAAATCTTCTGAAAGAATAATGCCTTAGGCTGTTTGCCACATGAAAGCTTGACAAATTGATGTAATCCAAAACATGAAAGGAATTTCACGTGCAGACTGTACAGCTGGTCCTTTGATTTCATGTATATCAACTAAAGAATAACATGCAATTATTATAGCTTTAGACTACTCATATCAATATCTCTAAATGCCAAACTATTTGTGCTGTGTAACTAATATTTCCCAGAGAAACCAGCAGAAAACTGAGTGTTGAGTCCTTGGCATTAAAGTTGTAATTCTTTCAGATTTACAGTCTCGACTGATTTTTTTAACTTCTGAGCAGACATGCCTAAGATCTTACAAACAGTAGGGACAATAAGCCTATGCTGATACATATATAATGAAGCCTTTTCTGACAAAACTTTTCCTTTGGCTATAGGAATTCATTATTCTGCACTAAATAACACAGTAGGTAAAGAGCACCTAGATACATATAAAAAAGAGAAGATTACAGAGTGAATTTATTGGTTGACATTCTGTGGATTCATGAAAGAGTTTCCTCAATTAATTAAGCATTCTTGCATCTCTGAGCAACTTAATGGATTTCTAAGCATACCAGCCCTCCCCCGCTCAAGACCTGCTATGTCACCACAGTATCATCTGCTCACATGGAACTGGAAAGATAAACTGCTGTCAGTTGTAAGCACTTTCAGAAGCCAGAGTACAGTTAATTTCACTGCCTTTCATTTTGAAGGAAAACATTTACTTAGATTCAGAAAAGTAGTCAGAAACTTAAATTGTGTGTTCCAAACCTGTTCCAACTTGATATGTTCTCAAAAGCCTTTCCACAGGCTATAATATGTATTATATTGAGACAAAATGTGTGTGTGTGTGTGTGTGTGTGTGTGTGTGAATTGAATATGTCTAGTTTAATGAAAAGAAGGACTAGGGGTGACATGATAGCAGTATTCCAATATCTCAGGGGTTGCCACAAAGAAGAGGGAGTCAAGCTATTCTCCAAGGCGCCTGAGGGCAGGACAAGAAGTAATGGATGGAAACTAGTCAAGGAGAGAAGCAACTGGAACTGAGGAGAAACTTCCTGACAGTTAGAACAATTAACCAGTGGAACAACCTGCCTCCAGAAGCGGTGAATGCTCCAACACTGGAAGTTTTTAAGAAGAGACTGGACAGCCATTTGTCTGAAATGGTATAGGGCATGGGTCGGCCATCCGAAACGTCGGATGAGCCGCACGGACCCATTTAGCTTAAAAAAAAAAACGCTGGGAGCCGCGCGTTCGCGCATGCACGCGCACCCGCGCGGCCCCGTTCACGCACGCGCGCGTGCCCCTCGCACCCGCGCATGCGTGCGCCGTTCGCGCATGCGCGCGCCGTTCGCGCATGCGCGCGCCGTTCACGCATGCGCGCGCGTCGTTCGCGCATGCGCACCTGCGCGCGCGCACCCCCCGCGCCCGCCCGCGCATGCGCGCATGCGCTCACCAAAATGGCGGAGGAGGCTCCGGAGCCGCAGGTAAGGCCTCAAAGAGCCGCATGCGGCTCCGGAGCCGCGGGTTGCCGACCCGTGGTATAGGGTTTCCTGCCTGAGCAGGGGGTTGGACTCGATGACCTCCAAGGTCCCTTCCAACTTTATTATTATTATTATTACTTAATTGTTTTTAACCCAATATTGTGCATGTACCTTCTTTTTTTTCTGTTCAATTATGTCCAATTCTTAGAGACTGCCTGGACAAATCCCTGCAGTTTTCTTGGCAAGGTTTTTAAGAAATGGTTTGCCATTGCCTTCTTCCTAGGGCTGAGGCAAAGTGACTGGCTCAAGGTCACCCAGCTGGCATTGTGCCTAAGGCAGGACTAGAACTCATGGTCTCCCAGTTTCTAGCCTGATGATTTAACACACCAAACTGGCTCTCTGACATGTACCAATCCTACCCTAAAAATAAGATTTACAAACCAGTTGATATGTTTATACAGCATGGCAAACAGAAAATATATATATTATGAACTCAGTCCTTGATTTTAATATAGCATTTTTAACATTTGAAGATAAGAAGCTATATATTAAATCCTGGAAAACTGAATGAATAATTGTAAGATATACACATGATGAAACATTAGAGCAAATAAATGAAATTTTGTACCTAGGTGAGATGCTTATTAAAAACAGGGAAATGGGCAGAGAAATTCTAAGACATGTCAACATTGATAGAAAGGAATGGGAGGCAACAACTTATTTATTATTTATGTATGATTAGTAGGTACTTATGTATGCAAGTGTAGTTAAATAGAAGGAGGAGAGGAGAAATATTGTTATTCTGTTGCATCAAATGACTTTAGCCCAGAAAATGTTTTATAGAGAGTCTAGATTTTAGTTCTACAGATAGGTTTGTCTGTCTGTCTATCTGTCTGTCTATCTGTAATTTATATAATCATCCATCTCACAAGGAAATGAATCTAGGTGGTATACAACAAAACATATCTAAAAATCATTATCATTAAAAAATATTAAAACCATTAAAGAACTGTAAAACATACTAAAAGAAGACTAATAGATGCAGGGATGTTAATAGTAACGGAGCTACCTCATTAGTTCACCTTGTCAGGGCCCCCAGACCTCCTGGCATAACCAGATCTTGAGGGACTTTCAGAATCTTAGATGTGATGAAGCCATTCTCACCTCAGGAGGGAGAGGGAGAACACTCACAGTGTGGGGATTATAAATATTCTAACAGATTTTCCTGAATATTAGCTATTTTGTGAATGTGCCATATTGCCAATCATAGTTCAGATTTCTTCTGTCATAAATAAAAATAATCATCCACCAGCATTGGATATTAGACAATATGAGCAATACCGAACAAAAAAAAGGTATCCGTGCAATTTACATATTATTTACTTTTTCATTCATTGGATTTATTTATTTGTTTGTTTGTTTGTTTAGTCATTCACTGGATTTATTTATTTATTTAGTCATTCACTTTATTTACTTACTTACTTATTTTTTATTTTTTTATTTTTTTGTTTGTTTGTTTATTTTATTGCCGCTCATCTCATATCCAACAACTCTGAGTGGCAGAGTCCTATCCTGAATGTGGGTAACAATGTTTGCAAAATAATTTTTAAAGAACACTTAATAATTCCTACAGAGAATTATGGTGTAATACGTCTTTTTTCAAAAACATTGGGTATTCTTAGATAATGCCTTCATCTTCCTCAGGCTTAACTGCTGTGTTTTCTCTCCTCTAATTTATTAGGATTTTATACCTACAATATATATTAAAGGTGGAAAATTCAAATAAACTGCTTTTCTGGGGAGGGAGAAAACTGTCTTAAGAAAGTATGCTAATAGGAGTTGCTGAAATACAGCCAAAATCACTCCCAAAGTTATTCAGGAATGCACTTGTCCATACAAGATAATAAAATTCATATTCTATTAGCTAAGCACTGTTACTATTCTGGGCACCAAAGAAGACTTTTCAAAATACACTCACAAACTCTATAATTAACGTCAGTTGTGATGCTAAAGATGAAACAGAGCGCTGGGGTATTTCTTGACATGCATTCCAAAACATGCAAGTCATCAAATGTCATTTGTGGCATGAAGCTGACTTGGCATGAAAGTACTGCAATATTTTTTAAGACATCTCTCTAAATGATGCTCCCTAATGAAGAAGCACCTTTGGAATCATGAAGTCCAAATGTTTCCCATTTGATGAGCTCATTCGATAAAGTAGAAATCAACAGTTATTTTTAACTTGACTTTCCATTTGATTCTTGAGCAAGTAGCCACAAGATGGTTATGGGAATTCACATGAAACAACACGTCTCTCAAAAACTTGTTTGGAAATTAAACTTGGGTCCAAAATATTAATCCATTACATATTTAGTATTGTTTTTTTTATTTAATTCATAGCCAAACTTCCCATATCACTGCATTCCATTTGATTTTCAAATGTCCATCTGTTATGATTGGACATGTTGATCTAGATTTTCCTAGAATAGACCACAAGCTACAAGTCCAGCATTCTATTCCCACAATGATCAAATGCCCAATGTCAGTGGGAAATCAACATGCAAAACATGATGAAAGTAACAGCATCCTCCAACACATGTCCCTTATCACATAATATTCACATTGCATCTGATGTTAGAAGTATACTACTATCATGATTAGCTGCTATAGATTAACTTATTCTCCATAAATGTGTCTACACTGTTTGTGACAGTAAGAGAAATCTTATTTTGAGCAACAGGAGAATATCAAATTATACAAGATCTTGTGATACAATATTCCAAATAGTAATTATGTGCTTTTGTAACCATCCTTCAGTGCATAATCCTGGTTTGTACTAAGAGTGGTAAAGATTTCTTCCACACCAGACATAAATATATTCATTTTTATTATTCCTTTCTTACTCATTCTTTAAAAGTAGTTAATAACAGTAATAGTGATTGTATAGAAATACCCTGAGACATAATTTAGAATTTTAGATCTGTCAACTTGTGGATCAATATTAAAAACATGTTTAATCCCATGAATAGTTTTGTCTTAACCCATTACTTTCTCTCTCTCTTCTCCTATTCCTGCTCCCTCATTGATAAATTTAGTCTAGTTAATTAACTATATTTTACATTAACACATGAGGAAATTTAGCCTTACTTACTAAATACATCTCCTCGGGGTTTCTGTGGCTCAACTGGGATCCTATTGTCAACCGTAAATCCCGGCTGTGGTGTAGTTTCACTAGGAAAAGGCAGAGGCTCCTCAGTTACTACTATTGGCATTGTTGTTGTTACAGGCTTAAATGGAACTGTGGGTGGTTGGGGAGGACTTGTCACTGGTGGAGATCTTGTCACTGGCCTGAAAGCTGTTCTTGTTGTGGCAGGTTGTGTTGCCAATCTAGTATATGGTTTGTATGTTGGTTTCACAGTTGGTCTTGCTGTTGTCTTCACATAAGGCTTTGGTGTAATTACATATGGTATATATGGCAATTTGATAGGATATTTTGTACCACCAGACTCAGGTATTCTGTTGGTCATGCCACTGCTTCCTTTCAGAAAAGTTGAATTGCTTTTAAATACACTATATGGGTTAGATGGATCAATCATAACTTTAGGAATCCCTGGAAAGAAAGAACCGAGAAATGTGCAAAGTTAAGAAGTGATGCAGTGTTAACTCTAACAAAAGCAACTACAAAACAAAACAAAAACAAAAAAACCCAGTATTTCTAGACTAATATCAATACAAAAGTATTATGATGCTTGTTTATAGCTCTGTGGATATCATTTTTATCTTTAATTCATAACTACAATTTCCATATCTATATGGGACTGTCAAATATTCAAGGAGATGCATTTTTTCCCATAAGTTGGATATGTAGTCCAAAATAAACAGGTCTTCTATAGTTCCAACAAAACTAGACAGCACCAGCTTGTAGAATTTTATTGAAGGCTACTGCATTTTAATAGTAAGAGAAATTATTCAGGTATATGCTTATAAACATAGTGGAGGATTCAGTGTTTTAAACTTCTAAAATGCATAAGCAAATAACACAAGTGCTTAAATATTATCTAAATTAAATGGTTGAGGAATTTGTTCAATAGAAGAAAGCACATTCTTCTTGGCACATACATTGCTCAAATTAACTTAAGCGAAACTGCTGTAAGTAATGAATTTAGTGAATACTTCTAGAGCAGAAGTATGAATCTATGCATGGAATGAAAATTTTCCAAGATATCTGCAACATTTTATTTGGGCCTCTGCATGATTTTGTCCAGCAAAGTGGTGATATATAGGTCTGCTCACTAAACAATGTCAATGGGTTGTAGCCCTGACTCAAATTACCTTTGTTCCTAAATGTATGATATCTAAGCCATTGCCATCCTTGACAGTATCCATCAAAAGTGTGAAATTAATGTCTGCATACAAGTGGTGATGACACTTACAACAGTAAGTATATTTAATTTTTGTAAGCCAAACTGAGATAATATTTATTTATCAAATTTATACAGCTGTTTATCTCACAAAAATGATTCTGGACAGCATACAACAAATAATGGAAACAATGAATATATAAAAATATCAATATTAAAATATATATAAAAAACCACAAGGTACAAGAGAGACTAAATGTTAACCATGAAATCATATCAGGGTTTCACCGGCTTCCTGGGATTCCCAGGATTGATGAGTTAGCCAGGTTTTGACAAACTTCCAGAACATTAACTCCCCTCACTTCAAAGGGGAGAATGTTCCGTAAGGTGGAACCCATGATGGAGAACACCTGTCTTCTGGAACTTGCCAAATATAGTTACCTAGCTAAAGGGACTCATAGCATGCCTTCTCTACCAGATCTGATGGAATGGGCAGAGGCCATCTCAGGGAGAGATGGTCACTCAGATAACTCTTCCATATGCTACAAAGTTTAGAACCAACACTTTGAATTAAAACCAGAAATAAATTGGCAACCAATGCAACTCACAGAACAGAGGTATAGCACATTATAGTAGTCTAATCAAAGAGATTAGACTAGGGTGTGAGTGACTATGAACAAAGTCTCCTGATCTAGGAATGGGCAGATCTAGTGCAGAATATCCAGCTGTGCGAAGGATGATGCTACACCCAAAACCCAGCTAGGCATACCTCCCAAACAGGTCAGTAGTATGTACAGGGTCGGCCTCTCATGAATGGTTAAATCACTGATGAGGGAGGCCTTATATTCAACTAACCTAACCTTTATTTACAGTAGCTGAAAGCCAGGTCTGCTTAGAGGGTACCAGGGCTAAGACCATAGAGCTGGAATATGAAACAGGTATAACACAATGGTCTTGCATTCTCCAAGATGGCACATTCCCTGTTTCTCACCATATTTGCCCATGCCAACATCTCCCCATAACTAATGAATATTAGTTTCACGTACAGGATGCCAACCAGAATTCTGTGCTACCAGTAAATAAATAGCATGCTGGTACATATTAGTGCTATCCTACAGGCAAGGAAGACTAACCAATATTGATAGTTCTATCCATGGTTACTTTATTGGTCCTTTATCGAATACCTGGATCCTACAAACAAAAAAGAAACGCACCTAGCCTTTTTAAAGTTGTACCCACTGTCTGTACATTCACTTGTTTACTCTGATATGCAAATACAGATAATGTGAGAGATTATTTTAGCAACTTTCACCTTACAAATATAACAAGTATAACAAATAAGCTGTTCAGAGTCGCCTGAACCATGACAAATAAATTTAATCAATAAATGCCTCTGCAGCCGAGAACCGAGCTATAGATACAATCCGTAGCTCAGTTCTTGGCTGCAGAGGCCTTTCCAGAAGGCCTCTGACACCGAAATGCAGGCCGGGGGGCGCCACGCATGTCAATCCAGAGCTCCATTCTCAGCTGCAGAGGCATTTCCTTTGGCCGCAGAAAAAGTGGGCCGGCTGGGCAGGGCTGTTGGTGCCACCACCACGAGGTGAGACCATGGAAAAGACACCCCCGGGTAAACACAGTATTACCTGATCACAGAGCCTTAGTATTCCAATCCACTACAAATACCTTACCAACTTTGAAAAATACATTTTACACCAGCTTTTTAATATGACTACCAAAACCAGGGTACAGATGTCCAGGTGTCCATCGGATAGCAGCAAAGATTTGGAGTTTACAGTGTTTCCCTATGACCATACAGTGATTATCTGGATTTAAGTAGTCCAAATGTCATAGCCCTAATATTAAGACTCTTAAAACTTTCAGAATACTCTTTTTTCTTTTACAAGTGTTAGTGAAACTGAGATGACCACAAATAGATCTTAAAATGAACTTCACAAAGTGGTCATGTCTCATTTGGATTCAGAATACCAGATTAAAAGGATCATTACGTACTTATGCAGTTTAATCCATCACCTCTGTACTCTTCTTTGCATTTACATTTGTAAGACCCAAGTGTATTGTAACACTGGGAATAAGCTCCACACTGATATTGGCCAAGAGAGCATTCATCTATGTCTGTAACAGAAAAGAAAATAAATACTATTTTAATAGCAATCATACATTTGCATTTTCAAATTAACACTCTTTCTTTAAAAAAAATTGAAATAAATCCCATTGCTGTATTAAAATGCTGAAATTCTAACGATAAAATTAAAATGGAAGGCAAATTATTTGAACAGGCTTGAATGAATCTGATGTTTTAAGGAGGTCCCAGTGGTCTTTTACAAGCAATAAAATAATTAAAGGTCAGAAGTTTTAGATAGTTGAGTTTTGACTTATAAGCTTTTCTGTGATAATAGAATACTGCAGGCTACAAGAAAGAACTACATATTACAGGATGGATTCACATTGCTTGAAATTAATAACCATGTTGGCTGATGATCATTAGAGTTGAACCCTACATGTCTTGAGGTCTGGGAAAAGTTCTATGAAGTATGGTTTATTAAGCATAGTGGCTGGCTATGCAAAATCAAATATAATCACATTTTATTTGATATTTGAATCCAGCCAAAAAATTGCTTCACCCACCCACCCCACCCCATTCCAACAGGACCTTTTTTAAAGTTCCCCTTCACTTTCCTCCATAATTCAGGTCTGTCAGATCTGGGCAGAAAAAGCCTAGATAGTCAGTAAATGGTGGCACTGAGTTTGTCTTCTATAGCCTAAATCACTATCATAAATTTTACAGAAGACAAGGAAGTTACCTCCTACAGCTCTTAATTTAGTTCTAGACTAGTATGTGAATCCACTTTGATAATTCAGCATACTAACTATAGTGGAAAGCCAGAGAGCATAAACTCGGCATTCTACAGTTCCTGAGATCTGAAGTGAAGTTGCACATGCATTTGGCTAAATATGTTTTATGAGTTTTGTAGAAGAGAGGTCTCTGATTATACAAAATATGATGACAATATTCAGGCAAATACAGGTGTCAAGTCCCTTCAGAGCTTCCCTGTTGTCCATGGCAGATAGGGAGAGCAGAGCAATCCCGCTTCCCTTTCAGATTTATGTTTTTCAAATGCTTGAAGTCGACTTTGGTGCAACAAATATTTATAAATTGTTTTCTTTTATGAATGATTTTCATTACCATGGCATTGGTATCTGCCTCCAATGTACATCAAATCAAAGCCTTTATGACACTTGCAAATATAACTTCCAAAAGTGTTGACACATTTCCTGAATCGGGGACAGGTAACGCTCCCAGTGATGCATTCATCCACATCTACAAATAGAAGTCCATTAATAATTAGTAGCAATGAATTTCATGTATTCAAATTTAAAAACACATTTATCTTGGATAATCTGAAAGGTCAACAATCTTCTAGGGCATTACTTTTTATGTAGTAGTGCTGTGCAGAAATTATAGTTAAATTTTAAGATGAATGTATGGATAACCCTACTTTTCCTCCATAAAACCCATCTTTTCAAATGGAATTTCGCATCCCTAATGTGGCATAACTTTATAAAAAGCAGGTTTAAATCCTGTGGAGAACCATTGTGTGCAAAACATTCTGAATGTTAGAAAAGAAGAGTTAAAGGAGGAATTAGAACACTGAAATGTTTAATTTAGGAAGAGGTAATTAAAATCTAGTATCCTTCAAAAGTACAATTTATTCTGATTTATTATAATTTACCCTGTTGCACAAGTGAATTTTATTGGCAGATTTCCATGCTGAAAGTAAAGTTCAACCAAGGACATTAAATGACTGTTGAAAGAATTGATTTAATCCAATCATTGGAAGGTTTTATATCCAAACTACAATGCTTGTCAAAAGCTTTAGTAACTGTTTCTGGAAACTATTACAAAATGTAACTATGTGTTCACAAAATGATTTATAGAGAAAATTTCAAGACTCCAGGCATACCAGATTCTAGGGATCAACATTACTACATGAAAAAGATACATTCATAATATATCCTTTCACAACACTGAAAGGAGGCATTTTAACCACTGAGTTCAATTACCTGCTCTATTATGAATCCAATTGAAAATATCTGTGATAGATCTTTATCCAATTTCTGTATGAACACAATAATATTAACACCATCAAGCAACAACATCTGCCTATAAATCAGCTGTGGTGGTCCCAGTGGCTTTTGATACACTGGGTGCTGTACAGTAGTGGCCAAAATTGTGGAAACCTTTTGGGAAAAGTGTACAGTAGAAATGCTACCTTTCGTTATGTTTCCACCAATTTTTCTTCTAATTCTTTATAATTGTAGCCTTGTTCACTTAATAATACCATTTTACATCGCTTTCTGGGCGACCAGTCAACTCTTTGCACCATTACTTTAATTTTATTACGTTTTACAAGTTCACTAAATGAAAGAACACAAAAAAAACCAACCAACTTGATAGCGATCACATAACACACTGACAAATGTCCTCCTTTCAGCTTTAATACATGACATCAATAACTGAATCCTACTGTGATCTGATTGGCTTATTGCCAAAACAAGATGACATCTGATTGGCTCTCTAAACACTCATGCTCATTGGCTACTCCCAAAAAAAAAAGTGGTGTTATTAGCCATCAAACCTCAAAAATACACTTTTTACCAAAAGGTTTCCACAATTTTGGCCACTACTGTAATTAAAAAATCAGCACTTAGAAAATCAGTGTATTGACGAAATTTCAAAAGGCCATACTTCTTGGATCCGTATAGTATATGTAAATGCTGATACATTATGACATGCTAGATCCCTGGGAAGAACTTGATACATATGAAAACCAATACCATTCTAAAGAACTGGCAACTCTGATTTCACATTGTTGTGTATATGATGTAATTTGGTTAACAGTGCAACCAACCACAATATTTAACATGTATGCCATCTGACTCTGAATGACTCTGGGCTGCTCACAACAATCACACAAAGGAATTACAATAAAATCAATAAAAAATAAAGATAAAAGAAGGCTAGAATGATGAAGTGAGGGGTCTCCCTTTTCCTCCCCAAAGATCTGGGTAAAGAGCCATGTCTTCATGTCTCTACTAATCAAGAGTGAGGGGGGTTCTTTGAAGGACCCTCATTCCAGAGAGCTGGGGCTGCTACAAAGAAGGCACACTTCCAGAGTCCTAAGAGATGACATCCTTTAATCAAGGGAACCCACTGAATGGTTCCTTCAAAACTGGTCCATTATCAAACTGCCTTTATTATCAGGTTTCTCCCAATTTTCAGTCAGAATCTGCCTGTCTGAACTTTAAGTTCACATTGTAATTGTAAGCAGCCATAGGAGGAAGGCATAAGATGAACCATACAATCACAAAGCAAACTCTGCCTCTTGCATACTACATCACAACGTAAGTATAAAAAGGCAGAGATTTCATCTTGATGACCCAGTACACATTTCATCCTTTTGGCATCATCATGGTTAGGAACAGATACCTATCTCTGCAATAGTTTCTAAAAATAGTTAATTTTTACTTCTGACAAATATTGTAATATATACTTAAAACTATGTAATGATTTTCTACAGTATTTAAAGTGAACAAATTCATTTCAGTGATCATTTGATGGTCTCCTTTACATTAGTATATTCTTTCAGTCTTATAATGCTCTTTATTTCCCAAACCTATTTCTCAATGACTGTTCAGATTGGTTGAAAATACATGAAGATTCTTTACTTCTTAAAAATCATTCAGGTAATTTAACATTTTCAAGAATCAGAATGACTCTTTGTTTCTCTCATTTCTGCCCCACATTGAATGATTCATTCATTGTTGCATTTAAAACAAAAATGGCACATTTTCTCAGTCTTTTTTTCACTACTGATATCACTAACTCTAAGAATGTTAATATGTTTTTTTCAATTTTATTCTTCTGCAATTCTTTAAAAGTTCAACATGCATAATAATTAACAGAATTCAAAGACCCAAGAACATTAAAAATCCCACTAGTATATCAGGAATGGAGAACTGTTGTTTCTAAGAATTTGACTTTGCTTGAGTATTATTTTGACATGAGTGTGATACGTGCTCAACATTTCCTAGTAAGTAGATTGTTATAAAGCAGGGGTGTCCAATCTTGACCACTTCGAGATTTGTGGACTTCAACTCCCCAAATTCCCCAGCCAACATGTCTTAAAGTTGCCAAGATTAGATACCCCTGTTATAAAGGCTCTTTTGATCTCCAAAATTCCCTCCTTCAAACAAAATTTATTGTGAAAGGCTGCCCAGAATTTCCACATCTTATGGAAGAGAGAAAATAAATATTTTTTTACTCACCCATGCAAGTTCTGCCATCTGGTGCCAGCTGTAATCCTGGTGAAGGACAACGACAGTGTATTTCCCCCTTAACCACATCACAGCCATACTGACAGTTTGCCATTGAACACGTGAGAGCACCTGTGGAGAAATCAATGTTAATCAAATGCTTCAGAATGTTCCATGCTGTCAAGTTATTTTTAAACTAGCATTGTAATGCAATTTAGCAACAGAAAAAGCCAATGGAAACATTGCTGTGATTATCTCGATGAGATGTTTCCTTCCTGATTGCAGAGAAAACTCTGTTATTTCTCCCAAACCTGATGTACTAAAATACGGTAGGCAAATTTATTTTAATAATAGAAAGGCGGAACTTCCTTTTTACTATTAAGAGCTGTGATGGCACAGTGGTTAGAATGCAGTATTGCAGGCTAACTCTGCATTCCCACCTCCAGGAGTTTGATCCCGAACGGCTCAAGGTTGATTCAGCCTTCCATCCTTTCGAGATTGGTAAAATGAGGACCAAGATGAATGGAGGCAATATGCTGATTCTGTAAACTGCTTAGAGAGGGTCTGTAAAGCACTATGAAGTGGTATATAAGTCTAAGTGCTATTGCTATTCAATTACAGTAAAATTATACTAGAACATTAAAACAGGAACCATGGGAAAGCATGGGATGATTTTGATAGATTTCATTTATGAATATTGTATTTTGGGGGTTGTGGGGAAGGCTGCCACTTATTTAACAAGTTTTCAGAACCACAGCTTGATGAATCTTTGGATTTCTGACAAAAGCCTACAGTTCAGGGAAATTTTGGAAATTAGTATTTTAAGTACCAATATCTATCCTCAACTCATTGCCCAAATATAGAAAACGAATGCTACCTTGAAGCAGTAACTTCATTACTACATGAAGTACTATAAATTGCCATATAAACTGTTTACCAAACTGACCACACCTTTTAGCCATGGATGTCTTTGCTTAAAATAACTTAGTTCCTATCTCTACTCTTTTACCATTTCATACAAGTTCTCCCTCCTTCCAGAGGCATCCCATTTTCTCCAGAAAATTCAGACCACTTAGCACCTTCTTAAGAATCAAGTACACCCATAGTGAAGCTTCCTATAAGCACTCAGTTAATTGCCATCATTAGAGAAACCACACTGACTGCTGTTAGAAATCACATATGGCTTTTTCCTTCTTGGGACTTTAAAAGAAGTCAG
The DNA here is from genome assembly GCA_023970755.1 of Azemiops feae. NCBI lineage: Eukaryota > Metazoa > Chordata > Lepidosauria > Squamata > Viperidae > Azemiops > Azemiops feae. The sequence goes on along the minus strand of JALGBA010004268.1, from coordinate 2,416,937 downwards.
ATACAACCTTTCTAACAGCATCCCCTGTGATAGCACATGCAGTGGTACCTTGGTACTCGTTAATTGGTTCCAAGAGGCCCAATGAGTACCCAAAATGACGAGTACCAAACAAAATTTTCCCATAAGGAATAATGTAGTGAGTCACAAGGCATCCAAAATCGACAAGTTCTAGCTTACCTGTTGAGTACCATACAAATGAATAGTCTCGGGATAAAATTTTTGGTTTCAAAATGCATCGAGTACCAAATTTGATGAGTTTCAAAGCAGTTTAGTACCAAGGTACCACTGTATTCATCTTTCACTGCTTCCAATCACTCTGAAAATGCATTCAGTTTTCCATTACTTCCTGAATTCTCAAACATTTTCCTTGCCACTTACGCATTTCTATCTCACCCATCCTTTCTCGGTGAGAGAAAAGAAAAATTAGAGTAGTGTGTATTTTAAACACTCAGCACAGGTGGGGCAAGTCTGAATATTTGGAAAGGCTATAAGGACACAGAACATTCTTGGCAAAAGTAGAAATCAGCTCTTTTGGTAGTTCTGTTTCTGATATCCTCTCAAGTCACAATTGCCTGACTGGTTGAGCTTTAAAGTTTTTAAACCTGTTAGCAGATCTGATTCTGATCAGGGTGAAGATTGAGAAGAAGCAGGAAAAAAGAAATAACTGATAAGAGAAATACAAAGAATGTCTCACCTGAGACCAAAATTACTGAAAAGTGTGTGGGGGAGGGAGTTCCTAATGAAGAAAAATGGAGATGGAAGAAAGGGACAATCCCTCAAAGCCAGAAAGAGGGACAGAACAAGTATTTTGTGAGTCATGTGGTGGTGGTACGGAAGTCAGAGATAGAGAATACACTTGAGGGTAGCGAGTAGCTAGTGATTTTCTTGCCAAACATGGCAGTCATATAATACAACTGCTTGGCTTCAAGGCTACTAAGCACTACATTAAAAGCCTATTAATTCTTGGGTTGGGCAGGAAGAAAAAAGAATTTTACATTATTGAGGATATATAAATAATTTGCGTACTTTCACCAGCAATGATTAACTATTTTGTATGGTTTCCTTACTGTCTGCAACAAATATTTATAACTAGCGGAGATGTGAATCTTCTGCCAAGATAAGCTAAGAAGCCAATCTGTGACAGAAAATTAATCAATTACTGTCAAGACCTGGCCATGGAATTCTGACAGCAATACTGCAACTTAACAAACATCCATAATTCCTGCTATGTTGTTACATTCCAAATATGACAATTGTGAGTCACATAAAAAGTGACTCTTGTATCTTGTGAAAATAAAACAAATGAAATGCTATTTCTTCTTTTTTGTTTTGGTTTTTTAAAAATCTCATTTAACAGAGTCCTTTGCTTAAGGCAAATTAACTCCTGCTTCCAAGGAATTCCACTGTAAAAAAATTGAAACAATGAAAGCTTAACCTACTAGAGCATGATCCATCAGGCATAAGCATGTATCCATTCAGACAATAACATTTGTAGCTTCCATAGGTATTCATACATCGATGTTTGCAAGGCCTTGGTTTCAATCCACATTCATTGAGATCTAAAGAGGATATAGGGAGGGCGAGGAGGAAGAAATAAAACATTAGATGCTAGCATTTGAAGTTTCGGAAGTTCAAAGTCCGTTATTTTAGAAAATTAAGTCTGCTTTACAGTAGCTGAGGGTTTTTAATATATATATTTGAATGGACCACAATGGGCTAGCTTGTGCAGGATATTAAGCTGTAAATGTTGGCTCATATAATACATTAAATTGTAACATTTTAATTTTTATATACTGTTTTTATATTTTGATGTTTTATTGTATACTGCCCAGAGTCCCTCTTTAAAGGCGATGGGCAGCTCAAAAATGTGAAAAAATCAATCAATCAATAAACAAACAAACAAACAAATAAATACCAAACAAGCCACATTGTAGCTTAGCATAGCATCCTCTGAGCTAAGGCAGTGAATAGTTTTAAGCTTGCTATCTCTGTGTAATGTTCCCAATAACAAATGCCAATCAAATATCTTTTATGGAAGTTCTGTTACTTATTCTTAGAAACAAGCATACATTTAGCTTTAGATGAGTATGTCTAGTTAAACCGATGTAGCATGTTCTTTTTAGAAAAAAGTTCACTTTGATTAATTGGTTGTCATGAGGAATTCAATCATTACTGGACAACATAACCCAAACTTAGTAAATAGGTATGAATATGTACAATATATTAAAGGCAAAATGCAATAACGTATTAAATTTTTTATACTGTTCAGATTCAGAAAGTGCAGGTTATGACACATAGTTTTGGTACACAAGGTTTGGTACACAAATGTAATGATTTTGGCAGTATTAGGGCACAGTGTTAAAATAAATCATAATAGAGGAAATATATTCCACTAAGCTTCTTACTACTTGCTTAATTTTAATTAAACATTAATTGTACATTTTTGCTGACTTTGTTCAGTAACTTTGAGAATAAGTCAAAAGCAGACAACCAGAGTCTGGGTCTTAATATTTTAAGGTTCAAATCTTGCAAACTGCACTGGAAATAGGGCGTTTCACATCAGCTTCATTGTTTCTGTACTGGTATTCTATTCAAAGGCTAAAAATGTTGACTTAGGGGTTCCCTAGTATAATTTCATTACAGGGGAAAAAATCCTTTTTTAAAAAATTTAACTGTTTCACTGTAACATCTCTAATAAACTACCTTTCTGTTTACATTCTGTAACAGCTTTCTTAGATCTGTGTTAAAAATATTGGATATATTTTTAATCCAATATTTTTATCAGCAATATGATAATAATATGAATATCAAAGACTCCACTACAAATTTCAATCACAAAAAAAACTAGCCTTCAGTAAAGATTTCTTAACTAGAAAAAATTGTCTATAAATGGGCCTTGGATTTATTTTGTGCATTTGGAAAATAATTTAAGGCCATTAAGGCAGGCATAAGGTCGCAAAGGATTTTATACAATAATCAGAGGGCAACCTTTAATCTGAGTTGTGCTTTTTTCACTAACCTCAGTAGCCTTTGATCATCTACATGAACTATGCAGACAAAGCAACAGGAATGCACATATCTCCATGTGACTGGCAAATACACTGAATACACATTTTAGAAACCCACAATCCTGTGCAGCATTCCAGATACAAGTTTGCAACTCTCAGAACTAACTGAATTCCTGGCACTTGTTATCTATACTATATAACCCTATTTTTTTTTTAAAAAAAAAAAATCTGTTTTAGCCAGTGGCACTATACCTGTGGTTTTTGTACATAAAGGAAAGGAATAGTTATAGCTAAACATGTCAGCAATTGGTTTAGCCACAAAAGTGTAAGTATTTTAATAAATTGGCATACATGTTGCATTTTTCAAAAAGATCAGAAAATGTGTTCCATAAAGATCTTGCTTAGAATACTCTATGAACTAACAAAATAAATCTAGCAAGTTGGATCGAATGTAAGAAAAAGTTACAAAAACGTTAATTATCAAAACCTTTTTTAAAAATCCACTGCCGTCTTCCATGTTTCTTTGCATTTTGAAAATAATTTAATGAGAAGTGCTTTAGCAAGCTTTGTTTTTGTTGGTTGCTGAGATTTTTCTTCATAACCAGAGGCTACAGTTACACACAAAAAGGATAGTACTAAAATAATAACATAGGAATATTGCCATCATTAAAACTATATACTGAAGAGCATATAGAGAAAGCTAGGTGTTGAAGCAGCCCTTTTAAAAAGCCAGTCTCAAAAGCGCAGGCTGCTAAGCTTAGCTACTGCATTATAGGAAGAGAAATGGTTAATGCTTTTCTTAGAAAGCAAATGGCTTTTGTGTGCTACCACTGCAGAGCAGTTCCTAGCTAAAATATATAATAAAGATTTAACAGTTGCATCTAACAATGAAATACAATTGCTTTTCAGGTGCCATAAAATCAAAACTTTAAATCAGCTAGATGAAGTGAAACTGTGCTTCCAGGATCAGGCTTGGAGACATCATCAATGCTGAGATCCACCCACAGAGGTGTGGAAGGACCTGACAACTCTGCAGTATTTAAATCCTTTTCAACTTCTCTTGGTTCTTGCCTGCATGCTCCAAACAGAAGTTCAACTAGGGACAAGACAGCCATCTTCCCAACCACCAAAGAGATCTAACCATAGGTCCCATTCTCCTACTGATAATTACAGACTGCATGTGCACCAGCAGACGACAAAGGAACTATTACCCTCAATTCAGCAGGTAACAATAAAAATATTTAAAGAACCTTAAGAACCATTTCCTGTAACAGAAGATGTGGTAAAATATTGATCCCATAATTCATAATTATTAACTTACACGGGTTATAACCTGAACCTTGTAATAGTTCCAGTCACTATAATAACCCTTACCAAGCCACATTGTCTGATAGATTTCCTATTGCAAAAATCACATTTTCTGAATAAATTCTATCGAACATGCAGCATTATTCTAAATGAACTACCTATTCTCAAGATATGACGAGACTCCAGAAAGCCCTGCTGGATGGGATTTCTAGAAATATAGTCCCAACAGATCTATAGAACTTCAGGCCCATAAGCATTCAGATTCTGATTACTATTGTCCCATGTACATTGCAGTACCTGAAAAATGCACCAAGGACCTGCTCAATTGTCACAGCTAGCAGACTTCTGGGAATAATCTAATTATCTTCTTGAATAATATATTGCAAAGTGCTAAGAGGTCTGCTGTACTTCCTTAATATATATCAAAGGGAAGTTCTATCCCTTCTTCCAGCTCAACTTTTCCTATTTTGCAGCATCTTAGATACAGTAGTTGTCTTTTTTATCTTCTGTTATTCGCTAGGTCTGACATTATCCAGGTACAGCACTTTCTGCTTATGTTTTTCTCAATCTCTAGATGGAGCATCAAATCCTGGATTTTCTGCAAATCATAAACCTTTTTCTTAAATGTGTCAAGAGATGTTACAGTAAACCTATAAGCTTCAGGATTGCCTGTATGTTATATTATTATTGCCAATGCTCATACTATACTGTGCATGCATTTTACATGCTAATACTAGCACTACTGTTCCTGGAAGAGAAACTGCCAGAGATATTAACAAATGCTACAATTATGATGTTTACTTAACCTTTTATAAGCAAGCAGCATTTTATCAATTAAAAAAGAGCTTAGAAAAAGTAGCATACATCCTAAAAGCGCTGAGCAGGTGAACAACCACAGGAAGGAAGTTGTTGAGGAAGAGAATTGTTTGGATAGGGTAACTGTCTTAAGGAAGTGTCAATGCTCAGTTTAATTGCATGCTGCCTATATTGCAGGCTTCTTTGTGGCAGCCAGAAGTTTGTTATCCTTTCAGCCTGTTTGCAAAAGAGGTTTCCATATGTATTGAAGCCGTGCAGGTGGAAAGCATGGACCACCTGAAATAAAGGATTGTCCTCACCCCTCCAAGGCAAATATGTGGCATGATCTTCCGCAGTGGTGAAAAAAGGTGGTTCACTGGACCAGTGTTGAGAGGTTGCAAACAGGTGTGCAGCTTCACAATGGAGGAGAAGGCATAACAGAAGTCAAATGACTGAAACTCAGCAACACAACATGGCACTTTATTAGGTGAAATACCATTTCTGCATGTTACACTCAACTGTATCAGTTCTCTTTAACAGAGCAGCAGCAGCAGATTGGGTTCAGGGGAAGAGATAATCTAGCTGAATTTGCAGCATGGGCCTGAAAAAGCTGAATGTTCAACTGAGAAGTCGCTGCTATACAAACCTTGAGAAGGTGAATCTTCTTGTAAATCTGGAGTCAGAAATTATTTGAACAGATTAGCACTTCTACTACTGGGGCACCCACAAATGATACACAGTACAACAGTTCAGATTTAAATGAAGTGGAAGCTTAAATTTAGAGAGAAACACAAACTGAAACACAAGAGAGTACCTGCTATAGGAACAGTTTTGTGATAGGCCAGTGGTGGAGAACCTATGGCATGCGTGCCAGAGGCGGCACTCAGAGCCCTCTCTGTGGGAACGCATGCCGCAGCCCCCTCACCAGCATCCCCCCTGGAGGAGAGTCGCCCCGGGCACAGACCATGTGGAGCAGCACAGCCAAGCACATGGCAGCCAGGCAGTGGGGACAAGATTCCGCCCTCGTGCCCCGTCGCACACAGATGATGCACGGGGTGCAGAGGGCATGGCCACTATGGCGCTGCTGGGCCGCCTGGGCGATCTGCAGCGGGCCATGGAGGCGATGAGTGGCCCTGTGGGTGGGTGGGGTGGGGGCGGGGCAGGGGCAGTTTTCAGTCTCTAAAAGGTTCACCATCACTGTGATAGGCCCAATTGCATGCACTCAGAATCTTCAACGTTCTGAGAATTCCTTTAACCCCAAACCTTTGGCAATTCTTGCTTAGATTAGAAAGAAGGGTATGGTATAACATTAGTTATACTACCAAAAGTAGAAGAAAATACAACAATATGATGTATTGAGGGAAGGGGAAGGAGAGGGGAAGGGGTAAGGCAGGGAAGAGCCCAGGACAAAATGTGAGGTCTCACAAAAATCTTTCAGGTGAAGTTTAATATATCTGAACAAGTAAGTTTTTAAAAACATTTAGAATTCACTAAGCTGTGGAAAGATGAATAATTCCCAGGAAACACATTTCCTGTTGCACCAACTTTCTCAAGTTGTCAGATATTCTAAAATGCTCATTTCATTTTCCATCAGAACAGAAGCTTAGGAAAGCTTTATTAGAATTCATGAGTGTAACTGCACTTTTAAGCCCTTGAAAACAGAATAAACAGGCATACATGTCACTTAGTTGGACTTTTCTTCATTTGATGAAATGAATTTTATTTCTATTTAAATTATTTTAGCATATGGATTTCTTTGCTTATTTTTTGAGAAAGCAATGCTGATAACAGCAATTTATGTTAAGTTCCCACCGCTTGCTTAAACTGTAAATATTTATGGAGGATTGTGCTTGATTGAACTAAGCAACAACAATTTGAACAAATGTTTCAAAGAGATAATACAATTTCTCATTGAGTTCAAACTGGCCAATGGGGAAAATAGTGTGACCCACAAGCCACATATGCCTGCCAGCATTCCCCTTTTTTTTGTCCCCAGATTACAAAAAAGTGGGTAGAGTCTCCTTTAAAAAATACTCCTTTTTTCCATTTGGGGGAATCAGGATATTTTAAGGGGGGGAAATAAAAATTTCCTATCCTCAAGCTTACTCTGGGAGTGAAGACTTTGATGTGCCCTCAAACCAATGGAAATAAGGAGAAGATATCAAAGATTCCACAATTGTTCACTTTCATTTGATAAAATATACCATTGATCTTGTCTATCATTAAATCAAGTGGCCAATATCTGTGCCTCAGAGAATGATGAAGCTGTACCTCTGCAGTATAAATTACTCTTCCTTTATAATTCTGATAAGGACCAAACAATAGCTACTATAAAAACAATTAACTGAAGTTTTGTAAAGAAGCTTGAGTTTTATTTGTTTTTCTTTCCCTTTTTTGTTTCCTTACCTTGGTTGCATATTTTCCCAGCGTATCCTGGATGACATTTGCATTTGTTTGGACCAACACATTCTCCATGCTTACATCCAGGTTGACAAACAGCTGTGAATACCCAAAAAGAAGGCTATTATTCTCCTTTCAAATTAAAATGTTCACGGAATTAAAGAGAGTAAATTAAATAAATGTCCATGGTCTTTGTAGCTGTTGTATTTTGTTACGTGCTTTTATTGTTGTTTTTTAACTTTATATTGTTTTGAGAAGTTTTTAAAAAAGGTCTTCATTAATTGTTATATATTCAATAGTAGCCTTTATTAGAGTTAGAGCAGTGAAGTAGTACAGCCTTCCAGTACTATATGTTTCTACTACAAAACTCCACCACCCGACACAGTTTCCCAAGAAGACAAAATAAAGCTGACTTATTTATAAAACAAAAAGCATAAATAAAACTGTGGCCTCTTGCCAAAAAAGGGTGTCTCTTTGCCACAAAAAGGAAGCATCTTTCTTTGGCATAGGTATTTAAATATGAAATCTTAGCTATATTTTGCCATGTAAAGAAATAAAAAATGTAACAAATGCAAGTTGATAATCAAGAATGTCATCAGAATTAAGACTCCTTGAGTTGGGTGGAGGAGAGGGTGCGGGGGTGGAGGGGCTGCTCCCAGGAAAATTACTATAAGTTTGCAGCCTATAGTGCATAACTAATCCTTCTGCCATGGTGAATAAACAGAAATGAAGGCAGAAACTGCAAGGAGATTGCTTTTAATTAAATGCCAAATAAGCTTATCCTTCAGCAACACTTTGTTAGGCTCGCATTCTACAAGGTGGCAAGTTCTGTCAAAAATATCCCAATATATATGAGATGAACAGAAAAAAATATAATGCTATGGATTGACAATGACCTTATTTAAATAATCTGTAAATATGACTGTAAAAGGACTATTATAGTGTGGGAGCAACTTAAAACAAGGACTGACCTCTGAAAACTGAATGTTCTTTTTAATTATGGAGCTACCTGACAATCTTTGCTTGCTGACAAGAAATATTAATATAACTATTAATAATTTGTTTTACTGATGAAATTTTAAACGGAATGTATGACCTTATAAATGATATTCTTTATTCCAGATATGTTTATTATCCCAAAATTACAATGGCTAGAAGTGCACATTTACAGTTTGTTAATATGTTTTCAGAAATCTTTACCATAGGCAGGTGGTTTTTAATCTTTGAGCAGTTCAATATGCAATCTTTTCTTCTATCATCTTGGAATGACAGTGCCAAATGCAGGGAAAATAATATTCTGTCTATTTTAAATATAGCAGGCATTAGAATTCCAGAGAGATTTTCAACTACTTAAATCACTGCCACTTTAGATTAGAATTGTGTATGAATCAGTCACTGTAAATAATGTACTGCTTTACATTTTGAAAGTGTTATTTCATTACACTCGTGGACAAAAATATCTCCAATGCCCAGAAGTTAAGCTACTTGGATTTTTCATGTAATAGTACTTCTATACTGTAAATCAAGGCAAATATATGACAAACATTCCTTAGTATAGTACATAATATTGGAATGCCTCCAGAAAGTTCAGTGGAATTATTCAGACAGTAATGTCTGAAGCCGATTCTCAATTCTATGGCAAAAAACAAGTTGCCACAAGGAAAGTTGACACTGATTTGGAAACAAAAGCCACCCATAATTTTGGCCTGAGAATTGGAAATCTCCAGATAACGTTAAACTTTATTTTCTCTTGAAATATCTGGGCATGGACTTCAACCCAGATAAGCCTTAATAAAAGCATTCCTTGCTCTATCTTCTGCAACAACTAGAAGATGGGGCGAAATCTCAAAATTATCAACATAGCCCATCAAGGAACAACACCATCCCTGTAGAGAATTCACATCTCAACTTCTTTATTAAATGTCAATGTAATTTTTTAAAGAATGATTATTATACAGTAGTAGCATCCTATACATGTGAAAGTACAGAGACTGGCATTTTATTCATAGGCAGTTTCCTGGCCCAGAGAATATTGGGTATTCTTCTCCTACATTCAGTCCAAATGGCACCTTTTGTGGTAGCAACTAATTCTATACATAATTGTATGCTTGTAAGCCAAATTCCAAAATTCAGTTGAATGTATAAAAATAGCATAATCTTTCAGTGGAATATAATCCAGATATCAAATCTATTGGACATGTTAATCTGAAGCAAACTTGTTGAGAAGTAAGTCTTTAGTGAGGTAAATGCCTGGATAGGCTTTTGCTTGGGAACTCTTAAAGAGCTCATGTAATTAGAAATCAGAATCACTGTCAATTAGTTCTAATTGAATTAGTAAACTTATTTCAGATTCCACAGCGGAGGGTGTTGTCTTGAGTTATATACCTGTATTACAGAAATCAAAGCACAGGGCAGCTAAATTAATTTTATGCACACTGGGTTTTCTCACTATGGCTCTGTCTAAATGTGTTGGGACTGCAACTCCTAGAAATTCAATCCTAACAGACCTGGAAAGCCACTGGTTGAACATAGCTATTGTATGTTGCTGGGCAGTTGCAGATGTCAGATCAATGGCTATTAACTTGATGGCAGTGTGACTGCCACTGAAGGCCAACTCCGGGCAGATAGCGGGCTTTCCCGTGTAGTTGGTTGGCTAGGTTTTAGAAGAGTCTGCTGTACTAGTTGGGCCAAGGGTACAATCCAGCAGGACACATGCTATGTTTTCATCTGGATTTTGGACACCTAGATAGGACCCAACCAGATACAATAAAAAATATTTCTAAGGAAACATACATAGAGGTGCAGTGAAGTCCTAATAAGATTTGTTCATAAGGAAGTCTCACAGTATTCCCAGATAAGCATATACCAAATTGCTAGCTTGGTCACTATTTCTGGCACGGATTCAAATAGAAATTTGCATACAGCAACATTGAAATAAATGACTAGAAAATAAATGACTGTGTATAGCATTGTTTAAAATTGTAAATAGATAAACAATTTAAAACAGACTTTCCTGATATCTTATTTATAAAACTGAAAATGATGTCACAATAGATGCATATTAGTTAGGAAATCCTCCACTGTATGGGAATGCTTCAAAAAAGGGTTTGTTGCCTTAAAATAACAAATAAAATAAACACATTTTTTTTTCTCAGTTTACATAGAACGTTATTTCCCCAAATTAGCAGTTACAGCTCCAAAACACCATTGTGCCAAAATTATTTCAAGAAATATGTTCAGCTAACCTTTGGGTTGGCACCTTATCCTGGCTATTCTCTGTCTTAAGATGTAGAAAGCTGCAAAACAAATTTCCATAAAAAGCAATTCAAGCTGTTTTTAAAAATTATTTCTGAAAGGAGGGTGAACTTGGATGGGATTTTATCAATTTGCTACATTCCTGCAGACTTACACACACATTCAATTTTTTTTCTGAAACAAAAAATAAACAAACTGAGACAGATGTAAAAAGAGAATACCTTATATGTCACTAACTTGCTATGAGGGTTTGCAATGATATACATTGTGTATAAAAGTTAATAAAAAGAAATTGTGTCATGCTATTCCTCTTTGACCTATTAAACTCCAAAAGTGAAACAGGCTCCCTAATCTCACCACGCCATACACTATGGTAAAACAGTCTATTCCAACATCCAGTACCAATGTAATTCAAATATTCAAAATAAATTTTTTTTTAAAGAAACAGTATCCTTTTCTATCCAACCAAAGCATCAATTTTTGGCCCACTGTCATCACTTACAAATTTAACAAAAATAATAAAGAACATTTGGGCATCTAGAGACTTCAAGTGCACAAAAGCTCAAGGTAACAAATTGATTAGTCACTAAGATGCCCTAGTTTCTTCTGTTGGAAGATTAACACAGCTATTCCTTTAGGAATTTTAGTAAAATATTTTATCAGTTGTGAGACAATTGATAATTAAAATCATTGCATTTTTAATATACTGGATTACAGCAGTTTATGGGTTGGATTTTTGTTTGTTTGACATTGGCTTGTGTGATATGTGAACTTAACCACTGTGGTTTGTAAACTATGATTTATGCTTTAGTATTTTTCTTGAACTACTAGGTTATTATGGCTTATTCAACAATTCATAAATTAGCCATAATTAAAAAGCCAACAGCTAAGATGCTTATCTAGAACTGGGAAGGTCCAGCATCAGTTGATGCTGAGATACCCATGAAAATTCACCTTGAGCTCCTAGAGATAAAGTGGGATAAAAATCAAAATAATGTTAGCAGTAATGATAATAAGGCACTCCAAGGACAAGGGGACATGCAACCCAAAGTAGTTTAAAAGGCTGCAATAACTAATTTGCTGCAGCTGTAACATTACATGATTTTAGCCTTTCAAGCCATGATGTCCCAAAATTGAAATTAAACTGAAATGCTAGAGAAGAAACACAAAAGCAATAGCACTTAGACTTGTAAACTACTCCATAGGGCTTTACAGCTTCTCTAAGTTGTTTACAGAGTCAGCATCTTGCCCTCAACAATCTGGTCCTCATTTTACCCACCTCAGAAGGATGGAAGGTTGAGTCAACCTTGAACCAGTGAGAACTGAACTGCTGGCAGTGGGCAGAATTAGCCTGCAATACTGCATTCTAAACACTGCACCACCACGGCTCTGTAACATTTCAGTTTAATTTCAATTTCATTTATTAAAAATAATATAATTCAAGATCTAGGGGGGGGGGAAATAAGTCCTGACCTACACCTGTTTAGGCAGAATAGCAAAGCATGGTCCAGTCTTATGTGAACCAGCAACAAAGAAAAGGCAGTTCACCTGTTCTTCCTCCCTCTCATGTATGAAGAGACTTTGCCTGCTCCTGTTATTTATTAGTGCATCATGAAAGTAAGACAGAAAAGCAAAATTCCTAACAAGCACAAATCTTGCCACAATGGATACTGTTTCCTTAAAAATGCAGTACATGTTCCCTTTGAAGTTTTGCTAAAGTACATTAGACTTTTTCAAAATATCATTAAAGAGGAGGGGAAAAAAGAATAACAGAATCTCATTGTTTTCTATACAAACACAATAATGCAGTTCTGTATTAGTTCAGCATACAATAATTCAGATTCATAAACTGAAACTTAAAACAGTGAAAATAACCTCCTCATATTGTACTGCTCTTTTTTGTAATGGAAAAGTTCTATGCTCTGGAACAGAGCTTGATCACAAGCAAAACCTGATTCTCAGAATAAGCTACCTTAAACGAATATACAGAATTGCATTAAAAACGTAATTCTTCTCCCCACCAAAAGAATGTTTTCCCCTTCCATGATATCTTTTGGCAACATTCAAAAACAAATTCCACGGTTAATAATAAACATGCATTAAAAGGAACATTAATATTTAGAAAGGGCAGAATTTAGCAAGTAGTTTTAGCCACAAAGCATAAAAAAGAAACAGTATTTTCTCAAGCATTGTTTTTTTTCCGCAGCTGTAGCGAGAGGGCAGAAGCATGCAAAGGGTTAGGTTTCCTGGACTCTTTACATTTTTTTATGAAGCTCCCTATAAAGTTTGTCTGCATTTCAGTTAAGCAAAGTCAGTTTTCTGGAAGCATTTTCATGATCAAAGGGGTTTTCATGATGTTGGCTTAAAAAGTAATTATGGGAACAGAAGTGGAAGGTGAGCATTCTTTGAAGCTGAAAGAAAGCTTTCTGACTGTGGCAAACTACTTGTAGTCCTGCAATATTGTTGACTTATACTTCTGGGCTGGCAATGAAGTCCTTATAATCTGATCACAGGTAGTAGTCCTCGTTTATCATTCACAACACAGGCCGGTAACTCTATCATTAAGTGGCCCAGTCATTAAGTGTGGTATCACGTGACTGTGACTTGCAACATTCTGCTAGCTTCCCCATTGAACTTGCTATTGGAAGCTGGCTGTGAAGGCTGCAAATGGTGATGGTGTGATTCTACATGCATACTGGTTGCCAAGCATCTAAGTCATGATCACTGTAATGGCCACAAGTCTGAGAATCAGTTTTCTTTTAAGCAACATCATAATTTCAAATGGTCACTGAACAAGTGGTTGGTAAAGCAAGGACCATCTGCAATGTTTGTGGACCTTAAAACATATCTAATGTTCTTAGGATACATTATTAATGTGAAATGTGCTTGAAAAGCCAGGGAGTGCTTTTTCTGTGCTTTTACTATAAAGTGCATATCATTAACCATGCAATCATAGGCAGATTTGCTCAGAAGGAAGTTTTAACAATTAGATTCACTCATCTTGTTTAGACTTGGTTTGTTAAGCTATGATTTGTTGAATAAGCCACAATTTGCTGAGTAGAGTATATACAACATGTTAAAGTCAACCACATGGGTTATAAATTGTAATAGTTGGATTCATGCAACATACCAAGTCAAACCAATCAAACAAATGAATCATATTTGTGTTAGCACACTTTACTTCTTTATAATTTGCATTTCAATAATATACATGCTTCAACAAAACAAATAAACCGTATTTGGGCTTGGAATGTCCTATGACTGAAGCCACTTGGTCCTTGTAGATTCTTCTCTAAGTGTTTAGCTAGATGTAAAAAAAAAATTTACCCAAATTTTATCCTGTAGAAATGTCAACATTGTCAATAAGTGGGTTTTTTTCTAAAAAAGAAAAATATCAATAGAAAAAAAGCTATTTTTTTAAAAAAATCCAGAAACTAAAGTCTGATTGTTCCCTGTACATATTTGCTTTCCACAAATTACTTTAGCCAACTCACAGTTAGCCTTAATCAGGCAGAGAATCACACTAAGAGTAGAATTGGTTGATTGACAAGTGTGGAAAATATACTGGAAAGCAGTTCAGGATTTTATAATAAAGCAAGCAAAACTACATCCTATGATAACTCTTCACAGGCTCTGGTACCTTGTGCCCCTCCTATGAAGAGTTATCATAGGATGTAGTTTTGCTACATGGTGACACAGTGATTAGAATGCAATATTGCAGGCTAACTCTGCCCACTGCCAGCAGTTTGATTCTCACCGGCTCAAAGTTGACTCAGAATTCTATCCTTCCAAGATTGGTAAAATGAGGACCCAGATTGTTGGGGGCAATATGCTGAGTCTATAAACAGCTTAGAGAGGACTGTAAAGCACTATGAAGCAGTATATAACCGTGGTGGCGAACCTATGGCACGCATGCCACAGGTGGCACGCAGAGCCCTCTCTGTGGGCACATGCACCGTCACCCCAGTCCTAGGCCTTCAGCTGGGTTTTATAAAACCTTTTCGCTTTAGGCCTCTGCTGCCGTGTGCAAAAAAAAAAAAAGGTTCAATCAATTAATCAATTTCAACTTCTTGCAGGAAAAAAAAAGATCTCGCAAAGTTGGAATTGATTGATTGAACTTTTTAGTCCCACCCAGTCTGCCGTTATCACCACAGCCACGCCCACCCAATGGGCCACGCCCACCCGACACGATACATAAGTGGGTTTTGGGTTGCAGTTTGGGCACTCGGTCTCTAAAAGGTTCGCCATCACTGGTATATAAGTCTAAGTGCTATTGCTATTTGACCCCAATTTTTTGTAACCTTCTTGCTTATCTGAATGGAGTTGTACCTTTAAAATTATCATCTCTACAAACTGAATAATCCGTCATGCATCATAAAAGCCAAATCCTGCCAATGTACTTTATTTTTTTTCATCCTGTGCCGGCTTTAGGAATTGTGAGAACATCCTTCTCTAAAGAGTTTTCAATATCCTTTCAAGCCAATCAATGAGCTTTGACCAAGTTAACAGACATCCTAGAGATCTTCGCACACATTCATAGATACAAACTTGTGCAAAAATAAATAATCTTCATGTAGCTGAGTAACCCAGAAGGTAAGGTTTGAAAGTTTGAAAAACACTCCCAGCCACAAAAAAGACTTTTCCAGAGGTTATAATCACAGCCAACTACAAAGAACAGATGATAATCATCTTTAGATAAATTAGCCCCCAAACATAACTTAGATATTGTTCTCAGCCCCTTTGATCTTTCTGAAGTAATTTAAACAAAGCTATCTTGTGTTTTAAAATAACTGATTATGCATTTTTAAATTCCTAAATCTGAAGACTATCCTATTATGCTGAAGTTTTAAAAGGAAGCATTTTACACCTCTGTTATTTCTGTACTTTCAGAGTAGAGAAGATTGCATGTAACACAGCTTAACATTTGTTTGAGATGGTATACATAAAAGGGCTGCAATCAGGTTTAATAAGAATATGTTAAGTAATACATCAAAAGCAAATATCTGGTCTATGGATTATGGAATAAAGACTGGTGGAGGCCATTTACTTGGGACATGTTCAACTTATTTCATGACACATTGGGATTCTTTAAAAAAATTTAGAGGAGTGCCAATACTTTTGGTCATATCTGTAAGTACATAAAATTGAAGTATAAAGGAAATTAAACCCAAGACATATCATATTTAGGTAATCCTCAACATACAACCACATTTGACCTCAAAATTTGTGTTGCTAACTGAAAAATTGAGTTTTGCCCGATTTTACAACCTTTCTTGCCAGAGTGGTTAAGTGAATCACTGCAGTTGTTAAGTTAGTAATATGGTTGGTTGTAAAGTGAATCTGTCAGAAGGTCACAAAAGGTGATCACAGGACCATCCTAAATATGAGCCAGTTACCAAGCATCTAAATTTTGATCACATGATCATGGGGATGCTGCAACAGTCGTGTGAAAAACAGTCATAAATCACTTTTTCCAATGCCGTTGTAACTTCGAACAGTCACTAAATGAATGGTTGTAAATCAAGAACTAACTGTACTGATAAGTGATCCAGGGTCTCTACATTTCCCTAGTAATGATGTGTACTCTAACCTACCTTTGAACTGTTGATCCAACAATCAGCAGAAACGTGAAAACTCAGAATAGTGTTGAAAGGTTAGAAAGGCATGAAGGTATAGCAAATGCAGTTGTTATAATCTAGATTTCACTGTATTTCTTTTTCTTTACTCAGTGACTTTGATTTCTTCAATGTACTATTCATTACTTCATATCTACACTTTGTATTGTATTGTCCACCCCAAAAGGGAATGTTGCAGTGTGATATAAATGTATGTATACTATTTCTTGGAAAAACAATGAAGCTAAATTAAATGCTTTTATTTACTGCCACTAGGTTAACAGTCCTGCGTTATACTGTTAAGTTCAAGATGTATAATCCAAATTGCCAGCCTAACTACATTAGGAAAGGATGCCTGCTTTTTAGGAGTGATTTTGGCTGGGTTACCTCCGCTTTAAGGAACCAAATTGGCTCCAGAATGGCATATGACCTAAATAAAACCTATTCCATTACATAGGAAACAACAACCAAAGTCTTGAAAAATATCCAGAAATGCAAGCTCACAAGTGGCCAGCCTTCTCGAACTTTCAAAAAAGCCAAAATTTCAGTTATATGTTTAAAGAAACAGAACTTCATCTTGCCAAGCTAAAGAATGGTATGTGCCTTTGGGCTTTTCATATTAACCACATCAAATTTGCTACTCGGATTTTCTTTCACTTTAATAGAGCAGTGCTGGTTATTGTCAAGTTTACTAGGTAGGTCAGACAAGAGATACAACCAGATGGGCTAATCTTATTTTACCATAAAGCTACATTAACAGAATTCTATAAGTTTCTCCCGCCATCTCCTTTACAGCTGAAGAAACTAGGGAAGGTCTCTTTTGAAACTCTTGCTCTAATCGTTATCCAGCTGCAGTCTGTGCTGACTCTTATCCAAGCATTTCCTAGGTAGTATCTCCAGGCCTAATTTGGCAAGGTCTTTCCCATGTTCTGTTGGTTCCTTGCTTGCCACAGTTGTTAAGTGAACCACTGCAGATGTTAAGTTAGTAACACAGCATCACTGGTTTCCCCAATGACTTTGCTTGTCAGAAGGTCACAAAAGGTGATCACATGACCCCGGTACACTGCAACTATCCCAAATATGAGTCAGTTGCTAAGCATCCAAATTCTGATCACGTGACTGTGGGGATGCTGCAACGGTGGTTAAGTGTGAGAAATGGTCATAAGTCACATTTTTCAGTGCTGTTATATCTTTGAAAGTTCACCAAACTGTTTTAAGTCAAGGTCTCCCTGTAATATGTACAGCTTGAACTGAAATGCTGTCTGCAGGATTTTTGAACAGTCCCGTTTTTTTTCTGCTACTTGATGCCTCTCTACACCTCCATGGATTGCAACTCTCCTCTGGAGGAAACTGTGATGAATTCCCCAAAGCTGCTTATAGATGTCATTTTGGGGGGTTCAGAGTCCCTTCTAGGAATCTCTGGAATTAATTAACCCTGAAAAACAGCCACATCCTGTTTCCAGAGTGCCTATATCTACAGAGTTACCACATAAATGTACAGTCATAAACCCAAATTAAGCCTCCAAGACACAGCTCTCACATTGCAGCTGGCAAGGTTATTTCTTGAACCTTAGTGAAGTTACTATCAAACAAATCTTTCTAGCCATTCCAAAGAATATTTTTAAATCTGAGCAGGCTAGGCTGATATGGTATAAATAAACAAACCAGCCAAATACTGCCAAGCATTTCTATAAGAAGCAACTAAGAGGTGGGGACTCAGGCTGTGATCTTAATAGGGATATTGCAAAGAAGCAGAATAATCCCACCTTCCTTATGTTACATATCCAATGATTCTTTTCCAGAGTAATTTTTCCTGTCTTTCTTAGGCAGTTATATATGTAACTATACCCATACACAAAGAGCAATCCTCAACATGCCAGCCATTAACTTCTTTATCCTTAATTACCTTTAGAGGGGAAAGTTGTTGCACATGAGCAGAACCCAGATTAATACCTTCCAACAATTAACAGAATAAAAAAATATATGTTTATATATTTAGAATTTCCCCAGCTATCCAGTTCACCCACTGCTGTGCTATGTTGCTTTCTTATGAAGGAGAGTGTCCTGAGCTACTAATAAAATTAGTTAAAATCCCAAGATAGTTTTAGAACAAGTAGTCCTCAAGTTACGACCACAACTGAGCCCAAAATTTCTCTTGCTAAGTGAGACATTTGTTAAATGAATTTTGGCCCATTTTATGACCTTTCTAGCCACAGTTGTTAGGTGAATCACTGCAGCTTTTACGTTAGTAACCAAGTTGTTAAGTGAATCTAGCTTTCCCCCATTGACTTTGCTTGTCAAAAGGTCGCGAAAGGGGACCCCGGTTGACACTGCAACCGTCAATAAATATGACTCAGTTGCCAAGCATCTGAATTTTGACCATGGGGATGCTGCAACAGTCATGTAAAAAACAGTCATAAGTCACTTTGTTCAGTGCCATTGTACTTTGAACGGTCACTAAATGAACTGTTGTAAGTCGAGGACTACCTGTAGTTATTAACAGCTTTTATGCACACACACACACACACACACACACAGAGAGAGAGAGAGAGAGAGAGAGAGAGAGAGAGAGAGAGAGAGAGAGAGAGAGAGAGAGAGAGAGAGAGAGAGAGAGAGAGAGAGAGAGAGATACACACACCCACACACCTATATATATGAGCCACAGCTACCAATGTTAACTTCTCGTGTACTGGCCTGTGTCTATATTAGACAGTACTATTTTCCCCTTTCGATTCTTTTCAAATTCTTAAGATAAAACCACCCTGTCTAATCTTTACCCTTTTCCTTTCCTTTTGATGTTATTAGTCACATAAAGCTGGGAAACGTTGGGAATGAGCTCTTTCAGACAGCACTAATTTGTTGCTAAAAGAAATAATAAAATTTGCTTTAAGATTAGGGTTTTTTTTTAATATAATTGAACGGATCCAAAGGTGGCTGTCCTGTGGCTAAAAATGAGAAGAATATTATGGTGACCAGTGTCAGCCTGCGGTTGTTATTGAGACTGCATGCCACAGTACCCATCACCTGTTACTTTCTAGTGGTCACTGGAGAGAGGATGGCTTTGTTACAGATTTGATTCCTAGGCCAAGCTCCTCCTTAGAACTGGAAGATCATGTTGCACAAAGGGAGTATTTCATTCTTTGCATCTGTTGCTTTGAAGTCAGTGAAATCCTTTCTCCTCTGAAGCTTCCAGTCTTGGAAAGCATAAGTGGAAGTTTCAACTGTATGAAGATAGGAGGGCAGACTTTTGAAACAGCTCCCATTTTTGATACCCATCCACTGTTCTGTTTATATTAATGTTATCTAGTTTGGTTAATGAAATGTCTGCAAGAAAACAACCAGACTCAGAGAGCACCAAGAACACCTCTTGGGTACAAATATTCTCTATCAGTACCCAGTATTTCCATATCTTTTCATTTAAAAAAATGCCGCTGCCTTCCTCTTGAGCTGTATACAAGAATTAAATTTTGATATAAACTATGCTACTTATACAAAACTTGATACCTTAATCAGGATTGTGGCCTTTT
Organism: Azemiops feae; assembly: GCA_023970755.1. Classification (NCBI taxonomy): domain Eukaryota; kingdom Metazoa; phylum Chordata; class Lepidosauria; order Squamata; family Viperidae; genus Azemiops; species Azemiops feae. The sequence goes on along the minus strand of JALGBA010004268.1, from coordinate 2,397,029 downwards.
AACTTTAAATAGACACAGACACATAAACACGCACATGGAGAGAGAACGATATGAAGAGACTATCTTCATATTAAGCTGAAGTCAAGAAATCAGAATTGTTTTTTTTTTATTATTATTTTGTTTCATTGTACCGAGAACTTTACCTTCACACATTATTGGAACTGAGCTGAATGGGTAAAATCCAAATAGATTTTAAAAAATGGTTTTCATTATAAATTATAATGAACTTTACATTAGTAATCTTGACTTCTTACGGGGAATAAACGGGTTAGTGCTGCACCTGCAAATAGGTCTGAGATAAAGACAAGAGCGATTGCCATTCCTGCTTTTACAAAGACCTCAAGGTGTCTCTTAAACTGCCCTTCTGTGCTGACTGGAGAATGGTGGAGATAGCTGAACTATGCAGTTCGGAGGAGATAGGGAGGGACACTAGGAGGGTTTGGAAAACTACATTCCTGTGGAAGTTAGGCGTTTCCTTCCTCTTTAGCTTTTCAGCTGTTATGTTCTACTGACACTAACAAAGTAGCAGAGGGAAAAGCAGACAATCAGATGTGTGCAATTATGAGACCATAATTATACACATTTTATGGCACAAATCTATGACTGCATTGAGCTTGAATCAGCTCAATCTGAACCATGGCTCACCTTTCACCTTGACTGTTAACTAATCTAACAGAAATAGCTTACTGAATCATAAAACCCACTACATTTAGTTGAAATCTTTAAAAAACATTAAGAATTAAACTTCCAGCCAGGACAAAGGCAAAGTAAACCCACATAAATATATGGAATTAATCAGAATTGTCTATCAGGATTGAGTGAACTATTCTGCAGTTATTGTCTTCAAGATGATTAACGCACTGTATATAATACAGATGTATAACCTGTTCAGTAAAATTTAAAACTGGAACAATGCTAGAATTTTCACACAGATTTGACTGTTATCATCAGCTTTCTGGAAAGACTAAGAAGATGTAGCCAATGTAGAATTGAAAGTGAGGTGGAAACTATTCATACATGAAAACAAAGAGTACCCAGTATGAGGGATCCTTGGTGCTCTCTGAGCTTGGTTGTTTTCTTGCAGACATTTCATTATCCAAACTAGGTAATATTATCAATGCACTGATGATGTTATCTGGTTTGGGTAATGAAATGTCTGCAAGAAAACAACCAAGCTCAGAGAACATGAAAGACACCTCTTTTAAACCCTAAGGTACAAATATTCTCTATCAGTACCTCATATTTCCATATCTTTTAATAAGAAAAAAAAAGTGCTGTTGCCTTCTTCGTGAGCTGTATACAGGAATTAAATTCTGATGTAAACTATCCTATTTATGCAGAATGTGACACTTTAATCAGGGTTATAGCCTTTTAATTTAAATATACACATATACACAAACATATACACAAGCACTTAAACACATACACTGAGAGAAAAAGATATGAAAAGACTATCTTCATATTAAACGGAAATCAGAATAGTTTTCTTTTTATTTTGTTTCATTGCACTGAGAACCTTACCTTCACATGTTATGGGAACTAAACTGAATGGATATAATCCAGATGGATTCTAATACATGAAATGACCTTGATTTTTTAAATTTTCAGCAAACAGAATCCAGAGAGTTTGTAATGCCTGACGATATCATTTAAATTTAATTAATTTTAGTTTAATTTGCTTTGCTTTTTTTTCTTTGCTTTTTTTTCCTTTTTCCTTAATTAGTCCTAAGTTTCATTTATGACTTTCAAATTACTTGCTGCCTAACAATTGCCCTTTCTCCTGGTAGCAAGGCAGCTCAGCTGAAAGGAATTATTACACTCTACCAGAGTTCATAATAGTTTAATTCTTTATTCCTCCGTTGTAGTGCATTATTGTTCTGAGGTCATTCTTTTGAGCATATTTGTGAAAATAAATTCAGAAGAATGGTAAGGGGTCAAAGAAACATGGAAAAGGCAAACATGTCAGTCCAAATGGCAGGTTGATTACTGTGCAGACATGGCAAACTGGTAAATTTATTCAGGAAGTGTTGTAAGAGAATATTTCAAAGCTTAGATCATAATGTCCTAAAATTTGTCTAGACATTGTGACAGATGTTGAGAGAAACCTAGCACTGACCTTCTTGTGATAACCTGAAAGAGGATAATTAATCAAAGATATTAAATAGGATGTGGTGCCGACTTATCCATTTGTTCACAATATCTTCTACAATAGCTAATGCAAACATCTTTTAACTGAGTAGTCTCTAGCTATTAGGAAACAGTATTTCACTTGTCATATAGTTGGTTCTGATATCTCCAGTGACACTCATGATCACCAGGGTGTCTGTGGACATCTTTGGTGTCTTTCCTATCACATTCTACTTTATAATGTTTTAATAGAATAGGATAGGATAGGATAGGATAGGATAGAATAGAATAGAATAGAATAGAATAGAATAGAATAGAATAGAATAGAATAGAATAGAATAGAATAGAATAGAATAGAATAGAATAGAATAGAATAGAATAGAATAGAATAGAATAGAATAGAATAGAATAGAATCTGGAAGGGACCTTGGAGGTTTTCTAGTCCAGCCCCTTGCTCGAGCAGGAGAACCTATACCATTTCAGACAAGAGACTGTCTAGTGGTCTCTTCTTAAAAATCTCCAGTGATGGAGCACCCACGATTTCTAAAGGCAAGCTGTTCCAATGGTTAATTCTCCTCCCTGTTAGGAAGTTTCTCCTTAATTCCAGGTTGCTTCTGTCTTTGGTCAGTTTCCAAACATTGTTTCTTGTCTGGTGCTTTGGAGAATAGTTTGATGCCCTCTTCTTTGTGGCAGCCCCTCAAATACTGGAATACTGCTATCATGTCGCCCCTGTTTCTTCTTTTCTTTAGACTAGCCAAACCCAAGTCCTGCAATCGTTCTTCATATGTTTTAATCTCCAGGCCTTTGATCATTTTAGTTGCTCTTCTCTGAACTTTTTCCAATGTCTCAACATCTTTTTTGTAATATGGTGACCAAAATTGGTTGCAGTATTCCAGGTGTGGTCTCACTAGGGTTTTATAAAGCAGTACTAATACTTCACGTGATCTTGATTCTATGCCTCTGTTTATATAACCCAGGATTGTATTAGCTTTTTTGGCTCCTGCTGCACACTGCTTTTAAAGTATTAAATAACTATTAAAAGGAATCTGTCATACTGCAAAGCAAAGTGTGGCTCCAGAATTGGATCCTATATAGACTCCATAGGCAGTTTTGGAAATTAAAAATGGTGAATGATTCTAGGCCAGTATTTTCTTTGTAAAGTTACTACTGTCTAGTAATAGTTGACAGTGATTATTCTGCAGAGAGGTCAGCAGAGAACAACCTCACCAACTTGTTTGTAATAATGTGATTGAATGTTTTAATCATGCTGTATCCATAGAGCAGGGGTGTCAAACTGCTGGCCGCGGGCTGGTTGCATCATACGGAGGACGCGCCCACCCCAGCTCCGGCAATGCAAAAAAAGTCGTGATACATTGCGACACGTCACGTGATGTGGCGAGTTTGACACCCGTGCCATGGAGTGTCAGATAAACAGTCTTCCAGCCCTTTCTCCACAGGTCTTAATTTATAAAGGCCTGGACAACCTTAATGTATACAGGGAGTCCTCACCTTACAAAAGTTCATTTAGTATAATTCGAAGTTACAACGGCATTGAAAAAAGCGACTTATGATCTTTTTCACACTGACGACCGTTGCAGCATCCCCGTGGTCACATGATCAAAATTCAGATGCTTAGCAACTGACTCATATTCATAATGGTTGCAGTGTCCCAGGGACATATGATCACCTTTTGTAACCTTCCGACGAGCAAAGTCAGTGGGGAAACCAGATTCACTTTACAACCGTGTTACTAACTTAACAACTGCAGCAAGAAAGGTTATAAAATGAGGCAAACTCACTCAACAAATGTCTCACTTAGTAACAGAAATTTTGGGCTCGACTGTGGTCACAAGTCGAGGACTACCTGCAAATGAAGAACTGTTTTCTCCATCTTTTCTTTCTTCCTAGTAAGCTTGCTAGGTAACTAGCCAGCCAGCCAGCATCTTTGAATTTTAAGATCTTTTTTAAGACCTCAGTGTGCCAAATAATCAGAATAGAGTTGGAAGGAACCTTGGAGGTTTTCTAGTCCAACCCACTGCTGAAACAGGAGACCCTATAACATTTCAGACAAGTGGCTTTCCAGTCTCTTCTTAAAAACCTCGAGTAATGAAGCACCCACAATGTCTGAAGGCCAGCTGTTCCACTAGTTAAATGTCCTCGGTGTTAGGAAGTTTCTCCTTAATTCCAGGTTGCTTCTCTCCTTGATTAGTTTCCATCCGTTGTTTCTTGTCTTGCTTTCTGGTGCTTTGGAAAATAAGTAACAGTAGTCCTCCTTAAGGGATCACATTTGGGACTGGGAACTTGGTTGTTAAGTGAAATGGTTGCTAAGTGAAGCTACTACTATGTTTGAAATCTTACCTTAGCTTTCCTTTACTTTACAGACCTGCGAAGGTCATACATGTGAGAATTGATTGGAACTAATGAAAATTACTTTTTTATTACCATCATAATTGCACACGGTCATTGTCTGTGGCAGTTGCTAAGCAAGGACTAGCTATCAAGAATTGTCTGACCACATGAAATAGGCCTTTGTGAGGTAGGTAATTGGTCCAGTGAAATCATTTTTATTTATGAAGCCACTTTAAATTATATTTTACTGGATTTTTTCCCATTGAAATTGCAGCATCCTAAAAAGGCGTATTTAATTTCAAATATTTTGTTTGTTTTCACAGAGCCTAAATAACACCTATTATAGATGGTCTATATAAATACAATATATATATCGTATGGCTTGAAAAATATGAGACGTTCATGCTGGATTTTTAAAAAGTACCAATTGTTTCAATAAAAATGCTACTGGATCAGATAGATGCATTCAATTATTTCTAGTTAGTTCTCATCAGTTGCACTATTCTGCAGTTCTAAACAAGTCTAAACAGAAGTCAGCTTTAATTTACAGAAATTAATATTCAAGCAGCACCACAATTAGGAAAGCATACACAAAGATGCATACAAAATGTAAACAATCCCATCCTCTCACACTCTCAAATAGACATATATTGGTAGGGGAAGAAATAAGCAAATGTTATTTTTTGCTTTTTCTGAATCTTTTTGCTTCTTCTTCTTCTTAGTTCTTCCTCTTTTTTCATTTAACTTTTCATTTATTTTAAGCGATTTACATTGCCAGATTTGTATTTAATTTAATTTGTAATTTGGAGGAGAGGCTAAGAATAAAAAGAGGGGAAAAAGACGAAAAAGAGGGAAAGAGGAAAAAAGGCATTCAATGATTAAGTATTTTAAATTCAAATTGATTTCAATAGATAATTAATCTTACATGCAGTTTGTAAAACATGTAAAACATGAGAAATGCAGTTCTGAACTCTTGATTGTACTTATGTACATTCCTAATTGGTGAATAATATTCTGATAAGGCAACTAGCAAATGTCAGTCAACAAAATATTAATTTGGCCAAGAGAAAAGCTGATTTCTGCTACATATGTGTCTTATCTTGGTGGGACTAGCCCAGGGGTAGGCAACCGTGGCTCTTTTATGACTGGTGAACTTCAACTCCCAGAATTCCTGAGCCAGCCATGCTGGCTCAGGAATTCTGGGAGTTGAAGTCCACGAGTCATAAAAGAGCCACAGTTGCCTACCCTGGACTAGCCCACTTCCCTAAACCGGCAGAGGGGACATACTGGGGATCCCGTCAGTCAAGGAATTTCAGCTGGTGGGATCAGGAGAAGAGCCTTCTCTGCTGTGGCTCCTGCCCTCTGGAACATCGTATCCTCAAAGTGAGATTGGGCCCCACCCTCCTGACTTTTTGTAAGAGCCTTAAGATCTGACCCTACCAGATGGCAGTGGGGGAGCTTCACACTGGAAGCTGTTGGCTAATTAAAAGCTATTCCCCCCTCTCCTTCCCTGTGTATCCAGCTCCCTCCTTTGCCATCTTGTGTTAATGATTTTAATTTATCTACTTTGTCAGTTTATATCTGAAGATTTTAATGTTTTTATGCTGTGAGCTTCCCAGAATCATTTGACACGAGATGGGTGGCAAATAAATTTCAAAATACATAAATAAACAAACAAATAAATGTCACACTACTATACAAGCAGCTATTCAATATAATACTGAGGACACATTGGTGGTTTTAAGAAATATACTTTTTTATGGGGATATTATTATTATTATTATTATTATTATTATTATTATTATTATTATTATTATTATTATTATTATTATTATTATTATTATTATTATTATTATTATTATTATTATTATTATGCGTAGCTACAGTAGCCAGGAGACCACGATGCTATTGCCGAGTAGTAATCTGGCTTGCCAAGGTACCAGCCCTGTTATGGGACACGCTTGTGTGCGTTCCAAGGTGCACCACAGGAAGGCGAGCTGGCTCTGCACCAGAGAGAAAGACGAGCAGTTCTTCCTGTAGCATCACCCAAGGCCCCCTCGTCCCTTCCCGGAGCTGGCTTGCAAACGGGAGCCGCAACTGGGAAGGTTCAGAGCAGTCAGGAAACTGACTGCCTGCTCAGAGTACAACTTGCCTCCTCACCGATGTGGCACCTATCTATCTACTTTCATAGAACATGCTTTTGAACTGTTAGGTGGACAGAAGCTCAGGCGAGTGACAGGAGTTCACCCTCCCTGCAGTACCTGGGCCTGAACTGCCAGAGCTGAGACCATCTCCAATGTCATGAAGCCACTGGGCCACCATGCCTCCTTTTATGAATGTGAAAAAATTATCTGTAGAGTACTAGATGATTATGACTGTCATATGCTTCATAATGTGGGGATCTAGGAAGATCACATATCTAACTTTGCAACAATTTGTCAAAAGCATAAATATCTAATATAGGTATTTGCTGGATGAAGACTATAATGATTTAACAAGCTAACTGTCTTAATTCAGTTGATAGCCACCATTTCTGTATCATTATCACTTCCTTAGCTTCTAACATAGCTTTTCAAAGTAGCAGTTTAAAGGGTTGATAGAACAATGAAAAAAGTGAGAAATGTTATTAATAAATGACCACTACAGGACACTGTCAGGATAAACCGAAAGATGAAAACTGAGCTGGATTGTTTTTGTTGCATTTTTAAAAAAACATTAGGTAGGATATTTCCACAAAATTCCATTTAAAGAGCAATTGCTCACACACAGAACATGTTGAATTAAAATTTAAGTTTCAAATAAAAATTAATTTGGACAATTAAAGCTGGTCAAAGAAAGATATACCAAATTTAATACAGAGGTTAAAAGAAAAAGAAAAATAGCGATTCCATTATTTATTTCTGCCACTTACGGTACTGTTTGTATGAGTACTTGGACTTTACAATGACCAGAGTTTTTAACCTGTCAGTGTCCCTCCAGGAAAGAGCAGTAGCCAGTATATATTATAAGCCCTTCATCAGGTGAGTGTCCATGATTTCAGGAAACCTATTACAGTATTAGTGATGTCCAAGCCCCATGAGGAATGGCTCAAAGCCCCAGCAGTGGTGATACTCACGTTGGCAGTGGCCCCAGGCGTGGCGAGCCCAGCCCCAGCAGCAATCCACTCTGCTCCCAAAACGGCACAATCCAGTCGTGGAAAGGATCTGCCTAGGCCACCTGCACCAGCACCAAAAATAAGCTTTAAAGAGTAAGTCCAAGACTCAGTTCGTGTTAAGTTATAGTTGGTTTATTGGTGCTGAACTGAGTAAACCTCAACTGGCTGGGTTCACACAATGTACTAACTTATGATATTAGAAACCAAATGGCTGGGTTTACCCAATATACCAACCAGAACTATATGCACTCGGTTCAATATAATATTTTCACCCTGACAGAAAGGAAATGATTGAACTATGGATCTTTTGCTCAATTACACTACAACAATATTTTTGCCCAGTCTTTTTATTGTAAACTTTCAAGAAAGAAACCAATCATTGCATTTCTGGGTCCTTTTTCTATTTTTGTGAGTTTTTCTTCTTGCAGAAGAGATATCTCGCTGGTTAACTCCTGTATATACCCTAGCAATTTTTCTCAACCTTGACAACTTTTAAGAGGCATGGACTTTAACTCCCAGAATTTTCCTGTCAGCCATGCTGTCTGGGGAATTCTGGGAGTTGGTCCATGCCTCTTAAAGTTGTCAAGGTTGAGGAATACTGCCCTTCTGGATAACTGCAACATCATGTAACAGGACACGTGTAGTATGTGATGGTTATTGCAGGTGTTAATTCAATAGACAGAACTTTCAAACAATTTCATTGCATCCCAAATGCTGTATTTTTAATTGGAATTGGTTTAGACATTCAGCTGTCATTTATTAAATACTATTTATCATTATTTGGGAAGCACGTTTTTACTTTTCTTATTATCTTGGCAAGCCATCTTGAAACCATCTGTCATAAAGTTTTCATATGTTTTTGAACTACTGTTTCATCCCATCTTTAAAGGGTCTGGGAAACTATTTTTCCATCTTAGGCTAATAGTTTTTTTTAGTTTAGTTTCTCTTTCATTCCATCTCTTATTAGTTTAACATATCCAATGCCATGTAGGTTTACATGGGAATCACAATGTTTCTGGTGCTTTTTTGTAAAGATAATTTAACTACATAACTCAAAATTTGATAAGGGGCCTTAAAACACAAGTTGCATGGAAATTCTTCTAGGTAATCAGTCTTTACTTCTAGCCATTCACCATAAAAACAACAACTTAGCTGGAAGATATTGATTTCTAGGCAATTCCCCAGATCTAAAACTAGGATAAGGTCAACATTCTGTGCACCATCCTGTCCTCTAATTTTATATTGGACATACAACATGCCAGAGATAAGGTCAGACATTCTGAATATGGAGCTGAGCTAGAAAACTTTTCTTCCAACATGCTAAAACCTACAGTTGAAATACATATTCAAGATTAAGGCACCATATCTCAGTAAAGGGATAAAGTTGGGGCAGCTATACAAATATTTTATGATGATGCATTGCCCTTTGATTAGCTATAGTAATATCCATTTGATTACCGATGCTATTCAAAATTTGCACACGTCTCCTGTTAAAGCATAACACACTATAAAATAGTAAAGTGTGCTTTATTTGAGCAAATCAACTGACCCCATGGAATAAATAGTGATTACTCAACAAATTGTGAAAAGGATAGGTAAAGGATAAGCTTTAAACTAAAATCCCATCCAGCATATTTTCTTGTAGTCTACATGACTTATTCCGTAATTTGCATCAAAGTTTTCTTTTATCAAATTTTGACACATTATAACTGTAGCAATTACATGCACATTCCTGCTTTTCAGCCCTCGCTTTCAGATTTCATTTATCTGCATTCATGTTTAAACTTGAGCTGCAAACTTGTCAGCATGCTACTTCATCAACTTTGTGCTCAAATCATTAACTTCTGATTTATTCAGCTTATTAATGGAGAGTTTTTACTATTTGATAGATCTACTTGATAGCAGCAATAGGAATTACAGAGACAAGACAAATAAATTGTTTTCCTGTAATATTCCTACAATCTACGTGTGTGTGTGTTTGTGTGTTATACACACAATAAAGATCTGACGGCAGCAATTTAGCACCTTCCAGATGCCTTGCATTCTCATAGTCCTCAACAGACATGTGCCTTTTCCTGAACCATCAAAGTATCTTTAGGAAACTGAGATCAGGGACAGTGGAAGAGATCCATAATTGTCCATTTAACCTACATAGGCAAACAGATCTCTGCATGAGCATCCTATAGTTGTCAAAAACCAAGAGCCATAGGCATAAATTGGATGCTCATCCAAAGATGGCTAAGCTGTCAGGGTTTTGAAGGATTCTGATACCGAAGTTTCAAGCAGTGTGTTAAGAGTTGGAAAGCCATTAAAGAAATAAATTCTTTGTGTAACAGCATCCCAGAATCTTCCCATGTAATATATGTTAATAAAGGTAAAGGTATCCCCTGTCCAGTCGTATCGGACTCTAGGGGGCAGTGCTCATCTCCGTTTCTTACAAAGACACTTTTGTGTTCATGTGGCCAGCATGTCTATATGCTGAGGTGAACAGAACACTGTTACCTTCCCACCGAAGTGGTACCTATTTATCTACTTGCATTTGCTTGCTTTAGAACTGCTAGGTGGGCAGGAGCTAGGCAGGAACGGGAGTTCATCCCGTTGTGCAGTGCTCGGTTCTCAAACCCAGGATGTCAGCTTTCCGGTGACAAGGTCAGTGTCTTTAACTGATGAACCATAATACCCCTTTTAATATCCAGGTTTAAATCCTGGGCCTCTTCCTTTTGCCTTTTTAAGGAAATCTCCCTTCTCCTCCCCACTCTGGCCAAAAGAATGGGGAGCTATGAAGAAGGAACTATGCCACTCCTTTAATTTCAATTATTTTGTCAACTAGAGCAGATAAAACCTCTCCCAGCGTTAGCCCTCTGAATCCTTCCTTGCTCCTGGCCAAAGATCTCCGAAAGAACCAATTTCCAACTCCTTTTTTTTAGGTGGAAATGGAAATAATTCTAATAATATAATAATTCTGTCTAATGAAGAGAAGGACGAGGGGGGACATGATAGCAGTGTTCCAATATCTCAGGGGCTGCCACAAAGAAGAGGGAGTCAGGCTATTCTCCAAAGCACCTGAAGGCAGGACAAAGAAGCAACGGATGGAAACTAACCAAAGAGAGAAGCAACCTAGAACTAAGTAGAAATTTCCTAACAGTTAGAGTAATTAATCAGTGGAACAACCTGCCTCCAGAAGCTGTGAATGCTCCAACACTGGAAGTTTTTAAGAAGAGATTGGACAGCCATTTGTCTGAAATGGTATAGGGTTTCCTGCCTGAGCAGGGGGTTGGACAAGATAACCTCCAAGGTCCCTTCCAATATTTTATATATATATATATATATATATATATATATAAACTATGGATTGGATTCTCTCCCTTCTTTTCTTTCAACTCTTTCAAACTGTCCTTCCCTATTGGCCTGAGATCTCCCAAGAGAGGTAGATGTCCATTATTTCTACGGGAAGGAATTTTTTCCCCACACATAGACTTTTGCACCCTCTTGTCAGGCACTTGGCTATTCCTGAATTCATCCCTCCATTACAAGGAGGTTAATCGGCGTAATTATATCTTCCCCATTCCCAAATCAGTCCTCTTCTATCTCAAAATCAAAGTTGCTAACATGCAGCAGAGCTGAAAGATATAACCAATTATGTCTGAATTGGTGAGGGCAATTTATTTATTATTATCTTGATAACTTAATTTAAATACCTAATATTCCTTTCTCCTCCTATTTTCCCCGCAACAGCTTTGCACTGAGAGTGTGTGACTGGTCCAAAGTCAAACAGCCAGCGCTCACGGCTAAGGTGGGACTAAAACTCACAATCTCCTGGTTTCTACCCTGGTACCTTAACTTCTGCACCAAACCACACCAAATCAAAGGAATGTCAAAGGAAGCAATCCTTTACTATTTCCCAGGATATCTCTCTTCTGGATATTCTTTCCAATGAATCGAATATTACAGATCGCTTCTTGTGCATCAGGTCTCTGAAAGAACTTCCACCTTCAATTCTTTGTCCCTACTTGCAGAGATGGAGTAAGCACAATACAACAGTGATGCATAAGGCTGAGGTTCCAAGCTCAAGTGGTGGCAAACTGTATGTATGTATGTTCAGTGCAGCTTGAAGCTGCTGATAAAAGGCTGCAGGATTGATATGTGTATGTACAGGAAAGAGTGCAGCTTCTTAATGGTCATATGACAGAGAGAAATTTGGTAAAGAGCCAGGAGACAAGGGAGAGACTTCAGTAATGCAGGGGCCCTCTTAGTGATGTCAGTTAGGAGAACATTTGTTAATGGTCTTGGCTTGATGCAACTGATGCTTGAGGAGATGCTGATCTATCTGCTATCCTGGAGAAAATAGAAGCTCTCAGGAAAGGGGACAACCAGGAAACATTAAGCAGCAGTCATGGATAATATCTGTGTATGACCTAAAATTGCAACACTAGTGTAGAGACATAAATTGACATATTAAATGAGAATCCAGTCATAGGCAAAATATCAATCCAATGATCTTGCTGTGCTTAAGATAGCAATGGAGGAATTCTGTTTCATCATCTAAATATACAGATGATGATAGGCAGAAGATAGTTGGAACAGTATATCCAACCGATGAAACAAAATGATGCCATGAACTGTGGGCTTTTATCAGAAATTAAATGAATTCATAACATGTGGTTCTGGAAAATCTGTTGAATGAGCCAATAATCTCTTTCCAGAGCAGAGGGAAGACCATAACAGGAAATGAAATGGGCCATTGTGGAGGAAAATTAAAATACCACTCGAATGGCATCCAGATCCTTGACATAAGGTCAGTCAATAATAAAAGCCAATGAAATTGTGTCTCAAGGCCCCTGAAAGAGACAAACAGTGCAGACAGCTTCTGGTAAGAGATGTGGCAAGGTGCCAAGGGTAGCAAAAAGAAATGTTGACTTTCATACATGCTATTCTAAGAAGCCAGAAAAAGCCACAGAGAAGAAGATAAGTTGTTTTAAATAGAATGAAATGTCCAGAGCAACCAGATTTCTTTCCTCAAGGAAGAAGAAAATATTACTAATCACTGTGAAGCAATTCTCCCCACTTTGAAGAAAACAGAAGAAGCAAGATGACAGAGTCCCCTTAAAGCAGGGGTCTTCAAACTTGGCCCTTTTATGACTTGTCGACTTCAACTCCCAGAATTCCTCAGCCAAGCACGCTGGCTGAGGAATTCTGGGGGTTGAAGTCCACAAGTCATAAAAACGCCAAGTTTGAAGACCCCTGCCTTAAAGTCATCTGTTTGAACTTGCATATGTGTGTGCTGCTATTGTGGATTGATGCGCGAGGTCAGTTAGGGAAGGCATCTTCCATGTTCCTCCAAGTCACTTGGGGTGGGGAAAATGCTAGGAGGAAGGAATTACAATTTTCAGGAGCCGAATAGATATGGTAAGAGGGCTTCAGGGTAAGAAGTAACTGATGTGGCAGAAGATCACACCACTTGTTTTGCAAGCTAGAAATATAAAGAGATGCATATATAGAATGGGGAAAAAATTGTATTCAGCTGATCTGATGATATATAAGTCTATGAGAAGTTTGTAAAGGTGTATCAGGTTTCTGTGATCAATTTGAACCTCAATAAAATGTGTTGTGCCTTCAGACATGACAGCAATTGGAGTTCCAGTGTTGAAAACTATCCCTGGTAGCCAAAGGCTTCTTTTTAAAAGAAACTTAAGTTTGCTTTGCAGAAAAAGATTTGGGAAGAAAAATGTACAGCAAGCTCTCATTAAACTTTTGATCATATTATAAAAGCACAGCACTCAAAGCAAAATCAAAGGAATCAGACTAAGCCATAGACAGACATAAGGGATCTGGATAATGAGGGGTATATTGAAAAGGGAATGTTCATTTGAATAGACAAAGGCTTGTTGGATCTCAGGAGCTCACCGTTCTTGGTAAAACACAAGAGCAATGCATGAATAGCAGCAAAACTGTCAAAAATGTAAGATAAAAAAATGACAAAGTCCATTACAGGCAGTCCTCGACTTACAACCACAATTGAGCGCAAACTTTTTGTGGCTGAGACAGTTGTTAAGTGAATTGCCCCATTTTACGACCTCTGTTACCACATTTGTTAAATGAATCACTGCAGTTGTTACGTTAGTAACCCTGTTGTAAAGTGAATCTTGGCTTCCCCATTGACTTTGCTTGTCAGGTCACAAAAAGGGATCACATGACCCTGGGACATTGCAACCGTCATAAATATGAGTCAGTTGCCAAGCATCTGAATTTTGATCACGTAACCATGGAGATGCTACAATAGATGTTAAGTGTGAAAAACGGTCATGAGTCACTTTTTAAAGTGATGTTGTAACTTCAAACGATCATTAAATGAACTGTTGTAAGTTGAGGACTACCAGTAAAGGATTCTTTATGTGTACAGGATGGGGGATTTCCAATATAGACTAAATCCATCTTCAACTGAATCCATCTGAATTCTCCTTGAGGAAATATAATAGTTTAGAGTCAGACAGATAGATCAAAGAAAGGCCCATTTATTCAGCATAGTATAGAGCAGAATTCCCCAACCTTTCCAGCTTTGCGGACTGGTTCCACACGAGTGGCGGGTAAGCGCACGCACGTGCACAGCTCCATTTGCCCAAGCGGTGGGCATGCATGCCCACCATTCATGCAAATGGGAGTGCACACGAATGCACTTGCCCTCTGCTCACGCAAGCGGGGATGCGTGCACACACTCGCCCACCTGCCACTTCCACAGCTCGATTCTGAACGACTAAAGGCTCAGTAGTGGGCCACAGCCGGAGGTTGGGGACCCTTGGTATAGAGCAGGGGCCTTCAAACTTGGCCCTTTTATGGCTTGTGGACTTCAACTCCCAGAATTCCTCAGCCAGGCACGCTGGCTGAGGAATTCTGGGAGTTGAAGTCCACAAGTCATAAAAGGGCCAAGTTTGAAGACCCCTGGTATAGAGCATATGTTTTTATAGGAACTGCAGAATTGCACATACTTGTGTCATGTGTAGAATGGTAAATAAGCAAAAAAAATATGATCTGAATGGTCTCCAGTATGTCTTGATAAACATGGTTCATAAATCTCATTAAGGCTGAGGAAGAACTATCAAATTCAAATGATATCACTAAACATTCAAACTTTCAGTAATAAGTATCAATGGGAATTAGATGTCTATACCCCTCTTTCATGTCAAACAAGTTGAAAGTTCCTCTGAGACATGATTTGTAGATTTTGTCGCATTCCATGATTTCAAAAAGATGGGCAAAATGATAGTATTCATTAATAGAGGGTCGAGTTGATAACAATGAACTACGTCAAAGGCAGGGCACTTACAGGGGAAGAAAATGGGCAGATAATTTTTTTCTGCAAGTTCTCATTAATAAAAGTCCTTTAGGTATCCAACTGTCTTTCATTGATGTGATGTTCTGTGAGAATCTGAGCTCCATGAATAAGACTGAAAGTACAATCACAAAGTTGATGGATATCACAGTCATTGTCTCCCCATTTCCAAACACATCAACCTTATTGCTTGTGAATTGCTCAGAGCAATTGCAGTTGGGCGATGCCTAAACTCAATTAAACAAGAAATAAATAAAACATGGTCCATGTATTTGCCAGGCAAAGGAGGACATTTCTGCCAGAGGATGCAATGTGGGTGGTTTAAAGCGCTGCAGGCTGTGAGTTTTGTAGGCAGGTGAACCAAACGTTAAGTCATTCTAGTCCTAATTAATATATGGATTATGAGTTTGAAGCCAGTCCATCCCCAAGAATATTAGAAAATGTGATGGCAAGGCTAAATAAAATCTAGTCTGATGGCTCTTGATATTAAATAGCAAATGGTGTGTTTAGAGATGGGCTTTCGACACAAAATCAACCATTAATAGCTTCAACTCAAAGTGGGAATCAGCAGATTTCAGAGGGTAAACATACTTATTGTGATGATAGATTCTATAAAGTTGCCAGTGGCCTGAGTAATAATGATGATCATGATGATGGAAGGGACCTTGGAGGTCATCTAGTCCAACCCCCTGCTCAGGCAGGAAATCCTATACCATTTCAGACAAATGGTTGTCCAATCTCTTCTTAAAGACTTCCAGTGTTGGAGCATTCACAGCTTCTGGAGGCAGGTTGTTCCACTGATTAATTGTTCTAAGTGTCAGGAAGTTTCTCCTTAGTTCTAGGTTGCTTCTCTCCTTGATTAGTTTCCATCCGTTGCTTCTTGTCCTGCCTTCAGGTGCTTTGAAAAATAGCTTGACTCTCTCTTCTTTGTGGCAGCCCCTGAGATATTGGAACACTGCTATCATGTCCCCCCTCGTCCTTCTCTTCATTAAACTAGATATACCAAATTCCAGCAACTGTTCCTTGTATGTTTTAGCCTCCAGTCCCCTAATCATCTTTGTTGCTCTTCTCTGTACTCTTTCTAGAGTCTCAACATCTTTTTTACATTGTGGTGACCAAAACTGGATGCAGTATTCCAAGTGTGGCCTTACCAAGGCATTGTAAAGTGGTATTAACACTTCACGTGATCTTGATTCTATCCCTCTGTTAATGCAGCCTAGCACTGTGTTGACTTTTTTAGCAGCTGCAGCACACTGCTGGCTCATATTTAAGTGATTGTCCACTAGGACTCCGAGTCTACTAGGGTCTGCAGTTGTGTTTCCAAGCCACGTGGGTCTATAGTATAACCAGAAAATTTTGTGTTGTAAGTCTGGCCTTCACTTAATTTCTGGGTCCCCTAGCCTCTGAGATTTTGGAGAGTGGAACATACTCCATACTCAGAGACCAAAGAGGCTAGTGTAATATGAAACAAGATTTGCTTTTCACAATGAGATTTGCCTACGGATATAGCCATAAGGTCTGTTACTCCTCACCATTCCTAAATGTCTTCATGAATTACAAAAACCAAGTAAGTCTGGAGACTTATATCAGTTCCAGTCAATAAACAGAGCAGGTGTGCATTCTTTTCATGGCTTCAAATCACAGGGAGAGATAAACACTTCCCATGTACAGGTTTCCATTTAGATTTGTTCCTCCTGACTGTTTGCATTGCGATAACTAGTTAAAAAACAGCTTTGTATCTATTATTCTGTGTTCCAGTGAAAATGGCTTGATAAATGAGGTCAAAGTACTGCAGTTATGATCTATTTAACAATTGCACAAAGATAATATATCTAATAGGTCTATCGGTTACAGAAGGGTTGTGGCAACTAAGCAATGTATTTCAAAAGAAACTTGGATTGCCTAAACCTGTCAAGGCTTGCCTATCATGCATCTTTACACAACTGAAATATTTGCACTGAATGGTGGAATATAATTGTGCCCTTAATGTTACAGCTTGTCTGATTAATGTTTATTTTACATATGTGTTTAGAGATATCCAAGCATACCTGGAAAACATACAGGTATAAAAAGAAATTAAAAGTTTTACAGGATTATAAATATTCCCTGGTTTACTTTCAACTGCATAATTTATCTGACAGGAGATAGGCATTCTTTTCTCATTCACCCCCAAACACTGAAGCTACACAGATGCTAAACATAAGAGTTCTGGAGGCTGCAGTTACTTGGTATGGCAATCCATATAATTATACATGAACAATGGGGAAATAACCACTTCAGCAATTAAAGTATTTTGTTTTAAAGCTCTTTCTTCCATGTTTACCTTTTGTGAATATGTTATTTTCACAAAGCACAAGCAACAGAATATGATTAATATCCATAGAGTATAATCATATGTTATGCTTACCATCTCTACAGATGCAACAGCACAGCTCTCAATAGCCTATCAATTAAACTAGAGCAATTTTTCTTGCTAGCATTCCTCCTGCACATTCAAATGCAGATTAGATTCTTTCCATCTACACTAACGTGTAAAACGCCCAGTCCAATCAAAAATCTACTGTACTGTTGGTTTCTGTTACTGGCAGAGATGTTAAGTAAAAGACTGAGGCTGATGGGTTACTTACAGAAGATTGTAGACTTAAGCCCTGACATCTTCAGCTGGGTCTACCTAATAATAGAGAGTTCCTATCAGTCAGTTTAGACATTTAAAATAATTCAACTGTCCAATGATCTGTTTAGGACTACCATAGCTACCTGTATAAAAAAATAATCTGTTCAGATTAGGACTCTAAGAGCTATTCACATTTAATTAGAGGTAAATTCCATTGGAAGAGATGAAATTACTTTCAAATAAATGCCAAGATGCCAGCTGTAAGCCTCCCTAGTTTAGATGGTTCCCCCCTCAGAGAGAATCAATGCAGTGCAGCAGTTTAGAGACCAAACTACAAATCAGAAAACCCTGTGCTGAATTAGTCTCCCATTCACAAAGTGGCTTTTCCTCTTTGCTAGGAATTTGAAACTGACCAACTTCAAAGGTCTGCTGGAATCCTGTAACAATTCAAGGTTTCTGATTTCCAGAGGGATAGCCTTAAATTAGTGAAAAACAAAACCAAACCAAAAATTCCAAATAACAAACAGGGGTCTTCCATGAACTTTAAAAAGGTGTATTATTAAGTCATGCATTGATCAAATGGACTACGGTATGGAAGCATGTGCCAATCATTATGTCACAAATCTTTTAGGCATATGAACTGTTTTGTGCACCTGAAGGCTATGCTTTATTACAAAAAAAAAAAGGAGCACAAAAATAAAACCCCGTGTTTCATTTATCTACTTATTTAGAGTTATTAGGGTCTTGCAAACTTCTTATTGCAGGTGCCACTTATTGCCACTGATTCCTCCCAGCTCTGCTTCCTCAAGTAAGTGAAAACTTTCACAGCTGCATTTTGTGCAAAGTGCTAGATTTTGAACGGAGCGTGCCATGGATGCCCTGCAAAGAAAACGGAGTGCAGACCGATTCCACCTCCAACAGGTTTTCTACCCTGTCTTAGCCACTCAAGATGTTAGTGGGGAAAACAGAAGGCAGTGTCAAGGTTGTGAATTGTTTCCTTCCCTTAGCAAATTGGACAATTTCTCATTCTCCAAAGAAGCTTGGCTTCGGGTTGCTACCCTTTCTTTCCTTTCCCCAACCTTTTCCTTCCAGGAAACTGATCAACTTACCTTCCGTCGAAATCCCCTAAAGTCTCCAGGTAAAGCCAGGATAAAACGAGGACCCTCCAGGATAAATCCATGTCGAGAAGGGAAGACAGACAGACAGACACAGACAGAAAAAGAAGAGGGAGAACAGCCCTGGGTCTCTCCACACCACCAGCGGCAACGGCAGGTTGGGAAGAGATGCAAGAGGCGAAGGCGCCGGAGCGCCCCCCCCGGCTCTTCTAGGAGGCGCCCTCAACCCAGCCCAGCGCGCCGGGGAACTGAACGCCAGCGGAGGCCTCCGGGGGCGCCCGGCTGCAGCTAATCCAAGTCCTCGCAGGAGGCGAAGAGGTCGGCAACAACGCAAGCGGCAGGAGGGAGTCGCCCCCCCCCCGCGTGTCCTTGCCTGGCGCTCCCCTCCCTCGAGCTCGGAGGCGGTCACGCCGCCCGCTGCCGGGAAGAGAGTGGAGCGCAGGCGTGCGCGTCTCGGCTCGCCTTCGGGTAGCGTGGGAGAAGCGCGGCCGATCCGAGCGCCAGGTTCCCTGTGGAAGAGAGTCGGCGGCCGTTTCAGACGGCTTTCTTGGAAACAAACGGAATAAGGAAGCAAAGGCGCGGGGCCTCCGATCGTGTCCCAAAGGAAGCTTACTTTTTGATGATGATTTTAGTGGCCCATGTCAGGTTGTGTTTCTTCGGGCATGGGGATTAGCCTCGCTACACTTAATGGGGGTAGAATGAAGTGCCGTTCATTAAGGCAATACATTAATAAGCTAAGGTATAGTGGGAAGAAAATAAAGGGAAACAATCACATTGTTTCATGTACACCCCCACACTTCAGATGTTTGTTTGTTTTTTTCATGCTTCTTTCCAGTCAGTTTCTGACTCCTGGTGAGTGCCTGAATTGGTCTCTGCAGGGTTGTTGTTGTTTTTTGGCAAGATCAAGATTTCGGAAGTGATTTGACATTGTTTGCTTCTTAGGGCTGAGGAAAAAAAGGGACTGGCCAAAAGTCATCTGTCTGTCTAATAACTCGGGTGTCCAAGTTTTAATCTAGCCTGATGCTTTAACACTACACCAGACTGACTCTCTGGATGTCTTGCCACAATGTAAAAAATAGAAGTGTTAATAAATAGAATAAAATTAAATCAATGAAACTGAAAATCAATCATTAAAACAATTAACAGTGAAAAGCTTGCTGAAGAGATGCTTTGGGCTATCTTCTTAAAAGGGGTGAGTGTAGGAGTCAAACTAGCTCAATAGGGAGAACATTCCATAACTTCAGAGCCACAGGAGATTCTTTCCCACATATCTATAGCAAAGGTTCGGGCAGGGTGGGAAGGCATCTGGAAAGAGTTCCAGCCTATTTCTATAAGCAGGACAATTCATAACAGGACAGGAACTAATGAAGTCCTAAGCTACTTACAGTAGTGGCCAAAATTGTGGAAACCTTTTGGGAAAAGTGTACAGTAGAAATGCCACCTTTGGTTAAGTTTCCACCAATTTTTCTTCTAATTTCTTTACAACTGTAGCCTTGTTCACTTAATAATACTATTTTACATCGCTTTCTGGGCAACCAGTCAACTCTTTGCACCATTACTTTAATTTTATTATGTTTTACAAGCTCACTAAATGAAAGAACACAAAAAACCCCAACCAACTTGATAGCGATCACATAACACAGACAAATGTCCTCCTCTCAGCTTCAATACATGACATCAATAACTGAATCTTACTGTGATCTGATTGGCTCATTGCCAAAACAAGATGACACCTGATTGGCTCTCTAAACACTCATGCTCATTGGCTACAATCAGATGAAGGAAAGCTAGCTGATATCAACCTAAGCAAGTTGTGCTTCCTTTTTCTGGTTATTTGGCTAGAGCTTTTCATAGAATACAGTACAGATAATTGAACAAACTTCGTTGCATTACATTCTTGATTAAAGTATCTTTCCATTGATATATAATTTTATGGTACTACTCCCAAAAAAGTGGTGTTATTAGCCATCAAACTTCAAAAATATACTTTCCCCAAAACGTTTCCACAATTTTGGCCACTACTGTAGAGCTTTAAGGGTCCATACCAAGACCTTAAATTGTGCCCTAAAAGCAATGGGCATCAGTCCAGATCATGCACTATCTCTGTTGCTTGCTCAGGTCAATAGCCAGTTGTAATTTCCAGTCACTTTAGAGCAGGGGTGTCAAACTGCCGGCCTGCGGGCCGGACGCGTCATCTGGAAGCCGCACCCACCCCATTGCCGGCAATGGCAAAACTGTCCCGATACGTTACGCGACGTCACGTGACGTCGCGAGTTTGACATGTCTGTTTTAGAGGGTAACTTACAAAAGGAGCTTTGCACTAATCAAGATCGGTTGTAATTGAGATATTGATCATTGTTGTTGTGTCAAAGCATTTGGTGCACTGACTATAATTGTGCAAATGTGCTCCTTGCCAAAGCTGGCACTCGCAAATCCAAAGGCAGCTGGAAATCAAGGAACAATCCCAAACTGTGAACCTGGTTTTATGGGGGATGCATTCCCACCCAGAACAAGCTTTACTTTCATCCCAAGTTAAGCACCTCATTCTACTTTGTAATTAATTTCAGTTCTTTCTTATGCAGCCCATCTGCATAAGACAGCATTCAAGGGCACTGATTGTTCCTTTGGAGTTAAAAAGTAGGTAGAAGAATAGAATTGTCTTTGGCATCCTGATAACATTTCTCCAAAAAGGATTCACGTAGATATTAAACAGCATAGGAGACATGAAAAAACCATGTAGCATTCCATAGGTCAATATCTAGTGGTCAAACAATATTCTTCCAGCACCACCTTCTGGACACATTCTGAAATAAGGTTTGGTGTCCCTCCAAAACCATGTCCCCAAGAGCCAACCTGTTAGAAAGATGGGAAGGTAGAAAGCAGCCATGAGGTCCAATAGAAGTTGCACTTTCCTCCAGCGATGATCTCTGGCATAGATCATTTTTGCAGATGACAAAGGTGTCTCAATATTTTATCTTGGAAGGAACACTACTGAAATGAGTATGACACATCTGGAATTGTGATGTCATCACTTTATCAATGCCTTATCCAAGAGTAGAATATTTGAGTAACCTGTAATTATAGAGATATTCAAGGACAAGGGAGGTCTTTTTAAATAAAGGCTTCTGCCTACATTTAGTATGCAGGTCACATTCCACACTCAGAAAAGAATTGATCACCTCCCTTATGAAGTCTGTCGGAGCGTGGCTGTTTTACTACTCTGCTTGGAAGAATAAGGGGTGAACAAGTAAGTGGTGGCTTTCACCATCACACAGCCTGTCCACATGTTCAGATGAAAAGAATATGAACATGACTTGCCTCAAGAGTTCAAACTGAAGCAAATCTGATCAGTTTTATTTGCAAAAACACAAACAAACAAAAGTGAAAATTCCTGAGCTGGATTCTGAATTTGGCACTCCCCCCAAATCCTGATGGAGATGCAGCATTTTTTCCTAAAGCATCATAAGACTATTCTGTACAGACATAATGAAGACAGAGAGGCATATCTTTATGGCAATTGCTACTGCAGATATTATTTCAAGTGTCTTAAGTGTGCAGCAGTCTAAAAATTAGATGATAAATGGGCCTAAAAAAAACCCCTATGGTTTAGTCGGATTGCTCATTATATTTCCTCTCTTTTACTTCAGTTCTCTGTTTGCTTAATTGTTCTCAGATCTCCAATAACCAAGATGTCAACTGACTTCTGCTAAAGAGAAGAGGGCATTTAGATGCTATAGTACCAACTATTCAGGCCATTACTATATTCTACAGATCAGGACTTTGATAATACCGGTAATAAAGACCAATTAGATGGGAGATTCTCCAAGTTCATCCAAAAAGAAATCCAAATTTGTTTGAATTTTTAAATAAAGGTTTATAGCAGCTGCTACTGTAAATATGCCCAGAGAATAGTCTGACCATTACCCTGGAGTTACAGAATGATCCTCTAGCAGATCATTGGCACTAGCCAAACAGAATAGCCAAACACAAATCCACTGTGTCTCCTGCTGGATATGCAAAGCCAGATACCAAACAGGTCCATGAAATCCTAATCCATTTCTCATGCGGCAACCTCAGCATGGACACTGAAATCCTCAAAATAATATAAGGTAGTCCGGAGTGGTAACAACTATCCTGGCTAGTTTGTTGATCAATGGTGCACAGTATCCTGAGTGTATCCTTACAGTGTCTCAGCTGCCTAAATGCATCAGCAAATAGAGAAAACTGGCAGACGTGTCGAATGGAGCTTGACCAATAAGATGAATATAGTTGCTGCACGTGCTGGCACCTCTTTAAAGAGTCTACGTCTTTCCTTGAGTTTGTGTGATAGCTGCATCATCCCAGGAAAACGTTTCCATTACAGAAATGTTAAAAAGGTACATGTGATAATAATAATAATAATAATAAAGTTGGAAGGGACCTTGGAGGTCATCGAGTCCAACTCCCTGCTCAGGCAGGAAATCCTATACCAGGGGTAGGCAACCTTGGCTCTTTTATGACTCGTGGACTTCAACTCCCAGAATTCCTGAGCCAGCATGGCTCAGCTTGGAAACCTCTCCCTTTCCCCTCAGCATGGCTGGCTCAGGAATTCTGGGAGTTGAAGTCCACGAGTCATAAAAGAGCCAAGGTTGCCTACCCCTGCCCTATATCATTTCGGACAAACGGCTGTCCAGTCTCTTCTTAAAAACTTCCAATGTTGGAGCATTCACCGCTTCTGGAGGCAGGTTGTTCCACTGGTTAATTGTTCTAACTGTCAGGAAGTTTCTCCTCAGTTCCAGGTTGCTTCTCTCCTTGATCAGTTTCCAACTGTTGCTTCTTGTCCTGCCTTCAGGCGCTTTGGAGAATAGCTTCACTCCCTCTTCTTTGTGGCAGCCCCTGAGATATTGGAACACTGCTATCATGTCCCCCCTCGTCCTTCTCTTCATTAAACTAGACATACCCAATTCCAGCAAACGTTCCTGATATGCTTTAGCCTCCAGTCCCCTAATCATCTTTGTTGCCCTTCTCTGCACTCTTTCTAGAGTCTCAACGTCTTTTTTACATCGTGGTGACCAAAACTGTCATCGCCTCCTTAACACTTCTTTAACTCAAATGCATTCTTTCTTCATATCAGGAAAAGGTGCAGCAAGCCCTAAGCGCATACCTTCCAAAGCATTTTTTTTTCTATTTTGGACCTGAATAGCTGCACAATCCTATGAGCTTCCCATAACATCTACTGTGATCAGATTAGCTTTGAAGTAAGGACTCTTCTAAAACTCTTTGTCCTCCCTAAAAGGAAACCCATGTTAAGCTGTCTGGAACTGATTGAAATTGCAGTCCCCAAACATCTGAAGGCACCAGATTGCCTCAGATAAAACAAATCTATTCAGCTGGCAAATTTCGTATCTGCACATCTTTTGGCCACACCATCTACAATTTTCCTCCTCTCCTCTCCTATTCATTTTACTTACTGTACTAACTATAATTTTCTGCTGCTTTTCAGTTATCTGATATCAAAGCAGTTCACATCACTAAAAGGAAGACCACTAAAATAAAATAAAAACTATGCACAACTTGAACAACAGGAAATCAAGTCAAGAGGTGCAGCTGTCTTTTCCAGGAAGACAGAGATGGGTTGAGCAACTGCAGCAATGATGCTGTCACGGACAGAACTCTGAAATATAGCACCCAAATCCTGCAGCTGCTTTTGACAAAATCCCTGTCCTTTGTGCCATTTCTTAATCTGAAAACTTAGCAAATTCCACTGAGCCTTCTTCAAGCTGAGCTCAACTTCTAGACAAACATCATCTAATTTTGTCACTGTCTTTTTCTTGGATGGTTTTTGACTCCCAGAGTAACCTATGGCTGGTATTTCTGGATGATCATCCTGACCTATCCAGGCCCAACACTACTTAGCTTTTAGAACAGCCAGTAGCTGGGCAGACTCCTTTTTTTTAGTAATTTTAAAACCATTCTCAAGGTTGTAAAAGTGCAAAGATTGTATAGTACATGATGTTTGGGATGGGGTTGTGCTCATGCAGGAAGGACTGGTTTGTAATAAGGGAATACTCCTTGACCTGTGCTTTCATTGGGTTTGCAGGTGGTGGCAATGGTTTCCTAAGATGCCGGAAGTTGGCAAAACACATCTTTTTCTACATTTTACTTTGTGATTTAAGCTTGGTTTTACTTTGATCATCTATTTTATTGTCCTGCTTTATTCTCCCCATCTTTGCTGCAAAATGCTTTGAGTACTGGAGTTAATGGAATAGTAGGGTATCAATTCAATAAGTAATGTGGTAGCCACATTTGCCTTAAACCTTTCACTATTGCCATCAGCCTGTGAAATGATAAAGGTTTATGACAAAGTTCAATTTTCACACTAAGATACGTGATTTGGCTGAGTTCAGTACAGAGAGTTGCACCAAATTAACTATTGTGGTTTAGTCAATATGAGCCCAAACAAAGACTGAAAGTGACTCTAAAGTGCCTGGAGTTAATCTTCTGATTTGCTAATACCTATCATCCTTGGCATCACTAAGAGAATGAGTGAGTTCTGGTTTATCTAGTAGATCTTGATTAAACAACATAGGTTATTGCAAACACAAAGGCATATTTGGTAATCTGTTTTAAAATTTATGGAAGTGGATTCTATAATACAAGTTTTGTAGCATCTACCAAATGATAATAGAATTAACAGGCCAAAGAGCATAAATGAGTAGGGCAGGAACTTATTGATATTCTCTCTAATGAATACTCATGTATCTTTAATTTATATCTTGGTACAAAATTATGGGTATGATTTCCTAAGAATCCACATACAGTTGCTTGGAAGTAAGAATATAGGAATACCAAGGAAAGATTTAACCCTTTCCTTCCCCTTCTAAATCCTTAATGAAAACCATTCTATAAAAGCACCATTTGAATTAAGAAAAAAAATTCCATTGGCATCAATTGAAAGTTTATCCAGAAGAGTAATTTCAGAAGAGTAATTTTCATGATAGTTTCAGGAAGGAATATTAATTTCCCTTTCTTGTCTGCTGAAATCTTGATAACTTGCTGCTATTCCAAGCAATTATTTGCATGTTAAAGGACGTGCATGTTACGTACAAAGATTAATTTAAAATAAATTAATTGGGCTCCATGTTAGAACTGCAAATAGTTGTGGCATTTATTTACAGTCCAGCCTGCCATAAAAATGCAAATATAAATTGTTACACAAATATTGAAGAATAATTGCAAGATTAATTTTATACAGCTTTTTGTATTATCCTAAAAATCTCTTCCAATACTGGAATTGGAATGAAGTAGATGCACTTGTCTATTCAACAATAATATTCTTAACAAATTCACCTTCTAGGAAGCTGACATATAAAGGACCTCTAAGAGGCAAGAAAGTGAAAAATGTTCACACCTCCCTCTTTCCTCTTACTGCAATCCTTTGGTGTAATTTTTATTTAAAAGAGTTTAAGTAAATGAGTTAGTAAAAGTACCAATCCATCTGATAATATGAAATACTAAACCATACTGTTGATACATGGGGCCTAGGGAAGCTGCCTATTTTTTTTTTAAAACCTAATTAAATCTTCATGTACAAGTACAACATTTAAATAAGTGGGTATTGCAATTTTAGAAAAATAAATTAGCAGACCTAGTCAGAGTTCTGTGACACTGTTATTTGGTCTTTGTCAGATAAATTTGACAGGGTTGTCACATCGGTCTCTGTAACACATGCTTGCACTACTAAACTTTATGCCAGCAAGAAAGTTAGAAGCTAAAAATAAAGCATGAAAAGTGTTGTGACCTTTTTGAAGGGAAAAAAGGAATGAATGCATGAAAGCCAATTGCCAATTTGAAAACATTTTCCTGGAATGCTTTGTTAACACACCCTAAACCATGACCCCAGTTGGAACACTACAATCTTAAAGAAAAAATAAACTAGAAAGCACAGTTGAACAGATAAAATTACAAGGAGCATAGATTAGGAAACTAGGTAATAATTTATGCATTAGCTCTAGTTGTTGATATACAATGGTGAACAAATGCCAAATATCTCAGAGAGAGTTCAATAATATTTTTGATTAGAGTAGAATGACTTATGGGCATCCTGAAATGTGTGGCTTCATATAGATTTTAATCAATTTATTTTGATAATATACAGCAAATGATGGTTACCAAAATATTACTTTTAGAGAAAATGTTTATTTCTACTCCCAAATGGCTCTCCCTAACCATTCAGACTGAAATAAAGGGAAATTTTTATAGGCAGGAATAAATGTTAAACAGAAACACATAAAGGAAGATTTGTCGTCATAGGAAGAGGAGGTAATATTGGCAAGATTCTCTTGTTGGCTCCTTATTCATATATCAAATAGATTTGGTTTTGTCCAGTTAAAAAAAGTACAATACAGTAAAATGATTTCTTGCCCAGAAACTCTTTATGATGGGGCAGGATTCTAATTGGTGATGGTAACCGAGTTCTGATCACATACCTACAGTATTTGGACTACCGCAATGAACTATTGAAGATGACCCAGAAGTTATAAAAATGCAGTGGATAAGTCAAACTCCATCGTGTGAAAATAACACATCCCTTACAAGAAGTCCCATTGAATTCAAATCTACAAGTTGCCAAAATCCTATCTGCTCACCTTGTCTGGTCATCTAGTGAGGAGGTAATAGTGGTCAATCCTCCTTATGAAGTTTTTGGGGCAGAGATCAAGTAACAGATCTTCCCAGAAGTAGTCCTACTTTTATTGTATATTCTCCAGTCTGGAAGTGCAGGCAGCCTCTACACTACACGCATTTCTAAAATTAAGCAAAAAGTGTTGTTCCAATTAGCCCTTACTTTAACTGAATGGTATTTACAATTTGCTATTGGTATTAACTGTAATCTTTAATACATTTGGCCACATTTGGACTGTGGCCACAGATTTGTTATATGAGGTATCCACAACAAAGTCTCTGATTCATTTTTCCATGTTGCATCATTGTTGTGTATCTTGGATAGACCGTGAGCTATACAACAAATTCTCTCATCTACTGAAGAACTTCCAGAACACT
Source organism: Azemiops feae (assembly GCA_023970755.1). Taxonomy (NCBI): domain Eukaryota; kingdom Metazoa; phylum Chordata; class Lepidosauria; order Squamata; family Viperidae; genus Azemiops; species Azemiops feae. Next base: position 2,369,304 of record JALGBA010004268.1, on the reverse strand, counting down.
TGTAGACCTGATTTTCTGCAACCATGATCATGTCACTTATGAAACTTCATTATCAGCTCGTAAAATGTCTTTTGAGCCCCTTTTGCTTAGCCATCTGCTTCTTTCTCTTTCTCCCACTGACTAGGGAGAAATGACATGGTACTTTTCAGGGTTTACCACTGCTGCCAAATTCCAGCATTTTTCCATTTCAATGTGTGAGCTTTGGATAATAAGTTTTTAGAGTTTTTTTTTAAAAAAGCTGATTTTAGTAATTATCTATCAGATTTCTCTCTGAAACAATCAGTTTTGTAAGACTGTATTCACACCTTTTGTCACTTATGATTTGGTAATGAAACAGAATGGTACTACCAAAGATATTTCCTTTAAGATTGCTTCATTTATATTCTGGACGCTAAAAGCTGCACACATTTGGGTCTTTTATCTTCACAGAAATAAAATGTGAACAAATTGCCTTGGGACTGTTTGTCTTGAAAGTCAGTTTTAAACTGTCTTAAACATTACAATATAAAGTAATACAAGCAAAAACTATCATTATACAGTGGGGCCAAAAAAGTATTTAGTCAGCCACCAATTGTGCAAGTTCTCCCACTTAAAAAGATGAGAGAGGCCTGTAATTGTCATCATAGGTAGACCTCAACTATGAGAGACAAAATGAGAAAACAAATCCAGACAATCACATTGTCTGATTTGGAAAGAAGTTATTTGCAAATTATGGTGGAAAATAAGTATTTGGTCACCTACAAACAAGCAAGATTTCTGGCTCTCACAGACCTGTAACTTCTTCTTTAAGAGGCTCCTCTGTCCTCCACTCATTACCTGTATTAATGGCACCTGTTTGAACTTGTTATCAGTATAAAAGACACCTGTCCAAAACCTCAAACAGTCACACTCCAAACTCCACTATGGTGAAGACCAAAGAGCTGTCGAAGGACACCAGAAACAAAATTGTAGACCTGCACCAGGCTGGGAAGACTGAATCTGCAATAGGCAAGCAGCTTGGTGTGAAGAAATCAACTGTGGGAGCAATAATTAGAAAATGAAAGACATACAAGACCACTGATAATCTCCCTCGATCTGGGGCTCCACGCAAGATCTCACCCCGTGGGGTCAAAATGATCACAAGAACGGTGAGCAAAAATCCCAGAACCACACGGGGGGACCTAGTGAATGACCTGCAGAGAGCTGGGACCAACGTAACAAAGGCTACCATCAGTAACATACTACGCCGCCAGGGACTCAGATCCTGCAGTGCCAGACGTGTCCCCCTGCTTAAGCCAGTACATGTCCGGGCCCGTCTGAAGTTTGCTAGAGAGCATTTGGATGATCCAGAAGAGGATTGGGAGAATGTCATATGGTCAGATGAAACCAAAGTAGAACTGTTTGGTAGAAACACAACTCGTCATGTTTGGAGGAGAGAGAATGCTGAGTTGCATCCAAAGAACACCATACCTACTGTGAAGCATGGGGGTGGCAACATCATGCTTTGGGGCTGTTTCTCTGCAAAGGGACCAGGACGACTGATCCGTGTACAGGAAAGAATGAATGGGGCCATGTATCGTGAGATTTTGACTGCAAACCTCCTTCCATCAGCAAGGGCATTGAAGATGAAATGTGGCTGGGTCTTTCAGATGACAATGATCCCAAACACACCGCCCGGGCAACGAAGCGAGTGGCTTCGTAAGAAGCATTTCAAGGTCCTGGAGTGGCCTAGCCAGTCTCCAGATCTCAACCCCATAGAAAACCTTTGGAGGGAGTTGAAAGTCCGTGTTGCCCAGCGACAGCCCCAAAACATCACTGCTCTAGAGGAGATGTGCATGGAGGAATGGGCCAACATACCAGCAACAGTGTGTGCCAACCTTGTAAAGACTTACAGAAAATGTTTGACCTCTGTCATTGCCAACAAAAGATATATAACAAAGTATTGAGATGAACGTTTTATATTGACCAAATACTTATTTTCCACCATAATTTGCAAATAAATTCTTTCCAAATCAGACAATGTTATTGTCTGGATTTGTTTTCTCATTTTGTCTCTCATAGTTGAGGTCTACCTATGATGACAATTACAGGCCTCTCTCATCTTTTTAAGTGGGAGAACTTGCACAATTGGTGGCTGACTAAATACTTTTTTGCCCCACTGTATATGCAATGGACCATCTTAAATGTTCAACAGTAAATGTTAAATTTCTTATTGAAAGAATCCAATAGTCTCAAAAATACATTATACTATTATACTGATATTAGAAAGCTAGTACAATAGAATGGGAACAAGAAAAAATATGCTCATTGGTTGTGCCATAAACAATAGTAAACTGTTACGAAAACCACTCAAAACAAAATGTTTCTTAACAGGATTACTGTATTACATATATTGCTCTCTCTTTGATTAGCTTTGAACAATCTTTTATTTAATTTTTCAGACAATAAATATGAGAGAAGAAACAAAATCAAGCTTGAAACATTAGAGTTTGAACATTTTATCCAGCCCTGACATTACTGGAGGAACAACTAAGTCTACTCTAATGAATTAATTCTGGAGGAGGTTTACAGTTCATTGCTTGAGTAAACCAAACAGAACCTAAACACTGTAGTAATTTAAAAAGTGTTCTGTGTCTGGTTACACTACTTTACCTTCTGAAGAATCTGTCTGAATGGTTAATGACAACATAACTTAAAATGAGTTTTTAAAAAATGAGCTGATATAAATTAAAGCCTGAAAAAGGAGTGCTATTCCAGTGTTTATTCAGGAGGACCAAACTGTAACGTACACATGACCGCATATCTCAAAATACCAACAATCAGTTTTCCTAGAGAAACAGATCTAAAAAAAAATAATGAAGTGAAGTACAGGCATGTGGCTTTTTTCTACTGTAACTGTCATTCCCACAGTTGTTTTCTTTTTCCTATCCTCTTCCTCCCCAGCATTCATGTGGCCAAATCAAAACATGGAACATAATCCTCACAGGGAAAGATTAAAGGATCCTCTCACTGAAGGAAGATAAAGAGTTGCAGAAAAAACAGGTAAACGTACATATGCACATATAAAGAATTCCTTACAAATCTGCTTTGTCCTAAAAAGGGCAGTAATCAAAGTTAATGTATAAATCTACTTGTAAATTATATACTGTAAATACAGTGGTGAGTTTGACCTGAAGCATTCCCTAGATGACCTTAGGCTAAGAAAGAGTGGACCTAGTTAGTACTTTAATGGGAAATTACCAAAAATATAAAAAACCCTTAAGCTAGGGTAGGAAATTGCAAATAATCAAACCACACTCTATATATAGTTATCAAGAAAACCACATGGATGTTGACCACATAGCGATCACGTTGACTGCAATGTGAGATTTTTTTTTATTTAGAATACATTTTTCTAAAAAAAGATTAAAATATTTGAGCAAAGTGATACTTTGTATTTACAGCAATACAGTTGTAACTGAGCACAAAAAATATAATTGTAAAATATTGAAAAGAAGATACTATGATTTGTTCTCTAGTTCAATGCTGATAAGCCCAAAACACTTGCAAAATATGTTTCCCAATGTGCAAGACCAATTTTCATAGAAAAGGAAATCATTCTTCCAAGGATATATTGGTTGCTATTATAATGTAGACTGCTTAACATTTTGGGAGAGCCAGATGTCATTTAATCACATATTTCAAACAGGAATTAGGAAGCTTTGCAAGATAGCCCCTACTGCGTTTCCTTCCTTTTTCTGGAGACAACTGATTCAAGATGTACAGTGTTTCCTTTCCAGTCTTCAAAAAGTTATTTGCACTTTGATCAAGAGAATTAAATATTAATTCAACTTGACAGAAAAACTTTTGAATTAAACTGGGATACCAGTTATCACATTATTCTTTGGAGAACATGACTGTGGTTCCATGGTTATCACTTGGACTGAGTAGTTGCTTCTTTCCACACTCCAAGCCCGGTCAAGGTCCACCAGTCCCATGCACTGTTTACCTGAAATATATGAACAGAATATATATATAATATTATGTGATAAAGAAACAAATCACTTTGTTTCTAGAAAAAATTCTGAAAGCCAGTTAAGATGTTAGCCTTACATCTGGGGAGACCCAAATTCCAGATCTCCCACAATCATAGAAGCTTACTGGTTAACATGGGCCAGAAATCTCTCATCGCCACCTGTCCTATAGAGTTATTGTTGGGAAGAAATTGGAATGTATTTTGGGTTTCTGGAGATATATAATAATATTATATTAATAATTGACAAAATACTAATAACTTTGAATGTTACTTTGTAATCTATCTTTGGTCTAAATAAAAATTTACACATCATCTAATTTTATACATCTGGTGACTACCATGCTTTATATTATATACAGAAGTCAATCCCTATAACAGTGATATCCAGAGACAGAATACTATATAAATTATTTTTATATTGTTAAGAAACTGAGAAAGTAGAAGTAACAGAGGAGTAGCAAAAAGAAAATGTGTTGTTTGGAAGAGCAATTTGGGCTGGAAATATAACAAAAGAAAGAAAGTTGACAGCACAAACTTAAGCATTCACTGGTAAATATTCAAAAGTGAGTCCCACTAGTTCAAAAAGCATTACTTTCAGGGAGGACTAGTTATCATTAAGCTTAACTGCATCCCAGTGTATTTCAGTAGCTGTTTTTAGGGAACATGTGTTTCATGCTAATCTGATCTGACCTCCCCCCACCTCCAGTCATCTGAAAATAAAATTACACACCCATTAGCAAGTTTAAAAGGTGAAGAAAGATGACTGAAATAGAAAGACTTTTAATGGAGCCTAATGTCAAGTATAACATCAGAACTAACAAGACAAGAATAAGAACACAAAAGCTAGATGGAAGGAAAGAAGATGCTTGAGGTTCAGAAATTTCTCCTTTTCCTATTTTTTCCGTGAAGGGAAAAAGGACTGCTGAAATGCTGAATCAATGTTTAAAAGCACACAAAGACACAACCATTCCACCCATCCTTATGTGACATATTTCCTTTATATATCACCAAAGTATTGGAAAAGGTACTCACTCCCAATTGGTGAATGACACCTTTCAAATGCACAGCTGGGTTGATAACAGCATAATTTTGCTAACTTTAAAATCTGCCAGATTTACTGAGAGATACAAAAGGTTAGAAGATCTTGGAATTTCTTTATGTACTCTGAACCACAGAGACCGAATATTTTATGCAGGTGTCAAAGCAAACACTTTTATTGTTGTTAATACCTCTGTAATACAGCCTGTAACTAAACACTTTCATTAATATTCATCCTCATTTTTTCTCCTGATTAATTATGCACCATCAAGTCATTGCTGACTCTTAGCAACCAGATAATTTTTCTGTTGCTTCTTGCAAACATTTTACTTCAAATATTTATGGTTCACTTTTCAATCACATGTCTTCCTTAGACATTTAATTAATGACTAAAACATAAAATCAATTAGAATAATAATGTACAACGTCATTTAAAGTTTTAAAAATAGTCAAATTAATCAGCATTAGAATTCAGTCAATAGCCAGTTTTTCAGGGCAGAACAATTAGTTTTGATATAATCAAACAATCATCAAGCTTGAAGGCTAATAGGCATAAGGCAAGAGAGTTTGTTATAGAGAACACAAGAGATGGAGAAAGAAGTAACTAAAATTAGAGTGGGGATAAATAGAGAGCTGTATCTCCACGCTGACAGACGGCAATCAACTCTAAGTGAGTTACTGATATGCAATAAAGATTCCTAACTAGCTATGCCTGTCATATGTCTTAAAGACATAAACTAAGTATGAATCTAGAGCCTGGTCAAGCCATGCCTTTGACTACTGCTTGAAAACTACTGAGATCTTACCAGTAAGATTAATAATTTCTGTTCTGTTCTGCCTTACAGTGAACCTAATAATTTCTGTTGGTTGGCCTACTATGTTTTGTTGTTGTAAACAATGCCTCATTTTATTTTTTCATATGTTGTAGTGATATGTCTGATTTATGGATGTTGATTTCCATACTATCCATACTAAAACATATTATTGCTGTTTTTTATGAGTCACTGACCACTTTGGATGTCTATCCACATGTTATATATAATTAAATTGCTCAATAAGCATTTAGCACAACGAAGAGGTTGTGTTTGAATGTGTTATTATTACAAGAAAACCAATTTCACAATAGCACCTATTGTGCATCTATCAGAAGAATCAGGAAACAGATTTTGCAGAGAGAAGGAGAGAGGGAGGCAACATTAGTAGTGTTAGTATGATTTTTAAGGAAATTTGTGTCTGCAAGGGCAAGGCTTGCCCAAGAGTCTTCATGGTTGACAAGAGATTAGAATCAGACATACACTTTTATAACTGCTTGTTAATAAACATGTCACAACCAGCCATTAATAGTAAGCTAATCACATCACCAAATACAGTGTATATAATCTCCACAACAGCTGTTCTACAGAAAAGCATACCTATTTGCCTGCGTTCAGAGGGCAGCTGGACAGCTGTCTGATCAGCAAATCTGCAAAGAATCATGTGCTCCTAGAACACACACACACACACACACACAAAAATGGTCACTGGCATTGTTTTACTCTACAAAAATAATTATTTTAATAGGACTATCCAGAAAAGTAGGTTTATCTATGTTTCTATTAAAAACTGCTATCAGCAGATTTTGGATTATACTTTTGTCATTCATTCTGAAAGCCAATGAAAGGAGGGCAAGGGAAAGTTAATTAATGTTCCTCTGACTCAGTCAAAACTGGATACAGCTATTATAATTGCAAATGAAAACTACAGGATTTCTCCACTGGCAAATACTCTTTGAAAAGGGGAAACATATCCCTGACTGTATTTTTGCCTCTTTGCTTTTACTGTTAGAGCATTAAATGACTTTAGCCCACTTGTAATGCCTCCTGTGTTACTATTTTGTGCCTTCTCCTTCATTATTCTTGACTCTTGGATAGGCATACTGCTCTGTGATTGAGTACAAGACTCCCAGATGAATTCATAACGCTGTACTTTTATACCATGAGCTTTTGAACTTTTGATTTGTTTGCTTATTAATCTCTACCCCTAGAGATTAACTTTACCTATACAATCTGGAACTGAGCTTCATTAATGCAGTCACATACTGTAATTGACCGAATATATTGTGCATTACATGCGTCCTACTGAGAAGACCTTAGAAGTCGGTCTACTCCTTATTAAGTGAAAAAATAAAGATCAATGCCATAACGGTATATGTATTATTTTTATTTTTTCAACTTATGCTTTATTTTGTACAACACCTTTTTTTTTTTTTGGTTCTCAAAATTACACTGCTTAAAGCTACATTTATTTTTTGTACAAAATTATTGGCCCTGAGACTGGCAGAGATAAAATTTCAAACCAGTAAATTAAGAGGGAATTGTATTGGAAATATAGACATAGGAAGACATATACATGACCCCCCCCAAAAGGTACCAGGCTTTGAACTACCACATCAATAATGGACAATCCTGAATAGAATTCACACCTCGCACAGTGTCTGCCAGGACTGTCCGTATAAATGGGGCACAGTATCCTCCCTAGTGTGATTGTGGGATCCCACGTCAAACTGTAGATCACATTGTGACCAGCTCTAAGCTGAGGGCACATACCGGTCCAGAATCTGATTTTTTAAAATATAAACGATGCTGTGCTTCAATGATTAGATGGCCTAGACCACGGGTCGGCAACCCGCGGCTCCGGAGCCGCATGCGGCTCTTTGAGGGATCACCTGCGGCTCCGGAGCCTCCGCCGCGGGCGGGTGCGCATGCGCGGGCGGGTGCGCGTGCGGTGCGCATGCGCGAACGGGTGCGCACGCGCATGCGCGAACGGGGATGCGCGGGTACGTGGCGCATGCGCGGGCGGGCGCGCATGCGCGGGGGGGTGCGGCTCCCAGGGTTTTTTTTTTTTAGGGAAACAGGTCCGTGCGGCTCGTTGGATATTTCGGCTGGCCGACCCATGGCCTAGACATTGGTATTTGAACATAGATCTTTTTAACATTTATATTTTATTGTGTTTTACTAATCTAGGTAAAATGTTAATATATATTGCTAATCCATGTATGAAATGCCATATTCTATCTCTCTCTCTCTGGTTTTTAAATCACAAGTGTTTTTGTTTATATGTTTATTTAACAGTATAATTCAAAACAGAGTTTGGCATTCCAGAAATAACACTAACTAGATATTTTGGATTCTAAATGTCTGGGAAACAGAAGATAAATCTAATATTTAGAAAAATGACATAATTGGAATAAAACCTCCTTAGATGTGTTAATGGCTTTAGGTGTATAAATTGCTCCCTCTTTGGAAACATTAGCTTAAATGAAAAAGCTGGTTATTTAAATTGAGACTTTCTATTCGTGAAGAAAAAAGTTTTATTGTCTGGATATTTCCTGCGAGTCCCTTGGACTGCAAGGAGATCAAACCGGTCAGTCCTAGAGGAGATCAACCCTGACTGCTCCTTAGAAGGCCAGATACTGAAGTTGAAACTCAAGTACTTTGGCCACCTAATGAGAAGGAAGGATTCACTGGAGAAGAGCCTAATGCTGGGAAAGATTGAGGGCAATAGAAGAAGGGGACGACAGAGAATGAGGTGGCTGGATGGAGTCACTGAAGCAGTAGGCGTGAGCTTAAATGGACTCCAGAAGATGGTAGAGGACAGGAAGGCCTGGAGGAACGTTGTCCATGGGGTCGCGATGGGTCAGACACGACTTCGCAACTAACAACAACAACGGGACAAAATCATTTTATTAAATTGTACAGGTATTCCTGATTTCTCTGATACCTATACATATATACATGATATCACATAGCTCATGCTCTAACTGTAGAAAAATTGGTTGAATGCCTCTATTTCCAAGTGTATATCTTAAGATGATTCAAATGTTGCATTATTTTTAATGCAAACAGGGAGACCACTTTATCTGAAAGGGAGGCCTGTAAGTGGGGAAAAAATGGTAGGTTAATGAAGGCTTAATCAACCCACCATTTTTCCCTTTGCTCCTCTTTTCTAAAAAGCACTGTTTTGTATTACATATATGTGTATTTAATATTTAAGTAACTTCATTTAGTGATACAAGAATTTTTTTTATAAGAAAATTCACATAATCTCAGTCACCAACTACCACTTCTTTACTATGGGTTTTTTGAACAAAAAATTAAAGGATAAACATGCTTTAAGCTTCATTTGACAAATAAAAGAAAATACAAGGCTGGGATAAACTATGGAGTGTGTGACAATATCTAGCCACCAAGTTGGCTTCATAGGGATAATTCAAAGTATATAAATCCAAACTGGAAGGGTTCTCATTAGTGCTGATACAACCAAGTTATAAGATATAAACTTGGAATTGGGACACCATCTGATATAGATTCACAGAAAATACTATAAATAAATTGGACTGTTTTTGGAATGTCTTCTGGCACAAATGACCTTTTTTTTAAAAAAAGAAAAGAAAAAACCTGTTGCACATTTATGAAAACAATCTGTTTCTTAGAACCTGCAATGTTTCACTATGACACATTTTGACTTCTGAATTTTCTATTTTATTATTGCAACATTCAATGAACTCAATGAAAGAATTTTCAGAAATTTAAAAAGACATGGAAAAATATACTGCACCCATGATAGAATTTTTTTAAAAAATAATTTACATTACTAACATTTTATTTTTTAAAACTTCCAGTCCAAACAGGTGTGAAGTAAAATAATGATAATACACAAAAATAAAGATAGCATGTATTTCTTTACATCTTATATATTTTTTTATTTGAGGACATGCTGAGGTTTTGGAAATGGCCATTGCAGCGAATATATATACAAAATAACTTTTGTATATAAATGCCTTTTAAGTGATTTCATCTAAAAAAGTGTTCAGAATAGATTTAATAAATTATGTGAAAAGATTTAATCCTGTGTTCTTTTACTGCCCTAGTTGTGAGAAGAAGAAAAATTCAAGTTCCACATGAATTATTGATTTGAGCAGTGGCATGTATTACCTTTCTAAAATATATTTTCATTTATTAGAAACTTTAAAACTATTCATTAATATGTTTCAATTTCAATTTTTTATTATGGTCACAGACTAGCAAATAAAACATTAAAACAATAATAAGAGTAAAAAAGAGAGAATACTATATCGCAATTGGTGATAGATTAACGAAGTCCAGTTAAAGTTTGGCTAATTTTACATACAGCATAGCATACAGCATTGGCCACGTTCAGAAAAACTACTTCATACTGATCTGATCGCTCTACAGAGGATGCTATTTCTTCTGTTCTCCATCTGAGCTTGAAGCACTTAGAGCAGGGGTGTCAAACTGCCGGCCCATGGGCCGGACGCGTCACGTGGAAGCCGCGCCCACCCCATTGCCGGCAATGGCAAAACTGTCCCGATATGTTGCGCGACGTCGCGAGTTTGACATGTCTGACTTAGAGGAAAGAAATACTCATGTGCGTATACTATTTGTCTACTTCAGTTGAGCATTTAACACAATCATTCCTCAGCATCTACTAGACAAACTTGGCCCTTTAGGCTTTAATACACCTTTGTGCAACTGGATTCTTGATTTTCTTATTGACAGGCCCCAGTATATGTGAGTTGGGACTAATATTTCGAACACTATTTGCTTGGGCACAGATTCTCCTCAGCAACCATATTGTGAAGTATGCTGACGATATAATAGTAGTGGGCTTTATTCAAGATGTGCTTACCGCAAGAGTGCTTACTGCAAGGAGGTAGAAGTTTGATGAACTGGTGTAAGAAAAACAACAGTGAAGCAGGCACAGCAGCGCCTGCATTTTCTGCGTCGCATGAGAAAAGCATATTTTCCTTCCCCTTTTCCACTTTCTAGAGGGACGACTGAGAGCATCCTGTCTGGTTTGGAAGCATCACTGCTTCAATCAGGAAGGCGGTGCAGAGAATGTGAGGATGGCAGAAAAGATTATTGGCAGTTCCCTCCCTTCCATCCAGGACATAGCACATAAGCGTTGCTTGAGCAGGGTCCGCAGGATTGTCTGGGACACTACACATCCTCTTCACAACTTGTTTTCCTTGTTACCTTCTGGGAGGAGGGGACTTCGTGGTATCCGTAGCAGAACATCCATATTCAGTCACAGTTTTGTTTCATATAGTATTAACCTTGTGAACCCTAAAGCTTCCTCTTTCCGCTATGCATTCAAGATGGACAGTGATTAATGTTTATATGTATTTATATGTAAGGGTGTAGGTATATACATATGCTGTATATAGCATGTTTATATGTGCTATGTATGTGTACACTTTTGAACAAGCAACATTTTTAATGTGTGCCAGTGTGTCCACAGTAAAAAAAATGACAATTAAGGTTATCTTATAACAGTTGCACATAAAAAATATCAGTATTTCTCAGATATTTTATTAGGAAAGGTGTTATGAATTGAGTCCATGAGTCCTTATAGATGATGCGTACGGCAGGCCTTGAGCTATAGTTTCAATGATCCCTTGTCCACAGGGCCACAGTCGCAGCTCATATGATATATTTTTGTATTGGCCCTCCAATATAAAATGCACTGTGGGAAGTACGTTGCAATGGACTATGGTTAATGCCCTTCAGATTTTTGGAATGGTTATTTGATACAAATACCTCACTGCTTTAAAAGGGGATCATTAATATGTTATATTTAGCTCTTTAAATAAGGATTTGAAGTACAACTCCAAATACTGTAATATTAAGTTGAGAGATACTTATTAAGAAATTATCACTGTCCAATTTCAATCTGGAGAGAAGACCAGGAGGGAAACATATGGAAGCAGAATGGTTGTTAAAACAGGAAACTGTTTCAAAGATGCACAGATCTGTATGTGGCCTAATACTACTGGATGGGCTCAGATTGCCTCCAGACATATTTCAGATACCATAGAAGACATTAGAAACCTCCTGTTTGACAGCTATTCTTTCTATGTACAATTGATGGATGGACATAGTTCTTTTTATACTGGAACTAAAGGTTTTTTTGGCCCATGTTTAAATTCTTAATAGCTTTTTTAAATTCTATTTTATGATCTGCCTTAGAGATTCTTGGATTTGAAAAACAAGATAAGAAAATAAATTAAAAATAAATTTATATTTATTAAATGTTTATTCCATTAATAAAAGGAGAAAAAGACATATGCTTTTTAAGTTTGCTATTCTGATATATTTTTAATGGGAGATTTCTTTTACAATAAAATTAAACTAAACAAGAAAGATACACAGAATGAAATTCTAAACCCAAAGTTTATATTTTCCTTACCTTATATGACAGCACTTTCTTGAACAGATGGCTATAATAGAAAAGAAGATCTTATTTTAAATGCTAAACAAATTCTTAATCAAGTGATTTATGTTGCTGCACATAGTGTAAGAAAGAAGCACCCAAAACAGATTTTATTTAGAACCTATCCTCTAAAAACAGATTAGTAGGTCAGTTTGTTTTGAACAATGTTGCATTCTTAAAAACTTAGTTTGGAAGTGTTCCTGAAAAAATAGGAATACTTTAGAATAGTTGCACTTATTGCCTTATCTTTCCATAGCTATACATGCATGATAACATCTGCAAAAATACATTCTCCAGAGATTGCAACAGAAGAGTCTGGAGAGGAAAATTACAAAAACAAGTGAAATGACTGGCTGTGCAAATGGTGTTGACAGGAAAAATGGTTTGGGGGACCATAATCTCAATTATCTAAATAATGGACTGCTGGCACAAGGTCTAACAACTTACAAGAACTGGTTAAAAAAATACTTAAGAGTATAAGTCTGATCAGAAGAGCTTTAAACTGAATCCTGGGATGGGATAGGTTAAAAAAGTGAGTATCTGTAACTCATTTAAATATTTATGTGCTGTAAAAGGAACAGAAGTAATAGAGTATTCACTCCTGTTTAGAAATCCAAATGAATGAATGTGACAAGGCTATAGAGGCCATCTTGGTTAAAATAAGTGGAAGAACAAATATGCTTAGAGGGTGCTGCAAAGCACAACGAAGCGTTATATAAGTCTAAGTGCTATTGCTATTATTGTTCTTGGTGTCTCCAAATGTCTACCTATTCAAAAGGAAAATGTGAACAACACCTTTTAAACTAAATCTCAAATCTTTCAAAGAGTAATAAAAGGATTTCAACCATCCAGACATCTGTTGGGAGTCTATTCTTGACTTGTCTTATGAACAGATTTTTTTTCTTCAGGAGAGGAAAACTCTTAACTTCATACCAACTAATAGGGAAAACTTTGCAGGAAGTAATAGTAGGAGGAACATAGAAAGAAGGTGACCATGTAATGTTGGGGTTCTTAATTTTAAGAGAAATTAAAGCTTAATATAGTCAAATGGGAGATACACCTCCCTGGTAACACTACACGTGGAAAACATCTTGTGATTGCAAATAAATGGAGTTTAAGTGAGCAGTGTGACATGGCTGGAAGAAAAAGAGCAATGTAATTTTAGGCTGTCTCAACAGAAGAATTTCCAAATAGCAGGAAGGAATATTCTACCATATTCTACACTGATCAAACCACACTTTAAATATACCTAGTTCTAGGCATCACACTTTAAGAAGGATTAGAACAAAAGGTTCTCAGAAGGAATGATCAGAGGATCTTGTAAGTCTCCTATGAGACTTAGAAGAAATTGGGCCTGTTTAGCTTTGAGAAGACAATGGAAGGATAGGCTGCATTCTTCATAAACATGAAAATATATGACAAAGAGAGACAAGGATCTGTTGGTTCTGATTGTAGGACCCAGATGAACAGATTCAAGTTACAGAAAGATAGAATCCAACTGAAAGTTAGAAAAAGATTTCTCAAAAATAAGATCAGTGAGCTACACTGGATCTGTTCAAGTGAAGTCAAGACATTTATCGGGATGCTTTAATCAGGATTTCACCATTGAGAAGGAGGATGGATTTCATAAACAAAATGACTTTTTTCAATTGTATGCTTCGGGATTCTATGATTTGGAACTGTGTATTTCTTTTCTACATAATACAGCACTAGTAACTTGCATTTTTCTTAAGTAACACAACCTGAAATATTTTGATATAATTTGCACGCAACTTTAGATATTTTAAAATACCAGCTGTTAAACATAATGCTTGGATTTGCTGTTTTCTCTATTATGTGAGAAAGCTTTTGCCACCGTACCCAAAATGCAGTTTCAGATGTTGGGTAAAATGCTATAAATTTTAACATATTGGAAAAGCAACTGACCTTCGTGGAAATACAAACTTGGATGTATTCTGTATGAAACCATAACAGCAAGGAGAGATAACAAATGCTGCACCAACTTTGATACAGTGTTCAATAACCATGTCCGTTGCCACACCGCAAGCATGCAGTGCCACCTGCAAAAAGAAACTCTAAATATTTATTTGTTCAATTTCTATGGCTGCCCAACTCAGTCAATGACACAAATTTGAGTAGAATACACTGTCCCACTACCAAACATCCATGAGAAATAAAGGCTTTCTATTCATATTCCACAAAATTAAAGAGTGCACTAACCCTGCCAACAAAAGTACGTATAGTCAAGGCCATGGTTTTCCCAGTTGCAATGTATGGCTGTGAAAGTTGGACCATAAGAAAGGCTGAGCGCAAAAGAATTGAGGCTTTTGAACTATGGTGCTGGAGAAGACTCCTGCAAGTCCCCTGGACTGCAAGGGGATCAAACCGGTCAGTCCTAGAGGAGATCAACCCTGACTGCTCTTTAGAAGGCCAGATCCTGAAGTTGAAACTCAAGTACTTTGGCCACCTAATGAGAAGGAAGGACTCACTGGAGAAGAGCCTAATGCTGGGAAAGATTGAGGGCAATAGAAGAAGGGGACGACAGAGAATGAGGTGGCTGGATGGAGTCACTGAAGCAGTAGGCGTGAGCTTAAATGGACTCCAGAAGATGGTAGAGGACAGGAAGGCCTGGAGGAACGTTGTCCATGGGGTCGCGATGGGTCGGACACGACTTCGCAACTAACAACAACAACAAAGCATATGTGGAAGGTGCACTGAATAAGAGGGATGCGTCTCTTTTGTTTTGTCAAGTGATGTTTCCATGAATGAAAGCATATAATGAATACTGCTCATTAAGGAACCAATCATTCCCATGTCATTTTCTGAACAGCTGAGTTATCTATTGGAACATCAGCTTTTGTTAATTGTGATTTTTATTATTCATACTCAATCAGAAAAAATGTTATAGAAATTGGCATGAGAATAAATGTCAACATTAACTCAAAACTTAATGAAAATTATTTTAAGATAGTATCTTTAGTTTTTCAAGTGCAAACAAGGTAATAATTACAGTGCTAAAATAGCTTACCCCAATATTAAAACTTCCTTTAAAATTGTCCATATTCGCTTGGATGAACCAAATATTATGTAATCCTAATTCATCACTTCTTTTTTCGGCACATATGAGTGACTGTTCTTTATTTTCAACCAAAATTATCTACATTAAAAAAGAAAAAGAAAAAAAAATCCTGGTCAATTTCTGGATTAAAAAACAATACATATATTTTGCAATGAAAAGACTGAAGAGCTTGCATAAAGTTTCCTTGAACAGAAATATTTCTATTATAAACATAAATGAAATGCAATTAAGCTTGACTTGAAATAGTTCTTTTTAAAAATGCATTGTTCTGGGCATGTTACAAAAATCAGATATGTCATTAAACTAAAATCTCACTCTTTTCATCGTGAAAAATTATACTAATTCTAAAAAAAGGAGTTTCTAACCTAACACTGATAAAGCAATATAACCATGATGGTAGACCCTCCAGTTAAAAAAGGACAGTGTATTTCCTAGGGTCAAAAGGTTAAGGAATATTCTAGTTGCAGTTCTAAAAACTTAGTATTCATTCTTGTGAGCAGTTATTATTGTGCAGTGCCATCCAAGTCTGTTGTAATAAACGTAGTATATGTGCCAATCCTACAAAGTTTTTATCCAGTTAGCTTATAAAAACGAAGATTAGATGTTTGCTAGTTATTATATGCATTGTCTTTAATATCAAGCATCCATGACCACATTTGTACCAGATGGGCCCAGTTGAAATCATTTTCACATTTTGCAGAACTTTGCAACTGCAATTCCCAAAATAATTTGTGAGCAGGCCTCTCTGGTTCATTTTCAAGTATTTGGAAACAAGATGTTTTTTTCAGGTTCACTTGCAGGCTTCAGAATGATTAACACAGATTTCCAAGGGAAAATCTTTCCGAGGCTTAAGACAAAGACATATTTGCTCATAGAGGAGCAGCACAGTTCTACAACTGTGAATCAGTAATTAAATCACAGTATTTCGCAGATAACACTTCTATATTTGAGGATACTGAATAAAAACAGAGATTTATGTTTAAAAAAACTTCTGGGTTCTTTTTACAGTTACAAAACTATTACATGTTTTCCATTACTGTAAAAGTTCAAAAATTAAACTAGAATCAAGATTTCCAACTTGCCAGCAGATTTGGGATTATGTAAAGTTTTGGAAAGAATTTAAGCTAAAACATATTCAGGCCATTGCTTTAGCATTTTTATCAGATTTATATAAATTTATTTAAAAGTTTTACAAGTTTCATGTAGGATACACAATATGATATGATATTTTATAATAATTGTAGAAGTTGTATAATAATTGTAAAAGTCTAAAAGCAAATTAGAATATAGTCAGAGAAAGATCCAACTCAAGTTTAATAAAGCACAACATAAAGGAAGGACACTGACACACTGGACCACTTCCAAATTTAAGATGTTATCAAGGGTACAAAAGGAAAAATTTACAACTAATGTCGCAAAGGTGCTTTTCCAAAAGGCAACTGGATTTTCTTGGGTTTTTTCTTGAAAACATTTCACTTCTCATTCAAGAAGCTTCTTCAGTTCTCGATGACTAGTTAAATGTTTTCAAAAGCAAAAAACCAAGAAAGTCCGGTTGCCTTTTGGAAAAGCACCTTTGGAACAACCATGATTTGGATGATTGAGAATCTCCATAGACTTTTAGAAGTAAAGGTTGGAGGTAATGGATATATTTAGCCTGACATCCTCCCCCATGAAAAAAAAAGACTACAAGGAGACTTGATATCTGCAGTAAAGTATATGAAGAGGCGTCCTGGAAAAAAAACTGGGCAGAATGTCTCCAAAAGACAGGACAATAAACAGTTCATTAAAATTAGAACCAAAATGTGGAGTTCTTGGTGCTCTCTTGGTTGCTTGCCTGCAGATGTTTCACTACCCAACTAGGTAACATCATCAGTGCTAGTGTGAGGTTTGCTTTTTTATATATACAATAGCATACTCTGCTAGTGTTGTTGGAGGTGTGTTGTTTTCTCCTTGGTAGTTCCTTGACAGCAGGGAAGCAGTATTTTTTTGTGCATATTGTATTTACAAGCACATAGACTGTTGCTCCAGGTTGTGAGAGGAGTGATCCCCCAAGTTTTATTAGAGAATCTTCTGAGCTTGTTCTAATATTTCTAATTAATTAATTATTATACTAATATCTTCCCATAATCAGATGATCATTTGTGGATAAAATCTTTCATATTTAGGCTAACCTAAATGTTACCTTTGCTTTGGGCCTAGATATATTAATTTAGTCTTTTTCACTCACTATCTATAGGAATTACTTTAAATGGGAACTATGAAGAGGCATAAAAATATATGTTCTCACAAACATTATTATTTTGTTATTTTTTAAAAAAATATAGAAAGCTGAAAATATAATCAGGGAACTAACTGCTTTTATGACCAAATTTCCTTCATAGGAAGAATATTTTTTTTCTTAGAAATAATTTTCTAAAAACTTGAAGTATTGTTATTGAAGGATGGTACATTACGATCAGTTAAAAAAATATATCCGGAAAAAGGTGAATAGGTATTTGAAAAACACACTACAGCATATAAGCCACCCTTATCTAATTTGCATATTTGAAATTTTGAATTACCAATATTTATTTTATTGGTACTTTACCTGGCACAGTGGTAAAATATAAGCAAGAACAATTCCAACATGGCCCTGTTCAAGACAAGAAATGAAGAAGTAAATCTTAATTCTATACAGCCACTGCTTTACAACTGGAAGTGTGCTTGAAATGGAAAATATACTTTATTTTGAATGTAAAATAAATTACAGAAGTTCCAGAAGAATTTTGGATTAGCCATGGTTCATCATAAAAGACACATCCGTTATGGTTATTCCGGGTTTTAAGGAAACAAAATCTGGATGGATCCCAAAGTGATTTTACAGGATAAGTAAGGTAAGGCTGGTGTGCCTGGGACTTCTCCCTCTCAGCCCATCACCTTTCTCTGGCCTCCAACCTTCTTAAGAGTCTCTTCCTTCACCCAAACACTCACTGTGCCAATATACTGGCCTGTGCACTTGTTCCTTCTGGCAATGATCTTTTACTGTGTATTTTCCAGATCACTTCTGCTCTGAACCTCAGAACAACCTCTGTCTCTGAAAAAAGTACACACTTTTGTTCCATATATGGATTGAGAGATGTATGCTTCAGATGGGCATTGAAATCTGTGGCACAGGTATGGAACATTTTGCATATCCTTATGTGCAATGTATTTTTGGCCACTTTTGCATCTGCAAAGTGCCATCCAGCGGCCCTGTTTGGGGTCGCCTATTGCCTTTTGGATAAAGAGGATTCTGAAGTTCATCTTCAGGGTTGAGCTGAATAATTTTCAATGCACCTAATGGATAAAATCACTCAAATCCATTCTCAATTGGAAACCAAGCATGGAGCAAGTCTGTTGGAGATAGCTTGGGAATGTCTTATTCAGTTACCTGGGAAAGGTTTGATTTTGTTGGACCTGGGAAAGTGGATTATAAGTGGGATTATAAGTATAGCCACTTTGGATTTGGATTCATGCCCCTCCTGGCAGCTAGAGGTCGCTCAGGAGATGATACACAGGTGGATCTAGTGATGGTTAATGCAGCCTTAGTGAGAGGATGTTACAGCACCATTTAAAGAGCCGCTAGTGTATCCTCTTTGCAAGAAGTCATCACTGGACCCTACCATTTTTCATTTTTGTTCAGTCTCCCATCTTCCCCTCTTAGGGAAGGTGGCTGAGAAGGCAATCTTTCTGCAGCTCCAGAGGATCCAACAGACACATGAAAGTCAATGAACCTCTAATTTGTTTGCCTCTGTCTTGTAGGCTGGCGGTATACTTGTATACTTGTATATGAGAAAAGTAATTGAGATTGTAATTTACTACATTACCCCACCACTGCAAAAATCCACAATTACATCTCCAGGCTTAGACAGTTTTGTCACTAAAGCTACTAGGTTGTTCAGCTGCTGCTGTTTCCTCAAAGCACGATCAGCAGACATCTTTCCTAAGAATGAGAAAAAGAAATATAAATTGACTGAGGGGAAAAAAACAGTTTCTTTTTAAAATCAATTATTTAACTACTTATTCTGATTTGTAATTGATTTATTTTTAAAGTTTAGCAGCAGTACTTCTGATTTCAAATGGTGAAAAAAGGAGAAAAGAACAAACTCGCTTACACCATAAGTCAGTTTTCCAAGTAAGCGTAGGTTCTCTGACACATCCATGTAATTTTCTTTGCCAAAACAAAAGTAGTTTGCCACTGCATTGTTCCAAGGTATTTACTGACTCCCAGTCTAGTCTACATCCTTATTATTTTTTGTAGAATCCCCACAAAAATTCTAAGTGTAATCCCGATTGGCATTTTGAGATCCAGTAAAGTTGACAGAACTTCCTTCTCTCTACTACCCTGCTTTCATCTGACAATGTAATCTGATACTACAATAATCTGCACAATATAAGTTTATATATGTGCATTCAGATTTACTAAGGATTAAATGTCAGCCTCTACTATTGTTGGTTCCTTATGCAACATTCAAAAGTCACAAAATACACTACACAGCAGATTACAATATTTTCTATCTCATTTTTTAAAAAAATGTTTGTTCATTAAAATGAAGGTCCAATTCACTTTGATTTCTTTTATTCAAGAAACCCACAATCAACAAGAAAACCAGAAATTATTTATCTCCAGCAGAGGCCACACTCGGCATAAGTTGTTTTTAATTGAAGAAGCCAAATTTTAGCTGTATCAAGGTTTGCAT
Organism: Azemiops feae; assembly: GCA_023970755.1. Taxonomy (NCBI): domain Eukaryota; kingdom Metazoa; phylum Chordata; class Lepidosauria; order Squamata; family Viperidae; genus Azemiops; species Azemiops feae. The sequence continues at coordinate 2,349,203 of JALGBA010004268.1, read as the reverse complement.
GAAGCAAATAGTCCACACTTAATTATAATCACTCCACTGAAGCTTATGTTTCAGACATGAGGCTTACAGCACTACTGAACAATAATGGCTTACAAAAAGATCCTCAGAAAAGATGGAAAGGATATATTTGGGTTCGTCCAACTACCGTGTTTCCCCGAAAGTAAGACCCGGTCTTATATTATTTTTGCCTCCAAAAGAGGCATTAGGTCTTACTTTCGGGCGGTGTCTCATATTTTCCGTGACACCTGCCTCGCCTCACAGTGGCGGCACCAACAGCCCATCCAAAAGCTCAGTCAGACCTTCCAACTTCACGAGATTTTTTTTTTTTCGCAAGAAGTTGGAAGGGCTGACTGAATTTTTTTTAGTCTCACTCCGTTTCCCTGCAGCAGGAGAAAAACGTGCCAGAGCTGGAAAACAGGTTAGTGAAGATTTTTTTTTGCTTTCGGGAAGAGGGAGGAGCCGGGCAATGGTGCACCAAGCTCTATAGCAGCGCCGGGAGAAGCGGCAGGAAATGGGGCTACCATTTCGAGAATGTGGGGCGATGCAGGGCAGCAAGCAAGTGTTCTTCTCTGTTATCCGTTCTCTCCAGTGGCAGTGACGGAGGGCTGGCGTAGGGAGGTGGAGGTCATAGCACAAGCCATGGGAGAATTGGTGGAGAAGGAGGAGGCGGCTGCCGCCAGGCAGGTGATCTGTGGAGCAGAGCATGAAGAAAGCCCCTCCAGCGGCACACAGTGGCAGTGGAGCCTTTCAACATCACTCCCTCCTGGCTCTGAAACGGCGATGGGGGACTAGATTTACCTCACCCATCCTCCATACGGTAGCATGGCAGTCCGGCTCGGGAGGGGACTGAAAGGGAGCAACGAATGGCCTGGCTGGGGGGCCCTGAAGGAAGCACGTGGGGCAGCTCCACCCCTTCCCCCACCTGCCTTGCTGTGGCGGCAGTGGCGCAATGTGGCACGTGGCCTCCTGCCCCATTGTGGCAGCCAGGTGGGACGGAGTGGGCAGGGTCCTAATTAGGTCTTATTTTTGGAATAGGGCTTATATTAGGCCCACCCCCACAAATCAGGGTAAGTCTTTTTTTCGGAGTGAAGTTTATTTTTGGGGAAACACGGTATCTATTTCATATCCTTGTCACTGTTGTTGTAGCAATAAGCATATTATAGAATATAATTCAAAATTATTTATTTTTAAAATGCATTGTCTTGAGGCAGCAGAACCAATGAATAGTATAAAACAGATTTTAAATTCCTATAAATACAAATCTGATAAAATATTAGAATCAGATTAAAAACAATGGCAACAGCAACAGTAGATTTAAAAAAATCCTCTCAGAGCAGCCTCAATAGGATTTCTTTTTTCTTCTATTGGCTTTATGAAATGTTTGGCAGTGTTCTTTCTGCAAATGGCTATAACTTATTGCAAAACATAGCCCCTATTTAATGTTTAGATTTTTGTGAAGAGCAGAGTTTTCCTTCAGAAACATTCAGCAATCTAGACAATGACCATAAACAGGAACTGTAATTTAAATCATAAGAATAAAAACCAGACTTGCATATTAAAAGAATAATTTGTGCCCTAAGAAAAAATATTTCACTTCTGTAATTCCTTCTGCTTTAACTTGTCATGCAAGAACAACAGCTAATACATTGGAGTTAACTATATGTTGTGACTATCTTTAACAATTTGGCAAATATCCCTTAGACTGCTATCTCACCTCCTAAGTATGGAAGAGGGACCATGAAAGGCAATTGATGCTTGAAAAGTTGATTTAAAATGTAATTCAGGACAGCATGGTATTACAATGTGTCTGTTTTTCTTAACTCTTATTGTTTCCTTTAGCTCTACTAGCCAAATTGTTTCCTATTAAAATAAGTTCTTACAAGATTTCAAGCAGGAGAAAACGCTTTCTCCTACGCAGCTTTTCCAAATATTTCCTGGAAAGAGAACAGTATAAATCTAACAAATAAAATAAAATAATGCCCTGACTAGGTTCCCTTTAGTTTGAATTTGAGAAACTAATTGAAATAAAATCAAAACAAACTATATGAAAATAGCAATCGGTGAGAATCTCACTGAAGGGACAGTTTAATCAGTTGTACCCTTTGGTACATAATTTTATTTAATTCTCAAGAGACATTTCTATAACATCTGATAAAGCAAATACATACCAACAAACTGCTAATGCCTATTTGAATCATTCAATCTAATGCTTTTATTTTAAAAGCCCGAAAAGAAATGAACTTTCTTTCTAATTCTTTCTAATTAAAAACATTTGAAGATCTGATTATGAGGTGTTTTTTTAACCATTGTTTTCTGTTTTTCCTTTTTTGTATTTCTTACTAACAAATTCTACATATTCCTAAGCAATATTACTTAATTTCACTGTCACTTTAAGTTACCAATGAGATAGCAAGTAATTTGGACAAAGATTCATAAATAGAACATATTAGATCTATCCATTCATCCGTCCATCCATCCATTATAACCAAAACCAAGACCAAAAAATAAAACATTCCCTTTTCCTGGTTTGCTATACTTACTATATAATAAATGAATAAATGTTTTTAAGCAACAACTCTAACTTAGATGTCATAGGGTTATTATTTATAGTTATAAATAATAGAAAACAATAAAACTGTTGTAGAGTTTCATAAACAATACCACTTCAGTTACTCATCTTCCCTCTCACTTTAGAACTGAAATTAAAAATAAAAGAGAGAATCACTAATGGATCATTTGAGAATTGACAGAATTCCTAGCCACTGTGGCTAATCATCTTTAGCTGGGTAGTTAAAAAGCATTTTCAAAGTCTGTGGGAAAGAACAATTCACCTTGTGGGAGTCATTTTACAATGAGTACCGTTTTAATTCACCATACCCTTAAGAGTGTAAGACAAAATAGTATGGTGAAGAACAATCTCTAAAATTCTGTCACTGAGAATCAAGTAATGTTTCTTACTGACAACAGCCCAAAAAAAATCATATTGTCATCATAATTAGTAACAATGTAGTAAAATTAGTAAAATGTCCCTGCAATGCCAGTAACTTCTAACATCCCAAATCCAACTGTCACAAAGAAAGGTTGTTTCTGGATGAACTTTGGCCAGATATAAACAGATGATTTTAACAGATATACATAAAACCAAGGATAGCATAAATCAAAATGATTGATTGATGCCTCTTTCAAGAAGAGTTTTAGTGCCAGAAAAAAAAAATTACCCAAAAAGCAGAGACCTCTTTCTCTCTCCCTCCCTCCCTCCCCTGGAGAGAGCACACAAGCTACAATATTATGATCAAGACTTACAAAGTAATTAAAATGTGGAATGGCTATTGTAATTGTTAAAAAGTTCTGCTTTTCACTATTCATAAGATTGTAAATAGAATATATATTTATTCGAAGACTATAGAATATATATACATTACTTATGTTTTAAAATGGCAGCTACATTTTATCTGGATAGTTTTATAAATGTTTTAACATTCAGATGGATTTACAGAAAACATGACAAAGTGGAATGACGTTATACTGCAGCACAATATCTAAGGCAAGTTGTACACACAAAGCTCTTCCCAAACCCAGGGTAGTGTTTCTAAAGTGTACTATGAAATCTGAGCCAAGAACCTGCTTATTCCTGAATGTTCTGTACATGCAGTGGTAATTTATGGCATGAACATAAAATAGTAACAATTACTAACTAGTTCCAGCCAAAAATGTAGGTTTCAATTGTATGCACACCCTACATTTTAGAAATAATAGCTCTACAGGTAGTCCTCAACTTACGACCATAATTGAGCCCAAAATTTATGTCGCTAAGTGAGACATTTGTTAAGTGAGTTTTGCCTCATGTTATGACCTTTCTTGCCTCAGTTGTTAGGTGCAGTTGCTGAATTAGTAACACAGTTGTTAAGTGAATCTGGTTTCCCCACTGACTTTTCTTACCAGAAGTTGTTGATCACATGACACTGGGACACTGCAACCATCATAAATATGAGTCAGTGGTCAAGCGACTGAATTTTGATTACGTGATTACAGGGATACTGCAAAGCTCCTAAGTGTGAAAACGATAATAAGTCACTTTTTTCAGTGCTGTTGTAACTTTGAACAGTCACTAATATTAGACTTCAGCAGTACAAATACTTATGAATTGACCTATGGTTCTGTGGCTTAAGTAGACTGAAGTTACAACATCGAACAACTATATGGCTTTTTTGTTTCTAATCTGGTCTATAAGGTATATATTGAAATGCTTTTCTTTTACTTATGTTAATGGAAACAATAATTTATTACTGTAAACTCTGAGTAGGTATCTCACAAATACACATAAGAAGATATCCATTGTTTGTAAACACCAATAAAAAATACACAAGATGTTACTTTAATTATATACTTGTTATATATTTCCAGTGTTATGTCTGGACCATGGAGGCTTTTAAATAGGTTCAATCTGTTTTCTAACTACTTTTCAGGGCACTAATCTAGACAGGATTGCTAAATGTTAACTGTAGGTATTTAAATTAATAATACATTCTGTTCTTTTAGATATTAGGACAACGTGAACTACAAAAGAAAATAACTATTTTGGAAGTTTAGACTATCTAGTTAGTTTAATATTCATTTTACATATTAAAATAAAGAGCTAAGTTTGGTATTTGTTAATCTTTTTATAGTCTAAACTCGACAAGATACTGATAATCCCACTGACCTATTTCATATCAGAAACACAACGCAGCAGAGACATTTTAATGCTTTCCCTAATGCTATTTCTAAATAAAAAATCCATTCCTTGAAGCTATTTTTCCCATTTTGTAAACTTAAAGGCAGTTTTGGAAACCAAACAAAAACAATCTACTTAGGTTTCCAGATCATTCTATTTAAAGCACCATAACATTTAATCCTGCTTATACTTGAATAGCTAATATGAAAGACAGAATCAAACTTGCCAACTATGAGGTTACTGTGTGAACTTTTGCTGCTGTGCTTATGAATTAAAAAAAACAGCAGGAAATTGTGTGACTACTATGAATACAATATGCCAAGAGATTTTATTGTCCTTAAAAGTAGTAGACATGAATAAATTGGTTAGCTAGAACTGGAGTTATATCAAGGATTCAACTAGGTATTCACAATTATCCTGTACTTGCATTGTTATATTTGAAAAATTATAAAGCTGAACTGTATTTGGGTAGACCCAGATACTTGCTTTCTCCAGTGCATGCGTTCTGGGGAACTGCTGTTATCTTACCTTAATGAAACCTTAACAATCCACCTAAATGCAGCATCCATCAAGCTTTTGTGCCCAGTTGATAATGTTTAACAAAGGATAAAGTCAAGCTCAAATAGCAACTTTCAAGATGTCATGTAACAAAATACCTCAAAGAGCTGCAATAGATGTAATGACATACCTAGGAAAAGAGATCCATAATTGTGTCAGTAGCAGACAATTGGATAATAGAAGATTGTGCAAATGTTTAATTCGACCAATATATTATATACTGTGATAAAATTGATATGCCTTTCTTAGGCATGCCATGACAAACAAAAAATGCTAAGATTTATAATGAGTCAACAAACTGCTCACATAAAACACTAGTGTGGCAGACATCCAAATTATGACTCTAGAGATCCAAAAGGAGATGTCCTAAGTTGGAAACAACTTCAGCAGAAAGTTAATGACTAGTCTCAAGTCCACTTTTCTCTATAAAAATTCATAGGACCTATTCTTAATCCACAAACTCTAATCATTACTAGATGTGCAAAGGCAATCACTAGTAAAAAGCTAACCTTTGTGAAAGGTTTGCAAGCTGGGGAAACTGGGATACAAGGGAGACATTTTGCAAACCTTTTTAAAAAAGTGCTGCGGAAAGGGAATGAGAAAGCAGTGGACTGTAATGCTCCATAAGAGCATAAAATGTAATTGCTAAAAAGGTAAATTGAAATGGATAAAAAATTAGTTTATGAGAATCATGACTGGAAATCGTTTGCTTCACACGAAGTCTGTGCAAAGTTTCCAGCTGGCATTATCAATGGACTCACTTTTACTTTAGCTTCAGTCCTAAATTTCCAAGATGTCATTCATGAAAATATAGGAGGTTGGATCTCCCTGCTGTCAAAATACAGGGAAGAGTGTACCATGATCAATGGACCATGTGAGAAAGGGGCTGATTGAATAATTATATTCTAACTTACAGACCAGAGAAAAGTATGGTTGGTGGACCATCATGAGTTACCATAACATGTCTTGACCTTACAAGCCAGTTTTATAAAATCCTGGCAATGAATATGAGAGTCTTACAAGTAATTTTCTTTCAATAAAGTTACATAAAATGATACCTAAATGAATCCCACTGCAGACTTATGGAGCAGTCATAACCTATCATCAGATGCATTACAATGTTGGCCATACAGAAGAACTGACACTAATAGGAATATTTTTGATACACAACATGATAACATGATAAACGAAATAATGGACCAGGAAATAAAACAGCTCAAATGAAGTAAATTATTAAGGGAAAATGGAGAGACAGTTCCTTCATGCATAGCATGGCTATTTCTGATCAATTGTCCTTTGTATTCACTTTGTCATATGAAATAGCCCTGGATGAGAAGAGACTGAGAAGACTAGTATTAAATTTCAAATCCTTTAAATGGAAACTGAAAAGAACAATCCCTGAATGAGATACATTAATTATCCACATAATATTATGTGGGTCCTTATTTTAAGATATGTAATATTGTGACATATTTTACTCATAAAGTATATATTATGTGGCATAGTCTGCAGTGTTTGTTGATTTGTTACTGTTTCATTTATCCTGACTGCAGTTAAAGGCCCTATGTACTGTATGCTGTTTTTTTTTATTGTTACATACTTTTGTACAGCTTGTTGTTAGCTAAGCAGAGTCATAAATTCACGCTATGCAGAATCATGAATTCACGATGGGAAGCTATATGATTTGAAATAATAATTGAAGAATATAATTTGAAGAATTCATTACGGGGAAAAATAGTGACATTATGAGATCCCTAAGATAGTGACTAGTCACTATGTAAGATTAGTCACTATGTAAAATAATTTTTGATTTGACTGTAGAACGATAATCTTATTACAATCATGAACATCAAGTAATCTCCCTATCGTGTAATAGAAATATTCTATTTAAACGTCTCAGTTACACTTGAAAATAAATTAGGGCAACAGACTTTAATAATAATAATCAGCCTTTTCTAATTTCATGACCTGTGTGGAATTCAAGCCCTAGAATTCTCATCAATAGCTATTCTACTCAGAAATGCTAATACTTGATGTTCAAAATATAATGCTCAAGAATTGTTATTAATAATTATGAACAATTTCTTAAGATCATTAAAATGTTGCCAATTTTTTAAAATAATCATTATGTATGATTATGTATCTGGGGACGGCATGGTGGCTCAGCAATTAAGATGCTGGGCTTATCAGCTGGAAAGCCAGCAGCCCAGGTTTTATATCCAAGCACCATGAGACAGGGTGAGCTCCCGTTCTCGCCCCAGCTCCTGCCAACTTTACAGTTGGAAAGCATGCAAATGCGAGTAGATAAACAGGTACCACTTCAGTGGGAAGGTAACAGCACTTCGTGACATCATGCTGGCCACATGATTGCAGAAATGTCTTTGGACAGCTCTGGATCAATGATCTTGAAACAGAGATGAGCACCACCCCCTATAATTGGCAATGACTAGTGGAGTAAAATCCGCAGGGACTCCTTTTTATCATTATGTATCACATATATGACAAAAGATAACTGTCATCATTTAATTGCTTATATCTGTTCATTAAGGTTATGAATATTAACATACACACATTTCTTGGAAACAGTTGGAAACAAACTTGACTTTTTTATAGAAGATACTGGCTTTGGGACAGGCTCTTTTTTTAAGGAAATATTCTTGCTTTTTTTTTTTTTTTTTACTTTGCAACTAGAGTTTTGGCTGACACCTAGAAGTTCATAATAAAACCACCACTAAAAATGGCAATAAGGATATGTTATGCTAAACCAATTGGGTTATATCCAACTTTACATGAACAAACTTTTGCACACCACAGAATTTCCTCTCTCTCTGTTCCTCCCTGCTTACCATCCAACTTAAGCAGAAATAAACTGAAATCTTCCTACTTACCATTAAATTGTGCAAGACAAACTTGGAAGTGACTTTGCATTTTACAGGTTGCCAGTTAAAATAAAAGAGAATCAATCTCTCCAGGAACATTTTATCTGAGTCTATCAAACTTGCTGAAATGCAGCCAAAAAAAATCAAGCAAGCAAACAAAAATTTCTGCACTTTTAAGAGATGTAATCCATGATGGTGATATAAGAATGGTAACATGAAATTGGCAAATTTTTTAGTAGTATAGATTTAGAATATTGAGTGAAATATGACAAATCCAAAATTTCTCAACATCGTTATTCAGAAGTGATAACGTGGAGCCATGGAAATGCCCTGAAAATCTTCTAAATGCATAATGCATAACTATAGATGTTGTTCTCTAGTTCTGCTCTTTTGTAAACCAAAGATATGAAAAACCTGTATAGAATGAAATATAAGCCACTTTTAGCTTCTCATCCCTCCTGAACCAGGAGAGGCAAAATATATCAGACTGTGAAACCAAGAGAATGTTGCATGCATGTACAGTAGACAGTTTTTTAGGGGTTTTTTCCTGGATTTTTATTGGAAGCTTCCCACCTCCTGCTTTTATATTTGCATTAAGCTTAACTTGCCAACATGACCTTATATAACAAAAGAAGGAATGCCACACATCCCTGACCACTGAGAAAGATGGGGAAAAAAAGGACAGTCTGGAACTGAGCATCTCTTATGACAACCCTCTTGAGCATTTCTTATGACACACAAAAATTGCAATTACTATCTAAAATAGTGTTAAAGCCCTGCTTTTCTGCAATCTTTGGGCACTGAGAATGTTTTTACAACTAACATAGAAACTTTTGCTGTTATGAGTATTGGATTATTTGGATTTGGATATTTATTGAAGCAAATTATCAACGTTCTGATTTATTATATAGTCCATTATTGACTATGTTTATATTGGATTGTGTAAGTTTCTTAGGAGTCACATGGCTAAAATAGCATTTAAGACCTAGTAATAAATAGGTAGTACATAAAAATGTAATGTGCCTATGAAAAAAGGCAATGGCTTATTCTGGGTTCAATAAATGGTTTTAGATGCGATAACTGCTCCAAATGCTTCCTATAATTGATTATTATTCTCTCACAACACAGCAGAAAAATTCAAGTTGCAGGATCTCCCTTCATTTCATTCTCACAAAAACAAGTCTGTGAGATAGGCTGGATTAAAGGAGTGTCATTGGCCCCAAATTACTCAATGCATTTTTATGGTTAAGGGTGGACTTGAACCTATTTTTAAAGTTAACCCTTCAGCAATGTTATTAATTTAAAAATTCTGCTATCTCTTGGATACGGGTATGTATTTATACTTTCCTGCTAACTATTTTAGTACATTAAAAAATCTTAATCACTATATACTATTAATAATGTAATTTATCTTTATTGAAAAATATATTGATGAATATTAAAAAAATTGTTCATAGCAGGTGTCTTCAGACTTGGCCCTTTTATGACTTGTGGACTTCAACTCCCAGAGTTCCTCAGCCAGGCACGCTGGCTGAGGAATTCTGGGAGTTCAAGTCCAAAAGTCATAAAAGGGCCAAGTTTGAAGACCCCTGGTTTATAGCAATCTTCAAAATGTATTTTTATGACACTGCACTAATTAATTACTTTTCTCTTGGCTTGATCTTGGTTCTATTTTCAATTTGGGATTATTATACAAGAAGTTAGAGAGTACAGTTAGAGAAGACACATGTCATGTCACCACCCTTTACAATTCTTTGCTTGCTTGAAGACAAAGGGTGCTGACATTTATCAGCTTTTTCTTGCTACAACAGATGTGAAATTTGCTTGATCAAAAACTCCTTGGGAGCTCTACCTGAATCAGTATCATACAGTCTACTCTACTACATGCTGTGCTATTAGGATAGCTGCTTAATTTTATTCTACTAATCTAAGGATTTCTGATACTTTTTCTTTCAATTCCACCAAAATGTAATGCCGGAACTCTTAATAATCCATAAGTGTGATAAAATGCATGCTTAAAGGCAATTCTGATGCACACTGTCAGCTTATATTATGTTTTGAAAGGTTTTAGTTTTAACAAGAGAAATGGTTGGGATTATGCTTAGTACAGTTAAAGATACTTATTTAAAAATGACCAGCTACTTTACAAAAATATCTATTTTAAATATTTATATTTTATAATATCTGGAAGTAAATAACTTTTCTAAGGCTAACCATCTTTATTTAATCTTTGTATATATAGTTGCCTAACTTTAAATTAAAATGGTGAAAAACCTTATGGCAATGTTGCTTCTTCAGAATCTGCTAATAAATTTGATGAAATTGAAATTGAATTTATATTATCAGATAATACAATTTTTTAATTTTAACAGATTTTAAATCTGAAGGAAGGATGAAGATAAATGTCTGATGTTGTTAAACAGTGAACTGGTTCCAATTTGCATGTCTTAATTTGGATAGCTAAACCTGCTACAAAGGCAGATGGAAACAATAAACAACTGCAGCAGATGTGATTTCCTTTATCTCTGTTTTAACTCTAAATTCCTGAAGACCAACATATAATGACAGCGTGCCAAAATAGAGCCTATAATGGAGACTTTGCTGATTTCCTGGCTGCGATAAATGAAGCAAAAAATTATATCTATAATCAAGATATATATTTATAACATTTTAGATCTATAATTCATGTTTTATATATTTATCGCTTGTCCTTTTTAATCAAAATGTGATGTGAATGTGCCATATGATAAATAATATACCGTAAGATAATAAATATACTGTTCACCTCCTGCCAAAATAATCTAACTGGCTTTAAAGTTCAATTTAATCTTTTTTAAACAAAAATCTAAAAATCATAATTAAGAGTCTATTGTCATGTTCTATCAAAGCAATTAGAGGCCTCCAACGTGGTCAAAGTCCTTCTGACAATCAATCAGGAGGTATGAAGTGAGGGTGGTACACAACTTGCTGGACGTCAACATGTTTTTACCTTCCTGAGAAGAAAAAACTTACAGATCACAAGGAACTTAGTTGAAGTCAATGATTCTTGACTTTCCATTTAGTTTGGAAAACTTGCTCAATCAAGTATTCAGAAATAGCCACAACAACAACAACAACAACATTATTTATACTAGCTGTCCTGTAATCTAATTAAAATCACTAAGAGGAGGAACACTTGCTCTTATATAAAGTGTACAAACTTGCCAATGTTTCCCTGATTGATGAGTTATGATCCTTATCTAGAATATAAACAAAAAGAGCCATTCAGGGAAATTCACACTATTTATGATGTGTTAACAGAACTGCTAATGTGTTTACAGTAATTTATAGAGTTTCTGATCCATCTAAACTTACACACATGGACCGTAGCTCACATGATGGGACTTTTCTCTATTTCCTTTTCTTACACACTCAAAATTTGCTCCACATGGTCCCCAACTCCACTGAAATAAGCTACAGGGGTACATAGAGTAAAGAGGGTGAAGAGGCATCTCTCTTGATAATGATAGTATTCCGTGACTGGATGACTACCACTGGACATAATACAATGTTTTTCTATACATGGTATCTATTGTGCTATAAGAAATCTGTATAATTTGTGCATAGAATTGTGCATAGTTATAGAGCGCAACTCACTTTAGAATATTCATTGCATCCTTTTAGAACACCTTTTCTTTTTGGGTATACATTTGTCATAATAAAGCAAAGTCTTAAAAATTGTAGCCCAATAAGGAATAGTTGAGTTTATTTAATTAATATATCACAAAAATCATACAACTCCTAGCAGGTTACAATCAAAATATTAAAAAAAAAAAAATATCTCATGACTTTGAGTCTTTCCATGCAGCATTTTTCCCCATCTTTAACTAATTCGAAGTGTTTGCATCAACTAGTTCTTTACATAATACAGGGTTAATCTTATCAGATGTATTTATCTTAATTACAAGGAATAACTACAAGGAATAAGCCACTGTTTCTACATATTTTACTGCCCTCTAGCGGTCTACAAATGAGGCAAACTGGTAAGCAAACAAAACAGCAATGATTTGTCCCAAAAATTCCAATAAAGAGAAATTTTATTTTCAAAAATTCTATAAATCATCTCTAAAAATTTACTACCTTACTTTGAATTTTTTTATTGTTTTCTTTCACTTAAGTCTATCTAAAAGTTATTCTAACCAAAGGTGTAAGCCTGATGCTCCTTTGAACCATCCACAAATGAGCATCCCACTTATGGTGGCTTCATTAAATTGTTAATAACAAGAATATTTTCAATTAATAGACCGTCTATTTTGGAAAACATAATGAACTTCACTAAGACCATAAGACAAAAAATATCAAAAGCAAATGCTGTGAAACAGGAGTTTTGCAGTCAGCCAATTATTATTTTTTAATTATAATGTGGTGGAATGTAATAAGGAGGTTGATTCCCAGGAAGGAGGGGTGCATTCCAGAGGAGTAAGAGGCAACTCAGCCCAGATCTTATGTGTGAGAGAGAGAGGGTGAAGGCAGCCTCTCCCTAATAGTTCACAATAGTAAATTGTAGATGCAGATAGTAAAGTGCTTGGTCTGGCAGGATTTTGTCTACAGGTATGAAACATTAAAGAACTCAGCTTGGAAGAATCATTGCATGTCATTCTTGGGGCCTGATAGATAAACAACTTTTTAATGCCTGTTAAGGAACCTGTACATAGAAATGAAATACACGGTGGAACATGAAAACAAAAACAAATACTTTTCCTAGATAAACAAAATGATTGACTACGTGCCATCAAGTTGTTTTGGACTTTGTGGTTGCTTGGAATCGAAAATAACTTGATGGCATGTAATCAATCAATCATTTCATCTAAGAGCATTCTTAATAGGACACAATCATTATCCTATTTGTTTTCAAATATATTATTTATGGTTTAAGCCAGAACTGTTTTTGTTAGGAATACTAGGATCTAACTATGGGAAAGAGAATGAGTATTTAATATTACATATATTGATAGCTGCGAGAATAGCATTTGCCCAATACTGGAAAAATGAAAATGTACCATCTGATGAGATTATAATTAAGAAAATTCTAGAATGTGCAGAAATGGATAGACTAACCTTAGAGATTAAAGAGAAAGAAGATTCAGTTTATTTTAAAACATGGGAAAACTTTTACCAATGGTTGGAAAAATGATAGCGAGAAATGATTGTGAAATCTATTAAGATGATTGATGTTTACTAATTAATCGATACGTTTTATAATTATAGTTATTTGTGTTGACGTCAGCTATCTTTATATATTAATCACTCCCACTGAATACTTGTATCCAGACGACAGTTTGTTTGCTAAAGCTTGGATTGTTATTGGAGGTAACCCCTTTGTTGTACTTACCACCATCCTAATTCTATCGTTGAATCCCATCCCGAACCCCATTATCTATACTGATCCCTTCTTTGTACCTACCCCTATCCTAATCCCATCCTTGAACCCTACCTTGAACCTTATTACCTATATTGATTCCTTTTTCCCTTACCCTTATAAAACCTAATAAAATATTGTTTTAAAAATATATATTATTTATGGTTAATTAGTGGTTTCACTGCTAACAGCAACATCACATACTCTCTCAATTATTTAAAAATTTTTTTTTTTTTCAAAATTCAGTTTATACGAGTGTGAAATCATCATTTCACAAATGAATGAAAAAAATATGATTCTATAGGAATATCAAGATCCTTGCCTTTTCCTGGGTTGACTGCAGCAGGTAAACTGTCCCAATCTAAGGTCCATTTAGGGCAAGGATGAGGAGAAAACATTGCTTCAATCCCTTTTTCCTGCATTTCAAAGAAAAGAAATCATCAATTTGGAAATCTGCTAAAAAGTTCAAAGTACCCTATCTGTACAATGCAAAGTTTTATGCATTAATGATATCCTGATATTAGTTATGTTTGAAACATAGGATTATTATAGATAAATTATGCCCTTACTTTTATATCTATCAAAGTAGATGCCCCAGAAAAGATTTGCAGTTGAGCTAGCTAAAATTGGCATTGTTTTCTTACAACAGGAACCAAAACATTCTCTGTTCAAATCATCACTCAGCCATGAGTTACTCTTCAAAATATGTTTCTGCTTTATAAGGTTTACAAATTAAGTTTAAATAAAATATTTTTATCACTTAAGATAAAAATAATTATCTAATCAAGCAAATAATACATTTCTCCTCTTCCATTATAGTACAGAATTTCTAAAGCAACCCAAACTCAACCTATTTTCTGGTTAAAGTTTCACTGTCATTGATGCAGAAGCAAATTATTTTATTTTGCAGAGAATAACTTAAGAAAAAATTAAAAACATTGCAAACATGATAAAATATCAATTCTCCAAACTACTTTTATTGGTTAAGTTCTTAAAACATAAGGAAATATTTTTTTTATAGTTAATATATCTAACCTATAAAATAATTACCTACCATTAATTTTGTTATTGTTGGTCTTGGTCCACCTATAAACTGAATTTCCTCTGGAAAGTTTTCTGTCTCTTTAAAAGCTGAGAAAGTATTCTGCTGGCATTCATTTGGTAAAGGGTGTGATCGACAATTCAGTATATTTTTTATATTGCATTTGACAGTGGCTTGCTTTATTCCAGGTACTTCTAGAACCCTTTTGTACCAGCTCAATATTAAAGGCAGCTGTAATATGTTGTTTTGGTGTTTCTTGCAGGCAGCCTTAAAATGAGAAATGAAAAGTTTTATGCCCCATTTTGATGTACAAAGAATGCCTTTCGTACTGAATATATATATATATATTAGATGTACAATATATATAACTACGGATGTTGGTTTTCTTGATAGACATTCTCACAGGTGGGATAATTCATGGCCAGCAATTTAGAGAGTTTACAATTCCAAAGAAAACTGGAGATTTTGTACTCAATACTAATTAAATGTCTAGGACTCCAAAATATAAAAACACATTGAATTGCTTAAACCCTCCAATTATCAGTTACCAGAGTTATCAATTAATCTTCCTAAAAACACCATCATCATTCTTACTCTGCCTTACAACCCAACCTCCCCCTCCAAGTCCTGGTATGCCGTCTCATGGTGTATGTGTGTGTGTCCCTCAGAGGGGTGATCAAAGTACACCGATACGGTATGCCAAGAGAGTATATGTTCCCAGTATATATTCAAACCAAAAGCGTGAAGGTCATCCCAGCTGCTCAGCCAAAGCAAGCAGGCACCTATACTGGGCAGACGCCATATGGGAAGATTCTAGAGAAAGAGGATCACTTTAACAACAATGGCAAAGACATCTATCTCCATACTTCACTGGAGAAGGCAATATTAAACCACTCCTGTATTTTTATAAGGAAAACCACATGCATAAATACAGGAAGTCCTTGACTTACAACAGTTCATTTAGTGACCATTCAAAGTTAAAACAGCACTGAAAAAAGTGACTTATGATTGTTTTTCACACTTGCGACCGTTGCAGCATCCCCATGGTCACGTGATCAAAATTCAGATGCTTAGCAACTGGTTCATATTTATGACGGTTGCAGTGTCCCAGGGTCATGTGATCACCTTTTACGACCTTCTGACAAGCAAAGTCAATGGGGAAGCCAGATTCACTTAACAACCGTGTTACGAATGTAACAAATGCAATGGTTCACTTAACAACTGTGGCAAGAAAAGTAATAAAATGGGGCAAACTCACTTAACCAATGTTTCAATTAGCAATATAAATTTTGGGCTCAATTGTGATCGTAACTCAAGGACTATCTGTATTTTTGTTTCCTCCATGAGATACTTAAAGTAAGCTACCTTTCAGCACTTATCTTTATGCTGTATTTACATTTCGCTGACTGTTTTGCTTTTGCAGGGGGTAGAGGGAGCGGAAAAACAAGGTAAACTTTTCTTAATTTAATAACTATTTTATTTTTGCTATGAATCCAATTAGGCATTTCCAAGCTAAAGTTACACAGGCAGGATATGTTAATTTTGCAAAAATAATTGGTTGGAATTATACTTATGCCTTACTAAATCATCCAATAACTACTGCTGTTCTTAAATGAGTGTTACTGAATGACATTAGTATTATCACTAGCGTACAAGAGTTGATTGGATGAACTGCTGTATGGTCTAAATAGAATTAATATTTTGACTTTTATTAAACTGTATGAAACATGCAACTAAAACCCTAACAGAAAAGTTCTGGTGCTGCAGCTTGTTTTTATATTATAAAATAAGCAGTCATGGGAAAGCACTTATGGGAAACTTATATATGCACATTTACTGCCATGTATAAATTAGGATTAGTTATAGGAAAATGTCTTTATACTGTTCATTCACGTATCAGACAAAACAGTTGGTTTCCAGCAGGATTATCAATGAGAATTTATGACCTACTTGGAAAATATTAAAAGTTACAAATCCTGTTTACTCAGGCAGTTGTAGATAAAGAAGGATCTAGAATTTGGATTAAACTGACCTGTAGGGGCAACAGCAATTTTAAACACACTTACGCAGAAATTATATCTTAATAGATTAGTAATTATCAGTCTTAATTTTCAGATCTGTATATAAAGAGGGAAGAGACTATCTATATAGGCTAAAGATGATCAAATCCACGAACAAGCTACAAAGGTTGAGCACTTCCCACAACTTATCATTGCTCAGCTTTTACTTTCAACAGAGATAAATTATTCATTCTTACCAAAAAATGATGGATACATGGCAACAGAACTATGTCGGTCAAAGTGAAATAAAGCCCTTCAGCAAATATATGCTCCAGAGGTGGAAGTTCAGATGTCTTTATTTTCCTAATGTGAGATGGTTCCCTGTTGGTAGCAAGTGGCACCTTCTGCAGAGTTAGTTTAGAGAAAGCTGTCCTCAGTTCCAACTCTGCAGAAGCAGGTTCCTGATTTTGCACAGTCCTATCTTCTTTTGAGGAAATATCAGTGCTTGCTGTCTTGTCAAGCATCTTTTGCTGTTGAACTTTCTGTCTTCTAATTTTGTCATCATTGTGTACTCTTACAGGTTCCCCCAATTTATTTTCAAACTGCAGTATCTCTTTGGGAATATTCTGAGGCTGATTAGGAGACACTTTTAGAAAGTTTTCAACTGCCAGAGGAATGCTGATCTCACAAAGTCTGGTCCATTCACTAACCTAGAAATAAATAAGGGTGATGCAACAGTTAAAAGTGCTGGATAACAACTGGGAATATTCAGTTTCTACCTCACTCTCAACTAAATAAATTTAATAGGTGACTTTGGGGTAGACATTGTCACTGAACCCAACCGACTGAAAGGTATACAGGATAAAATGAAAGGAGATGTAAATCCTGACATCCTGGAAAAAATATTGGATATATCATTATCATCATCACCACCACCACCACCACTGACTATTTAGCTGAAGATTAGCATGATAATAACAATCAATTGTAAAATATAAGCATTTTAACAAATTGATTGAAATGGCATACATAATTTGTTTTTGAAGCTACAGAAATAAATCTTTACTCATGCACATTGGATCAGATTCAACTGCTACCACTGTATACCTAAAATAACTCCAAATTTGTATTCCTCAAAAAGTAGCTTTGTTTTTAGCATGCAACAAGCTGGTTTTGAAGCTGAATTAAAATTCATAAGACTTTAAATTCTAGCATTAAGTCTAATATTCAAAGATAAACAGGACTCCAGGGGATATTTATTCTATGATAGTATTGTTAACTGTTTTATACAGCTTGTTTTAGACATCTATTGATGTGCTATATAGATGTATCTTTTGCTTTTATATACTAGAAAGTAGTTTAGAAATATATTTTATCTTGATTGCAAAGCACCTTCTAGATTTCAATAATAAACTCACTTCAGCACAAGCTTTCAAACAGGTCCTTTTAAAGCCCAAGAGTTCCACAACGCCTTTCTTTGATGGATCCGCCTCATAGGTTTTCTGTACTATATACCGCAATACCACAGCAAGCCCTGCACGACAAAATCTTCCATTCTTTTCAACTACAGCAGGTAAACAGCAGCTTTGAACCATCACAGGAATTTCAGATCTTTTGATGAAGCTAATCTCTGGGTACGCTGACCGTATTTCCTCCGTCTGTTGCATATCAGAAGTTATTTCACTTGGGGTTACTAAAAATATCCTGAAGATCTTACAATCACAATATGCCAACAGAAACAAGGATATAGACGTGTGCAGAGGGTAGGTACAGTCTTCATTGTGACCGAAATAGTCTAGATATAGGTGGTCTTCGTTTTCGCTTTTCATGTTTTCCTTAAACAAAGAAATGTAATTTAAAAAAATAAGAGCTAGAGTTATCTATTTACAAATCAATGGACTATAAGCTACAATTACAGTCCTCATGGAAAATAGATCATTTGGTTTTTCTTTAGAATACATAAACTAGAATTGATTCATGCTGTGTATGGACAGCAATCCAATGCTGAGTTCTCTTCTCTGAAACATTTAGGACTTTTTATTTGTATCAATATAACACCATTACCTTTTGCTGTTCCACCCTTCATATTACTGGTAACTATCAGAATCAAATTTTAAAAAATTAGGTAAAAATTTAAAAAAACATGGGTATATCCTTGCACATTTCTAGGAAGGTAGTTATTCAGCAGTGTAGTAACATTTTATAACTTTCAAATGGTAATATTTTAAAACTAGATGGCATACCTTCAAAACAATTTTAGTTTAAGAATGTAATATTCTTACAAAAATGTTATAATGCCATTATAACAAGGCTAGTTACCATTTGCAGAATAAGTTTTAATGCTTAAGAGACTCTGAAGTTGTTTAGCAGCCAACCATATGGTACACTAATAAGGTGTGAGAGGCATCACACCTATGTGTACACATTACTGGAATAGTAATTTATTATATTGTTTATATATTGTAAAAGCATCTCGTTCAAGTGCTATTGGCAATTTTATTATAGATAGGGAATTTACACCACCTGGGGAGAACGACTTATTCACAATATGGCTGTGATATGAATATGGTCAGCCACAAAAACACATGACTGACAGGTATGACTTCTTAGTCCTAAGGGTGTTCTTTAAATTGAGATTATGATCTGAAAAAAATGCTGAGCAGTACTTCACAATTTTTATTTTATAAGAATATTCATGGAGGCTGAGGAGGAAGGAGGCGTTTTTAGAAACAAAGAATAGAATGGAAATTATTTATCAAAACTTCATGTCAAATTTATAGCAGCTTGCTATAATTAAAATATCAATAGTAAATTATTTTAAAAATAATGTTTTAAAAATAAAATTGCATAGAAGTAAGGAAATCACTGGTTTCAGAAAGGATATTTGCAGACACGCTGAAGTCAAGGAACAAAGTTTGCTTACCCCAACATGTACAATACATAACTGCCCTTAAACATTGTTCATAAAACATTCTTTAATTGTTTTTCAGAACTTCTACATGATATTGAGGTTACAATTCTAAGTACTTAAAATCCCAATAAATGTTACAGCATTTATTCATGAATAAATATGCCCAGAACTGTACAGATGAATAGCAACCCAAATTATTTTTTAGAGTAATTACACTAAATCAATGGGATACACTTTCAATTAAACACAAAGATGTAATACATAGGTACATGTTCTTAAAGCAGGACCCCATTATTGAATAGAATACTGTAAGGGATTCACTGACTTAATTAGCAATATCAACACTAACCAGTTTCCACAAATATATTTTGAACCACAGTTCCAGCATTTTCATTACTAGTTCTTCCTTTTTTTACTTAATATTGCATGAACTATGCAATTACAGTTTCTTCCCATTAAGTCTAGGGATATGATCATGTTACATCTGTAACTACAGCCTCCGCTTTTAGATGTTACAGCTAATGCATTAATTCCAGTTTTCAGAGTTAGCTGAAGAAGAAGCTCTCTACACTACTTTTAAACGCCTTTTGTAGACACAAAGAGGTGAAAATCTCAATTAAAAGGATGCCCAAGGTTACTACATTATTCTTATTTACAGCTGGGTTCCAACAATTAAGAGGTCCCTTCAATAGAGAAAAAAAAATATTAAGAGAATACAAGAAAACATCAGAAAGATATTTTTTTTCTTCGTGTCATTTTTCTAGATTTGATTCCTTGTGATTACCTAAATAACTGTAATTCCAATTTTTCAATTTCATAGCAGATATTTTGTTTGCCTTTCTTTCACTTCTCCTACAAATGTAGCAGGCAGAATTGCACAGAAATTATACAAATTTTAATCTGCTGGCATTGTACCAAGCTGACTGGTCAGCAGCAATTGTTTTTCCAAGAAAGTGAGAAAGGAAGCACATCTAGATAAACTGTAATCTCAGAACAATTATTGAAACAAACTTGAACTGAATATGCGGCTAGCCCTCGCGCCGGGTATCCCTTACCGAATGGCTTCTTGTCCCCCGAAGCTCCACCCCTTCCTCCGCTTTCTCCGGGTTGGAGATCACCGCTTCCGGTGCCAGGCCGAGGAAGAGCGGCCGACCGGTATCGGCTGGAAGCTTCCCAAAGCGGTAACCTGCCGAGGGTTAGGCGCGATTTTGGCGGGAAAGAGAGGACGGCCTGCCTTACGGGGTTTCCGTGCGCCAGGGCGAAGCATGAGGCGTTGGGGGCTTAGGAGTAGCTGCGGGCGGGGAAACGCCGCGAAGGCTCGGTCCGCTTCTGCGATCGCTGCCCTTCCGTTGTTATGAATGAAGATGGTTCTTTTTAGTACTGTTGTATCCATGATAGATAATAAACTTGGCAGCAGAAAGGCAAGGAAAAACGTCCCTTTTTTGGAGAATGATAGGTGTCTGGAAATAAACCCATGTTTGTTTGGCCTATCCTCTGTCTGAGGCAGAACAGTGATCCTTATGTGGTTTGTTTAGCATCTTGTGTCAATCCAGCCCGTTGTTTTATTAGTCAGCATTTCTGGCTTGGCACAAGAGGAGAATCCAGACCAGCTTTTAAAATGTATTAAGGTTAACCAGGCCAGGAATCAGCAAGGGGAAAGAAATTTTTTCCCAGGTAGATATCATTATTGTAAAATGATAAATAATAAGATTTCTATTATGAAATCTTATATGATGGTGAGATTAGCAAAAAGTACAAATAGATAAAGTGGCTGCAGTTGCATCAGATTGTAACATTTGACAGATCACCAGCAATCTTGCCTTTCAGAGTTCAGAACAACTCAGTCATATTTCAGCCATTCCGTAATTGAGACTTTTAAAAAGCTTAATTCTGTGGCAGTTCTCTCATCACCCCAAGTACAGATTTAAGATAAAATGCATAGAAAGTGAATTTCTAGATGGCAAGACCAAGTGTATTATATGCATATTTCACACTGATGAATGCATTATTCCCTCTGCTGTTGCTGACTATAACTTCCAGATAGCCTTAACTGAGGCTATCCTAGATTCTGAAATTAACACTGGGTTTTTTAAATTGATACAATCAGAAATTGTATATGAACTGAAGAATTAATTGCTTGCATTCATTTAAGCTGTAAAAAGTAAAGTAATGGAAGAAACCTGCATTTCTTTAAACAACCTGGAATGATTTTACCAGTGTAACTATTTCCAAACCCTGTTAAAAAACATGTGAGATCTGAAGGCCAAATGCATACTTAAAATTGACATTTTTCTTTCTTTTTAATTAAAGATTCTACTATGGCTGCTACTGTGAATTTGGAACTTGACCCTGTGTTCTTGAAAGCTCTGGGCTTTTTGCATTCAAAGAGCAAAGATTCTGCTGAAAAGTTAAAAGCACTTCTTGATGAATCTTTGTCTAGGGGAATTGATTCATGTTATCGTCCACAACAAAAGGTACTGAAATGATGAAAAACTATATATGTTGTCTCACATGGCATATACTGTAACAATAAATGAGACCCATTTTGATTTAGAAGTTAAAGGTCCCAGACTAGAAACAGGAGACTGTTTGTTCTAGTGCTACTTTAGACACAAAGCTAGTTAGATGACTTTGAGCCAGTCATATACTCTCAGCTGTAGGAAGGAGGAAATGGCAAACCATTTTTGAAAATCCTTCCAAGAAAACTGCAGAGACTAATCCAGGAAGTCTCCAGGAATCAATATTGATTCAAAGATGGATAAACAATGTACCCTGCCCTATGCCATGTTTTCTTATCTTACCGATCCTATTCAAAATATACTGTACCCATATTAAAGGACCTGGTTTAAGACAAATCATTCTGGGGAAAAACTATGATAGGTCTATTTATTACCTATTTGAGAAGTAGATCTGGTTTACATATGACACTAGTCCATCAAATGTTTTTTTTATTTTGATTTGGCAAGTTCTGTGAACCCAGCCATTTTAATTTATTCATAAGAATCCGTGTATTTTATGAGTTTTACTCATAATATTTACTCCAGTTTTACTCTTAATGTAACATTTTGTGCATTTTTTAGGAAGTAGATCAGCCCAAAGTATCCATTCCAAAACCAGTTTCTGTTAAGACCACTCCTAGCCTCCCTACAAGTAACAATAATGGGAAACCTACTGTAGTTGAAAAGGTGAAAAAAGAGGTGGAAAAGAGAATTGTGGATAAGGTAAGTTTCTTTGTACACTTTGAACATTACACCAATTCCTCATTTAATAACCGAGTTCCAGTTCAGCAATCAGATTGTAAGCAGAATGGTTGCTAAGTAAACATGAGAGAGAGAGAGAAATGCTCTAAAAATCACTGGTTGCTGCCTCCTCATTCACGTAAAGCTCTCTCCCACAATTATGCCAGCATTATCTCATTCTGTTGTTAGACACCCAAAATGAGCTCATTGGCCAGAAAATGAATTTTTTATTACCATTGTATTTGCAAATGGTCACTAAATGCTAAACAAGAAGTGGGTGTATTGGGGAAAGAGGTTCTGATAAAGTTACATATTTAAAAAAAAATGCTAGCTTTCAATCAGAGGTTTTCAAACACACAAATCATGCACATTTGTGTGCCACAAAAAATCCATAAGAGCATCTCAGTGAGCCAAAATATATAATTGGAAATGCTGTGCACCTAGAATCCTGTTCCATGACATCACTGATGGACTGTCTCTATTTCACAACCTGGAAGTCCCACCTATGAGATACATGCTATGAGATGAAAAAGACTGAAAACTACTGTTTTAAATACATATTTTGTTTTACAAGCTACGTCTTTGCCAAAAGTTACATAACAAAAGTTCATTTATTTCAGAAGTATAAAATGTGCTTTCCTCTGCCAGTCATTTAATGTTTCGTTACTCAAACTAAGTTTATTTAGTCTTCCCTTGCAATTTCACTTTGCTATTTTAACAGCATACTTTCAGCTTAATACAAGACTAATTAAATTAGTTTGTCTGAGTTGGTAATTCCTTAATTGGGGTATTGTTGGTAGTCTAATCTCTGCTTATCTGGATGTTGCTGGTGAAAAGCTATTGTGGTCTTTTAGCTTTTTGATTGCCCTTTTTGAATGATGTGTAGATGTTGTTTATCTCTGTGTGCCTGTTGATGGCTGATTTGTCAGAGTGTCAGGCTTCCAGGAATTCTCTAGTGTTTTTACACATAGTGGCTGTTGCAATCCTTACACGGTATATTGTAAATGACTTTTTTTTTTCTGGGGCTACTGGGTCTTTTGTTTCAAAGGTATCTATTATTAGCATGCACATGTGTCTTCAGTTTCCTTATCGGTGAGAGGGGCGGCATATAAATTTAATAAATAAAAATAAATAATTGTGCTCTTTTTTCCTTTGTTATCAGCAGCTTTTTTTAAGCTTATGTAGCATATTCTTCCTTCCCCTAAACAGAGATAATTACTTGGGGCAAATATGTAACAGAATATATTAAATATTTATTTGCTCAGAGTTTACATTTTGTTTGTTATGTGGATATATCTGTTAGATAAAAGTGGAAATCAGTGAAGGAATTGACATTGCAAAAAAGCCAAGACTAGAAAAGCCAGAAGCTCATGCTTCCTCAATCACAGTGCAGACAAGCAAGGATTTGGCCATGGCAGACCTTTCTAGTTTTGAAGAAACTAGTGCTGATGATTTTGCAATGGAGATGGGTCTAGCTTGTGTTGTTTGCAGGTAAGTTTTTTTATTTAATATTTATAGCATATATGAAGACCACAATTAAATATTTTGATATTAGTTGTAAATGGAATCTTTTGTCTAAATAAAGATCTTGACTCCTTAAATAATTCTCATAAGTTGTGAGATCTAAATACTTTTGGTTTCTCATACATCATGTGTATCTAAAGCATATCTGTTAGAAGATGTTACATTCCATGGCAGTGAGATTATAAATACAAAATTCTTAGAATCATCATTGGACGGAAACATATAAGGCCACTGAGTCCAAATCCTAGGGAGGCACAGGAATCCAAATTAAACCATTCCTCACATCCATCATCTAGTATTTGGTCTATCAACCAAAGTCTTAGCTCATGTTCCTAAGATTAATTACTACAGAATAAAAACTGTTTACTTCTGAGTAAAAGCTATGTAGAATCACATATTCTGAGATATTTTTTTGCCTTAATTTGGTTTTTGTAGCAGCAAAAGCCATCTATACAATATGTTCACTCTAATTTTCCTATTAAATTAAAAAAAATATTTTTACCTAGCCTTCTGCAAATAGTTTCTATGGATACATATGTATCTGTCCAGTGGGGATACATATAAAAGCAACTTAGCAATTAAGTAACCTGATTTGTTATCTAAAAATAATAGCCATTAGGGAAATGGTGTTTTGCTAGTGGTTAAGGTATATTTCCATTCATATATAGGATTAATATTGTAACTTAAATGTTTCCAGTAGAATAAAATTTAATGCGTATGATTTTCCTACTAATGTACTACAGCCTTATCTGATGTAGTCTTACTCTTATGACTTAAAAGGCCTAACTTTTCTTCTGTTTCAGTAGCTATCTTCTATTTATGTTTAATGTATAAGTTGAAGGAATATGATTTGAACAATGTCATTGCACAATATTTTAATGCTGTATTTGTGCTACATTTCATGTTATTTAAATACTTTAATGGGTCAGCAATTTTCTTACTTTGATTTCCTTAAACAAAATGATGCTAGACTCAACAATTTTCATATACATTTGTCTTGCTATGGTTCTGGTTTGCTTTTTTCTGTTATATCGGGTGTAGATATTTTGTTGTCCAAAATCGTATTTGATTTTTCATAATTTAACATTTAGAATTCCCAATTAAATATATGCTGCAATTGGGATTTATTTCCTTTTTGAATTAATCGGGAATTGGAACAGTGTTCACCTTGCTTTTGTTGACCTTCGGTCATTGACCATTCTGGCTGAGACTACTGGAATTGCAGGTCAGCAGCATTTAGAGAGCAACAACTTTTTATACATCTGCTTTGAGTTAAAACCTTTGGCTAATGATTTCGTTGACAATTTTGGTCTGTTTTTCTCTTGGTTTGCATGTAACTAAGATAGGGAGAGAAGAGCATATCTTCCCTCTTATCTACCAGAAACCCTGCCTCATGTCATATATTCCAATGCAGCTTTCATATATGCTTAAGATGATGGCGCCCAGAGTCATTTTGAACCACAAGATAGGTGGCGTATAAATTTAATAAATAAATAAATAAAATTCTAAAATAGCATAATAAATTTTGGTAACTATAATGTTGCTTTGACCTATAAACATTAGATTTTATGCTGACAGGTAATAAACATTATACCCATTGATAAAGCGTACGGTAGACCTTTGGTTGAAAGAACCGGGCCTAAGCTTGCAAGTTTGTTAGGTGGAATTGGAAAGCACTAATTTGGCCTCCATTGCTCACCCTGTGCATGCATATCTGTCCATCTTTTCTAGTTTCACACTGTTGTGATTTTGTAGCTCCTCCTAATTCTCTACAGCTAAAGATACAGAATCATAGGGCTGGAAGAGATCTCGGAGGTCTTCTAGTCCAACCCTCTGCCTGAGGCATGAGATCTTATTGCAGTGATGGCAAACCTTTTAGAGACCGAGTGCCCCAAAACCTCCCCCCACCCCTGTCCCCGCTCCGTCCTGCCCGCTGGGCCACCCACCACCTCCATTGCCCGCCACAGATCACCCAGGCAGCCCAGCAGCACCATGGTGGCCACGCCCTCCGCCCATGCCCCGCAGCATCATCTGCGTGCAATGGGGCACAAGGGCGGAGTCTTGTCCCCGCTGCCCGGCTACCATGTCCTTGGCTGCGCTGCTTTGCGTGGGCCGCACCCGGGGGCGACTCTCCTCCAGGGGGGCTGCTGGTGAGGAGGGGGCCATGGGAGGAGGCGGGGCTGGGACAATGGTGCGTGTGCCCACAGAGAGGGCTCCGAGTGCCGCCTCTGGCACGCGTGCCATAGGTTCGCCACCACTGTCTTATTGCATCCCTCAATCTTGAAGACCTCCAGTGATGGAGCACTCACAACTCCAGGAGGCAAGCAGTTCCATTGATCAATTGTTCTCACTGTCTGGAAATGTCTCCTTAGATCCAGGTCGGATCTTTCTTTAACAAGCTTCTACCCCTTACTTCTTGCCCTGCCCTCAGGTGCCTTGGAGAATAAGTCGACCCCCTTCTCCCTGTGACAGTTCTTCAAGTAGCAAGACAACTCTCCCAACACATCTATTACTTCTCTTGGTTAGACTAGACATGCCTAGTTCCCTTAACTATCATCGTATAGTTTAACCTCTAGATCTCTTATCATACTTTTGCCTTTCTCTGCACTCTTTCTAGGGTCTCAGCATCTTTTTTGTATTGTGGCAACCAGAACTGGTTGCTGTATTCCAAGTATGGTCTCACTAGTGCTGTATAGAGCAGTACTATCACATTTTGTGATCTTGATGCTATCCCTCTATAGAGACAAATTTGTAAAAAAGATGATGTTTCACGAGATTGTTTGAAGAAATGATGTTTAATTGACTACTTTGTGTTTTATAGACAAATAACAGTGACTTCTGGAAATCCATTAGTGGAGTGCCAGGAATGTCATAACCTCTATCACCAAGACTGCCACAAACCTCAAGTGACAGACAAGGAAATGAATGATCCACGGGTGGTGTGGTATTGTGCCAGATGTACCAGGCAAATTAAAAAAATGGTAAGATTTTTTTCTATCTCTGTGAGGAAATATTAATTTATTTAGAAGAAGAGATTTCTTTATTGACTAGAAAAAGAAGATTAGAAAGAAGAATAGCTTGCTTTAATAAATTCGGTTGATAGCAACAGGGTTCTTTTTTCCTAATGTTTTATTATAAAATAAAAAATATCTTTAAAATGTTTTGAAATATGTTGTTTTGTTTTTAAGCTGATGTTGTTTTGATTTTAATAGTTTAATACAGCCTTTACAAAAATAGTTACTGCAATAATAGTTTTTTAAAAATAGAGTGATAATTACACTGGAAAAATAATTCAGCTCAAAAGGTTTATGCTAAATCCGATTCACCAACCCATGTTCTTAAACCCAGTAGTGATGATGATTTCATAAACTACTTTAATAAAAGACTGACTTTTATTGGATCAGGTTAATAATATTTAAATCTCATAACAAATGAGGTACTTTCCTATATTGATTTTCCTGAAAAAAAGGCTTTATTTTCATGTAAACTGTTGTTGATTTCACATGTAGAACTTATTATACCTGTATTGGTAAAATTGAGATAGAAGGAGAACCTTTTTATTATTAGAAAAAACACAGAGTAACTTTTTTAAAAATCAAAATATGAGAAAATTTTTCAAAGGAGAGATGAACTCTCGTACCTTCATTTGGAATAACGTCACGTAGAATATTTTGTTTAATAAGGTCTAGCTTTTTTAAAGCATAAAATAATTTACCCTGTCCTCTAACCATCATATTCTACCAGCTAATAAACTACTGTTCAATTATGTAAATTTTATAAGGTCTCTATAGGTGCCTTTGGAATTAATAGTATAAAAACCAGATATACCGTAGGTTCATATTCCACTTTGTCTTGTGTTTTATCACATAGTAACTTTTGCATATTATGTAGTCAGCATAATATGTAAATTTAATTGAGTCCACCCTAATTCTAGTTTTGAGTTCACCATACACAGTTCTTCAGTATTTTTACATTTACATTTCCTCTGCCATTTTGTCAAATTGATGAAATTTTATTAAAATTTAAATATTTATTTCCATACATGTAAATTTAAATATGTACATTAGATATATAAATTAGCAACTGCCTAGTTGTATGAAATATGGCAATGAATAAATATTGTAATAAATAGCTGTTATAATAATATAAGAGCCAGTTTGTTCTAGTGGTTAAGGCACTAGGCTAGAAGTGCCTTCTAGCTTGAATGCTGGCTGGGTGACTTTGGGCCAGTCATTTATTTTTTCTTCCCACGTCAGACTTGGACAACAAGCTGATTGGTCAATTCCTGTCACAATAAATGGATCCATACTTGATTGATACAAAAAAAAAATGGACCTTGCACTTTGGGGGAAATTCTAAGAAGAAGAAAAAAATTATAGTAATAATACATTAGGTTGTTATATAAGATCTCCTGCCCACCTCTTAAGTTCCTTTATTGTGATTTGTCAATGTTACCTACTGGAAAGTTTAGTAGATACAGGTAGTACTGTTAAAGCAGAAAGCTATTGTTTCATATATACAATATGTAATTTACACAGGCTCAGAAAACACAGAAGCCTTCCCAAAAGCCAGCTCCTGCTGTAGTGTCAGTAGCTCCAGCTGTGAAAGATCCATTAATAAAGAAACCAGAAATTAAGCTAAAATTGGAGACTACACCAGCCTTCCTAGCATTTAAGAGGACAGAAGTTAAGGTACTGTGCAGAGTGTACTGTGAAATACTTATTGATTGATTGAATTTATAGGCATGTTTTTAGTTTAATTTTGTTTTGTTTTTCTAATGGGGAGTATTTTGTTTTGCTAACATTCCTAACTTCATAATATCATCCTCCACTTACACGTAGAGTTCCATATTAAATATTTTTATTCTTAGTTTTGTTCCGTTTTGTTAGTGATTTTGAATAAATTACATAATTTAAGTAACAAACCTGTGTTGGCTTTTAGTAATGACTTGGTTTGCCTGTAGGTGTTCGCTGAATCAAACAACGAATCAGCGAACACCTACAGGCAAACCAAGTCATTACTAAAAGCCAACACGGGTTTGTCAAAAACAGATCATGTCAGACAAACCTTATTGCATTCTTTGACCAAGTGACAAAATTAGTGGACCAGAGGAATGCTGTGGATATAATTTACTTGGACTTCAGTAAGGCATTTGACAAAGTAGATCACAACCTACTACTTGATAAGGTAGAAAAATGTGGGTTAGACAGCATCACCACCAGATGGATCCGTAGCTGGCTGACCGGCCGTACTCAGCGTGTGGTCCTCAATGGAACCACATCTACATGGAGGGAAGTGTGTAGTGGGGTGCCCCAGGGCTCTGTTCTGGGCCCAGTGCTCTTCAACATCTTCATCAATGATTTGGACGAGGGGATAGATGGGGAACTCATCAAATTTGCAGACGACAGCAAGCTGGCAGGAATAGCCAACACTCCAGAAGACAGGCTTAGGATACAGGAGGATCTGGACAGACTTGAACACTGGGCGCTATCTAACAAGATGAAATTCAATGGGGAAAAAAGTAAGGTTCTACATTTAGGCAAGAAAAACCAAATGTACAGGTATAGTATAGGGGGTACCTTGCTCAATAGTAGTAACTGAGAGAGGGATCTCGGAGTCCTAGTGGACAATCATTTAAATATGAGCCAGCAGTGTGCTGCAGCTGCCAAAAAAGCCAACACAGTGCTAGGCTGCATTAACAGAGGGATAGAATCAAGATCACGCGAAGTATTAATACCACTCTACAATGCCTTGGTAAGGCCACACTTGGAATACTGCATCCAGTTTTGGTCACCACGATGTAAAAAAGATGTTGAGACTCTAGAAAGAGTACAGAGAAGAGCAACAAGAGATGATTAGGGGACTGGAGGTTAAACATATAAGGAAAGGTTGATGGAATTGGGTATGTCTAGTTTAATGAGAGAGACGAGGGAGGACATGATAGCAGTGTTCCAATATCTCAGGGGCTGCCACAGAGAAGAGGGAGTCAGCTATTTCCAAAGCGCCTGAAAGGCAGGACAAGAAGCACGGATGGAAACTAATCAAGGAGAGAAGCAACCTAGAACTAAGGAGAAACTTCCTGACAGTTAGAACAATTAACCAGTGGAACAACCTGCCTCCAGAAGCGGTGAATGCTCCAACACTGGAAGTTTTTAAGAAGAGACTGGACAGCCATTTGTCCGAAATGGTATAGGGTTACCTGCCTGAGCAGGGGGTTGGACTAGATGACCTGCAAGATCCCTTCCAACTTTATTATTATTATTATTATAACATCAATAAAACTATATTTAATAAAATTTTGTATTTCATTTTAAAAACAGAATGCTACAGGTTGTTTTCAGAAATATCTGTATTTATTTCTAGATTTAGATAGGATATAATAGAAATGTTATTCCCTGTAAGTTTGTAATTGTTCTTTCTTTTCATTCATATTAAAGTGAGACAATTACTGTAGTAGGAAATTTGTTTATATGGGAAATCACATTTTTATACCTAAAAGTTGTATAAAGTAAAATAACAGTTTTAACAATAAAAATGTTAAAATGTTATATTTGTCTTTTACTGCACTATTAGTTACCGAGTGAAGGAAAGCAAAAATTACCAAAGGAAATAACTAACAAAGTTTGTGCTAAAATTGCAGGTAGTTCTTGACTTATGACCATTTAATGATGGTTTGAAATTATGACGGCCTTCAAAAAAGTGACTTACGGCCTATCCTCAATGTTACAACCATTGCTCCTCCCCCATCAAACAAGCAAAATAAAATGGAGAAGCTGGATTTGTTTAATAACCACATGATTCACTTAATAATCATGTGACTAACAATGACAGTGATAAAAATAGTAGTAAAATTAGATCCAGTTGTGATGACTCAGTTAATGACTGCATCACTTAGAAACTAAATTCCATTCCCAATTGTGATAATAAGTCAAGGACTACCTGTATTTGCTTCTGCTATTGCAATTTAGGAAGCTTCTAGACAAATTCCGGGGCCATGGCACTTGAAAGTTTGGAAATATCACTGGCCTTGATTACCAGCTGCAAAAAATGCAGAACCAAAATTAACTTACTTTAGGTAAAAAAAAAAAAGTGATAGTATTTTAAACCAATTAACATGAAAAACACGTGGTTGAATTTTCTATGCAGTTCTTTTATATTTGTAATTCTGAATCAGTTTGGTAGGATTCTGCCCTTCTCATCAGAATTAAAAAGCGCAATCCATCTTTTCAACTTATGCCATTCAGAAAACACTGTTTGCCTTCATGTCAGTCCTGATAATTTTAATGAGGCTTATACAGCACCATTTGTGGTTGACTGTATCAAACAATTGCAAATAATTGTGATGGAAACCTATACATGTACTATGGAAATCTATGTACTATTGAAACCTATATATGTACTATTAATGTGCCCTATTGCATCTAAATGCCTAAACCACTGCTATTTTTGTCCCAATAACTACAAATTATATTTCTGAGATCCATTATTTATTTTCATGTTAAAAATAATTCTTGATTAAAAAAACCTTAGGTATGGATCATTGAGCTATTGCAGGCATGTCAAACTGCCAGCCCACGGGCCGATGCGTCACTCCAAAACCGCACCCACCCCATTGCCGGCAATGGGAAAAAAGTTGCGATATGTAGTGCAATGTCACGAGTTTGACACGCCTGAGCTATTGTAAAGTGTACATACAAGAAAAAAATTGAAGCTATGGTGGTGGTTGGCCTGGAACATTAAAGATATTAATGTGCTTATTTTTGTAGTCTGAGCCTTTGAATAAATATTAGAGTCCACTGAGTTTTTCATCTAATAATGATAGGAAGGTAAATGTTTGGTCCTTTTGCTTTGCATGTTGATCTCTGCTCAATTGCATGTTAGGTAACACTTGTTTCTATTTGATTTTAGACTTCGGCAACAATTTCAGGGAACTCCACCACTGCCAGTGTTTCCTCCTCCTCAAACAGTGGCCTTACTGGATGGGCAGCTTTTGCAGCAAAAACATCTTCTGCAGGCCCGTCAACAGCTAAGATGGGGTCTGCCACCCAGAGTACCGGTGGGAAGCCCGTCCCTGGCTCAAACAATCAGAAACCCACTGGTTTGTCAGGGCTGGCCACAACCAAAGGGGTAGGGTCAAAAATAATATCTGCCAGTAGCACAAGCCCTGGCCAGTTGAAGCCATTACCACCTCTAACATTGGGGAAAATC
This sequence comes from Azemiops feae, assembly GCA_023970755.1. Lineage (NCBI taxonomy): Eukaryota > Metazoa > Chordata > Lepidosauria > Squamata > Viperidae > Azemiops > Azemiops feae. The sequence continues at coordinate 2,316,730 of JALGBA010004268.1, read as the reverse complement.
GGTCTCTCTCGTTCTGTGAGCAGTGACAACGTAAGCAAAATAGGCCTTCCTAATGCAAGCAGTTCAACCCCAGGCAACAGCCCAACTATTGGTGGAAATGGCAGCAGTGTGGCAGCAGGGAGCAGCGGGAGCAGCACTAGCAAATCAAGTACAGAATCGGGCAATCAGTCCCCATCGCTGAAAGGTCCAACTTCACAAGAATCACAGCTCAATGCTATGAAGAGGTTACAGATGGTCAAAAAGAAAGCAGCTCAGAAGAAGCTAAAAAAATAATAGGTCTATTTTTTTAAAAAAAATAGATAATGCTATCAATAGTTTAGTCTGCAAAGTGCAAACATGTCGTTCAACTCTAGCCAAATACAGTAAAATCAATGATTTATAAATTACTGTTGTGTTTTCATTTGACACCTGTGTGTGTATTCACAAGAATCCACATATGTGCTGTCTGCTCCATCCTTTACATTTGCTGGCAAGACCATGTCTTGTTTTACAATTTATATTCTATCTTTTAAGTTACACATCTTTCCAAAGAATATCTCATATACAGTATATACAATCTCTTAATACCAAAATCTTGTCTCCCTTTTCTTTTGTGCTCTATAGAAGTGAAGTAAGCTGATGTTTTCAATCTATTTGAAAATTAAACTTTAACCAGCATCTCCAACTGTTTAATTCTGGAAATTTATCCAAAATAGCTTACGAACTCTTGGTCTCATGAGACCAAATTTCAGTGTTCAATATTTTTAGCCACTTGCACAATTCAGGTACTTCTGGAAGGCAGATCCATGTTAATAATTTTATATGTAAAATATATTGAAAGGAAGTGATTCTATTCATAAAAAAAAGATTGGGCAAGGTAGGAGTACCCAATTTAGAGGCTACCTCACTAAGCTGCATCATTTGCAATAAGTGTCAAAAAGCAGAATTAAAGCAATATTTACTTTTGACTTTCTTTGCTGTTTCTTCATAGAATGGCAAGAAATATTTAGAACTTTGGAGTTAGGTTTATGGTAAAAGAAAAATCAGTGCTGACTTCCGGTTTGCCAATGCGGCCGCCACGGACACTTGGAAGGGGAGCTCCGTCTTCCACGTCCAATTTCGCATCGCTGGGGGACCCTGGAAAGGGTCAAAAGTCACCCTGTAAGGGCGACAAGGAGTGATCCCCGCTTAATCGCGGGAGAGTGGTAGCCCTTCCGTTAGATCTGGGGCAGCCCTCCAAACAGGCGGACGAAAGATCTGCCATAGAAATATGGCTCGTCACTAGGCTGCAGACAGCTGAAGTCAAACTTACCACCAGGCACTTACAAAGCAGTGCGGATGAGACTGGGTGAGATCTGAAACTCTCTTCAATCCTAATAATTTTTTCCACCTGTATAAGCTACCCAAAGTATTTTTCCCCCCCTGTGGAGAGAGGGAAGAGAAATTCTATCCCACCCTCTAAAAACAGCGGCGACTGACTATCCAGGGAAGTGTAAAATGCTGAAAAAATAACTTGATTTTAACTGGATTTTTATCTTGCTAAAATTTGAGGACTACAAGATTTCTTATTTTTATTGAAGATTTGGGTTTTTACTTACAAAAAAAGTAAAATTGAGAAGGATTATAAAAATTTTGGACTTAAAATTTTTTTTTTAAACGGTATGGGCGACATCTTGTTAAACCTGATATTACAACTTGTTATTGTTTAAAAGAGACTTGGCTTGAAGCCCAGACTATAGATAAGACTTTTGCAACCTTGGCAGATATCAGCTGTGAGAAGCCCAGCTGTGTTTTATACTCCGTGACAAAATTATTTTCATTCTCTGATTATAAAGTTTTTAATTTAACACACCACTAAGAGAACATGGAAGAAGATCAGGAACAGATTCTTTTTATGTTGAAAGCAATTTATGAAAATATTCTTACAGCTACTGAAGAAATAAGAAGCTGCAGAAAAGAACAAGATGTCAGCCTAGATATACGAACCCAAACTTTGATTATAACTAAAGAACCAACTATACAGAACATAATAGAAGAACAATTAAATACTATGATAGAAGATTCAACTTATCAACAAACACGGTTAACAGAAAACCCAGAAAAGGGACTTGACAACACTGAAAATGGAAAAGACTTTTTATATAAATCAAAAGAAACCTGAGGATCAAGAAGAAGAACAGACTGAAGGGAAGATAAACATTTCAGGACAACTAGGTCGAGATGGAAAAGTAGACGATTTGTTAGTCCAAAAAATGGAGACTGGATGGCCTTTTTTATCTCAAACAACATACATAATAACAGAGGGAGAACTATTTGATGACTTAAAAGCATGGATATGGAAGGTGAAGAAAGAAGGCCAGAATAAGGCTGAAGAAAATTGGGGTTTTGACTCACTAGTAAGGGTTAAAATAGAATATACTCAAATAGACAAGATGTGTACTTTGAATACTAGATTTTGTTATGAACTGAGATAAAGAAAACTGGTCATTTAAAATTTGGAAGTATAAATATCAAAAGTTAAAATTTGAATATTGATTGGTCCATAAAGGTTGAATGTAAAAGTAATTAAGATATATATAAGCTAAAAATCTACTGATAAATGTAATAAACATGTTTTTATTTATCTGATATAATAAGAACTGTACTAGCTTAAATATGAGATAGTAGACACTAAGAGAAAAAGAGGAAGTATTTGATGTTGAAACGGGAAATTTTGGTTACTAAATTTAAGACATTTGGAAATTAATAGAAAATAAGAATGTTACACTGTATTATTAGTTAGATGATGTAAGATGGTGAGAAATAGAATATATTCAAATAGATAAGACGTGTATCCTGAATATTAGACTTTGTGATGAATTGGGATAAAGGGAACTTTGGTCACTTAAAATTTGGAAATTATAAATGTTAAATTTAAATATTAATGGGAAATTAAAAATTGGGAAAAACTAATTAGGACATTGTCTATAAAGACTGAATGTTAAAATAACCAGGATATGTATAAGCTAAAAAGTATTGATAAATGTAAGAATGTTATTTTTATTTAATTGATATAATAAGAACTGTATTAGTTTAAATATGAGACAGTAAATACTAAGGGGAAAAGAGAGGAAATATTTAATGTGGTAGTTTGAGACTTGCACTAAAGATGTTTGTATTTCATTGAATTTTCGATTAACTCAGCTGCCATGTTGCTTTTTAAATACTTAAATGTAAAATTAGAAAATCAATAAAACATTAAAAAAAATCAGTGCTGCAAGCATTTTATTAGTCACATTAGTCACACAAAAAAACGTATGTACCACACAAATAAGGTGTACATGTCTGTGTCTGGAAATCAGAAAGCAATAGAAAGATCAATTATTTGAGTATTTGCCACCTTATGAGAGGGATCACTGAAAAAGTCTTATTGCTGAAATTCTCAACACAGCAATGAAATATATGAGACTGATATGAATGAAGGCAAATATACATGTCCCAGGATAATGTTTCAGGAGCCAATTGGGGTCGGTCATCGGACCAGAGATTTAGTCTTCCAAGCTTTTGGACTTGTGCTGGAGACTTAAGACTGATTCTAAAGACAGTTTATAAACTATCCTTGATCTTAGAGACCATTTATAAATAGTTTCTCGAGCTCTACTGACACATATACTTTGCTAGTTCTTAATACATGGGGAATAGCATCAGATTTAGTGACTTGTATTTTTATTTTTTAAATGATTTGGAAATTGCCTAGGAAGATATAATTTATTATGAATGAAGGCAAATATATGTAACTGCTGTCCTACTCACGCGCACACATATGTAACTGGATTAGTGAGTTTATTAATATTCCCCAGCAATTCCCTTCACCCAAAACCCAGAACTGTCCCAATTAAGTCCAGCCATGAAAAGACCAATGCTAATCCACAGATCAATGGCCAAAGACTCCACAAGGCACTTGAAAGTTTCTCAATCAAAATAAAGCCACAAAGCAAACTTAAATCCACAGTACAAGAGAGTTCACAAGGCAAGAAAAGTCCAGAGTTTCCAAGGCATGATCCAAGTCAAGACACGGTGTCAATCCAAAGTGAGGCAGGAATCACAATGACCAGAAAACACACAGCTAGGAAACAAACGTTCCCAGCATCACCTCCATCTGTCTGCTCTGCTAAATAGCTTCCCATGCAGCCCATCAAGAAGAGCGAGGCTTCTCTTCACGAGTAATCTGGTTGACCTTCTCTACTCCTGCTTTTTTTCTGCCCTACCTGTTCTTGGATCAGGAGCAGAAGGCAGTTCCTCTTCCTCATTGCTGATTGGCTGCAGCTGCCTGCTTTCCCCACCTGGAGCCTCAGGACTATTCTGCTGCAGCTGCACTTCAGCCAAATCCATCACAGACAGCTGCTCCGAGCCATCAATCAACTCAGCTCCTGAGGTGCCAGGAACTGGTTCATCCTCCCCCAAGCTGACATCTAGAGAGGTATCTGGGGAAGCATTCGGTGGATTTATCACAGTGTCCCAGGATAACGTTGCAGGATCCAATCTGGGTCAGTCACCGGGACCAGAGGTTTAGTATTCCAAGTTTTCAGACTCCTGCTGGAGCCCATCCTCAGGGAGCTTCTCTCTAGCACAGGGGTCTGAAACCTTGACAACTTTAAGACTTGTGGACTTCAGCTCACAGAATTCCTCAGCCAGCTATGCTCTAGCAGAATGCATGCTTTGGGGTATTCTTTGTGTGTTATTTATATAGTGCCTGGCTGCTTGTGGCTTTTTAGTTGTTGATTGGGGTATTGATGGCCAGCCCTTAAGTTATCGGCTGTTGTTTGCTTCTGCTGCCAAGCCCTCGCCGCCTAAGTACTTGGTAGCACACATTCCGCTAGAGAGAAGTTCCCCGAGGATGGGCTCCAGAATGAGTCCAAAAGCTCGGAAGACTAAACCTCTGGTCTCGGTGACCGACCCAGATTGTATCCTGGACATCATTTATGTTTATGTTCTATTAATTCAGGAGTACACAGAAGTTTTGCTTTTAAAATAACCTCTTGGTTTGGGGCAATACAATATTGTATTAATTTAGACATCTGATCTAAAGAGAATACAGAGATTTCATTCTAATGACTGCCTTGATCCGGTGCTCCAGAACTTTAGTTCCCAGAGCACCTAAGTTTACTTCATCACTAATTCTATCCTGTTACTTGTTCTTGGGGAACATGTCCTCCTTGCCATGGCAGAGTATGCAAACACAATATAATCTTATAATGCTTTTTTGGAAGCGAGCCCTGCTAAATACAGAGGGATTTCTCCTTAAAAGATAATTCTGAAACAAGAAATGGGTCCCATTAGAATTTATAAAGCTTAATTCCTGGTAAGTGTATACAGAATTGCATTTATCTCTCCATTGAGGCTAACAGCTATCACTTAAAATAAGTTTCAGGATGCATTTTCAGCAGAACTACAGTTCTGAGATAGCTGTTACGAAGTAATATTCTGTTGAAAGGTCAGCAAATAGTGCATTCAGTTCTTGAAATTTTCACAAGCTTAGATCTAGAAATGTCTTGCATAACCAAAAAGGCACTTCCACGTGCAAGAAATCTCCAGTGAATTTTTTCAACTTCTCTGTATCACTTCAGTTCCCTACAGCTGAGTCTAAACTGTTTCTAAGAGTATTTAGAAACCTGAAAACATTCTATGGACAATATAGGGTTCTTCTTGCCCATTCCTGATTAATTCACAGATCTACAAAAGTCAAACTCTAAATTTTATAGCTGGCATAGTTGGATTAGTTGTGTTGGGCTTTCGCAGCAAAGTTCAACAAGACATCTTGTGGCACCTAAAGGACCAACTGGATTATTATGACATGAGATTTTTGTTGTTATAGATGGTTTAACACAGCGGTCCCCAACCTTTGCTGCTGGGCTGGGGGGAGAGGGGAACCGGGCCATGTGAACCCATGAGTGATGGGCCAGTACGCACTTGCATGTGCGTAGCTCTATTTGCACAAGTCAAGCGTGTACATGCTCGTGCAGCCCGGTTCCAAATAGGCCACGGCCAAGTAGTGGGCCACTGCCCAGAGGTTGGGGACCCCCATTTTAGCAGATTAGTTCAATATAATTAAATTTCTCATAAATCTGTGGAAGGCATTACAAGAGTTCTTGTCCAGTCCAGTGTGACAAAAGTTGAAAAGTAAAAGCAAATGCACGCATTCCATCAAAACTTCTTCTTCACAAGTACTTCAATTCCGGATTTTGGAAGCTCTTAGCTTATTGCATTTTTTAAGGCACAAATATTCAGGGGTGATAATATCACAACAAAAGTCTTCTGGCTCTGAGAATTTATTCCGTCAGCAATCTGATATCTACGTGTATGTCATCTTCCCAAGATAATTAGCTGGCACGTATCCTTTTTGTCCTTCAACTTCAGCTAACCACCATTCTTTATTGCCACTCAGGTCTGAAAAATGAAGGATTTGAACTCGCTGATATTCGTGAAGACTGAGTTCCTGCTTACTCCTTGCTTGAAATGCATGAACAGCATAGAAAGTCTAAGAGGAACAAAATATAAAAGAGAGAGAGAGAATGAATGAATGTTCAATTCTACTCCCTATTTCAGTGAAAAACAGGGAAAAAAGCACCCAACCCAATCAGCAAATCAAGCAACATCTTACTATGCTTCTTTCTTTAAAAATCTTGTGTCGGATTTGAATAATGTATTTGAGTAATGTCACTAATATTAGGCCAAAATCCCTAAATTTATAAACTCTATACTTATTTCCCAATGAGATAAGTATGAAGCCATGAAACAGTGGCATATTAAAGTTACCTCCTGGGTCTTTGAATACTTATCTTAATGCACCCTGAGAACTATAAAACATGACATGCTCTAACTTAAAACGATCCTGTAGCAGTACAGGATCAGCTCCAGATTTGGAAAAAAGCAAGACCTAGACCAGATGTTTTAGTAGGCCTACTTATTTGCCTTTTTCATAACTGATCATTTGCACATCATCTTCCTCTGAGATCAGTCTATACAAAAAGAGTTGGCAAGATTAATAGATGCTGTAATTCATTTATCTGGAGAAGAAAAATGAACTGGCAGCTACAATTAGGAAGCAGCAACTAACTCATCCCTGAATTCATCCCCTCTCTTTTTTTTAAAAGGACTCATCAGGAAATCATGCTTACGTGTTGCTCATCCGTTTCACAAAAGCTCTCCAATTCAGAGCCATTAACAGATTCTTTTTCACACAGGCTATTATAGGAAGAGTCACTGCCATTTCTTTTGTGTCCTGTGGGTTTTGTACTGTTGTCATCCAGTTGTCGTGAAGAGACAAAAAGGCTGATGTTATCAAAGTCACCATCACAGAAATTGGTTTCTCCAGCATTTTTTGGTGCCTTGGCTGGTTTATAGGGTTTCAGGAAGGAAGAATAGACGTATCCTTTAAGAACTATAAATAGGGGAGAGAAAAAAAGGCCAAGAGTATCAAAAGGTGGATTTTTTTTATTTTATCATAAGAACCTTCAACTATTGCAAGTTAAAAGAGAGACAGACTTCCGGTTCTGCCTCGTAGCGACATAGCCGAGGGATTGCAGAGCTCCACACCCCAAGGCTGGTTTCGCCCTGCCAGGGGATCCTAAATGAGTCGAAAATCGCCCCAGAGAAGCGACAAAGAAGGAGGGGCACCCCGATAATCGCAGAATGACAGAGTTAGATCCGTTTAATCTGGGGGAAGCCAGGAGAAAGGCTAGCTGCCCATCAGTGTCTAGCCCAAGCTACCAGCAACTGAAGTTCAAAAGCACAAACCAGAACAATGGTGAACAGCGTGCTTGGAACTGGATGAGAATATCGATCTTCTCTCTTCTATTTTGCAACTGATTCCCTGGAAAAGATCCCCAAAGCAAGAAATCCTCCGAAAATGAGAAGGGAGGGGACTATACCCCCACTCTTCCATAGACAGAAGTGGTGATTTAATTTTTACAGGGGAAAGAAATATACTGAAATGAAATTAACAATATTACAATCTGCATAAATCTGAAAATTAAGAAAACCATTAAGATTTTACATCTGAGTTTTGATGAAATTATAAAAAAATAATTCTTTGTTTGAAAAGTTAGAAAATGAATAACTACTGACATCTAGTGGAGGATTAGAGTATAGAACAACAGCAACACTGACTCAGAAATTGGCAAGATGCCCAGAAACATAGAATAATCTGTTCCCTTGAACCTTAGTGACCTTCAGCCAAATAGAAAACAGTTGGGAACAAGGAAAGAAAACATACTGGGCCATCTACTACAGACTGAGAACTATATTTGTTTTAAAAACTGATGACCTGGGATTATAAATATTTAGTGAGCTGTGATCTTTAAGCTCAAGAATTGTCTGCAGAAAAAGAAAAACTTTGTTGGCTAATCGTCTAGGAGGGAATTTTACTGGATATTCAAACATTCTGGACTGCAACTTTGGCTGGTAGATAAATTGTAAGACCCCCGAACAGAAGAACTGTTATAAAATACTGCTTTCAGTGGTGCTTTGATAATTGGAAGCGCATTGGATTATAAAAAACTACATAGAAAGATAAAAACTATATAAGATTTTGTTGTTTGGACTTTAAGACTGGCTGGTTTAAAAGACTAAACACAGAGACTATGTACCGGTGAAAGAACATCTGGAAGGGGGAGATAAAATGGATGTTGCACACCTATCTAAAAATGGCAGGCAACTACATCTAATATCTCCTTCTGAAGACCCCAGCCTGGAACATCAGAGATCTGCAGGAGCAACACTTCAAGACAAGGCAAATACTTTCCAGGAGGAAATGTATGCAATGCTGTGACAGATTCAAATGACAATGATTTCAAATCATGATGAGATTAAGAACAACTTTGATGGCATAAATGAGCACATTTCCAACTTAAACTTACAAGTAAAAAAATTCTCAAAAAATGATGATAAAGAATGAACAAACAAACCAGATAATAGAATACAAATCAGAGGACAGTGACCCAAAGAGGGAAGCTATAGAGAAAGAGAACTACAAATTAATACAAACAAAAGAAAACTTGCAAGGTTTTGCCACAACAATGGAAATGGAAAAGATATCCTATTTTTCAGGACCTCAAAATCAACTTGAAGATTGGAAAAAAGACCTAATAAAATGGACTATAGAGCAACCAGGACAATCATTAAAGTTTGGGAGACAAAAAATACATGTCTTATCTAACTTGTTTTTTTTATTCCCAACAACATTTACAAAAATACAGGAAAAAATCCTGGGTAAGTCGAATACACTAACTTGGAAAGCTACCTGGCAAAAGAAGAAGGCTAGAATCAGATCTGAGAGATTTGATGCAACTTTCCAGATGGAATACTATATGATCAAACACCTGTTTGAATACAGTTAAAAGAATAGATAAATTGTGGATATAAAGGGGTCTCACAGTAAGAGAGATAAGATATATTAGTATAGCAATTTCTATAATATATGAAATGTAAAAATATTGGGATGGTGCACATGAATGAAAAGGTTGGATATTTAAAGGTTATTCACTTTGAGAAAATTATGACTGATAAGAATGGTTTGAATACAGAGGGGAAATTAAGCTTAAATAAAAATCTTGAAAACAGGACATATAGTGATCTAACAAGATGACTTTTATAAACACAATTGAAATATAAATTGTTAAGAAAAGATGCTATATACTGATGTTACTGTTATTTGTATAAACACAAGAAAAAGGTTTATATTTAACTTTATATGTATTGAATTTTAAGAATAATACTTGCTTAATCTTGACAAAAGGAGAATATTATTGGATGAAGAGAAGATCAAAGAAATATATCATTAATTAATATATTGATTTTGGGACTATAGAAATTAATTATTATTTATTGTTTTTTAAACATATGAACCCAGACAACATGCTGTTTACTAAGCACTAAAGAATGTTATTATAAAAAATTAATAAAATATATTAAAAGAGAGAGAGAGAGAGAGAGAGAGAGAGAGAGATATTGCAATCTGAAAAACCAGTGAAAGTTGGAGGAATCATGAAAATGCTCTAAAGCAGGGGTGTCAAACTGCCGGCCCATGAGCCAGTTGCATCATACGGAGGCCACGCCCATTCCAGTTCCGGCAATGTAAAAAAAGTTGCGATACATCGCAACACGTCACATGATGCAGCGAGTTTGACACCCGTGCTCTAAAATATTGCAAACTATACAATCTAATAACATTATACTATCAATTGTGTTTTGTTCTGTTTTGGCAAGTCCTTATTCCATATCAGTATTCAGTTAAGCTAGGCTTAGTACTTGTGATGCAAACTCTGACATGTACATTAGATGGACTAGAATACTTCTTCCAAGTTCCTACAAGGCACTGTCATACAGTTGCAAAGAAGACAATCACTAAAGATGGGTAAGAACCAGCCATAAATGCTGGATCAGTTCATATGGACTGCCTTCTGGTTAAGTTAGGAATTTCACATAAATCTCAAGTCAGTGGCTACCAGGAAGTAGAAGTTCATGAATCTTAAAGTTGCAAGGCATAAGAAACACAACTTTAGAGAGCTGATTACTTTAAAAATTTGGATAAATTCCAAGTGCATGTTGAACTGGATTCAAAAGAATTGAAAGATTAGTTAAGATGATTTTAATATCTTATTTTGTTTTAATATCTTTAATTATTGGCCATTCACTTTCATTGGACAATGGATAGCACAAACAAACAAGATTATTATTTAAGTCAAAAACCTATAGTCATTTAGGAATAGCAATATAGAAATGGAAATAATAAAATAAGAGGTGAAGCAGTGATTAAACATAAGTGTCCATTAACCCCATATCTAAAACCAAGAAGGCAATGTTAAAGGTCACGTCTCTGTCACTAGGGCATATCTAGGCTGAGAGTGCAATGTGAAGTACTTACTTCCAGTATCAACAAGCCACCTGCTTGTACAGTCAAAAGGATCCTTTTGGTCTATGAGAGCCACCACCTCTCCTTCATAAAGATCAATATCCAATTCCTGTGTGGCATTGCATTTACGCTTGGCTTGGTATAGCAAGTCCACATTGTACATAGAAAGTAGCATTAACCTGTGGACTTCTTTCTGACGGGGAAATTCAGGCTGGAAACAAAAAGCTGTTTCAAAGAACTAATATACCATCGAACAGCATGCTCATTGTTAATTGCAATTTTCTACATAATGGGATTTCAGTCCTGGCCTGGTTTAAAATAAAATATTTAATTATGATTTGTCAAATAAAAAACACAATTAGCCAAAGCCAAACGCAAGTTCATCAAGTTCAAAATCACATTATAGTTTAGTCCAATGTATGAATCCAGTCTTATTATTCACATACTTGTGCTTGTTCATATTTTTGAAGCTATAAGATTCGTCTTCCACAAAACATATTAAATGTATCTGCTTCTCTCATTTTAATACATTCATTCTGTCAATATAAAGCATTTGAACTTATCATTATCCTATAGTGATTCACATCACAAGGCTATCCTTTAGAAATTAGCTATCTATAGATAATACTATTTTATGACAAATTGTAAACATACATCAAGAATTAGATGCTCCTTCCTAAGCATCTGATATTGTTTAAACGACAGCAGAGTGGAAACTGGGATCCATACATCACCAAAAGTGATGCCTATTTGTTAGAATTGTATCCACTTCAGTGCAGTTACTCAGTCATGGTTTAGCATGTATGCACTTAGCCATAGCAGATTTTTTGTTTTAGACAGTGGTGGGATTCAAATATGTGAACAACCGGTTCTCTGTGTGGATGCTGCTTCCGGAAGTCTGTTCTGGGGTTGGGCAACAAAAAATTAGCTACCGGTTCTGCCGAACTGGTGCGAACCGGCTGAATCCCACCACTGGTTTTAGAGTATACCCAAAGGAGATCTCAATATCTCTAGATTGAATATAAAGATGGTGAATCTCTAGGTTGATACAATTACTCAGAGTTTAATGGCAAATTACATACCTGGAGAGAGACAGGCCTCTTTTTCTCAAAGCTCAGCTTTCTTTCAATAAAAGTTACACAGTGGTTTTCCTTGATACAACTCAAATTGTGAACATCTTCAAGAACCTGATCCTGTATTTCATTGATACTTGGAGAAGATTTCTGCAAATTATAAAAGAGCCTCAAGGTTACCTAATTATTCTGCAGCTTCAAGTATGAAGAAGCTTCTACTAAGAACCTTATCTCTATCACAGATTATAATAGACACATATTAACACATTGTAACTACATGTGCTTACAAGCACATTTCCAGGTTTCCAAAATCCTAGTGCCTAATTGATGAGCTGTGTTTGCTGTATCTCCCAGAAAGCAGTTAGGGAAAGAACTAATTGTTCAGCTGCATCTGTTAATTCATTTTAATTCATGCCTTATGGGGAAAAAAAAACTTTTTTGAGGCAATAGTGCTGAATCAGAAAACATCGGATAGCAAAAGACCCAGCTGAGAAAATTTAAATGTCAGATGCAAGGATATGCCACTTCCAGATAATGCAATCCCCTCTGCTTACTTAACTGGAGCTTAACTACCGAAGGGATGTGCAGAGAATTGTTCTCATAATTTATTAGCTCCTGGATTTAAATACGGTGTGTACCTTCCCTATAGGAGCACAGTGGGTCAAGTGGTTGGAATGCTGGGCAGGAGGTTAAGACCTGGGGGCTGCTGTGGTGCAGGGTTGAGTTCTCGTCCTTCACTCCAGCTCCTGCCAGGGACATGAAAATGAGCTCCAAACTGGGCTTGCCCAGGGCAACAGTGATGACACTGGCTAATGCTTTCAACCCAGAAGCACTTCAGTGCTTCTAATTCAGGGGTCTTCAAACCTGGCCCTTTTATGACTTGTGGACTTCAACTCCCAGAATTCCTCAGCCAGGCACATAAAAGGGCCACATTTGAAGACCCCTGTTCTAACTGGATGCTTCTAACTTTCCCTACAAACAGAGATCAGTAACTCATGGGCTGCACAACCACCCAACTTCATTTAGGTCCCCTTTTCCATCATTTTGCCAGCAAAACAAAACAAAACAAAAACTATACACATTTCAGCTTTTGTTTTGTTTAAAATGTTAATGATGTGAATGGGAGACCCTCCATCCCATTTATACCCTTAACTTGAAAAAAATCTCAGATGCAACAATGACCTTCCACGTTTTGGTGACATCACTAACCTTCCTGTGATGCCTTTGAAAATGGAAAGTGCAGACCCAATCTAAAGAAAACAGTCCATCCCTATCAATATTTCATCTACCAGCAATGTAATACCACTTCTTCAAAAATTCTCCAGGATTTGTTATCATTTAGTTGGATGAAGGTGAATTTGCTTTTTAAATTTTCTTTCAGAGACCATCAATTCAGCTCAAACAATTGCTGGATTAAAATTTGAAAGACAATTTGAATTGCAAACATAAGAAGCCTCCCTTCAAAGAAGAAAGAATTACAACTGCTTTCAGCAGAGTGCTAGTACCTCTGGTTTAATTGCTAGTAACTGGGATTCGTTGGTTGAAAAGGATTGTGATGCTGATGACATCATGTCTTTCAGGAGAGCGATGAGACAACACAGGCAAGTGGTCACAATTTTCTTTGCTGCTTCATTGAACCGCTGGAGCTCCTCCACCAGCTGAGCATTGAGGGCCTCGTATTCTTTCCTGGCCAGGTCAGTATCATCCCCTGAAGCCTTTTGATACAAGCTACTATAATCCAGAAGTTTGTCATAACGTTTTTGGATGAGCTTCTGGGGACCGAAGAAAAGAGCCTGCAGTGCAGTCAATGGAATCAGCACCAACTTATTTACTTGATTCAGCTTCATGCATTGGAAGAAGGGAAGGCAAAAGACACATATCAGAGCAAGGAAATCAACAACATTCCCATTCGTTAAGCAACATTAGCATCACTTTGACATAAGGATGGCATCTCAGTTCTTACCTCCCATATTTCTAAGCACACTCAAAATGCCTCTTAGTTGTGGGCTACAGACAGCAGTATGTTGGCAAATAAGGTAGTCTGTATCTTGCATACATTAGCTTCAGCAAGTGAAATTGGACTTTGCATTTGTGGCATTCTGCCCAAAATACAGGTAGTCCTCGACTTACAACAGTTCATTTAATGACCGTTCAAAGTTATAACGGCACTGAAAAAGTGACTTATGACCAGTGGTGGGATTCAGATATGTGAACAACCGGTTCTCTGTATGGATGCCGCTTCCAGAAGTCCATTCTGGGCCTGGGCAACAAAAAATTAGCTACCGGTTCTGCTGAAGTGGTGCGAACTGGCTGTATCCCACCACTGCTTATGACCGTTTTTCACACTTATGACTGTTGCAGCATCCCCTTGGTCATGTGATCAAAATTTGGACACTTAGCAACTGACTCACAGTTGGAGTCTTCTGGGTCATGTGCAAACTTCAGACAAGCAAAGTCAATGGGGAAGCCAGATTCACTTAACAAACCTCTACTAACTTAAAATTGCAATGATTCACTTAACAACTGTGGCAAGAAAGATCATAAAATAGGCCAGAACTCACTTAACAAATGTCTTGCTTAGCAACATAAATTTTGGGCTCAGTTGTGGTTGTAAGTCGAGAACTACTTGTATATCACAACTGATTAGTACCACCATTACAATTAGTGGGAAGAGATACATGGGCCAACTTTATTCTCTGCCTATCTTGCTAAAAAGCATTATGTGAAAGTCTGAACTGAACCCTGGATGGCAGCAGAGATCAATAGCTGTGGGATCATGTCATGAAAAGAATGCCACATGTGGGATTGTAACTTAAAGTATAAGAGAATTATATGGCAAAAAGCATAGGAAGGAAGGAAGGAAGGAAGGAAGGAAGGAAGGAAGGAAGGAAGGAAGGAAGGAAGGAAGGAAGGAAGGAAGGAAGGAAGGAAGGAAATGTTCTCCGTATCCAAGGAACTAAGAGAAAGGACAATGTATCTGAATGAAGATAATCTGTTCTCATAGAGTTAGTGAAGACGTTTCAGGATGTGAAATAGTAAAGCTATTTATATCCAATATTTGCTAGTAATAAATTATAATAATATAATAATAATAATTTAATGTTCTAGTTTAGAGAATCTTGCTAAATTCCTGGTTGTCTTAGGAGAATCAATTTAGATAATGAATAATAAGGTGAAACCCTAATTCAAAAATATAGAATTTTCCATGCCATAGATTTAAGTTACAAAGTTTATGTTCAGGTGTAAAATTTACTGGATGAGTCACATTTTCTATTTGAATTCATCTTGCAAAGTTGTTGCAAGAGTAAAGATGGGAAAAGACATACTAGATTTTCTTCCTTTAGAACAGGGCTTTTCAACCTGTGGTACGCGTACCACTTGTGGTACATTAATGAGTGGCAGGTGGTACGCAGCCCTGCCTAGCCAAGTGTAGTGGGGAAGGGAAAGAGCCAGCACAGGCAAAGACTTACAGTGAGAGAGTCCTCTGGAGCTGCAGATTTTACTTATGAATGGAGCCATTTGGGGAGGCTGCCTTAGCCGGTAGCCAGTACTTACATTTTTTTTCTTCTTTAAGTGCCAGCTGGGCTCCTTACTTTCCTTTCTAGCCGGTAGCTAATTCTTAAAGGGGAAGTGCCTTTTTAAGCTAGTTCACTCAGCAGCTTGTCTTTTCTGTCTCTGGAGGCCTTTCCTTGTTTGATCAATATATGGAAGAGGGAAAATATGGGGGGGTTCAAATTCTTCCTTCAGAAGGAGATGGGAATAAGAAAAAGGGAGGCAGGGAAGGGAGGGAGGGAAGGAAGTCCCGCCTTAGCAGTTGGCCACCAGCAGCTCTGCCATTGACTTTGCTTGTCAAAAGGTTGCAGAAGGGGATCACATGACCCTGGGACACTGTGACCATCATAAATATGAATCAGTTGCCAAGCATCCAAATATAAATCACATGACCCTGTTGCTGCAATGGTCATAAGTGTGAAAAATGGTCATAAGTCATTTCAGTGCAATTGCAACTTTGAACAGGTTTTTTTTTTGTCACCAAGTTTTTGACACCTTGCTAGGTGGTACTCGAATATTGCCATATCCTAAAAGTGGTACAATCGGTAAAAAGGTTGAAAAGCCCTGCTTTAGAAGACCACAGCTAGATGGTTGACATGGCTTTTATCCTCCAAACAGCTATGTGTGGTGGGCTATGCCCTAACTCACCAAGTAAAGTTTGTGGCTGAGCAAGATTTTTTTTTTTAAAAAAAGTGTCCCTAATCTATATCCATCATTTACATTATATTCATTCTCAATTCATATCTTTTGAATCATTCTTCTGATATGGAAGGCTGGATTTTGTATATACTTAATGTAAATCATAATCTATAGTAACTAGGCTAAAAAAACGAACTGTATTAGATTTGTTTTGTAATATATACACCTTTTTCACAAAATCCATTTCCAATCATTTTAAATCTATATATTCAAGAACTTACAAATAGTTTGCTGGGATGCCCAGCATTAATCAATGTGTCTGAAGATCTGTTTGCCCCTTTTTCATTCTCATGTATCAGATCCTGAAGATCACTTATGCACTGTGCTCCGAGAAATACAGAATCCTGAAAAAAAAAAAATGAAATGGGCAAAAATAATGTTACATGTACTCACAAACCACCACTCATGTGTATACTTGCTCAATAATATTTTCAGTAAGACGTGAATATTTATTTATGAAACAATCTGCTTGCTAAGCACTTTGCTGTAATATTTATAAAGGTATGTAGATAGGTATGTTAATAATCCAATTTGCCTAGTATTCATGAAATGTGAAATGGCTTTTTGGGTAGGTACATAAGCATACACAGTCAAACCCCTAACTCTGTGTGTGTGTGAGTGTGTGTGTGTGCCTTCAAGTTATTGTTAACTCCTGGTGACGGCTTGGACTGGTCTCTATAGCTTTCTTGGCAAGACTTCAGAAGTGGGTTGTCATTGTCTGCTTCCTATGGCTGAGAGAGAATGACTGGCCCAAGGTCACCCAGCTGGCTTTGTTCCTGCAACAGGACTAGTTCCCCAGTTTCTAGCATGGTGATTTAACCACTACACCAAACTGCCTCTCTAAAGCCCTAACTACAGAAGCAAAAACCAAAAAATTGCACTTCATCCCCTTTCATTTTGTTTCATCCTGTGAAAATGCAGGGAACAGAGAGTGGCAAAGGTGAAAACCAGACAGTACATGTTAAAAGCTGGTAAACCAGTCCTTTCAAAGACATTAAAACCACAGTGTTATTCAAGTGAGTCCATCAGACCAAAGCAAACACCCAGCCACCTATAGTTTCATTTCACAAGTTTGGTGGCTATATAAATCATTTAAATAAATATATTAATAATGATAAATTCTGAACCAGATACAAAAGAGATCAAGCCAGTCAGAAGATGGTGGTGATGAAGATCAATATATCTAGAAAACATTTCACAGACACAGGTTAGGCATAGAGGTAACCAAAGCAGGGTAAAAAGAATGTTGTGTATCTCAGCTTTTAATCCTATTTTCTATATTTCTTTGCAGCTGGACTCTAGTGTGGTAACTCTGACTTCTGCAGAGGAGTCTTCTCCAGAGTCTGCAAATATATGATTAGTCCATGAAAATGATCCCTTGGGTGAGGCCTGAAGCATAGATCTATAAAGAAATTGACTGGAGCCTTCAGACTTCAAATGGAAGATTACATTTTTCAATAGTACAGTATCATTATTTAAAAGCTCTTTGCAAATGAAAAAAAATCCCAACAGAAGAACACATTGTTTTATTGATCTGCTAATGTAATTGTTGTCATTTATTTAAAAAAATTAAATAATTTATGCAGTACATAAATTATGTAATACATAATACATAAATCTGAAGACTTTCTCAGATTATTTATTGTATCCACCATTCAGCATTTCATACAACTCAGGCCCAAAGATTTATGGTCTGATTTGCATATTATAGTAAGCCATGAGTTGCTTAACAATTGTTTGTAACAACTAAACAAACCAGAATTGATTGTGCAACAGATAGCCAAACTATTTTTTAAAAATGACTTTCCATATTTTACAAACACAATGTAGTCTTAAAATGTACATTTGCCAGGAGACTCCCTAAGTGAAGTTTAAATCTTCATTTAATTATCTGGTCTGAGAATTCATTTCAAAATACTGTTTCTGACATTTTTAATATGGATTAAGAGGAGCGCTTCAGAACTTTCTTCCCATCTGTGAGATCAAGTCAGGATTTGAATCAGGTTTGACCGGTCAAATATTGATTTGCAACTTTTGAACAGTTAGCACCAAGCTTGCAATATTGTTACATAACACTTACTTCTAAATGCTGAAGAGACAATGGAATATTCTTCACACATAGTTTGACCGTCTTTTCTAAGCTTTTGAATAACTTCTCCTCTTTATTAAAAACTTCATCTTTCACCTAAAGCCACAAGAACATTATAGTTAGGATAAGAACATAATTGCTCAGGGTTCCTTCCTAGTGTTCTGCTGAGGCATCTTTATATAACATTAAATAACAGTTTAAAGGAAAGTCAAAATATCTTCACTGCCATTCTGGTTCCATTTCTTTAATTTCAGTCCTGTGGGGTCCTGGTTGCTCTCTGAGCTTGGTGGTTTTCTTGCAGATGTTTTATTACCAAACTAGGTAACATCAGTGGTGCCCTGAGGACGTTATCTAGTTTGGTAATGAAATGTCTGCAAGAAAAAAACTGAGCTCAGAGACCAACAAGGACCCCACAGTTGAACTCACTGCTACTGGTATAAATATTCTCTTCCATCAATTTCAGGCTTCTTCAACATTATCCGAAAATGAATATTGACATGTTTTATAGGCAGGCATTTTTAAATTCCCCTCATTGTATGGGAGCCTTCATTGTGTTAGCTGCCGAGAGCTATTTAAGTGAGATGGACAATTGTATAAATCTCATAAATAAATGAATACATCTTTTGAATAAATAAAAATATTGTCATAAAAAACAAGGGAAGGATTTCTGGGATTGCTTTCATTTCCTTCATGATATCTGCCTGTGGGGTCTTTCTGTAAAATAGTAATTGTGTGCTTTGAGTGAGCAAATATGAAATTGGTACGTGACTTTAGCCTCATGTTCACTGTCTTGGCCAAAATAGATCATACATGCACTCATAACCTTTTGGAATGCTTGCCATTCGTACACTACAAAACACATCTGTTAAAAGTTTTTATGGAAAAAAACAAATCCTACTAGGATTGATAGAATTTACTTTGTTAGACAGAAAAGGATCGGCAATTGATTAAAGAAGTTAGAAGTTGCTGCAAAGGCCAGCAATGGAAAATGTGACCTGAAATAATAACTTAGAAGAAAGAAAAATGCTGAGATTTCACACAAAAAATAACTCCACCCCAAGATGCTTCAATAATATTTGACAAATGTTGATTTAAAAAAAACTCAACACAGAGAATATACTCTTTATCGTGGGAATGTCATCAGCCTGCACAGAATTTTTTGGACCATATCATTCTGCACAGCTGATAAGAACTGACACGGAATCAAGATCTATGAACTTTTATTGTTAGTTCAGATTTCTGAATTTCATTGCAAACAAGTAGGGCAGGCTATGTTAGAGAATCAGAATGGCTGCTGCATGCTAATAGTGTCAATAGTGGTTGAGATGGAGAAGCAGTTATCTACGCTGAAGGCAGTTTTCTCTGTTCTTAAAGCATTGATCCAAATGTGAAATAGCTTTGAAATTAATCGAGCTGCCAACTACAATAACCTCATCTGAAGCCCAATTTTCACTTTTGTACTGTGTGCTAAGACCCCCATCTAGGGCAGAAAATTTCACAGACTAGTTTGTTTAGTACTGGCTTCCTATTAAAAGATTAGTACTAAGCCACAGAAAAATGCAATTGCTTTTTTTGTAGTCAGATACATTCTGAAACGAATTCTCATCAATAAATAGCACATACTTATGAAGTCAATCACAAACCCTAACATAATATATATTTCATGAGTACTTTACCTTTTACCAATATAGATTATTTATTTATGGCCTAGTAAGCTACTGGTTAGCACCACTTTGTTAATGAGACTGGTTGAGATCACAAAGCAAAGAATTTAGCAAGCATCCTGATCATAGTGCCTAATTTGTGCATAACAACTACAGAATTGTGACTCTGGCATAAAAAAACATTCTCACTAAAGTAAATTATGTACTCCAGATTTCTTAACACCTTGGGAAATGCATGGGCAGTTGATAAAACCTGTTTTGGAATGGGCAAATAGTAAGGACATAATAAGAAAAAAAGGAAGGATACCGCAGGAATGAAAATGCTTAGCCCTCTGATCACTAACCCTCTTAAAATCCCTGTCAAACAATGGCTGGATTCACAAGTTGCACTAAACCATAATAAAGTTGACTTAGTTGTCGCTTAAGCATGTTGCATGAAATCAGCCACTGTGGATTTTAAATTATTGATGTGAGTAACTCCAGCAAATGTTTGTTGGTTCAAGAAATCACGCCTAAACACACCATAATTTAGTGTGATGTGCAAATACAATGAGTGATTACCTGAGGTTCTCCTCCAGTCAAAATCTTCAGGTGACCAGTCACTCTCTTGGACTTTTTACTAATTGAGTGAATATTTAACTTTGAAAATTTATCCTTTAAAGATTCGTCTTCATCATTCTTCTTATACTTAAGCACTGTAATCAGACAAATCACATTAATAGTAAGAATGTGTACTGATAAGGCATCAATGAATTCCTCTCTACTTTTTTTAATGCTATCACAGATTAGAGGGGGGGGGAGAAATGGAGGCTACAGCTTGTTCTACTTATGGAAAGAAGAGATAATTAAGTCCTTATGGCCATAGAAACTTTTAAAAAGTTTAATTTCATTAATTATTCCTGCCATTTTCAATAGCAGCCTTTGTTCTATTGCAAAATGCATATAGATGCTTGAATTCTATATCATGTGTTTGCAATCTTTAGTGAATCTATCAGGGAGAAGCTCAAATATAACAAGAAAAAATGCTTAACTTTATGATATGCCTTAAGCAAATGCAAGCATCTAACACTGGAGCTATAGCAATTTTTTCAGTCTTCTCATTGTTGTTGTTGTTAGTTGCGAAGTCGTGTCCGACCCATCGCGACCCCATGGACAACGTTCCTCCAGGCCTTCCTGTCTTCTACCATCTTCTGGAGTCCATTTAAGCTCACGCCTACTGCTTCAGTGACTCTATCCAGCCACCTCATTCTCTGTCGTCCCCTTCTTCTACTGCCCTCAATCTTTCCCAGCATTAGGCTCTTCTCCAGTGAGTCCTTCCTTCTCATTAGGTGGCCAAAGTATTTGAGTTTCAACTTCAGGATCTGGCCTTTTTTTTTTTTTTTTTTTTTAAATATATTTTATTAGCTTTTATAGGGGTACAGGGGTAACATTAAGGTGCTTAGGAACCACCATGGAGGTGGGTATATTAAACATCCAAAAAAAGGAAGACAATCACAGATATATAGCTCAACTCAAGCTTCCCTCTCTAATTCCCTCATTTAATTTTACATATTCACATTAATGAGTTCTATATAAGTTTCAAACGGTCCTATCAAATATCAATTACATTTCAATTCTAAAAAATCCCAATCCTGTTTTTAAGCTTTACTAACTTACAATTACTATATTTCAATTAGCCTTAAATAGACATGTTATTAACACTTCGGGTGCCCTTTTTTTTTTTTTACGTAATTATATCTGGTATATTGTTCTTACAACAACATTCCCATATCTTCTTCATTGATACCATTTTTTTTTTCTCTTATCACCCATCCCTCTTATTCTCCTTTTATTTCTAAATAATTCTCTTAAAATAAAAATATCAGGCCAACAAATAAATTTCTATCTAATTTAAATATATATTCTATCAATGCCTCTATATCTATAAAAATCTTTTTAAACCAGTAGATAAAGTTTACTTCTCCAATATATATCATATCTAAGACAAAGTAATATTACAAAGGGTATCCTCTTAAAAATTTCACGTATTCCATTAGTTGTTAAGTCAGTCAAGAAATCAAAGCCTTTTTAATCCCATTAGATAAGACTTTAAAATACATTTTTAAATCTAACTCTAGGCTTCTTTCTGTGCCATAATGGTTTCCATAGTGAGGTTCCTACATAATCAAACCACACTATTAAGGGGTCCATATTCTTTAACGCTTCAAATTGGTCAAAGTTCTCTTTCCTTTCTTCTAATAGCCTTTGGATGGTAAAAGCTGTTTTATTCCATGTTATATTTGCCAATTGTTTATCCACCTTTTCTCGATTTTCAATAGGTTGTATCTGAGTGTCAGTCTCTGTTGATGTTGGTATTGGTGTTTCAGACATCTCTGTTGAAGTTGTTGTATAGTCATCAGACTTCTCGATAGGTTGTGTTGGAAGTTGAATAAAATTAGTTTGTTTTGTGGTTTCCACAGTTTCTCTCAGAGTAGGGAAAAGAGATTGAAAAAAGGAGCTCACATCCTTTGCAGCTTCTAGAATTGTTTCCAATATAAGATCATAGTCCAGTTGTGTATTAAGTTCCATATCGATAGTAATAAGGCTTTTTAATCTTTAATCTTTAAGGAAGGCTCTGCTTCATAAGAATCAAGCAAGCATTCACCTTCAGTTTTCAATAGGCCAGCTGCATCGTTATCTTATCACTCTTTCAGGGTCATAGCCATTCCCAGCCATAAAGAAATATAATTGCAGTACCACTTTTCGACACAAGATGTCCTCAGCAAACCAGAAAATCCTTTTTTTTTTCTTTCCAAATAATAGATTTTTTATTTTTCGTGTTGAAAGAGATGAAGAAAGGGTTCAAAAATAATGAATACGTAGTTGTAACAATAATAGTCAAGAATAGAATGTTTTCAGGTCCCCTCAGTATTCCAAAATTTAAATAGTATCGAAATTAACTGGTTTTTATTTATATATTTTTTTTTCCAACGCTGTTTTTCCCCATTGCTCAAACGCTGCTTCCTCACGACAGGGAAATAGTTCAAAGAAAGCTTTTAACAGGAAAGTAGTTAGGGAAAAAAAAAGGGGGTAGGAAAGGTCTCACCCGGATTCTCCACGGGGGTTCTTTCGCTTAGATGTTCTTCTGGCTTTCAGCTGGTGCGACGAAGTGATCGTCCATTTTGAAGGGCGATCTTTTCCTCCGACGGCCCTAAGGAGAAAGTTCGAACTGGGGAGAGCCGCCGCTCTTCCCCAGTCGAGCAGGAGCCTCCTCTAGCGGTGGTCGCCTCTACGGGGCGACTTTCGACCCGATTAAGGGTCTACCGACGCAGGGAAACCAGCCGGTGGGAGAGAGAGATCTCTCCGTGCGACTGCTGGTGTCGCGATCCGGAACCGGAAGCCAGGATCTGGCCTTCTAAAGAGCAGTCAGGGTTGATCTCCTCTAGGACTGACCGGTTTGATCGCCTTGCAGTCCAGGGGACTCGCAGGAGTCTTCTCCAGCACCACAGTTCAAAGGCCTCAATTCTCAGCCTTTCTTATGGTCCAACTTTCACACTTTCACTTTCTTTCATCTTTCAACTTTCCAACTTCTCATGCAGTATGATAAATAAGATGGGAAATAAATGTGCCTTTTAGTTCTGGGATTTAATGATTTTTTTTGCCTATGAATAAGCATATATTGTTCTTTATGAAGAACAATAGCCCAAGGCAATTCCCATATAAAGAGACAGGATACCCATGAACTCTAAATGTAAATGCAGGGAATGTCTATCACTTCAAAGCTAGTAATTGTTGAAAATTGAATTGTGAACCAGATGAATATTATTTTGATCCTACAAAGAACATGCTACAATATTTAAAGGATCCATTCAAATATCATAACCACTGCCTATATTTGGACATCTCAATAAACTATTTTCTCATGATATGAATATACTTAGCTTTTTTTCAGGGTTATGGGTCCTTACCATCTCTTCCTCAAGCATAGCCAGTGGGAAGAGGTTTTGTTGGACTTCCAGGTCTGAGTTGTGAAATTCCAAACAATGTGTTGCTGGATAGAAACAGGGAGTTATAGATAATCCTAACTATTTGCTGTCATCTAATAATTGTTTAGATTTTTGCAGCCCTACTTTGTGATCAGATAAGATTCTACATAAGGCATCCAAATACACGACATACATATCCAAAACAAGCCAAATGCAAAGCGTAGATTATTGTCATATAAAGTGACTGCATAAGACAATGCTGGATTTACAAATCACATTAATACAAACTGGTATTAATTTAAGTTTGATTTCTCATACTATATGAACCCAGCTATATGATATATGACTGGACACCAAGTATGAAACCAGCCAATTTTAATTTGTTCAATAGTTAAGCAGCTTAGTATATTTAGTATATTTAGTATATTTAGAAAGGTCTCTGAATCCTGGTCTTATGTCTCACTACACATTTTGGGCCTAATAAGCTAATGTTGATGCATTCACATTTCTTTCAGGAATGCTTTGTATAAGCCAAATGAATTATCTTAAATTTTAAAACTTCATGCTAAGCAGAATTATTGTAGCTTGAATTTGAGTTCCTATCATGTGAACTTAATATTTTTATTACAACAATCTTTCCTGCCGTAGTTAGTATTACATCTGCAAATGTGTTTGGCAAACTTTCCCTATACAGAACAATCATTCTGAAATCAGACAGATATTAAACTGACAGAATCACTTTCCTAAAATTAAAGGTCCCATAAAATAAGAATCCCACAGGAACAGGTCCACTGTCTGTAATTCCAAATGCATTGCCTATATTTGTCATAAATCAATCCATGGCTTAATTTGTAAATAAATAATGTGGTCAGGTCTTTAGATGAACTCAAGTTAATGTGGAATGAACAGCCATCACAGGAAAGACATTTCACTTGTATATCTAAGCTTTAGCCAAAAGAAAAGTCCTAGTAGATTCAGTCAAAGATTTATTTGATCTAATATTCAGTATTTCACAGTGGCCGACCAAATAGATTGAAAGTTCACAAGAATGGAAAGGAGGAGAATGATACTCTTTCAGTCATTCCATAAGTATTTATATTTAAAACAAAGCTGCTCGCTGCTGCTTGCCAAGTATGCAAGCTCCAAATTTCATTCCATTCAGGAAGAAATCAATATGGTCCAGCATCTTATTTTCTTTAATGGTCATTTCATTTTTCTGGAAAGTTCATATAAGCCAGTCCTTACAGATATCCCATATTACTGACTTTTTCTTACCTATATCTTTTCTCCTTTTAAGTTCATTTATATTCATGTTCATATCTTTCATAGCAACCAAGGCATCCTGAAGTGCTTTGTGGTCAGAGTGAGACCTGGGAGTTGCATTCAAGAGCTCACATAATAACAAAGGATACTTCATTACACGTTGTATTGGTTTGATCATCAGAGATCCCATGTCTAGTAGATTTGGTTTTCCCCTAGAATTTAAATTAAGCCATGTTAAGTACAAAAGAGAGTTCTTGCAAAATAGGGAAGAAGAAGATTGTATTTCCTTGTAATAAGTTGCTTTCACAACAACCCCACACTAACCGTAATTCTTACTGTAATACACTTAGTAGTGGGGAAATGTTAGCATGAATGTTTGATTATTACAATTGTAGATACGCCTATTTCTGCAATTGCATTAGCATCTTTGTTGTTTAATATGCCAAATGATCAATATCTTCCATTGTTTTATGTCATGAATCTTAGCGGGAACAAAAATCTAATTCCCTTCTGTTGTAATTCTGAGTCACCTACTTTTCAATGACTATGCTGTCATAGCACACCAAAACCACAAACTAAATACCACAGTTTAGTTCAGTATAGTGTACAAAGCCAGCTTCTCCAGTCATGTCTGACTCTAAAAGGTAGTGCTCATCTCTGTTTCTTAGTAAAGGAAGCAGCGTTTTCCAAAGACACTTTGGTGTTCATGTGCCTAGCATGACTATATGCTGAGGTGCATGGAATGCTGTTACCTTCCCACTAAAGTGGTACCTATTTATCTACTCACATTTGCATGCCTTTGTACTACTAGGTGGACAGGAGCTGGGGCAAATAACAGGAGCTCACCCCATTGGGCGGTGCTCGGGACTCAAACCCAAGCTGACAAGCTCAGATTCTTTAACCACACAGCCATCCCACCTGCTAGCTTAAAGTGGAAGCCCACAGTATTTGCTTAATTCAATGAATGATAGTTACGTTAGCTGTGGATAAGCAGATTGCTTAAATACAGCTGCAAATGACAAGAGATGTTGTCTATTTATAAAAACATGACTTTCTGGAATGGTTTAACTGGTTTAAAAGGCTATTCCTGAGTTAATTTCGACCCCTAGATTTAATAGCATTTGTGGTGATTATGCAGAGCTTAGGGAATGCTCCCATTACAGTGATCAGAGACTGCATTTTGCCCATCAGGGCCTTTTACCATTTACTGTATACTACCACAAAACTTCACTGTATCAGACTGGAAATAAAACTTCACTTGCAATTAATCTAATATAACTAGTACAATCAGATTTTGACCTTCTTTCTATTGGCAAAGTAAATTCATTTAACAGTTGCAGATATGTTTCTTTAATGACTTGGGAAGCCTTGCTTGTTTTCTTTCTATAAATCAGACTGTCATTATGGTACAAGAAATGGACAGGTTACCACATCTTTTGCAATCTGAATTTTTCTCCTGTGGGAGTTTGATTACTGAACTCTATCCAGCAACCCAACATTAGATGAGATTAGAGATTAGATTAAACTAGATTAGATTAGATTAGATTAGAGTTGATGAACTTGTTGCCCTTCCCCATGACTTTACTTTTTAAAGTTGGAATTGCTATTATTTTTCCCAGGTACACATCTTATCTTGGCAGGGTCATTTCCTAAATAATATGGCTGCAAACCATACTAGGAAACAACAAAATCTCAGATGTTAGTGGCAAGCCACTTCTATATTATCTTCAGGAAAACTACATGAACTACAGTACATGTCTATGAAGTCATCAGAATTCAAGCTCAACTTGAAGGAGACTTTACTTTTTGAAAACAAGCAAACAAACAAAAGGAGCCATGTTGCAGAATAAGGAAATTAATTTCTGCCATGAACTCAGTTGTTTGAACAGAGTTATTCAAGCTAGATTTGACAGCTTGGGGGAGCTCCTACTTCATAGTATAGAGAACTCTGTTTCTCTGTTTAAACTAAAATGCAAAAGCTCTACACAGAAGGATTCTCATTTCTTTGTAGCTGTATATGTGTGTGCCTGCCTAAATGACTCTCAAAATTATTCATAGGATGTCATAGAGCTATTATTCTGCTAATCACCAACATACTGTCTTTGCTATGAGTTAAGGGCTCTGGGTAGAGCTTAGAGAAAAGGGTTATTGTGGAGCTGAAACATCTAGTAGACAGATGTGCAGAAATCCACATGCCAAACTGCTCATTAGGATTCCCAAAAAGAACAGAGCCTGTTATTGTGTCTGGATGCTTGGAGGTTACATGAATCCCCTGTATCTAGTCCAAACAGCCCCATCCATATATTGTATTTTGAAAGCTAATGAATTATTGACCAATTTATAATCTGTGCAACTCACAGCTTTTGGTATATACTTTGACAATGATAAAGGCACATTAATTTGCAGAAATTCAGCACAAATAATTTAATGCACATCTGCTATTGGTACAACTAGGCAAGATCTCTCTTTTTTCTCTTTGATGTTTTTTATATAAGCACAACCTTAACTACATTTGTTTGAGACAAGAACTTTATTATGCCAGCTCAGGATCACAAAAATCTTTCTAATAAAGAAATTTTCATTGGCCAAGGAAGGGTAGGTCAGTTGTTGAAACTGTGTCTGTGTTTTGTTATAGGATAAGCATACCTGTATATATTATGGCAGGTCACAAACAAGTTCCATTCATGACCAGAGGTACTGTGCCAATAATGATTAGGTTGAATTGGGTAACGTGAAAAGTGTTTCCTGATTTTTTTTCTTTAATTATATGGATGCTGTGTTTAGTGTTCAAAAGTGAGGACCCAGATTGTTGGGGGCAATATACTGAATCTGTAAACCACTTAGAGAGGGCTGTAAAGCATCGTGAAGTGGTATATAAGTCTAAGTGCTATTGCTATTGCTATTCTTAGTCCTCAATGGACTACTGTATGTGATACTCCTCACCATATAGATACTGTAGGTTTTCTGAATGAACTGCCCCTAACCTGCTCAATTTAATGTTTAGTTTAGTTTAATGAAAAGAGGGATTGGGGTGACATGATATCAATGTTCCAGTATCTTAGAGGCTGCCACGAAGAAAAGGGAGCCAATCTATTTTCTAAACTAAAGCACCTGAAGGCAGAACAAGAAGCAATGGATGGAAACTAATCAAGAAGAGAACCAACCTAGAAATAAGGAGTAATTTCCTGACACTTAGAATAATTAATCAGTGGAACAGCTTGCTTTTAGAAGTTGCTTCAGTGCTCCATCCCTGGAAGTTTTTAAGAAGCGATTGGACAACCATTTGTCTGAAATTGTATGGGGTCTCCTGCTTGAGAAGACTTCCAACTCTGTTATTCTATCATACCATTCTAAGTCCATCCACCCTGCTGCTGGCCATAGTGTTCTTTCCTTCCATCTTTACCACTATTACAGCCTTTTCCAGTGAGCTGGGTCTTTGCATAATGTGTCCAAAGTAGGATAATTTGACCCTGTTCATTTGTGCCTGCAATGAGAACTCTGAATTGATTTGTTTGACAATCCATTTGTTTGTTTTCTCGGCTGTCCATGGTTTTCTCAATATTTTTTTACTTTATTGATTTCCAAAAAAAATTGGAATATAATAATATATTCACAGATTTATGTACATAACATCCAGATTCTGGATCTTATTATACATATAAATAGGTTTCACAACTAGCCATCCCAGATGCAGGAAGGATATTACCTCCCTCTTTTGAAAAACAAACCAGTGCTAGTGTAACTTTGGGGGAGTATTCTATAGGTAGTCCTCAATTTATGACAACTGTTAGGACTAAAATTTCTGTTACTAAGCAAGGCAGTTGTTAACTGAGTTGTGTCCAATTTTACAATCTTTTTTGCTACAGTTAAGAGAATCACTGGAGTTTTTAAGTGAATCTCATAATCATTAAATAAATCTGGCTTCCCTCATTGATTTTGCTTGTCAGAAGCTGGCTGGGAAGGTCAAAATGGCAAACATATGACCCTAGGATGCTGTAACCATTGTAAAAACACACTATTGCCAAGAGTCTGAAATTTAATTACATGACTATGGGGATACTGTAATAGTCTTAGATGTGAGGCCTGGTTGTAAATCACTTTTTTCCAGTGACATAGTAACTTCCAAGATTACTAAATGAATGACTTTAAGTCGAAGGCTTCCTGTACAATATATAAATTGCTCCTATTTGGGAAATGTGCCTTCAATAACTCAGAACAAATGGAAAACTTCTGAAGTATGTGTGTTTTCCTTCACTGGACAGGGGCAAAAGAAAACCAGTTTTGGGACCAGCAACAGCAAATCTAAGAAGCTACAAAATCCACAACATGGGGGGGGGGGGATTTTTCTTTAAAAAAAAAACACCATTTAATCCAACATGGGGAAATTAAGTCTTATTGATTCATGTACCCTACACTTTTCTATATTGTAAAACGTTGACTATTTTGCATTGCTGAAATTATGCTTAACCAAAAAGTATTTTCTAAGAACCACATCTATTTTCAGTATAGATGACATTCCAGGATTAAAAATTTAGTTGACTTGCTTTATGTAATTCTTTGCTTTCTATTTTTTCAAACAAAGATAGAAAAGTCTCAAATTTAGATCAGGGAAACTAGATCTAATTTCCTTTCAACCATGAAGCTTACCAGATGATTTTGAGCAAATTGGGCATTCTATATCCACCTAGCTGATCTCAAAGCTGAAGATAAAATAATAGAAATGGACATAAATGAGGAATTTGGATGAGAATGCCAAAACTGTAATACATCTAAATAAATGTATAACTTACCCTTCTTCATATATCTTTCTGCAAAAAGAAAAAGAAATACAAAATCGTCAGCAGTCTCTTAAGAAAAGAGAATATTAGTAGGCTGATCAAGTATCTCTGATTTTTTTTTTTGAGCCAGTGGGCATTAAGTATTTTGAGAACTGTCACAGGCATCTAATGAAATGGCTACCATAGAGAATCTTACCAATCACAACATACCAATTTTCCAGAACTGTTGAAATTATTTTCCATGACACACAAGCACATCTTTAGTCTCCCAGATGCATTCTGTCACCTCAGCTTACCTTTGTATTTTTTTCTTGGCAGATAAACACACATCCTAACAAAACACAGGCTGGAGCCACCCACTGCTTTTATTGTTAAGGTGAATAAAAGAATATATAAAAGAATAACAATAAAAGAATAAAGTATTTATTGTTAAAAATAAAACCTAAAGATCCATGAGGAATCCAGAAGCCGTATTGCAGACCCTAAGTGCTTAAACCAAACTATATCTTGATTTAGTATTGCTACAATAAGGCAGTAACTTTTTCAATATTACATATCCCTTCTGGCACAATGGGACTTTTGAATCTTCCCTTCAGTTTTAGATTCATCACAGTTTGACGTTATATTGTAATGTTTGGGGATAAAATAAGGAAAGAGGTCTATTTGTCTGGACCTGAGAAAGGATGAGACATTTAACAAACAAATAAATAAATACTAATTAATAAATAACTTTCAAGTATTGCTTTGTTGAAGAACAACTGGAGTATTAGTTATGCAATTTTCTAAGTGTGTTTCACTTTATTGATTCTTCAATGAATTATTCACTTCCAATCTACTTCATGAAGCAATACATTCCACTTGCTTCTAAGAGTCAAGCAAAGCACCTACCCCTGTGGCTTCACTTCACTGTCTTGTATGAACCCTTCCAAAAATTCAAAAATCTGGAAGAGGCTGATGCCCATGTGCTTCCATTCAATTGCTGGAATTCTCACAACCGCAGTAAACAGAACTGTGATTTAGTACTTAAACATATGAATTCTTGGGCCTTATTGCATGAATAATAAGGAAACCTATTCTTAATATTCCATTTTTGGACTTCTGAGGAAGAAATGGTGAATTAAAGGAAGCTCCGCTAAAAGTGGAACCAATGACTGCAATGAAATGAAGAACTGGCAAATGGAGTGGCTCTTTGTAATTCCTCTCTGGACAAGGACAATACCTGAAATCACCCACAAGTTCTCCTTAAAGTTGCTCCTTGCAAGGAGACTGCAAGACAGTGGTCTTTGGCAGCTTTATTGCTCTGGGAGACAAGGGAATACGCATCTTGCTCAACCAATGGTTGGGTGTATATAAAGTTGATGTATTTGACTAAGATTAAATAAACATCTTGTTATCTCTGATAATCCTTAATGGACTTTTGCTGATCAGTACTGAAACAATGAAGCTTTAAGGATTGTTTATAGATAAGATATGGGATATGAGAAGAAGAGATTATTTGTTGTATTTTATGAGAAAGTGATAAGTTATTGAAATGGTTTATACTTGTAATAAAGGGTAAGTCATTTCTTTATCTTTTCTTTTTCTTTACTGTTTTCTATTTTTCTTTTCTGCACTTTATGTTTTATTTTTATTCTTTTGTTCTTTAGTTTGTATTAGTTTTTTTATCCTTATAATTAAAAATAAAAAGTAATATTATATTTTTGCTAACACTTTTAATTCTTTGAAGCCATGCAAAAGGAGCCAAGAGCATTAGATAAATCTACTCAAGTAACGGTCCCTAAAGGGAAGACCCTTAATAAAGCAAACTGTTGAAAATATAATCCCCCTTCAACTCTCACATAATTTACTCTCACATTTGCTTTGGAAATGTTTTTTTTTTAAATCTTACTTCAAGGATTGTAGACAATCTTTTATACATTGTTTCAATTCCTCATCCTTTTCATAGAATTCCAAAAGAAAGTGAGCATCATCATGATGGTAACAGTAGATTTTGTATGCTTCTTCTAGTACATCTTTAATCTGTAGAAACACCTGACCTGGGAAAGTCAAAAACATACATATAAGCCAAAACAAAACCACTGTCAGATGATACATAGTCTCCCTTAAATCTGTAAAGAGATATATGGTCTCCTGTAAAAGCTGCAGGTCATTTATGATTGGTCTTGGAAATTTTGCTTTCTGCCTTGTCTGTGAGTTGGAATTCCTGCTTATGAGTTGGAATCTCAGTTGGCTTTCTCAGTGGTAGTGCTGCAATTACTGAATATTGCTCTAAATGACATCCATTAAGGTCTCTTTTTTAAGAGAACCTATTTTACACAGGACAGTTCTTTGGTTTAAGTCAACTTTGGAGAACTATAAGATCAAAGAGTTGTCCATGATTTTAGTCCTTCAGCAATAGGAATTATTTCTTTAAGGAATTACCTGCCTTAGGAATCTTTCCTTGTCATTCTCAGTTAAGTCAGGATGTGCAAACCAATCTTTATTTATATTCTTGGTTTGAAAATAAAGCACAGCACTGTTAGGCTCCTTGATTTATAGTGGACCCTAAATTAAGTCATTCCTGGTTTGTTCAATAGTCACAATAATGGTAGGAGCCCAATGATAACCAGCTTCAGGAGCACACAGAGACTTTGCTTGGTTTTGAAACACAAAGCTGCTATGAAAGGAAGCACTAAACAAAGAAAAGCACACACCAAAAAGGAAGTCAATCTTTGACTTCTTGAAAGCAACTGAAAGAAACTTCCTGAAAGAATGTACTTCTCATTAAGAGTATGATGCAGGTAGAGAAATGTGAAAGCATAAGCATGGTCTCTTTTGATACTTCAGCTGCAAAAATATATCTGTAAAAAGCAGCACCTCTGTGCAATGTATTTATTTCGTCTCCTATCTAATTTGGGGACAAAACAATTCAGTCTTTGATTTTTCCTTTGTGTCTAGTAACTAAGATAAATGCCAAACACAGAAAGGTGAACTGGGCTGACAAGAGGCTAAATGCACAGCTTTCATTATAGATAAAGTGCACATGGATATGATTAAATAGAGCCATATTCTTTTTACTGCATGCATAAGAAAAGGAAACCTTCTCTTCCCCTTAGCCACTCACATCATTTACTTTAATAATGCTACTAAGAATACGAATCAACAACCTACCAAAGGCCTTCAATCAGAGTGTCCTTGAATGCTGCAGAAGGCTGTCTCAAAAAAGCCATTCAACTTATAATTAGCTATAATGAAACATGATTATTTTTCTACCTTGTTGCCTCTAAACCAGGAATCACATAGCAAGTCTTACAGTCAACAATAATATTCATGTTTCTTCTGAGATTAACTATTCATTGGCTGGTTTCATTAATCCCTTTAAGTCATGAAGCACTTGACTCCCTTTTGTTTTAGTGTTCTGTGTCATTTGTGCTAAGTCCTAACTTTAGGGTGTTGTTTAAACCCAGCCAATATCTCGGTCAACAAATCATGATTTGTTATGTCTTATTTGTTTCAAAAAAAATAAAGACAAAGCAAAATGTTATATAATGTAAACCCAAACAGTCAGAAAGCTACAGGTTACATGAAGCAGCTGTCGACATGTTGATGCTTTTCCACAATAGATATGGTTGATGTATTTATGAATTACATCTTTAAACTCAAATGCTCCAAAGTAAATCTTGCTATCTTCAGATCTCTAATTATAATCTGGATGTCAAATTTGAACCAGTTCTTCACCCTATGCTTGTGCGTGTGTGCATGTGCATGCATGTTCATGGAGGTTAAACACTTATTCAATCTTGACTAAATCTTCAGCTTTGCTTTTGTTTAGAATTTGGATGGCTGATCATCTGAAATCTAAGAACTGTAGGCTAGATTGAGAAGTTGAAAAAACATGGGAGGAGGACAATGACAAATCATTACTCATACCAAGAAAACTGCTTGAATGTGTTCTAGTTATATGTTCGTCCATCCCTCCTGATTTAACATATTATATACATAATATTGAATTATATCATAGCATAAATTAGGACCAACTAAAAGATCAAAAAGTTATCTAGCTTTTGCATTCATAGGTAAAAAGCAAAAAGAAAAACCAATAAAAAACCCCAGGGTGAAATCATACACTGTGAAGAATGCTAGATATTATAACTCAGAAACATATTGAAGGTCAGTTATGTTTGCTTTATATGACATCAAATAAAGCACAATTTGGAAAACTTTTAAAATCCTTGTTTTAATCTATGTGACGATGTTCCTTCTATGCAGCTTTGTCCTTTTTTTTTTTCTAGGCAGACCCAGTGTGATAATAGTAACTGAGGTGTTGGACTGGAACTGCAGACACCCAGATTCAAGTCCAGTCTTAGCATATGGAAACACACTGTTGTTATGAAAGTACAATAAAAATACCCATATACTGTAAGTTGCCTTGAACTCCTGGATGAAAAACAGAATATATTCTAATAAATATACAGGGTTAGAGGAGGTTTAGAGTGGGTGGGTGGTTCATTTGAAAAGGGTTAAATAAAACAGTCCACTCACCTGTATCACGGAAACTCCTAGAGCCAGTCAATTGATCTGTTTGCATATCCTCTAAGAAAAAGAGCTACAAAGCAACCCTCTCCATTACAGAACATACTTGAAAGCCAAGTAATATGAAACACAGGCCTCAACAGCCACATCCAGGGCAGGAGGTCAAAAAAGGGAAGATGGCAGTTTAATAGTACAAAATACATCCATTTGTTCAGACGCATATAAATGTTCGGTTATGTCTTGCCTTTTTAGAAACCCCCCCCCGCCCCCACAAGTGGATCTCTCTGCTCTCAAACATTGACTGGCAAACAGGCCTACTGTTTCCAGCCTGACAAATCAGGAAGGGCCTAGTAATGACAAAACCTTGTTAGAGCTATCCTGATGCACAGGATCTTCCTATGTCCTGGGGTCAGGGCTCTCCAGTTTCCAAAATAAAAGATATTTGACCCAGTTAGTACAATTATATGCTGCTGGAAGCATCAGTAAGAAAGTCTGACAGGAACGGTTGCCACCTAAATTAAGCTAGTTGAGTATGATGTTGCAAGTTGATTATGGGCCTGATTCTCTATCTTTCATTTGCATACTACAATACTTGGAATGGTAGTTTGGAAAAATAAGCAGGTAAGTTTGATTCTGGCTGGGCAATGGGCAATTTGTTGCAGCATTATTATTACAATTGTTGTTGTTATTGCTCCAGGTAGCCCTGTAGAGTTCAGGAAGACAACAACATACCAATTCCTTGTATGGCTGGTTCCACATCTGATGTTGCTTCTTCCAACAATGACAACAGTTTTGATGATATTTCATGGACCAATTCAATGTTGCTAAATAAGCTATCCACATCAAGTCGAGCAATCTAATGAAACCAAAACAAGGGGCAAAAACTGAAAAAATGGGATGCTACTGTTGTCAAGCTACTCTTTTGCTCAGAAACATACACTACATATTCATTTTTCAATGGGTTTTCTTATGATCAGATAAAAGGGAGGTTCAAATAAAAGGACAATTGGAATAAAAAACCCAAAACTGAATTTGAAATAGTTATATACAGAGGATGACCATATAATAAACCAAAATGTATACATTGCTACTAAGATTTTAAACTAACAGGTTAAAGAGTGTATGATGAAATGGATTGCAATTTTTATTACAATATAACTACATAATATAAGAAATATGTAAAACAAATATAAATACAAACATTTTCAGCTGATATATCTTCACGGCAGGATATGTATAGATCAGTCTTCATTATTTTTTTTTAAGCAGTGAAGTCAAAATCTGGCTGGAAGATTATGGAGGCTGAAGGGCAATGCAACTAAGAAACACAAGGTTGGGGAATGGCAACTATTCTCCTTCTCCCTCATAGCAAAGAAAGTTTTCCTATCTTTTGTGAGTTTCTCGAACAAAAATGTGATAAAACTAAAGGTAATGTAAATAATTTAGATTATCTGCTTGATTATTAATCCCTAATGGTCTATACTTTTAAAAATAGAAAAGTTATCCTTTTTGTTGCAATACTATATACCAGTGGTGGCGAACCTATGGCACGGGTGCCAGAGGCGGCACTCAGAGCCCTCTCTGTGGGCACGCGCGCCGTCACCCCAGTCCTAGGCCTTCAGCTGGGTTTTATAAAACCTTTTCGCTTTAGGCTTCCACCGCCGTGTGCATAAAAAAAAAGGTTCAATCAATCAGTCAATTTCAACTTCTCGCGGGAAAAAAAAAGATCTTGCAAAGTTGGAATTGATTGATTGAACTTTTTAGTCCCACCCAGTCTGCTGTTACCACCGCAGCCATGCCCACCGAATGGGCCCCGCCCTCCCAATTGGTCACATCCACCCAATGAGCCACACCTACCCAATGGGCCACGCCCACCCGGCACCCGCCGATACGTAGGTAGGTTTTGGGTTGCAGTTTGGGCACTCGGTCTCTAAAAGGTTCGCCATCACTGCTATATACAAAGGAGCCATATATATAAAGCAGACTGCCTGTTTTGCTTCAAAAACAAAACTCTGAATGTGTATGTGGTAGCCAGACATTTCTGAAGTGCCAGCTGAACAACAAACTGACAGAATAAAACCTGCATGAAAAGATATAATTGTAATCAGCACTTCCATTAGCATCACTGTCTCAGATGCAGTACCCTGCAGTCTGGGTCTGCAAAGCTAATTACTGTAAAATATTATTAGCTATCTGCATGTGCAAATACAGCCTCTATGTCCCTCTGGCTTTATTTATTAAATTTCTAGGCTGCCCACCTCAACTAAATGACTCTGGGTGGTTTACAACAACATAATAAAATAATATACAACCTGAACAAAAACACAAATAAAAAGTTAAAACTTATAAGCTTGAAGTGAAAGTCAATGTTAAAAATTCAGAAGGCTACAAAGTTAGCAAGAGTGGGAATGCCCTCAAGCCACCAGCTGTCCCCAGGGCTGCATCACACTTCAGAGGATCGGGGGCTCACCTCTGAGGGTAAAATTTCTGAAGAACAGGGATAACAGCAGAGAAGGCCCTCCTCCTGGTTCAACTGGTTCTGCCAGTCGAAACTCCTTGACAAATGGGATATGAAACATGACCTCCCTGCTTGACTGGGTGAGATGGGTTGATGTAGTTGGGATGATATGTTCCCCAGGTAACCTGGTCCCTTACCTTGAAGGGCTTTAAGGGGTGATGACCAACACCTTGAATTGGACTCAAAAGTAAACTGGCACCTAGTACAACTCATGTAGCAGAGATGTTACATGCGCACATGCATTTTGCACGACACACCACTGATTAACTGAATGTTGGCTTCCTCAATTCAGTTTCCTGGGTACACACAACTGACTGAACATAAATGTATCACTAATTTCACATATCACATTAAGTGATGCTTCATTTATCTTGTGAACACTACTAGTTTCTCTTTCTTCTGGACCCGCCAGCCAAAATTCTTTGGCTGACACGATCCAAAATGGGCCCTTTTCACTGGAATGAATGAGACAAATTATGGGGTAAGCCAGTTCCTCAGATATCCTGAACCCATGCCATAAAGGGCTTTAAAGATAATGACCAACACTTTGAAATGGACCTGGAAATAAACTAGCAATTGCATCCAGCTTCTTTGCTTTTCTCAGATAAAGTGAGAAAAAGAGCAAAAGGGCAGGGAGGAAGGAAGGAAGGAAGGAAGGAAGGAAGGAAGGAAGGAAGGAAGGAAGGAAGGAAGGAAGGAAGGAAGGAAGGACTAAAACTTTCTTACCTGCCTTTTTTTCAAGGGCTCAACCACTATTCTGATACAGAGCTCCAGATCACTAAGATAATCTCTTTCTGTTTGGAGTATTTCTGCAATTATCTTTTGCCTTCTGGCCATCATTCGCTTAATGAGTTGTTCTTCAGTTTCCAGGGGTAAACCAACTGGTCCTACAGATCCTGCATAGGGTGCCATCTTTTCTGTAAACAAGCAAACAAACCTTTGTTTAAAAAACAGGTTAACAACTTGTTTAGGGCTAAATGACCCACAAAAAGGAACAGCTGCACATAGGAACAGCACACAAATCCAGAAGTTTGCAGCTGATATTCTATCAATGGTCATGAACGTGATCTAGTAGCTTACTCCATGCCCAGCTTGGATATAGCACACTGTGCAAACATGTTTATTGTCTTAGTTTATACGTAGCACTAAGCCATACTCTGGTTTTCTTTGATTAGGATCATCAGGTGAAGCCAGCTACTACAACCTGCAGACCATGAATTATGCCATAGCATAATATGCCATGAGATCCTAACTACTTGGGTATTATTCCATAAAACATGGTTAATGAAAACACGGTTTGGCTGTATATATTTAATAGGAACTTTCATATGGACAAAACGGATGTTTCTGAATTCAAAGATAAGTACAGGTAGTCCTCATTTAGTGGCTGCCTCATTTAGTGATTCGTTGCAGTTGTAACAATGATGAAAAAGTAACTTTATGACCAATCATCACATTTACAACTCTCACAGATCTGCAAAGGAAAGCTGAAGTAAGATCACAAGGACAGTTGCTGTTTCACTCAATGCCCGCTTCACTTAACAATCAAGTGATCAGTCCCAATTGTGATTGTTAAATGAGGACTAGCTGGACACATTTATGGCTACAGTCTCATGAAATGTAAGCTAATCTTACCTTCCTTTTTCTTTCTTGAGCTTATGTTATACTGATCTTTCTGCTCTAATAATTTGAAACAATACTCAGGATATTCAATATTAGTTTTATACACTTACTTGGACTTAACACTTTAGTCTTCATTAAGTGAAATGAACATCCAGGTTTATCTACCTGAATTAATATCCTCAATACTTTGATTCTCTCTTTCCTCCTTCCATTTGTTGTTTCCCCTCCAATCTGAATTTATATTTTTCAGTACAGAAAAGTATTTTCTTTATGTTACTTTTATAAAGCACAAGTAGTGTAAATGAGAAACCTCTATTGTCAAAGAGAAGGCCTTATTTTGTATTGCATAGATTATACATTTGAAAATAAGTCAGCAGGGATGTCCACAGGATATACTTAAAACAACAAATTCTCCACTTTCTCAACTCCTATTCAGTCCTATGTGGTCCTTCCCTTCCTGGTTGACTCAAGGATTTAGCCATGACTCTTTAAATCATGATTTGACTAACATAGTGGCTTGATTTACACATACAGTAATTCTAATTCATAATGATGGTCATAAAAGCAACATTAATGAAGGAAGCAGAACATATCATGAGTTAACACAATAGGTGAAACACCTTAACAGAGAGACCCACAATCAATAATAATAGCTATTGCAAATAGCAGGTTCTTTTTAAAGCAAAGCTTGAAAAGAATAGGGAAACCTGGCTAATTTTAACCTCATTAATATAACTGCTGATGGAACTAATAAGACCAAAGACGGTAATGATTTGCACATGTGAGAATTTAAGGGGAAATGCAACTTCTGATTTCTCGACTGTATTTTAAAGATATAGAATTCAGAGATAATTCTGGCTTAGTAGCTATCACATAGTTCCTAGTTATCTGACTCCATTCTGAATAAAATGCTGAAATTTATGCCATCTGAGGAAGTTTCCCCTCAGTATCAGGTTTCCCATGTATTTCAGGCAAAGAAACATTATAGTCTCTATAACCTTGCACAAACCGCTAGAGAATTTGATGCTGCTCAACTATTATCAACTGATACCTATTTAAGTAATCCAAAACCCAAGTTTTGTTTTTTGTTTAACCATGGGTTGCAAGTAGTTATGAAAAAGGCACATAACTTTTGCAGGAAATATCTGATTTCCATTCCTTGACTTTAGATTCTTTTAAATGATTGAATGAATGTTTTCTGGAACATTGAAAAAATTATAAAAAATTATCAAAGATGAAATAATACCCTTATTGTGAATGCTTCTGATGGGCTCCGATGGGTAATGTCTCTCCTACCTGGGTTGTGAATTCTAAAGTTACTACATAAAACAATCTCTGAATTAATTATGTATAGATATAAATATATATAAAATATAAAATAATTAAAAATATAAAATAACAGATTCACTCTTATAATAAGAGGGTAAAACTGTGAATCATTAACTGAAATTATACCTGGATCTCCATACTGTTAAGTGTAAATCTTTTTCTATATACTATATTTGCCAACAATAACCATTTATAACCTTCACATAACTATAAGTTGGATAGAAGGATAGTTAAAAGACCATCTAATCCAGGGGTGTCAAACTTGTAATGTCACGGGATGTGTCGCGATTTTTCCATTGCCGGCAATTGGGTGAGCGCGGTTTCACCATGACGCATCCGGCCCGTGGGCCGGTAGTTTGATACTCCTGATCTAATCCAAGAGCAGACATTTCAGTTAGCCTCTGCAGCATTCAATTGCTACCAATGGAATAACCTTAAGCTAATATTCATTTCTTTTTTTTTTTTTAAATATATGTTTTATTATTTTTTTATCGGGATAGAAAGGGAAGGGTAGGTAGAGGTATAACATGGGGTAAAAAACAAGGATTAAACCAAGGGTAGGGGTAGATACAATAATGGGGTTAACCCCAACACTAAATCAACGCTTTAGCAAGCAGACTATCGTCCGGGTATACATATTAAATATACATGATTAACATAGTATTAAAAAGCTATATTAATGAATTTATCACTATTAATGGTAAAACTTAAGCCAATACATATCATTCATTCTATAAGTAACAATAATCAATATACTATTAGTGATGTATTACTAAGTAAATATAGTTAAATATAAATATCAATATAACGTTTTTAATTATAATTAATTATAGTTAAATGTAAACATCTAACCAAAAAGTTAAAAAAAAATAATATTCAAAAGAAAATACATCATTTATCTTATTTAATTTCATCATCCTTTTTCATTCTGTCTTATTGCTAACCATTGATAAAATTTTTCCCATGTTTTAAAAAAAATTGTGTCTTCTTTCTCTTTAATTTTTTTTTTTTTTTAAAAAAACTAATATCCATTTCTTGACAGTATCCCAACATAGTCATGAAAGGCAGGGATATTTTTTGATACTGGCTCCTTGGTTCATCTACTCTGCTCTAGAAGCTATTCAATATATTGCAGACAAGAATGGTCCAACTCCTAACACAGGACCGTATTTACAGTCTTGCAGGGGTGTCTTCAGGCTATGTTCAAAAACATCAAGATTGCAGCCGTGATAGTGCAACCAAAGCTCCAGCTTCACGTAAAAAAACAGGCAGAAGTTTGATTGCACTTGTTGCCTTCTTGCCTTTTTTTACTACACTTCTGCAGTCTTGGGGCCTATAGATATCACTAAAGGCTTGGGTACCTTCCTGTAGTTTCCAACTAAAACTGACATAACAAATATAGTTTCTCCTGGCCAATCCTATCTACATATTAGTAAATCCACTTGGATTGCAAAGGGATGATTGAAAATGATTCAGAAACATCAAACAATACAAAATGCAGTTGCTAGGATGCAGATTAAGACAGAGGTACGTAATCTACAAACTATCTAAAATTTACAGTGTCTTTCCAAAAATTGCAACTCGATTGTAATCTTCATTCGTCTACTCATTAGGGTTATATCCAAATTACTTTTAGAAGACACCACCTCAAGGATTCCCCCTGCATTTTATCCTCACCACAGCATCCTCATGAGGTAGGTTTTGCTAAAAGAGAGTGGCTGGCTAAAATCATCCAGTGAATTTTGGCTAAAGGTACATTTCAATTTGGTCTCCTTATCCTACCAACACCTTAATCACTATATCCCACAGCTGCATGATGAAAGAAGGGCACAGAAGAGTGATTAATTACTTGTATTTAATCAGTGAAATCACATAAACACTACACCACCCAGAATCCTTTGGAGTAGGGCAGCTAATCAATTTAAGTAAATAAATAAAATTGTTTATCTTTCCATAAGGCTTGAAGATTGGTTCATATGTGTGCATTTATTATACATTATGACTTAAAATGGTAAATTGCTTACATTGTACTGCATTTAAAGAATACATAATTAAAATGATATATTTTTCAGTTCCCACTTTTGCATCAAGTTTAGATTGGTGACAGATGCTACAGTATAAATAGATGCTACATTATTCCAATTTCAAACTTCAAGTCATACTCATCTGGATTTTTTTTTAATCTTACCATCTCATTTCATATAATTATTAAGAACTGTATTACAGTATGTCTATTTGATTAATAGGATATTTGAAGATCAGTTTTGACAGGGAGCTAAGCTATACAGTATAAGTTCTTGCTATCTTATAAAAAAACAGGGAGAGTTTTTAGGCTTTCAAAAGTACTAACCAATTTAATTAACTATGATTACCTAAAGCTCAAAGAGAATGACATCTGAATAGAGCTTTTAACATGAAAAGGTTATAAAGGTCAACAGATATTTACATAAGCATAATTTTCCCACTATGATACATATGTCCTGTTATACTCCTATTTGTAACTTGATCCATCCAGACCAAAAAAACAAAAAAACATATAAACCAGTGGTTTATATTTTATAGTGCTGATGCACTAAGCAATAAATAAAAAATATATGATCAATAATTTATAGGAGAGTTATGTGGCTCATAATGAATGGCAACTAGTAAAAAAGGATCACTATATATCCATTTAGGCCACAGATAACAAAAAAAGTCCTGCCTTATGCAAACATTGGCTTAAGGAGGAAAGCTGTTCAAGTAATCCATTATTTTATTTTACTAACTCTAGTAAATTCGGTTCCTGTTTAAATTGCTCATCCATTTACACGACACTAACCTTTCAATATAATGTCTGTTATTGAGATACTTCCTGTTTTTAAATTGATTGAAAAGAGATCTCATAAATTCTAATGAAAGGCAGTCACATGTGAGAAAATGTTCCCAAATTTGAAAATGAAAGGATATTCCACAAATAACAATGCCACTCATCAGAAATATTCAACACTTATTTTGAGCCGGGGAATGTATATGAAGAAATTAAAGGTAATTTGTTGTCTCACACAAATGCCAGTATTACAGCATGTTGTTACAAAAATAAAAACCTAGGAATGATATTGTTCGTTCATATTGTTCCACTAATGTGAAATTAAGTAGAATCCAAAGCACAGCTGATAGCGCTATTCCACTAGCTGGTCTGTGCCCTCAATTAAGGTTTTAAACTGAGTTTGAGAGATACAAGTCATTCTCTTTCAACCAAGTTTTGATGATGTAGTAGGAGAAAATGGGAGGGTTCTATGTGCTGCCTAGTGCTCCTGAATGAATGGTGGGATATAAATCTAGCAAATAAATGAAATAATAAATAAGACATTATGTGCAATCCTGGAATGCATGACTTTAAGGAACCATGGGTTAAATTTTAAGAAATGGCTGGAGTTGTATAATGCTGTATGCCAGACCACCGGCAGTCCTCAACTTACATCCATTTGTTTAGTGACCATTCGAAGCTCAGTGGCACTGAAAGAAGTGACTTATGACTGTTTTTCACACTTACATCCATTGCAATATCCCCAAGGTCAAATGATAAAAATCGGACACTTGGTAACTGGCTAATATTTATGATGGTTCTTGTTTCCATGTGATCCCCTTTTGCGATCTTCTAACACAGGGGTCCCCAACCTATGGGCCGCAGCCTGGGACCAGGCTGTGGGCTCTTGGAAATGGCTGGCTGGTGCGTGCACGAGTGGGCGCACATTTCCCCCCACTGGTGCTAGCGCACATGGGTGCGAATGGGGCCGCTAGTGCTGGGTGGCTGTGCACGGCCCATTTGCGCATGCCGCATGCGTGAACCGGGATGCTAGTGCTGCACCAGTGCACGTGGCCCTGTTTATATGTGTGCATGTGCGCACCAATTTGGAAGCTGCTCTCTTTCCCTCCGGGCTGCGAGTCTGGAAAGGTTGGAGACCTCTGTTCTAACAAGCAAAGTTAATGGGGAAGCCAGATTCATTTTACAACTGTGTTACTAACTTAACTGCAGCGATTCATTTAACAACTGTGGCAAACAAATGGGGCAAACTCACTTAACAACAGAAATTTTGGGCTCAATTGTGGCTGTAAGTCGAGGACTACCTATACTATGAAGCTGAGAATGTTGCCAAACCTGGTTAGAACCATTTACATATATTGTGCTATATAAGCATAAGTTGAGTAACATTAACCAGAGGTTACGTGATTGTAAAAATCTAACCACAAGAGATTTCCTATCATGAGGAAACCCAACGGGAGGGGCTGATAGTAAGAGCAGCAAGGAGCACTGAGTCTAAATCAGGCAATGTGGCTCAGGACAAGTTATTCATCCAGAGGCCTCACTAGAATCTGAACAAATTCTGTGATTTCTCTTCAGGGACTCAAAATATTTGTAATAACTAATTATGCTAATGGAATTAAGTTTACATGTTGTCTTAATCCCCTTGACCTTATTCACATGTACTATTAAGTCATAATCCATCAACTCCAGTGGATGGGGTCACACATCACTCTACAATCAAAACAAATAAAAGAGATTATGGCTTGTTACAAATGTCCATATAGTGTTTATCCTTAGCCCAGTGCAGTGTTTGAAATTAACTATTACGTTGCAAACCATGATTTATACCTTTATACTGTATATGAGTAGGCTATACTAGCTTGTCCAACAAAAGGGTCTCCATCTACTTTTCCATCCCTCCAATTACTTCATGTGCAGAATAGAGGAGGGATCACCTTTTGTCCTATTTTCCATCTCTATTCTCCTGTCATTATATAA
Source organism: Azemiops feae (assembly GCA_023970755.1). Lineage (NCBI taxonomy): Eukaryota > Metazoa > Chordata > Lepidosauria > Squamata > Viperidae > Azemiops > Azemiops feae. Next base: position 2,272,012 of record JALGBA010004268.1, on the reverse strand, counting down.
ATAAAAGGGTTAAAGCTAGAATAAAGCTAGAATAACTAAAGGCTACTTCTTTTGGGACTTTCCAGTGATTACCCACAGTATTGTTTTCAGCAGTTTGAGGAAGTTCTGTGCTTTTGAGATATAGATACAAGAATAATGTAAATTATTTCCCTTTTTTTCCCTGCCTTTCTGTCACTAATGGGATTCACTGTAGATCCTATAAAAATTAAGAAAATCCTGTATATATTGACTACAGCTGGGAATTGGAAATGGGCAGAAAAACTATTTCCCAATATCAGTTTTCTTTTGAAGCTAAACAGAAGGTAGCCTTAACAAATGAAGCATCTGGCAATGGTTTGTCACAGGGAAATTCTTCCCGGCTAATTGCTCTGTCAATACAATACAATACAATCCTTTTGCATATAGGGAAATACAGTCTGCATACTATAGGAAGGTTCTGCAGATAGAAAGGATGAGTTTTACATCACAGGCTATTGTTTGTCACTGAATTCCACTGTTACTGGGACTAAAGTGCTCCTGTGAGGTTGCTTTAGGGCAATGTTACAAACCTGTTCAGCATTACAATGTGGTTTTATAACCTACATTCCACCAGCAGAGTGAATGCTACACATACACTATTATTTAAGCCACTTTGGCTGCAATCCAAAATGATTACTGTATAGCCTAACCTTTTCATACTGAATTAGGAAAAATCCTCCTCTCTTTACAGGTAGTTCTCAACTTATGACCATTTTTAAGGATTCAAAGTTACAATGGCATTGAAAAACTTACAATGGGTTCATGCACTTATGACTGTTGTGGCATTTCCATGGTCATGTGATCATGAGTTGAATGCTTGGCAATTGGCATGCAAATTTACAATGGTTGTAGTGTCCCAGAATTATGTAATCACCATTTATGACCTTCCCAAGCAAAGTCAATGGAGGAAGCCAGATTCGGCTAACAACAGTGTGATTCGCTTATGGCAAAAATTCAGGTGAGACTCAATGACAGTATCATTTAGCAATGGAAATTCTCGTCTCGATTGTGGTTGTAAATTGAGGACTACTTATACATCTACATATGTGTCTATACATACAGTTATTTTAAATTTATAGCAGTTAGACTTGGACTTGCCTTATTCTGTGAATAACAAATTAGTGTTTTCTTCATTTGTGACCTCAGGGACATAAGCACGGAAAAATCAATATTCTCACTTCACTTAAGATCCAAACATGGAACATAACGAAGCAAAACTTTTTCTCTTTCCAAGACGAAGCTCCCACCCCTTAGTTCCTATTATTTCATTTCACGTGAAAATAGGGTAATTCGCACCTGTCTAAAATGTGGCTTTAAAGAATTGTATAATTATAAACAAAGTTAATGTGGCCTTTAATTAAAATCTCCCCTTTGGTGTAATGAGATAAACTAAGTACCTTTCAGGGTATTTCTATCTTATTGCTCTTTCTGAAACAATAATAAAAATATATTAACTGCCTTAAGTATCTTCCAGGTGGAACACCCTCCTCCTCGTTTCCAAGCATATGGATTGCTCCTGCCATCATTGCATGTTGCTTTGAGATGGTTGAACGAAACATTAAGAAAAGTAGCTTGATTCTTCCTTCTCCTCCCTCCCCTGCCCAATTTTACCTTGCAATTTCTGGTTGTATTCACTCCTGTCTGACTGGCTCCTCCTCAAGGTTGCAGAGCTGCTGTTGTGGTCTCCTGCAGTGCTGCTCTCCACCACCGTGTCCGTCTTCCTCCTCTCCAGCATGTACAATCTCTGCTTGAGGAAGGTGAGGTTCTTTTTCCTGACCCCCACACTTTCTTTTCCAGGAGGATCTTTGGTTTCCATTTCCAAGCTTGTGTTTCTTGCCCAGGTGGTTGGGAAAATAATAATACAAGCAGCTTAGCAGGGAGGTGTGTGTGTGCTCGTTGCGTGGGCAACAGGATCAGCTTCCTTCAAGGAACAGCTGACGTGTTGAAGAGACCCGCATAAGTTCACTTCTTACCTGGCTCACCTGAGTGCCACCTTTACAGTCTCACTGGGCTCCACCCCTATGAAGTCATCCTTTAGTACACTGACTAGGGAACCAGACACCTGTTACCTGAGAGATTTGCAGCAGCAGGTATAGCATAGCAGCACGGACCATATCTCCCTTATTAACTTCTTTTTAGAAGTGGGCGTTAATGTATTTCCATTTCTCCTTTTTATTTACTTTCTGCTGGGTTTTTTTTAAAGTTGCAAAATATCTGCTTTTTTTTTTTCATTTATGCAAAAAAAACAAAACAAAACCAAGGCATGCTTTAAAGGCTGCTGGCCAGAAAATCTACCTAAGGCCTTATTTATTTTCCCCTGTAGGTAAAATGTATGGAGCCTCTGATGCTATTTCTGCTTGAAGGGTCCCTGTCATGCCCATCAAGCTGAGAGCTTCTCCGTTGTCCTACTTAAGGACTTTATTAAAAGAAAGAAGTTAATTCTTTGAGGATCAAGGGATTTTGCTGTCAGGGTTGAGCAATAAATCTTCCCCACCCCCCAATATGTAAAACATTCAAAAGATGAATTTGCCCATTGGGAAGCAGCATGTTTCACAAGCACCTCTCTCTTGTCAGGAAATCAAAACAAAAAACCCCACATATTGTTTCACCATCCAAGTTACTTAAAAGGAGGGCAACCCTGAAACCCCAGGTGTGGGTTCAAAGACCTGGCAGCCAGTTTTTCTCCAAAGAAAGGAGAGAAGTATGAAGTGCCATTTCCCATTCGATCCCCACAAAACCCCAGTCATTCCTTTGATCTTTGTAGGGGAACCATATTTTGATTCTGTATCTCCATGATTTTAATCTGACCCAACATGCCTGACTGTTCTGTAGGACTATTTGCAAAATAACATGGTGTGTTCAGGAAAAGCAATGTGGGCAGATTAGGTCAATGAGCTGACCCCTCAATTGTTGATGATGATTACTATTATTATTTCATTGCCCCCTCTCTCAGATGGGAACAGCAGTAGTAACTTCATTCAGAAAAAGAAAGCTTTTGAAATGCTGATTTAGATCAGATCGCTTGAAGCTTGAGTAAATGAGGGAGCACTTTTCTCATTAAGAAGCTGAGGACAACATCTCAAACAATGGAACATATTTTCTTCTCTAGTCATGATTCATCCCTTCTTTTTTTTTTTATGAACAAGTTTTATTGGTATTTTTTGGTTTTACATCAAAGTGCTTTAAGAATCCACGTGGAGATAGGGTGGTCAATCATCCAAAAAACAAACAAACAATATAATCAAACATAAATAATTCAATAATTCCTTAAAAGTTCCTTCTCTATTCCCTCAAGCTATAACCTAGTATTAATACATTTCTAAATAAAATTCAATCATTGTAAAAAAAAAAAATCAATAGTAATTCACTTATATCCATCAAAATCCTGTTTTTAAGTTTAACTATTTTACCATTACCATTTCCCACTTTAGCCTAAAATGAACACATAAGTTACATTTTGGGTCTCCCAATTTCCCATCAGACAATAATTATTTCTAAAATATACACATTATATCAACTATTATATTTTAATACTTCCCAACTATATTCTATTTCCTATACTCTATCAAGTATATATTTTATAAATCAATCCATATCTCTAAAAGTTCCTCAATTGCTTTAACATAATCAAATTAATACATTTCTAATTAGCATTCAATCATTGTAAAAGAAAAAATGTCAGTAATATTTCACCAATATCAATCCAACTCATTTTTGAATTTAACTAATTTCCAATTTGGCCTTGAATAAACAATAAGCTACATTTCAAATCTCTCAATTTCCCTCATAAAACCTTAATTATTTCTAAAATATACATATTATTACCATTATATTTTCCTACTTCCCAACTATATTCCATTTCTTATTCTACTCTAAAATTTAAATCCCATCTATTCCCAACAACAAAAAAAGAAAAATATTTTCTTACTTCTTTTCATATCTATATTCTATTTCTTATTCTATTCTTCTTGTTTACCAATTCCATATTACCATTCCAGACCATAATCAAATCAATAATTTTCATCTCAGTAGTACTATCTCAAACCAAAATCTTAAGCCTTTTTAACCCTTCAAATAAATTTTTAATTCTCATTTTTAAATCTAATTCTAGCTTTCTTTTTGTGCCAAGCAGGTTTCCATAAAAGAGCCTTTAAATCATCAAATCTCCATATTTGATCATGTATAGTCCTGAACAATTCAGTCTGATCATGTTTCTTTTCTCTTTTTTCCAATATTGTCAAAGCTGTATAGTTCTTTTTGTTCAATGTAATAATTACTCGTTGATTGTCTGTATTATCACAATTCTCAAAATCTCGTATTTGCAAATCAGGTCCCATTGCTTTTGACTTTGTAAGTATTTCAATGGAAATCCAACTTTGGTCATCCAAATTCTCAGTAATATTTTCTTCTCGATTGCTTTGTTTTTCATTTAATATGTGAGTTGTAGAGTAGTCAATTGAAGTCTGGAAGTCATTTTGAAGTTTTATAATGAAGGCATCTAGTCTAGCATTCACTCGCTCATGAAATTCATAAATTCTTCCCAACATACGTTTCCAAATCAGTTGTGAATGGGATTCTTCCATCTCTTTAAATTGTATAAGTTGCTTGCCAGTCTTTAAAGTTGGTATTCTTCCTCTATTATTCCTTGTGCTGAAAATTAGTAGTTAATTCTGGAACATCATCTTTAAAGTTTTTTCTAGAATAAATCCAAAGCCAAACTGTAGGTAAACCTTGTATTGTACTCCAAAAAAAAAAGAGCCAATCCATATGTCTGAGAAAGCACTTTAAAGTCAAGTTAGAATAATAGAAACAAAAGCAGAGGGGGGGGGGAAGTGTCTTCTTGCGGTCAGATAGGAATGTCTGGGCGTCGAGCCAAAAGGCTGAATACACACCGAGCGCAAAACAGTGAAAGTTTTCAAGCGGATACTTTGTTACTAATTTGAAACAGCACAGAAAAAAAAACCCAGCATGAGAGAGAAAAGGTTTTAAACTGAATAATATGATTAAAATGATTTTTCTAAATGTAGGAATAAATTCAAATAAAATAGCTTAAGACACCTTATGTACAGAAGGGGGGGAGGAATAAAAAACACTCCACCCCCCTCCCTAAAGGTTTCAAGCTAAAACAAGTAGGCAGAAAGACGCAGAGTTTTTTCAGGATCCCCGAAGTCCAACAATTCAAGTAATCAATAGAAGTTAATTGTTTTTCCAAGCTCTTTTCCCCAAATATCCGAACGCTGCTCTCTTAAAGTAGGGAAATAATTCCAAAAGCTTTTCACAGGAAAGTAGTTAGGATACAGAGAGGGAAGGAAAGGTCTCACCCGGATCATCCACAGGGGTTCTTTATGCTTAGCTGTTCTTGTGGCTTGCGGCTGGAGCAGCTAGGTGATCGGCCATGTTAATGGCTGATCTTTTCCCCGTCGGCCCAGAGGAGCTGTCTCAGATCTCGGAGGGAGCTGCTGCTCCCTCCGCAATCAATGAGTGTCCTCCCCAGCGGTGGTCGCCCCTCCAGGGTGACTTTCGACCCTGTCCAGGGTCTACCGGCGGGGGGAAACCGATCGGCAAAGGGAACGGACCCTTCGCACGACCGCAGGCGCTGCAGACCGGAACCGGAAGCCCATGATTCATCCCTTCTGTTACTACTTTCAGAAAATGTGTCAGAATTCTTTTACATTCAGCTTTAAAATCCAGCTTTTCAAATTTATAGCATTTAGTTTTTTTTTTTTTTAACAAACAAAATAAATTCTAATTTCTTACATGAAAGAGTCAGTTTGGTACAGCAGTTTAGGAACCAGGCTAGAAAGAGCAGACTGTGAGTCCTAGTCCTGCCTTAGGCGCAAATGGCCAGTCACTCCCTTTTAGCCCTAAGAAAAAGTCAATGGCAAACCATTTCCTAAAAACCTTGCCAAGAAAACTGCAAGGGCTAGTCCAGGGAGTTGCCAGGAGTCAAAAACTGACTTGGAGGCATGGCACGACACACACACAAACACACACTTTATATAATACTTCGCTTTTAAAAAGGCAGACTACAAATATATTAAAGTATAGGTTGAGTTGTTTCAATTTTATCCAACTTGATTTATAGAGAATTGCCATAACATAGATTGCCTTCTTCTACCCTACCTTCTACTAACCCTTGACTGATGTGATGAGGCTAGATTGATTTGGATCTCATTACTAGGATGAAAGAGCACTAAGAAATCTCACTGTAATCTAATCTAGGAAACTGCAAATAAACATCCTGGAAAAAAGATGACAAGAAAACTGCATGGATGTACCCACAATGTCAGCAGTAACTGAGTTTGGCTACAAGAAGACTTATCTTGCATTATTTGTCTTCCTTCTAAATGTTTGTGTATAGGATCTAAAAAGGCCAGGGCTGACCATTTTGTAGGTATAGAAACATCAAGATATCTGAGTATCTTTTCCAAGGCCTTCATGGCTACTCTGCCAAGTGCTAGTCTGCAGGGTATTTCTTGACTGCTTGTTCCTTGACTGTTGATTGTTGATCCTAAAAGATGCCATAGATTATGAGATCCCTGGGATCACAATAGTGGGGCTCCTCAGGAGAAAAAAGGTTGGGAGTCATTTGCGACCTTCCCAATTGGTTTCCCTATTGCAGGGGTCTTCAACTTGGCCCTTTTATGACTTGTGGACTTCAACTCCCAGAATTCTTCAGCCAGGCACATTGGCTGAGGAATTCTGGGAGTTGAAGTCCACAAGTCATAAAAGGGCCAAGTTTGAAGACCCCTGCCCTATTGACTTTGTTTGTAAGAAACCAGCAGGGAAGGTCACAAATGGCAAATATGTCAGTGAGGGGATGCTGTGACAGCCAGAATTTGAGGATTCATCACAAGTACTCCTCATTCAGCTCCATTGTAACTTTAAATGGTTGCTGAATGAGTACTCATAATCCAAGGACTACCTCTAAAAATGCTAATTAAAAAAATGAAGAAGGAACAGTATTTTACGAATGAAGACAAATATACGTGTCCCAGGATAGTGCTGAGGCCCATTCTCAGGGAGCTTCTCTCTAGAGAAGATGGGCTCCAGCATGAGTCCAAAAGCTCGGAAGAGAAAACCTCTGGTCCCAGTGACTTACCCACAACACTATCCTGGGACACATATATTCCTCTTCATTTGTAAAATGCTGTTCCTCTTCATTTTTTTTATCTCTTGAGTAATAAACAATGTGATTTTTCTGACAAAGTGGTCGAATTCTAGTCCAACTCAATTTGCCGATTTCTAAAAATGTGAATTTGCAGTTGTTGCATTTCATCTGTTGCTGTGTTGAGTTTCCCTGTGCTAATACTTCTTACATTCCATGTTCCTACTGTAATTCGATCTTTGCAGCTTCAGGTTTTCTTTTGCTGTATGGCAACAACAGTAACTAGATGGCCTGAAGGCTTTAATCTAGCCACATCATAAACACCACTAGTACTCTGAAAATCTTTTAGCTCTTTCTTTATGTTGAGGGCCATCCAACCTGAAGGGCCCATCATCTGCATTCTATCATCATTCATTTTATATTACAGGTGGTCCTCAACTTACAATTGAGCCCAAAATTTCTATTGTTCTTTTGTCTCATTTTACGACTTTTCTTGCCACAGTTGTTAAGTGAATCACTGCAGTTGATAAGTTAGTAACCCCGTTGTTAAATGAACCTGGCTTCCCCATTGGCTTTGCTTGTGAGAAGGTCGCAAAAGGTGATCACATGACCTTGGGGCACAGCAAGTCATAAATATGAACCAGTTGCCAAGCAACTGAATTTTATTCACGTGACCACGGGGATGCTGCGAAGGTCGTAACTATGGGAAAATGGTCACATTTTTCAGTGCCATTGTAACTTTGAGGGTCACTAAACCAACAGTTGTAAGTCAAGGACTTCCTGTATTTATGCATGTGATATTCCTGATAAAAATACAGGAGTGGTTTAATATTGTCTTCTCCAGTGAAGTATGGAGATAGATCTGTCTTTGCCATTGTTGTTAAAGTGATCCTCTTTCTCTAGAATCTTCCCATATGGCAGCTGCCCAGTATAGGTGCCTGCTTGCTTTGGCTGAGCAGCTGGGATGACCTTCACGCCTTTGGTTTGAATATATACTGGGAACATATACTCTTGGCATACCGTATGGGTGTACTTTGATCACCCCTCTGAGGAACACACACACATACACCATGAGACGGCATACCAGGACTTGGAGGGGGAGGTTGGGTTGTAAGAGAAGAGTAAGAATGATGATGGTGTTTCTAGGAAGATTAATTGATAAGTTCAGGACAGTCAGGTATAGGCCTCACCAGCCTTTGAATGACAGGTTGGCATAAAATAACTTTTAAAAAAAGAATATGGGGGAACTTTAAAATTTAATTAAACAGGAACATAATTACATTTAATTAATGTTTTTTTGTAATTAATTACTTTTGTAATTAAATAATATAGAATTTACCAATTAAATCCTCAACATAACCACACAGTCACTGTGAGGCTTCAGCCAGGTGGATACTCAGATTCAAGGAACTCTTGATAAGCTACCTTGATTAGATACTAGGTAAAGATTTCCCTGTCAGTTGTGTCCGACTCTAAGGCATGGTGCTCATCTCTATTTCTTGGCTGAGGGAACCAGTGTTTTCTAAAGATAATTTCCATGGTTATGTGGCCAGCATGGCTATACGCCAAAGGTGCACAGAACACTATTAGCAAAGCCATAATAAGAGCATAAAACCTACAGATGTAAGCTACTAGTTTCAAGCATCTATATGGTTGTCCTGAGATTCATATCGTACAACTTTTTCTCCTCCTGTGCATATTGAGAGACCCAAAGCTGACTAATTCTCTGTGAGACTTAGAGCAACAGCCCTATGATTTTCAAGCCCTCTGCTTCTGATCTAGCCTGTTCCAGCCATGGTATGCTCACTGAACCTTATACCTCACATCTTAGTTGATTCCTAGATTAAAAATAAATTAAGATGCAAATGAGCAAAAAAAATCTCTACCAGTTCTCTCAAACACATACTGTGCTCTCAGATATGCAAACAGAATATACACGTACACCACAAATATAGAGGCTTCAGCAGAATGAGGCAAAGACATGTCGGACTAAAAGTTTGTTGTTGGTGGACAATGAAGCTTGGGAGAACATAGAAGCCACATATCCAGCATTCTAGCTCCTACATATCATCCACATCAGGGGTGTTTGCAGAGGATGGTCAGAAAGTCATAATCTGTGGAGTGAAACAGTGCAATCAAAGTGCTACCTGCTTTTTATGTGCATCACACATGTGCATTCTCATCATTCCAGGTTGACTTGCATGAACTCCTTGGAGTAGAAATATGGACAAATATTAATGACTCTGGTACCTCAGTTGCATTTGAGCAACATGTAATATTCTGCAATATCATACTCACGTTTATTCAGAAATAAGTCCTACAGTATTTAGCAGAGCTTGTTTCTGGGCTCACACACCGTATTAAACCTTTGTTTATTTAAGCATTGTTTACTGAATAAACTGCAGTTAACTGGGTCTGCATGTGCTAGGTGAGATACCATAATTTGTAAACCCCAACCCGACAGTGCCAAAACCAAACTAAGTATATTATGACTCAGTGCAATGTGAGAACCCAACTGGTATAAGATTCTAACCTTGTTATTTTACTTTATTCATGTTCATTCAGAAGTAAGCACCATTGATTTCAATGGGATTTAGTACCTGATAAACGAATGGCTAGGACAGGGGTAGGCAACCTTAGCTCTTTTATGACTCATGGACTTCAACTCCCAGAATTCCTGAGCCAGCATGGCTCAGCTTGGAAACTCTCCCTTTCCCCTCAGCATGGCTGGCTTAGGAATTCTGGGAATTGAAGTCCACGAGTCATAAAGAGCCAAGGTTGCCTACCCCTGGGCTAGGATTTCTTAGGATATTTGTATTATTTTTGTCATAGATATGGAGATCTAGAAAAAGTAAATATGCATAGTGACTGAAATTTATTACCTATTTTCAATGTTAAGAAATTTGTCTCTTATGCAAATGATGCTTGCCAGTCCAGTTCATAAATCTGGCTTCAGTGATTGCAAAGGAGGAAAGAAGGGAAAGGGAGAAGTGGCAGTTCGAATGCCTGAAGCCAGAATATCAAGTTCTTTTATTTCAGCAACTCCTCCACACTTGGCCCCTTATTTTGTATCTTTTTTTTTAAAAAAAATAATTTTTATTTTCAAAGTTAAAATACAAACTCCAAAAGGGAACAAGAACAGAACTAAACAAAGCAAAATGTGCATAAAAACAAAAGAAGAAACATACACATAGATCAGGGGTGTCAAACTCAATTTCATTGAGGGCCGCATCAGCATTGCAGTTGCCCTCGGGGGGCCGGATGGGTGTGGCCAGGGTGGGTGTGGCCTACTGGGTGGGCGTGGATGGAGTGGGTGTGGCCTACTGAGTGGGCATGGCCAGCTCTACATCGTTCGTGTCAAGGGGGCCTGGGCAGGAGTGGGACAGATCTGAGGGTCTCTGGCAGAAGGGGGTGGGACCAGGGCAAGTGCCAAGGCATGGTCCACTGGAGGAGCCTCCCCAGCATGCACCCAGGGGGCGGGGGCGATGCGGCAGGGGCTGGTTCCTCGCTGTTTCCAGACGGCCTTGTGGAGCTAAGACTGAATGCGTTTCAGCATAGATGGCCACCACAAAATTGTACATTGGCTCCCGGCCGGCCTGGGCCAGGGCCAAGGCAGCGGGGGCCGTTCCCTCATTGTTTCCAGGATGGCTTCGCGGGCCACATGAAACCACTTCGCGGGCCGCATCCGGCCCCCGGGCCTTGTGTTTGACATGTGTGACATAGATGGTCGACCCTAGTTGAATATTGGTAACTACATTGCAAAACAGGTCTACAATTTATACACTTCTACAGGTCCATTTACCCAACCAAGCTGACCTCCCATCTATCTACTATAAAAAAGAATAAGGATCAGGTAAACCCAACAGCAAAGCTAACTTGATTTTGCATCTTAATAGATTCCACTGTATCTAAACAGTAAGGGTCTCTCTTGACCACTCCCTCCACCCTTTTTCATTGTTCCAGGATTTTAGCTTGTTCTCACTAGACACAGATAAGACCCCAAAGAGTTGGGCTAAAGATAAACCCATTATGATAGGAAAATAGGAAAAGCTCATTTTACTATTTTTTGCATGTGCTAGTATGTATAAATCTTTGTCGAAGATTGTATTTCCATTTTGCACAGAAAGTGACCCCTTGAACAGGTACAAATGAACATCAACTGGCAGAGGGAATGGACTTCAAACATCAGAAATAACAGATGCTTGTTCTTTGGAGAAGAGTAATAAAATAACCATTAACCAGCTAAACAAATTACTAGGAATGGAAAATAAGATGCAGTACACTGAACAATGTGTTTACCGGCTTCCACAAAATAGTCATATTTCAGAGTGAGACTATAAATCCATGTGCAAGAATATATTGTCTTCCCATTAATTTCAGCCCCACTGATGATGCTTATATAAATGTTCAAAACAGGATTTTTTTTCTCCCTAAGTGCGGAAACAGGTGCTAAACTCCACACAGAAAATATTGGTAATATGTTCCTAAGCAACGCTATTAGAAGCCTATCAGTTGCAATTGTTCTCTGGCCCTATACTGATCTTTATCTTTATCTCCACTGATGACTGTGTCAAAAGCATTATAGTGCTTCCAGTTGTTGAATAAACCAAAGGTTCCTTGTTCTTTGAAAGGAACTGTTTCAATACACGCAATTAAAAATAACCTTTTGGTGTGATTTAATTTTTCAAAGTAATTCTAGTCCAGTGATTCCATTTGCAAAATTAGATACAATCATTAAAAAGTCTAATGATTATTTAGGGTTCCAGGGCAGCCCAATAGAGCATGGAAATATAAAGAGACTTCTCTTTCCACAGTGAAAGATTTTATTTTACTTTATATCTTACTTTCTTAAGATATAGGAAGGTTTTCAATTTGAGCAGTTTATTAATTGCTGGATTGAGGCTACTGCTCCAGCATGATTCAATCAAATGATATACCTTAATTGTCTGTTCAAAGTTTGCAAAGGACAAAACTCAAACAAGCAAGGTCTACAGTTCCCAGAAGTAATACACATTTTTTAGGCTTCTGTGAAAAAGGACTTGTATGTTTACCCATATACAAGAACTGAATGTACTGTATATATATAGACAGAAGGTGATCTGATTATCAAAATAAACAACAAAGGAAAGAAAGACATTAGATCATGGGTGTCAAACTCGCCACATCACGTGACGTCACGACTTTTTTTGCATTGCTGGAGCTGGGGTGGGCATGGCCTCCGCATGATGCAACCGGTCCGTGGGCCAGCAGTTTGACACCCCTACATTAGATGCTGAGAGGCAGAGAGAAGCAGGGAACCAAATTACCTCAAAAAACTTAATGGAACATTTTATTAGTAGAGCTTTCAAAAAAAAAAAAAAAACCCTTGGGGAAGGAGTACTAAAAAGCAAAGCTACTAAAAGATGATGCAAACTTATTTCTGAATTACTGTAAATCTGCACTTGCAAGAATGCAACGTGTGTCTGTGTGTGTGTGAAAGAGAATGTCTGTATACTTAGCTCTTTCTATAAACATTTTTGAAACAGCAAAGGGATGCCTTAAATTCTCCCACTGACTTACAGAAACCAAAGAGGATATTTCTTTCCAGTCAGTTTTGACCTCTCATGAGTTTCTTTGGAACAGTACAGCACGGTTGGCCAGTTTACTCCCAGAATTTTTTTTAATTGTCTAACCCTGGAATTTCCTAATATTCCCTTGTCCAAGTAATAGCTAGGTATGACTTGACTTAGTTTTTTACAATCAGCCAAGATCTGATAGGTACTATCACCTATTGGGGTAATACACATTTAATATTTTAAGCCCTTTTAACAGATTGTGTCCAAATTCCTAATTTCTAGGTTTAAATCCTGAGCTGAATGCAGTTCCCAAGTCCACAACTACAACATTCTTAAATGTTTAGCAGGTATTGCAATAGCATGCACTATGTGCTAATGCAGTATGCACCATTACAAATAGCAGTTTGATTACTGTTGTGTGCAACCTTTCTGGTACAAACATTCATGTGATTCATCTAATTTCAAGCGAAAATAAATCAAACCTGAAGCACATCATTTAAGTATGTATCTGGATTTTAGATTTTAGATCAGAGTCTGCACAGCTCTTTCTGCTTTTCATGTAGATATAGAATTGTTCTGGATAGAATTGTTCTGTACGAATAAAATCCTGATCCAGATTAATGACTCAGGCTGGCTGTTTGTTTTTCTATGGCCTTGCTATATTTTCTTTCATTTTGTCATTAATAGAATTAAATGCTTATAAAACTACGTTACATATGCAAGACTAACTGGAATTTTCCACCTTTTTTAAAAAATCCATTTAAAAAAAAAAAATTATAATTCAAGGTGGAAAACATACCTGTATTCCTGACTCTTATTTCCCCTGGGGAAAAAAACAAAACAAAAACCCCTTGAGGGGAGTTGGATTGAGAATGGCTGGTCCAGTCATCCAGCTGACTTCCATGCCTAACATTCTGTCTTCTAGTTTCTAAGCCAGCACCTTAACCACTACACCAAACTGCCTTTTTTCTCTTCTTAAATGGGAGTAGATATACTTTTGTTTAGCAACACTACTTTTCTGATAGGAAAGGTAGGCAATTGTTGCCTAAACCAACCTAATTCAATTTGCAGCAGTTACCACATAGTGAAATCAAAGGGAGCTTTCCTTACAGCCCCGATAGGTCCCATCAAAAGAAACTGCAAACCACTAGAATTAAGCATATTTTCAAAAAGAAAAGTAGTACAGGTACTGGTGGCCAGAGATGTCTTGTTCAAGACAACACAATCTCTGCAGCTGCCTACAGTATCTACGCAACAAATTTGTTACAAGGTCCTCTCCACTTCCTTTTTGAAGAAAAACAGCACTTCCAGAATTACAAGCTTGCATTTTTGCATCAAACCACAATGGTATGTCAGCTGATAATCTCTTGATGGTATCCAGATATCATGAAGTCAAGACTGTTTTCACTACCAGGCCTAGAAGGTCAGTGTTCAAGAAATGTTCCATTTTAATAGATAGTTCAGGTTTGGGTACAGTATCAGGTATTGAGAAGGGATATTTAGCTGTTACATGATGTGGCTATCTTGCTCTTCGGTCAATTCCAAAACGGAAGACATTTCCCTGTTTGAACTTTTGTAACTGGCAGAAATTATCAGAATTTGTGAGAAGTACTTCATTTGCCAATTGTCATGAGTTCAGCAGAAGGATGTCTGTCTTGGCTTGGCCCTTGGTGTTGGCTGATCAGTTTCTGATTAAGTTCTGGCATGGTTCTTTTCTTTGGCCATGGCCACTACTAGTATATGGTGATCATGTCACTTTCACAGAATTGGGCACTATCCATAATTACATGCTGCATTACTTTCCTCTTTATCCTGCCGCTGTCTAGTTTATTGCTGTATGCTCTGACAAACTTGATGAAGATGCTATTTCTTTTGATTTCTATGCTTTTTCTTAAAAGGCAGTGCAAAAGGCTAGTTTTCTCCACAAGCCAGGAAGAAGACTTTAGCTCTGCCTTAGCCTTCAGTGACCTAGAGTGCAATGTTAACTCAACAGTATGTGGGCCTCTCTATTGTGGTTTAATAGCCAAGGTTTATGGCGTAGTACACTACGCAAATCTAAACACATCAAATTTGCAGATGACACTAAACTGGTAGGAATAGCCAACACCCCAGAAGACAAGCTCAGGATCCAAAAAGATGTTGACAAAGTTGAACAATGGGTCCTATCCAACAAAATGAGTTTTAATGTGGAGAAAGGCAAAGTTTTACATTTAGGCAGGAAAAATTAAAGGTTTAAGTACAGATTAGGCGAGACCTGGCTCAAAACAGTAACTGTGAGAGGGACCTTGCAGTCCCAGTGGATGATCACTTGACTATGAGCCAGCAGTGTGCAGCAGCAGCCAAAAAAGCTAATACAATCCTGGGTTGTATAAACAGAGACATAGAATCAAGATCACGTGAAGTATTAATACTACTTTATAAAACCCTAGTGAGACCACACCTGGAATACTGCAACCCATTTTGGTCACCATACTAAAAAAGGATGTTGAGACTTGGAAAAAGTTCAGAGAAGAGCAACTAAGATGATCAAAGGCCTGGAGACTAAAACGTATGAAGAAAGGCTGCAGGACTTGGGTGTGACTAGTCTAAAGAAAAGAAGAGAAAAGAAGAGGGGTCAAATTATTCTCCAAAGCACCAGAGGTCAGGACAAGAAACAATGATTGGAAACTGATCAAGGAGAGAAGCAACCTGGAATTAAGGAGAAACTTCCTAACAGTGAGATCAATTAACGAGTGGAACAGCTTGCCCTCAGAAATCGTGGGCGGCTCCATCACTGGAGGTTTTTAAGAAGAGATTGGACAGTCACTTGTCTGAAATGGTATACGTTCTCCTGCTTGAGCAGGGGGCTAGACTAGAAGACCTCCAAGGTCCCTTCCAGCTCTATTCTATTCTATATCACCCACCATATCACTTTATTAAATGGGGCCAGGAGGGGTTTTTCCCCCTTTCTTAAGCGATAAAATCTGACATTATATGTGGGAAATGCCTTTCAAGCAAAAATGTTTTGCTGGTGAGAGATCCCAGCTTTTCCGCGTGCTTCGTCTGCAGCTCCTGACTGCGGGATCAGGACACCACAATGCAACTCGGGCTCCACGCAGCCTACACAACCTCTAGGCCAGCGTGGCGAAAGAGACCGAAGCTCTTGCACCAACGAAAGGCGCAGATGTTTCCAATCTTTCCCCGCCAAATATAGTGTCCCTGCCTCCCCCTTCCCTTCCCGCCGGTTTGCAACGCCTCGAACTCTGCTCTCCTTGCACGTCTGCCCAGTTTTCCTGGCTCGATCAGAAAGTAACCCACACGGCGACAACGCCAGAGGATTTGCTGGGCATGCTCGAACTCCACCCGCCGCGCCGGAGGAGGGACTACTGTGCCCGCAGAAGCGGAGAGCAGAAACATGCGGACGGATGCCGCTTTGGGTTGGCTCCTACGGCTGTCTTGGGCTGCTCAGCAGGGCAGCATTTCCGGCAGGGGAAGGGCAGCCACGCGGCTTCTGCAGCCCCGGCCGCTGAGTTGCCGCGGTTATTCACTCGGATTCATGGCTCGGG
Organism: Azemiops feae; assembly: GCA_023970755.1. NCBI lineage: Eukaryota > Metazoa > Chordata > Lepidosauria > Squamata > Viperidae > Azemiops > Azemiops feae. The sequence continues at coordinate 2,255,786 of JALGBA010004268.1, read as the reverse complement.
CTCAGTACGACACGGAGCAAAGGGGGCGCCTGCATTCAACCGATTTTCGCCTCTATTTTAGTAAGTAGCTACCGGAGGAAGAGAAGAACGGCGGCGGAGGCGCTGGGATTCCTTTGGAACGAGCCCGGAGGGGGTTTCCCTGACTAATGACGCCTTTTGATGACGTTGTAAAGAGGTGTTGGCCCCACTCCGGTCTTGAAGGCGGGCCTTTCCCTTTGTTGGCCGATGTATAATGTAAGCAGGTGGCTTGGAGAAAAAGTGCCTGGAGCCAAGTTTAGGTGACTTCGGTCGTCTGTTTTGGAGCGGTCTGGAGCGTCTTCCAGTTTTAGTGATGTGAATAATAAAAGTCCTATGCGTGTCTTTGTTCTTCTGGGTAAATGCGGGTGTAAAATAGATCTCCAGGTTAACTCTTGTCCTTGCCTGGAATTATATGATCAAAATTCACATTTTCTCCTAGTCCGTGTAAGCTGTCACATGTCAGATTTGTAATAGAATAAGAATTAAAATAGAATAGAGCTGGAAGGGACCTTGGAGGTCTTCTAGTCCAGCCTCCTGCTCAAGCAGGAGAACCTATACAGTGTCAGATGAATGTCTAGTCTCTTCTTGAAAATCTCCAGTGATGGAGCGCCCACGATTTCTGGGAGTAAGCTGTTCCACTGGTTGATTGTCCTCACTGTCGGGAAGTTTCTCCTTAATTCCAGGTTGCTTCTCTCTTTGATCAGTTTCCAACCATTGTTTCTTGTCCTTCCCTCTGGTGCTTTGGTGAACAACCTGCCTCCCCCCCCCCCCGCCTTGTGGCAGCCCCTCAGATACTGGAACACTGCTATCACTGTTCTCCCCTATTTCTTCTTTTCTTTAGCCAAACCCAAGTCCCGTAGCCGTTCTTCATATGTTTTAGTCTGCAGGCTTTTGATCATCTTAGTTGCTCTTCTTTGAATTTTTTTTTCCAAATTCTCAACATCTTTTTTGTGATATGGTGACCAAAATTGGCTGCAGTATTCCAGGTGTGGTCTTACTAGGGTTTTATAAAGCGGTATTAATACTTCACCTGATCTTGATTCTATGCCTCTGTTTATACAACCCAGATTTCCCGTGCGGCAGCTATATAACAATTTAGAGTGAGCGGGCTGTCCCAGTGAAAGCTAATATTTATGTACGCATAAATGTAGGTCTAGCTAAGGCTGAAATGTGTCTGCTGCACCCGTGGTTGCACTTCCACAGATTCCTTTAGCTGAATATGGGAGTGAATTCAGTTGTACAGTCCTGAACTTTACTGCATTTTCCTCTTTACTGTCTCCTGAAATGAAAGACATGGCTGGAATATCCTTGGGAATAGTGTTGAGTTACAGAGCGGATGGAAAGAAAGACTGGTGGAAATGGGTATTATCTCTGATAATAAGGATGGTGCAGCACTTTAGGATCCGTCTTGACCCATGAATTACATTATCACTATCCATTCCTTACTTTCAATTTTGTAAGGATGACAGAAGATCAGTTAATGGTTTCATCTGTATATCTAGCACCACCCTAAGCCTGTAGTCCAGTTTGCTATTCTAGACAAGACAAGAAATCATGGTAAATTAAAGAAATCCTGATTTGTTTCTGCCAAGAAGGAAACTCAAGCTTATTTTGGGTAATTAAATAAAACAGTGATTGTCTTAAAATGGCCAACGTGTATATTTGAACATGGCCAATGTGTTTATTTTAGCTAAACAAATAGTCTCTGTAGTTAAACACTACAAGTTCTTTTAAGATGAAAGCAGCTGAAATGCTCCTGGGTTTTTTTCTGTTTGCACATAATTTTATTTCCTCTTGCAGAAAACTCAAAAGGAAAATACATTTCCCCATTCCATGACATCCCTCTGTTTGCTGATCCAAATGAGGTAATTAAATATAAAAAAATATCCTTTTTGTTGAAGTACTGACTCTATTCAGCACCAAGAAAACCGGGTGTGAATTAAATCTCTGGACTTCTAGTTTTTCGTTACTGCAATCATATAATCTTTAATTATAATTAAAGTTTGATATGGCAAATATTGAGTTCTAAAATATATTCCCACATTTGAAAATGATAGAAATCAAATGTGTAAAAGTCTTCATCCCATGTCAGGCTTTTATTAGCATTACAGCAAATTGATTTTCTTTCCATTTGCTTATATCACCCAATGAAATATTTGTTTTGAAAAGCTAAATTTTGATTTGCTGTAGTCAAAATAGTGGAGGAAAGCCAATTTATTTAAGAAGATCAGTCCTCAACTTTACTAACACATGTGCTTCTCCAATCATTTCAGAAGTACACATTAAGACAATGTGCCATGCCAGAATTTATCATCTGGCAGAAAACCATCTTATCAATCACAATTCCAAGTTTAGTTCCTCATTTTGCCTGCACATTGAGGCAAAGAAGGAACAAGTTTTGACACTGCTTTGCTTTTGCTTGTGCAAACCTAATCAGCTTTCAATACATTTTGCAGCCCATCTTAGTTGCTAGTGATCACAGTTTGAGAAATCTTGTTTTATCATTAGGTGATTCTGAAAAGATACTGTTTTGATAACCGGACTACAAATTTTATGTAAGCAAACCTTCCTTGGTTTTAGCTAAGTGTTGTAGAAATGCAGCCGCTGGGAATTATAGACCATAGTTCATAGCCTGATATCATGTGTAAATCTAGTCATTGTTGTATATACTATGATTAGAACAAATTATGATTTGTGTGACTTGTAAAAAGGATAGCAGACTTATTTTTTTAGGGTTTGAATTTGGTAATTTTTGACAGACTATTTCACTTAGTATCATATTTTAGATCTGCATATTTGTGAATGAACACTGCTTCTACCTTGATTTCTTGCACAGGATGAGACGGTTCCTGCAAAACGATCAAAGAACAATGGAAATGAGGTGCGATTGCAGACCCTTTTTTAGATTATTTACAATGTGATTTGTAAGAAATTTAGATGATGACTTTTTTATCAAAGCTGAGCTTTTATATTCTACAGCTTATTCCATTTCATGCATTAAAATATGTAAATTGGAGCCTTCTTTCTTTGATGGAGTTATGACGATAATCGAAAGTTATATGGATTAGGGTGTTAGATTTTTATGATTTTATTTTCTAATTATTAAATATTGTGCATCATCATGGATAAATGGAAGTAAGTGGTAAACAAGGCATTATAATCATTTCTTAAATTCTGTAACCTCTTCAGCAGTGCCTATTGTTTGGAAGAAGAATGGTGACTTCTCTAGTTTTATAGCTGAGATGGGCATTTTGTTGTTGTACTGACCATTCTTTGTTTCTTTTTTTTTTTTTGGTGGGGGCGGGGAAATAGAATTCTAAGAGTATTCATCCTGTCATCTATCCATTGGAACCCAAAAAATACAACTTTGCTCCCATGGTAATCTGTGATGATATTGTGCTTAATCCACATCAAGTACTCGTGTATTTATCATACCCAATATGATTTGATGGTCCTCTTTTGTTCTTAGTATTTGTTTTCATAAAAAGATTAGTAGCTGAATTATTCAGAAAAATAAAGTCCATGAAAACAGGCATTGTTGTTTCTTACTGAACCCTGGACATTATATAATGCAATAGAAAATTCAAAATATAAACTACATGGAAGGAAGATCTACTTAGGGACAGCTAAGTTTTTCTCTTTGGCTGTTGTATCCCTCTACCTTGCAAACTTAAGATGTGACTCAGAAAGAGAGAGAATAATTTATCTTCTATAGATCTGAAGAAGAAAACAGCTTTTGCTGGGTAGTACATTGTATATGCTAACCTTTTTGATATTTTTTTAAATTTTGATTTTCTTTTTTCCTGCTAGGTTGTATTTAATATGATTGTAGAAGTGCCTCGTTGGACAAACGCTAAAATGGAGGTAATTTGAAAACGTTACTCTAGAACATGGGTCGGCCAGCCGAAGCATCCAACGAGCCGCACGGACCCGTTTCCCTAAAAAAAAAAACCCCTGGGAGCCGCGCCGCCCGCGCATGCCCGTTCGCGCATGCGCACCCGCACGCGCACCCGTTCGCGCATGCGCACGCGCACCCGTTCGCGCATGCGCACCCGCCCGCGCACGTTCGCATGCGCTGCCCAAAATGGCGGCGGAGGCTCCGGAGCCGCAGGTGATCCCTCAAAGAGCCGCATGCGGCTCCGGAGCCGCGGGTTGCCGACTCGTGCTCTAGAAGATTGTAAAGCAGCTTGCAAATAAAAGAAGGGAAAGTTGCAGCAAAGCATTGTATGAGCAGCAATCCAATCATAGTGTCTTTCAAATATCAGATATTTACCTTTTTTAAACTGATGCCCTCCAAATGTCTTAACAGATGTTCTAATAAACTATGATGTTTGGACTTGGGAAGCACCCATACAAGTTGGATGAATAATATCCTTTACATTTGTATCCAGTGCTTGAATGGCATGTTCTGAAGATTTGACTATTGTATATTTGAAAGAGAAATCTTCATGCTATTGTTTCTTCCTAGACATAGGAAGGCATAGCAGTTGGGGAATGTCTTTGAAGTGTTTGATGCTACTCTTCTTTATATTTAACACACAAATGGAAGATAGCTTTTGAATTGCTCCCTTGTCTGTTATGAGTAGTGACTTAACATGTGCTCTCACAGTGGGACTAAAGAAACTGTATGGTATCATTCCTGTGCACAAAATAATTGTGTTGTTCAGAACATGGAACAACCAATCCTACTTAAAATATTTTGTCAGGTTATTTTGAGTAGTTCATGTTGCAGTTGAACAAAACTGAAAATATTTCCAATGTCCCTCCACAGAGAACAATGGAAATTCAAAATAAACTACGTGCTTTTTAATCAAATGACTGCAAATATAATGGAGTGGTAACCTATGCTGAGTGCTACTTACTTCCAATCTATGAAAAATTACTTTAAAAATCTTTTAATATTAATGATACAGTTTCCCAGGAATTTCCCGTGGATAGTTCCTATCCAGTTTCCCACTGTCTGAATATTTCTCCAAACTCAGGAATTAACAATGTATTATTATTTCATGTTTGTCACGCTCATTAAGTCTTCTTCCAAATCTCACCCAAAAGCTCTCTTTAGTATTCTACTTTAATATTCTTGAATTCTAGAAACTAGAATAGTGAGAAATTCCCATCTGCAGATCCATGGTTTTTTTTCCTTAGGTTACAAACATCATTTAAGTATTCTGTTTTTATCTTCTACTTTTAGAAATTAACTAAATAATAAATTGAAATATAAAGTCTGAACTGTGTTGAGTTTTTTTCAATCTGGGAGTAAATAGTTGAGCCATTTATTCATAATCTCTCTCAATTTTTTCCCATCCTGTTTTATATTACCTTCAGATTGCCACCAACGAGCCACTGAATCCTATTAAGCAAGATGTAAAGAAAGGCAAGCTGCGATATGTAGCAAACGTTTTTCCCCATAAAGGCTATATTTGGAACTATGGGGCCCTCCCACAGGTAACGTTTTGGGATTTCTTCATTTATGAAATTCATAATTTCCCTCTGCTTTTTTCTCAGTTACATCCCTTCATATATCCTATGTATTTTAAAAGTGCAGAATAGTGTAAGGAAAACATAGACACTGGTTCGGTAATAAATTGAGAATGAGGGAATGTTCCGCAAGCCGCATTCAAAATAGAATTGAGTTCAAAATAGAACATATACCTCAATGTGATGCTCTCTCATTATCAAAATGGGAAAAAGAGAACTTTGAGTATAAACTGAATTTAGCCTAAAGTCATTTTTTTGCAAGATGCATTTGTAGTATGGACCAATTTTTTGGCAGCTAAGAAATAATGTAAAAAAAGGAAATGGTGTCTTCTTTAGCCTTCTTGAGCTTCATTCCTAATTGTATTATTAGAATGACATAATAATTTGAGATTTAATTGGTATTTGCATCTGAAAGTTGATGGATCCCCTTTATTGGCCCACTGCCTTTGTTGGCCCACTGCCACTGCAGTTCTTGGAATTCCCAAATAGTGCAGAATTCTGGGAATTGTAGTCCTGATTTATCCAGAGGATGCCAAGATTTGAGAAGACTATTCCATCTTCCAACTATACCAGGAACATAGAATCTTTGGACCTCTGGATGCTTTTGAAATACAACTTATAATAGCATAGAGTTGTGGGGATCCATAGAGGACATCAAGTCCAATCTTCTGGTCAGTGCAGGAAACCAGATTAAAACATACCTGATAGACGGGTGTCTTGTCTGCTTGAGAGAGGGGAGCTCAGCATTTCACTTGGTAACCTTTTTGCTGTTAGAAAATTTTGCTAATATTTAACTGGAATCTGCCTTCCTATAACTTAAATCTGTTATCCATTTTTCTACACTTTGGCCTCAATTCTCTGGGTGACAGCCTTTCAGATGTTCATTCAAGTATTCCTCTCCTTGTCTTTTCTTAAATATAGACATACCTAGTTCTATTAGACTCTTTTCACAAGACTTAGTGACAGCTTCCCTGATCATTCTTATTGCTATTTTCTGAATTTGTTTCAGTTTTTCTGAGTGCAGCTCAAATACAGTTTTGAAGCCAGTCTCCTAACTGTTACCGTATCCTATTCAGCTCATACTTAAGTAGATCTTACTCAGAATACCATGGGTTATTTTGTCTCATGCTTAGTTGAAGTGAAAACATATTATGTCCCCAGAATTCCACCAGCTGTTAAGAAGATTACCTGATCAAAAAGTGACATGAAATTTGTTTGGAAGTTTAATTCTTGACAAATCTGAAAACTGACTTGGGAAACCATTTGGTAACCATTTTGAAAATGTTAACAGATCAATCGTTTTACAATCTGCTCTTACTTTTCCAAATATTGATGTCAGAATGATGGTCTATATCAGCTTCTAAAGACAGGAAAACATTTGTCTTTCCCCAGTAATCTGGTCTTTAATACATTTGCAGATTTGTTAAAGTTAATATAGATAGAGGTTTGCTCAGACCATTGGCCATGAAAATGTGTACTTATTCAGTCACAGTAGGTATTCCCTGACTATTTCTGTGCTCAAGCTGAAATTCTCTTCTTTAAACTAGCTTTAAACAAATGTCTGCTGGAACATCTATATATCTATATATATATATATATTAAAGATGACTGAGGTAAAATAACAAATGGATACTGTAGTTCCTAGTTGTTTGTTATACTTTCATCACATAAAAAACTTGACCCTCCCCTCTCAGAATGTCAATAATTTGTACAAATGAACCAAGCAATAATAACCAACTTTAAATGGTACAATTTATTTCCTTTTTTCCTCCCCTACAGACTTGGGAAGATCCAAGGCATACAGATGGTAATACAGGATGCTGTGGTGACAATGATCCTATTGATGTTTGTGAAATTGGTGCCCAGGTCTGTCTGAATTACAGAAGCATACTTTAGTTGTTTAAACCATTTGTTTTCTAACATAGCGATGAAGCTTGCTGATTATCTGGTTCTACAACTGGACACAAGTCTCCAGACAATTAATTCTTTGTTTTTTCAAAGAAACTTGACAGGAGAAGATTTTGACAACATGGCTAGATTAGAATATTACAGGCTAGATTAGAATAAAGCTTCAAACTGATTGATTGCTCATCTGATTGCCCACTACAGTGCAAAAAGTAAACAACTACTCTGTATTCCTTAGGTAGGGGTCCCCAACCTGTGGGCCGTGGCCCATACTGGGCCATGGCTTACTGGCCATTGGGCTGCCTGAGTGGCTGGCTGATGTGCATGTGTTTGCGCACATGTGCACAGGTGCATAGTGGGGCCTGTGCACATAGGCCCCACGGGCGCGAGTGGGGCATTCACAGCCCCACACCCACGAACGTTCCCATGAGCATTGCAATTGTTCGCAGCCCCACTCTCACCAGCATCATCACAGGTGTTCGCAGACCCTTCTTGCATGAGTGTTGCAGATGTTTGCAGCCCTACTCATGCGGATGTCTTTGCAAGCATCGCAAGTGATCACAGTCCTACTCGCATGAGCATCGTTGCGGGCGTTCATGGCCCCACTCACATGAGTGTCGCTGCAAGCATCATGGGCGTTCTTGATCCCACTCGTGGAAGCAGTGCTGCGAGATCGTGGGCGTTCGCTGTCCCATCCACACAAGCATTGCCATAAGCATTGTAGGCATTCGCAGTCCCACTCGCACAAACGCTCATGGCCCCACTCGCACAAGCAATGGATGTTCATGCACACTCTTGTGGGCACAAGCATTCACCCTCCCACAAAACCATCCATTCTTTCCTCCTCTCCCCCGCTCTGGACTGCCAACCCTCAAAGGTTGGGGATCTCTGCCTTAGGGTTTAAATGCCTGGCTGTTTAGTGGATCATTTGGTAGTTTGAAGCAGTTATCTTTACATAATGATCTTCTCTAGACTCAGAGTGGTGGCTTCAGCCTTTATTCCTTTGAATCAGTTGAAATATAAAATCTTGGATACAGTTTTACTGTAGAAAAACGCCACCTGTAATAAAAACATGCTGTGTAACCTTGATATCAGAATGCTCTCCTTCAAGGTGTTAACCAACTATGTTTTCCTCCTGAATTTTCTTCCTCTCTCCTTTTGTATCCCATCCTATCTCAACCTATTTTCAGTTCTGTTCCAGCTGATTTTCAACCTTAAATAGTGTCTTGGAAACAAATTGTGCAGCATCTTCTATGTTTTAAGGTTCGGACACTTGGTGAAGTTGTTAAGGTGAAGGCCCTTGGAATTATCGGTCTTATCGATGAAGGAGAAACTGATTGGAAGGTCATAGCTATCAGTGTGGATGACCCACATGCTGAGAAAATCCATGGTAAGAATTGTTTAATAGTAATGGAGAATAATAATCAATTCTGTCTGGTCTACGTACCCAATCTCTTTAAACTGTCATGGCTTTGTCTTTTAGGGACTTTTGGATATGGCATTCTGCAGGGTGCCAAAGATTTCTAACTAAGTGACTTCAGCCTCCCACTTCCATTTTTAACTGCTTGATCCTTTTGGGTGAATTTTTCTGTTTCTTTCTCTAAGCATTAAACCACTGGGAGCTCCTATCTCTCTTGCTTGTATCCTAGGCAACATCTCCTCCCTTTTACCTCAAAATCATTCCTACATTCCATTAAACAGGGCCCATGGACATCCCTTCCCCATGCTGTCTACCATACCTGCAGCTCCAGATGACAGTTTGACGTTTTACATTTTAAAAAATGCATTTCAGTTTGAAAAATCAACTTTTAGTGACCCTATAGGGAAAAGACACCCTTGAGGTTGAGGGCTGCACTTGGACTTTAGGTTTAAATAAATAATTATATGCCAAAAAGTAGGATAAGGAAGTGGGTATAATGACAATCCCTAATTTTAACTTAAAATAATGATTACTTGTGACTTTAATTATTTAATCCCCATCATACATACACTTGGTTTGAAGGCAACTTTTGCAGGGAGCTTGAAAACAAAGCTTTCAGTCTGTGTATACCGATCTGGATTTTCTAAGTGATTTCTTGAATTATACAGAATGCATAGTGCAGATTAGTATTCATTCCTTTGGTTGGACAGATGCTTTACTATCCTAAATCAGTATCATTAATTGGATTAGCATACTAAAGTATACTTAAGCTCAGTGTGTTTTATGAACTATTGTGATTTATTGTTTAATACACTTTATGTAACAGACCGTGGTTAGCTCAGACCATTCCACAGACCATGGCTGAACAAAAGGTTGTTGCATTCTGTGTTTCAGAATAGATGATTTTTAGATGTGTTTAGTTGCTCTGGAGCTTCTTAAATCCCTTGCCATGGAGACGAAAATAAGTGGCTGTGTCTCCAGACACAATTTTGGAACACAGCTTTTTAAGAAAGTATTTGCATTACAAGGTGCTTAATCGGTAGTCAGTTTATCAAATTTTCCAGTCTGCTTCATCCAATCTATCTTCACTTTGTATAAGAGTGTGATTGTTTTTATAATCCAGTGTAAGCTAAATGCATTTAACAATTACTAAATTATATTCAAAATTTTTGCATGGTATTTCTGTATGTAACACTCTGTGTAAGTAGAGGATTAAATCTGTAACCCATGCACTTGGGTTTTCATGAGCTCATTAATTGAAATATTTATGACAGATTTATTGCTGTATTGGAATCTTGTACATGTATATTTAGAATGGTGGATTTGGAAGAAGTTGTTATTTAACTTTGATTTTTATGCATTTTTATCCTATTGCAGATATTGATGATATCAGGAAGTTTTTCCCAGGTTACCTTGAAGCTTCAGTTAACTGGTGCAAACTATATAAAGTCCCAGATGGGAAGCCAGAAAATAAGTTTGCTTTTAATGGGACATTTAAAGACAAGGTGAAAAATTGGTTACTTTTAAGATGATAAACTTACTTTATGAACAGTGTATTCTCTGGATAAATGCTCTGTAAGATCCTACAGAATCCCAATCAAGAATATGTAAGGAAGCCAATACTGCAAAACATTTCATAGTAATTCATAATATTTTTCTTCACTTCAAAATATCATGGAGGTACAAATAAAGCCATTCTTTTGTCAAAACATCTCACATGTTTTCGTCTATATTTTTTTGAATCTCTGATAGCCCTATGAAATATGAACAGTCTTCTGTAAAGGATCCTCAACTTCATCACAACAGGAATGGGCAACTTGTAATCTGAATGCAGTCCTTGTAGCATCTGAGGTCTCACTGAGGGATATTCAGTGACAAAATGATCCAATTTCAATAGTGCTATTTTTTACTAAACCCTCCCCTGCATAAGATTGCAATACAAGACTGTCAGAAGTTAAAAAAAATTATTCTCTTCTTAAAAGATTCTGAAAAGATTTTTTTTAAAGGCCAAAGAAACATCTTCGGATATTGGCTGGTTGGGAGATAAGAGTTTTAGCTTCTGAATTACAAAGAATATTCTGGAAATAATGAGGAATAACATATCTCCCCCAGTTGCAGTAATTTTCTAAGACTGCCTGAGGAAAATCTGGTGATTTTACAGTGCAATTTCAATACAAATGAGTTTAGGGATAGGGAGAACTTTGGTTTTCAGGTAGTTACTAGAGACCAGAGTTCTCACTACTCACAAACTCACTTGGTAAGATATCTTCTGTGACTTTCCTTGAAAGTTTGAGCTTTATGATCACCTGTGTTCCTGACTGTGGTGGTGGTGCAGTGGTTAGAATGCTGTATTGCTGGCTAACTCTGCCCATAGCCAGGAGTTCAATCCTGACCAGCTCAAGGTTGACTCAGGCTTCCATCCTTCCAAGGTTGGTAAAATGAGGACTCAGATTGTTGGGGATAATATGCTGACATTTATAAACCACTCAGAGAGGGCTGTAAAACACTATAGAGCAGTGTGTAAGTCTAAATGCTATTGCTATTTCCAAATATCTCTTATCCTGAATTGTTTGGCTCCAGCCATGGTCTCCTGGCTCTTCTATGACCTTATTTAGATGTTTTCCAAGATATCAGCCAAAGAACTGATATTTTTAACTTCAGCATATGCTGAGCAGCCTTGCTTTAAACACAGCCAAAATAAGAATATAATTCATGAGTTTTTGTTTCAGCAGTTTTTCTAAAAGCAGTTTTTCAAGTCTGGAAAAGTTAAGCAGAGTTACTTTTTTCTCAGATAAAGTGTAGCCCCCACTGATTTACATAAACCATCTTAATATGTTCTCTTGTTATGGAATGCACACTGTCATTATTGACTTCCCCCCTTTCTATTTCATGATGGTGGGAGATGCCAGTTACTGATAGCTGAAAGCTTTGAAGTTTGGAGGTCAAGTAGGTATTAACATTAAAAAAAACAGGAATGATTAAACAAAATTTCAAGTTTCAGATTTAATCTTTATCTTGAGTGTTCTTAAAGTTCTCTTTTTTTACATTTTTGACAATTATAATACCTAGCCAATGTTTTCTTTTGTCTCTTCTCCTCTCAATGTTGTTTTAAATAGGCATTTGCTTTGGAAATCATCAAGTCCACCCATGAATGCTGGAAAGCTTTGGTTCACAAAAAGTCTGACGGAGGAGCCATAAAATGGTATGCATCTATCATTGTTTGGTCAAAATCCAATTTAATTAAGGTAACGTCATTCCTAAGTGATGCGGTCATAAAGCATAATGTTACACCATCACTCCAATGTACAATGGCAGTTGTGACAGTTATGGTTGCCTTCATTAAGCAAATCCTGTGCAGTAAAGCCACGACATTATATGATCACCATTTGTGATCTTCTGTTGGTTTCCTCATTGACTTTGCTTCTCTGCAGTGATGGTTGCAAATAGCAATCACATGGCCGTAGGACACTATGACTATCTGTCAAGTGCCCAGATCACAATCATGTGATCACAGGATGCTATGATGACCACAAATACAAGGAGCAGTCATAAGACTTGTTTGCTGTAACTTTGCATGGCCACTGAACAAGTACATCTTTATCATAAAGAAATACTTTACTTTTTGTTTTGTCCTTTCTGAACGAGCCCTGATTTCTTGGTAAGTAAGCCATTCCCAAATGTATTGGATTCCTATTATTTCATTAGAGTTTTCTCACAGAAATTGAAGATAATGTTAACTTTTCTGGAAAGGGTCTTGGGATTTTTTTAGTATTCTTTATTCTGGCTGGGGTAATAAGAAATCATGGATGTGACTCAGGACTTCTTAAAGGTAAGAGTAAAGGGAACAGCCTATCCTGCATATGTCTCAGGCACAGTAATTCCCTTTTTTCTTTCAGCTGCCTCATAATCAATGTATTTAGGAATGGCTTGTTCCTATTGTACAATGGCAGTATTTCCCCCTGCTTCAATTAAAATATCAAGAACAGAGTCTTAGGGATAAACGTTTTCAGTTTAGAAAGTACAAGTAATCAGGGTGGCTGTAAAAATCTGTGTAATGGAGGAAGGGGAGAAGAGAAGGGAAGAGAGACCATAAAAATGCTACATTAGTTAAGAAGTGTTATTTTTATTTGAAGACCTTCCAAGAATTGGAGGCCAGAGCTCAGCATGGGGTTCATTCAGAGACGCTTAGTCCAAGCATTTGATTATTGATCAAAGTAGGTAACATGCATACGACTGAATTGTTAAACTGCTGTTTATACATTTACCTGGCAATAAGTCTGGTTGAAATCAGTTATATAGTAAAACCTCCATTTGGACCTCCATTTAACAGTCTTTGGGTGTCACAGACAAATGAATCTAAAGATCTGCCCAGAATAATAGATAAAATTAATCAGGATCAAGGTTTAACTGAAGTTTATGATGCTGGTAAGATTGGGAATTGGGAGGGTCAACAGGAAGACTGATGGCAGCAGCAGGATATATTGTGCTATGACAGTGATTCTCAAGCTTTTCTTCACCATGGACTCCCTTTAAATACCTTTTGTGGCCACAGACTATGGCCACGGAACCCCAAGACTTAACTCAAGATTTAAATCATAACATTTCTTCAAGCCTTCGGTGACCCCTTGTGATGACATCGCGGCCCTCCCCAGGGATCTGTGGACCACAGGTTGAGAACCACTCTGCTATGACATTGTTGTGGGAGGATATAGGCTTGGTGAAGAAAAGAAGGGGTCACACTGTCCTCGCAGTTGTCAGACATCTGAAGTAGCACTTGGAGGTGACAAAATAATACATAAGGGTACCCTCAGCTTGTGCTTTATAGCAAGCTGGTTTCTCACACATGCACAAAAGAACCTTTTAGATTTAAGATAAATGGACCTCTCTTTCTGTCCACAGGTCCACTATGTCAAATTTTATTGTATATACTTTTTGAATAGCATGCATAGAATTGCGGTTTGGACTTTGACTCAATTTGCAAGAAAGCAAAATCTTCCTAATTATGATTTTTCAGATAGTAAATGAAGATCTGGGGAGGAAAAGGGCAGGACAGATGAGATTTTGAAATGTGCAAGCACAGTATGTGTATATCAGAAAATATTGTGGTTTGTGGCAGTGAAAACAGAGTGTTGGTTTAGATGCCATTTCAAATCACAGTTGCCTCTTGCCTGGGACTTGATGCATTACAGTGTACAGAAATTGGTTAGATCTTGGTTAGATGTTTTGGTTGGAAATCTCATCAGCTCCAACCAGTCGTGGTCTTGGGCTTTAGCCAAAACATCTGAAATACCTAAAACTGCCTACATTTGAGTTTGTGCAATTTCTCACTTAAAAATCAAGTTCTGTTTTGATCTTCTGCTTGGTTTTTAATAAGAGACTATGTAAACCACAAAGTATGTGCAGAGTCATCCAGTTTAATTTATAAACTTTCCATGTTAATTTATAAACTTTTGTCCATGGGACAAAAATAATCTCAAACCCTGGATAGCATTTACTGTTTTGCACATGTACAGCTTATTTTGTTCTTTCCTTATCTGTGCTCTAAATAACAGCTGTTTTCACCACTCGTCAAGTCTTAATAATTGTGTTCTCTTTTCAGCACCAACCTTCTGGTGGGCACTAGCCCATATTGCTGCAATGAAGAAGACATTCAAGCTATTGTGCAATCTGTAAGGGAATTTATACATTGTTTTTCTTTCGAGTCCCCTTTTCAATATTGGTCATAGGCAATTGAGAGTTAATGCTCTTATAATCCAAAATGCTAGCTTGGAAATTAAATACTAGATGCAGGTTTCTCATGATCTTGGAGGCTGAGGTCAGTATGGAAAAGAAGGAAGCAGAGAGGAATGTGTAATAAGCATTAATTTTTTGTGCAATATAAAACACATTTTTCCCATTTTTATCAACCAGCATTCAACAATATTAGATTCATTGTTATCTTTAAAAGTAAAACAAGAACTAAAAGTACATATGCCTGTTTATATCCTAAAACATTTCCACACATATATAATCACCCTAAAACTGCAAATGGTGATCTTGCATCAGTAAGGTTAAGTATTTTTCAAAAGCCTTAGCTATTTAGAAAAGCTGCCTTTTAACTATTAATGAACTAAAACATCCATTTGTTACTCTCAAGTCATTTCAGTTCTTCAAGTGGAGCAAATGTGATCTGAACTTTTTTCTTTTAAAAAAATATTTTTTTGATGAGCTATTTTCCATTTGCCTTTTTCACAAGAGTGAACTTTTAAAAATCGCTTCTGAAATGGCCTAAACTCATTCTGTTTTCAGGGCCAATTTTCTAATTTTTTGAAGAATTATTAGAGTTCAACTTTAGGAGCCCATCTAGTACTAGAAACTGCAAACCACATATTCAGGATCCAAAATACATACAGCTGGTGTTTGTTTGTTTTCCTGCATAGATAGACTTTTGTACTAATTATGTTAAGCTGTAACATTTTCAAAAGTGAGATGAAGCTTCAAAGGAAACAGATTTTAATATCATTCAAAGAAGACTATTTAAAGAAACAAGCCACAACAACAACAACAAAATAATTTAAATCCCAGAAGGACCTGAGCTTTTATTTTTTTTATTTTTAATTCTATTCTATTCTATTCTATTCTATTCTATTCTATTCTATTCTATTCTATTCTATTCTATTCTATTCTATTCAGAAGATGTGTGTATGTATGTATGTACAGTATGTATGTATGTATGTATATCTCAAATTATTCTTTGCAAAGCCTTTCACAGAAGCACTTAGTTTCTCTGTAATTAAAGCCAAGTATATATAAATGAATTGATTGTGGTGTTTTCCTGTATTTTTATCCATCAGATTTTTGTCTCTTTGCTGTATTGAATTTTAATCTACAGACTCTTAGATTACAAACTATATCAAATTTTGTATTACCACCTCTCTTTTTGTAATCTGTACACCACCATGCATTCTACAAAATAATTTATTTCTTTTCTTTAGGCTCCACCATTTGTGAAAGAGCCTTCTGTTTCCAAAGAAGGTGAGAACTATTTTCAGATTGTTTGAATGTGTCCTAACAAGTACTTACAATTCATATTGAGTTTTAGATGATCTACAGAACAGGTTCATTGTTCTATAGAGAACTGTGATGTAGACGCCAAAGTATGTGCATATCTCTGTATATCTGTCCTGGACCATATGAACTCTCTGACCTCTAATGTATCATTGTCTGTTAGCCAAAACTATCCTATAGAGCTACTGAGAATAAAAGGAGAAGGGAGGGCTGAGTGTATTGCCCTGAGCAACTGGAAGAGAGGAACAATAGGATATCATTCTATAATTATTAAGAAGTAAACCACTGTGGTTTCAGTGGGATTCTCAGTAGAATACCCTCTCTTAAGTTAAGTGTACCTAGGTTGTAAATGTGTAAATCCAAAGGTGTTTCTTAACAAATAATTATGCATGGAATAGTTTAGGATTAGGGATGAACAGAAGAGTTCATATTCTCAGCCACCCATGAGGGTGTGTGTGTGTGTAAGAGAAAGAGAGAGAGAGAGAGAGAGAGGGATTATTATTTATTCCAATTGATTGCGATATTTTCAGCAATTATTTGTATAATCGTAGCATAATAAATATAAAGTTAGCTTTTAACAGGATCTGTGTATTTTTTTTATTGAATAGAGCTCTGTTGGAGTGAGTTAAATGTTCAGAAACTGTTTTGCTGATGGAATGTAGCCTTTTCAAGAATTAATGAACGTTTACTAACTGAAGTTTCAAAAGTGATTTTTCTGCAGGCTTTTAAAACAATTAAATCCCTTGTGATGTTGTTGTTTTGTGTTACCAAGCATATATAAAAGTAAATCCTATCAAAATCACTGATGTTTCTACCATGTGCATAGAATTATAATTCTATGCACATGGCAGAAACCTCAGTGATTTTGATGGGATTTACTTTTTCAGTTGGGTAACTTTGTCAAATATGCTAAATGTCTGGAGTGCAGGAGCCCAGGAGCCTCAGAGCATCAAATTGAATGCCTCATCTTCATCCAGATGCTATCCAGATGTATTTACTACCAATACACATTTGGAAAGTGCTGACTTGGGTAAAACTGGATGTGGCATCTCAGTAGATAGATTATCAAAATGAAAAAGTGATATCAAATCTCATTTTTGGAAACATTATCTCCTATTCAATTTTGTTTTTTGATACTGCTACAGATGGAATTAATTGTCATTTTGAGGCATAACTTTAAGGGCAAGTTATCAGCAACTAGACACATGCAGTGTAATGTTCAATGTGGGGAAGAGCAGTCTAGAAGATAGAATTTAATGCTATTGCAAAAGATATAAAAGAGATATACATGTAACTTGGGAGTTAATTATCATGCCAGAAAAATAATTTTCAAATTTATTCTTGTTTCCTATTGCTTGACTAAGCAAATAGAAAGTATAAAAAACAGATAGCTTTTTACAAACCACACTCAAAATACCTCACAGACTTTTTATGCTATTATATGTACGTTGGGATCCAAAGGATTTGTAAATATAGTGCCTTCCTTGTTTAATGAACATTCATAGTTATGATGATGATAAAAGGTGATAAAAGGTAAATGTGATAAATTTTCACATTTACAACTGTTGCATGTCTGTAAAGCAAAAGAAAGCTGAAGTAAGATAATAAGCACAGTCAGTTTCACTTAGTGACTGCTTTGCTTAATGACCGAGTTACCACTCTCAATTGTGGTTGCTAAACAAGGACTAGGTGTACTGTATGTGGTAAAACATGGTGTTTGAATATTCATTAGAATGATATACAAAACAACATGAGATCACACTCTTTCCTGTGTATACTCTATAGAATAATAGTGATTTGGATTTTGAATTCTTATAGTCCAAACTTTTTATAATTGTTAATAATTGATAATTAATTGTCATTTTTTATCATAGTTGATAAATGGCATTTTCTTGGACAGTGAACACTACTGTTTGAAATCATGTTACAAGATTGTATCTCAACTTTGTCTCTCTTCCCTGGGTCTCCATCCCACCCTACACCACTTTGCACTTGCGTGCACACACTTCACTGAAGATATACAACTAAAGCCACCGATGACTGGAATCCAATGCACTGTAGATTTTCTGTCCTGTAAATAAAATGGATTTTTACAATTTTCCTCTGAATTGTACTCTATCATTAATAGATACAACTCAGCAAGTGATATGGACACTGTTTGTGGAGCACTATTTTAGATCTGGAATATGAATTGCAGGGGATTAATATGAATAAAGCTTTGTTAATAATGGTTTATGAATAAAGCACATTGGCTGGTTGTTGCAAAGGGTTAATGAAGTACACTTCAGAGTACTTATGATCTGTATGAGAGTTAAGCAGCATCTTAAATCTTAATCACTGGAATAACAGCTTCTTGTGAACTATTAGGACAGAGGTTGTTTTATAGTTACTGTAGAAATGCAAACACAGAACACTAAACATTTCATAATTCTGTGTGAAGTTTTCTTTACATTAAAGTTCAAAAATACATCCTTATGTAAGATTACAGGTTCAACTGAGGTCTGCATAAGATTATACCAAGATTTTACTGTAAGAAAGGCCTTGCCACCAAGAAACTGTTCTTCTCAACTACAAGTGGGTGGTCCTAAATTGAGAGAATTAAATATGTTTAACATTAACTCAATAATTAAATTTGGCAATAATTTAGTATTCTATACAGGGTAGTTATTTATAGAATCAAACATTAAACAGGAGAGGAAAAATGGTTCATTGCCTTGTCTTATAAAGATGAATAACTAAGCTGAAACAAAGATATATACAAAGAAGAATGTGATGTTCAAACAGTATGCCAAGACATGACTTACTTAGGAGGTAACAAGGAACTCTGGGTTCCCTCATTCCATGACAATTCTTCCAGCCAAAGATGACTAAGGGCATTGGATTTAGACAGCCCAAGTCAAACTAAGGGTCTCTGGAAATTAATTAAGTTTCTGATCAGAAATTAACTAATTCCAAGACAGAAATGAGATTCTCAAAGGACCTGCAATTTTGCTTTTCAGTCCCCCCTGAAGAGGTCAGGAACTTTATCAAACTGGGCCTGGGTGTTTTTTTGAACGTTTGCAATGACACAGTTTAGGAACAAAAATGACCCGGGGGGGGAGGGGCAAGGAAAGGTGAATGTTTTTAGTGTTTTTATCCAAATTGTCATGAACATTTAAAATTTATGAAACTGAGCGTTTTCTAATGAAAATAAATATATTTGGAGCAAATAAATATTTGCGGTTCTGTTACCTATTGAACCGTCTTTGTCCTATTACATCAACTCATTCCACCTGGTCAAGCAGGGAAGGTACATTGTGGATCATGTCAGCTAAAGAATTCTGACTGGCTGGGTCAAGTAAGAGAACCTTCTCTGCTGTTGTCCCCACCCTGTGGAATATTCTCCCCTCAGAGGAGATAGGGCCCCCAGTCTCTTGGTAAAAACGTGGTTCTATAGTGCTACTTGGAGCTACTTGGAGCCATAGGGCTGGTTACCCGTCTTAAAAGTCCTCCCCTGCACCATTTAATTAACTTCAATATTATTTTTTATCCTATCCTGGCCTTTTTAAATTGTAAATTGTATATACTGTTTTTTATCTTTTTATATTTTTTACTTGTACACCACCCTGAGTCCCTCTGTCAGATAGATGGATGGTTTTAAAAAAACTGATTAAACAAACAATATGTCTACAAATGATCTCTGTTGGAAATGTCAAAACACCTTGGTTTTGGGTACTTTGTAGTTCTCTATTCAAGGTCAAGTATTTTCAATAACCACGCACTGAGGCAAATACTTTGTGCCTCAGGCAATTCTCTTTGTTTTCAGCCTCTTCACAGTGAAGAACTTCTACTCTTCTATTGAGGGAAGTTAAGTGTGCCAATCTGGTGAACTCCACTTCTAAGCAGGCTAGTAAGGAACTCTAGGAGGCATCATTAGAACTTGGGAATGAGGGTAATTTGCCACCTAACATTGTCACTGCCAGGACAGCAAAGGTTTCTTTTGGAGGCAAATTCTCCATATAGGACTTTCTGGCCCATAATGGCACTTTTGAAAAAACTGTCTTCATTATAACAAAACGAACTTGCCTCGACTGTGGATGATATAAAATGGTCGTGGTGATTTCTGAGAGAATGGAATACCTTGTGGAGCCCAATTATAACTGCAGTAGGAAAAATTCATAAATGTAATTTTGGCTTCCTCCCTCGCCTTTATGTTGGCCCTTGAACAAGCAATGATTCTGCTGCTTTCAAGTTCTCAGTGGAAAGCACATTAATGGCCTTTTTACTGGCTCAAGTCTGTGCTGGTTGAGATGCTGAGATTTTTTCTCCCTCTGCTTTTACTAAAACAAAATGAGTTGTGCTTATTTAAAAGCTAGCTTTTTCTATACTTATATTTCAAATGATCGCACTTGTATTCTTCGCTCCTTGAAATAACAAAAAAGCAAAAGCAAACCGATTGATTTATACTTTCTCTTTCATGGAAATTTTGAGCCCAATGCAGTCAGGAACAAGGGGAAAACACGGGCACTTTTATACAGGAGCAGTCATTTCACAATGGCATTGGTATGTAACAGAAATAAAGATGTTTCAAATTATAAACTTCACAGTGTGATGACAGGACAGCATAAAACTATTGACAAGGATTGCAAAGTTGCTGTTCATTTAGAAGTCACTAGGAATAAGGTGCATCCTTATTTCTCCAGCTGCCAAAGTAAAAAAGGATGCAGGATAAAGATTTATCAAATCAAATCAAGGAAATACTAGAACAGGCTCTGATATAGGAAGTAGCTTTCCATCGGAAGAAAACTCAAACAAATGAGCAAGCCAACTCAACAAGAGTGAAGACCAGAAGCAACAGATGTAAAAATATTGTACACTTTTGGAATTTTCAAGGCCTAATAGGAGGGGAAAAAATAACTTATAGCCCTATGGAAGAAAGCAAGACACTGCAGTACAGGATACAGGAAAATGAAATATGGAGTATGCCATCAGCCAATAATGAAAATCAATCATGCTGGAGGTGATAAGTGGACTAGGAGAAAGGTCCAACTTCTACCCCATTATATTTTGGGTTTTAACTCATTTAATCTTTATTTTAATATTTAATGTTATAACATTTTGTACTTGCTTTTACGATGTTGTAAGCTGCCAGTCGCTTGATAGTGAGATGGGCAGCACGTAAATTTAATAAATAAATTAATAAAGTTATCCATCATTAGTAAAAAGGTGGGTACGAATGAGCCTGGAAAAAAGCTATTGTAACATCACTGACTTTGAAGATCTAGGAAGGAAGCTCAAAAACCTGGAGCTTCCTTCCATCCTTTCACTGTAATAAAGAACATTGGAAAGGCAAGTGAATGAGGGTTTTCCTGTCACTCTCAATTATTTTTGACTTTTTTTTCCTTGATAGACTTCACCTCCCACCCAAAACTAATGTCTTTAAAAAATATTGAAATCCATCCTTGGCAGTAAAGCTGATGCTAAAAGGCTAATCTTTGCTTTGTATTTTGCTGAATATCTCTTAAAATGTTTTAATGCTATAATTAAGTCAGGAGAACAAGAAACCTTATTTAGAGTGTGTCTGTTGATGACTTGTTTTCAGTGCCAAATTGCTACTATTGCTTCATTGACATGGCCTATGGAGAGTCATCTACATAACTTTCTTCTAGAGTTCTGAGAGCAATAACATCCCAGGAACTGGCATTTACATATTTAATTATGGTTGATTGGCAGTGGAGAAGATGGGAACAAAGCACCTGAGCACTAAGCAAGCTGATTCACAGACACTGATTCACAGATTTTTAGAACTTCAGAAATGTGTATACAGATAAGAACACTGTGATCATTGTTATGTTTTGTAATCACAAAGGATTTGGCATTTTTATCCTTGTGGTTTCTATGTGGTGGGCACATTTTAAAAAAACTGGCACAAAAATCACATTCCAAATCATTTCCTTTACACTCTTTTATGTCTCTTTTGTTGAATAATTTTTGCAGAGGCAATGCACTTCTGAAATTTAGGGGATAGCAATATTTCACCAGCTATCATTCCAGCCCCTTGCTCTTCATTTAAAGCAAGTCACCTTCTCTCTCAGTTTGGTTAAGATTTTATGGATAACTATAGAGATTCTCAGTCATCCAGGTCATGGTTGTCCCAAAGGTGCTTTTTTCACGAGACATCTGGACTTTCTTGTTTTTCTTTCAAGACGTTTCACTTCTTATCCAAGAATAAGTGAAGCTTTATGGATGAGTTTACTAAGCCAGAAATACCTAATCTAATATTACGTATAAACCAAACAACTGAAAATAAAGGCCATATTTATCTAAAAAACTAATATGATCAAAGTTTTCTTGCATCTCTTCTAATTTTAGTCTGTTCCAAATAATAACAGCGGTGCTACTAAGCACCTTTAGTAGTCTTCTCAATGTCAGATTCTTTTAGATATGTGCTCTTCAAATTCCAGAAAGCTCTACAATGGCCATGAATTTGGGAATTCCAAAACTGATATACACTTACCTGGATGGAGTCCAATTTGAGGAAATCTACTCCATGGTGCTAATTGTGTTTCTGGTTCCTTGTACTTCTGAACATTTGGAAGCATTTCATAATGAGAATAGAATGCTAGTAAGCTTTGGTAATGAATACTAGCACTGGGGTGCCTATTATTGTAGGACACCAATAACAAGCAACCACATTTGGGATATCCCATTAGTTCTGATGCATGCTGCATTTCACTCACATACCTCTTTTATTGTATTCAACAACCAACCTGCAACTCTGCAATTTCATGAAACATGTTCACTTTACCATGTACTTCTCTAAATCAATAAATGTGAGAAGAAAAGCCTTCCTGTCAAACATATAATTTCACTACTTTTCCTAGATTTGGTTCATTGTTATTTCCTATATCCTGAATTCTGCCAAATACCTTCCCAGGCACACTATTAAACTCTCAGTAGTTTCTGCATTCATTTTTGTCACATTTCCCATTGTATAAAGGAAGAACTAGATCAGGGGTGTCAAACTGCCGGCCCGTGAGCCGGACGCGTAACGAGGAAACCGCGCCCACCCCATTGCCGGCAATGGGGGAAAAGTTCCGATACGTCGCATGACATCACATGACATCACGAGTTTGACATGTCTGAACTAGATGATTATTCTAATCATCAGGCACAGATACATTCTCAGTACACATACTAAATAATACAACTATTTCATAGACCAGCAGCCCCCAACCTTTTGGGCACCAGGGGTCAATTCCACGGAGAGAGTTTTTTCCATAGACTGGAAGGGTTGTGGTTTCACGTGCTGCCTCCATCCCATGGATGGGGCTTTGCTTGTTTGTGCAGCCCAATTTTTAGCACTGGCCTTGTGCCAGTCCACGGACTGGGGATTGGGGACCTCTGTCATAGACAAACTGTACTTTTGTATTTCTCTAGGCAGTACTCCCATTTTTAACATTGTTCTAGCATTTATAAGATAAAGACTAATCCAAATTTAGTATCTTGGATGCTAACATTTGTAGCATTTATTTTGACTCTACTGTTTGATATATCATTATTATTTTCATAAATCAGACTAGGATTTATGACTAACTCTTACTTCCCCATAAAAATCTATAAAGTATTTCCAGTGTTCCTTTATTTTAAGTTCACCTCAAATTACTTCATTTTTATTATTAATCTCATTTACTTTGCTGCAAGCTTCCTATTTGATCGCCCACCTCAACTTCGAAAACAGTATTTTATTTCCAACAAAATAGTTCCGAATTTTCCTGTTTCTTTTAATCTAAACAGTTCCTTGCTCCTTGACTATTTTCTTTGCAATTATTCTGCCTTTGATTATACAAAATCTTTATCTCATTCTCATTTTTTGTAGCAATCATTGTTGTATATGCAATTTACTGATTCACAACCTCCACTAAGCTTGATTTTTCATACTTTTTACTAGTGTAACTCCACAAACTTTTATTTAAATTTATTTATTTAAATTATTTTCCTGCTGTTCCAAGAAGCTTCTTTTTTCTGCTATTTATCCTGTCTATCTACCTATCTACACTTTTCATACAGGACTTGTGTCTATTATTACTGACGTCATTCATGTTGCATCTTTCACACTTCATTTCCATGCTCATTTTTTTCTTAAGGTCCACTCTGGTCATTACTAAAAAGTGGTCTGTCTTATCTTCTAAATCAGGGGTGTCAAACTCGCAACGTCATGTGATGTGTCGCGACATTGCCATTGCCGGCAATGGGGTGGGCGCGATTTTGCTATGATGCATCTGGCCCACGGGTCAGCAGTTTGACACCCCCCTGTTCTAAATTCTTGCCAGCCACCTAGGTACCCTTCACTAATTCTCTGAAGTTTCCATCACAAACAATTATTAATAATTTTAAATTTACATTCATTGTGGTTTTGTGAATAGATTTACATGTAACCACATATCTGAAGCATTGCTACTTTTCCCAAGCTGATATCATTAAACAGTTACCATTCTCATTTAGTCTTGGATCCTTGGAAGGCCCGACCACTTTTTAAAAACTTGTTACTAATTACTGAATAAGTGAAAGTAGAGAAGGATTGAATCTGGCAAGCAGGTTTTCACAAGACAGAGTGCATTAAATAAATATAAATTTTATTAAAAACATCCACATTTCAGCATTATCAGGAATGATATAATAAAACAGCTTTTCAAATAACCTGCATTCATTACAATACTTACAATATTTATAATCATTCTCAGATTTTAATGGACAAAACAAAAATTTAAAAAATGAGCGAGAGTAAACAAACAAATACCCAAACAGCAGAACATAAACTTAGAAATGCACACATAAAAAAAAAATCAATAATCTTAGTGTCAAACTGTTGGAGTTTCTCTATAAAAGATAGCCACTATGTTTAATAGTGAACTTTAATGCTGCTGCACATTAATCAAGTTGAAGAAAACAATCATTCAAGTAGAGTTGACACCATTGCTTTAAGTAGGGAGACCCATGTAAAGAATAACTAAAGTTCAATTAACGTAATAGACAAGTCCTCCAATCCAACAATGCTTATACATTTATACAACAGTGAAGAGAGAATTCTGATATATTCAAAGGAAGAAGGTTTCCTTTACATTATTTCAAAATGTAACAGCCCTTGCCCATAGCAAGGCATCTATATGCACCTCAGAGCTCCAGTTTGGGGTGACTGTGTAAGGTATAATTAAGCTCGTATATTTAAAGTGAGAGCTGTGGACTTGTGTAGTTGTAGCATTGCATATGCTTGATCATGACATAGTCAATTAAGAATTATAATTAGATAAAACTCAATTACAAGAAAAAACAAAAGAGAAGGCATTGGTCCTGTAAAGGTTACTCTTTATGCAACTTGATAATTCCACTGATATCTTTGGGAAATTGATTGTGTAACATAAGGGTGAGGAACGTCTCCAGATTTTGCTGATCTACAGTTGCTTTGGGTGGAAGCTCAGCAATATCCAAAGGGCACCAGGTTCCTCTAGGTATACTGTAGCTGGGTTGCAAAAGTCTGGATGACAAAATTATGGACAAAATAATTTATTGGATGGAGACAAGGACATGCAGAAAAACGCTTGCTGCCATATAGTGGTTATTCTGATTTCAGCAGCCCAGATACGGTATGCCCATGTACCCTTGATACTGAGTGAAAAAAATAAGAGTAATCAGGGCCTTTACATACATTCTTATGTATGTATATACTGTATATTGCACTGCCATACTCTATAAATGCCTATGCCTAATGTAAGACCAACTGGGCTAGACTAAAAGCTAACAAGTCCAGCATGCTTTTCTCACAGTAGACAACCAGATGCAAAATATTGCATACAGAATACAAATACCAATACTTCTTTCCCAAATGTGTCTCAACAATTAATATTCAGAGATATGCTGCCTCCAACTCTAAAGGTAGTCTACAGTTGTCATGACTGGTAGTTTCTTGCAGTCTTTTCTCCATGAATCTCTCTGTTCTTTAAACTCTGGCTTGAAAACTCATGAAATGAAAAAGCAAACCCAGCTAAAAACATATTTATAGAATTTGGAAAAGGCACAACCTTCTTGCAAATGGTCAGCTGCCAAATACCTACGTTGTCCTCTTGTCAGCTCAGTGCAATCTATGGTTTATTTTATATGTAACATGCAAAAGGAGAGGGGGCGGGGTTAAAATAAGAAACCTCAAACAGAATTTACAATATTAAAAATGCACTTCCATTGTCATAAAAAAGAATGGGTTTACTCTGCAAAATTTGCCATCAATCCATTTACAAGTAAAAGTTAGAAGCAGAATTAAAAAATAGCTGAGATTCTCAAAAATAAAGTAGAATTTTAAAAAAGGGTTCAACAATATTTATCAATCTGTACAATAAAAGTTTACATACACATACACAGATGATACATTGGCTTACTAAGGAAATTGTGAGAGGATATATCCCTGAATTTTTAGAACCAAACTATGTGTTAAAATTCAAGTTACACTTGCTATCAAGTAGTGAGAATTACTTTTTCCCAAATATTAGCCAAGTGGAAAATCAGGGGAACATGATACCATATATATCTCCATTAAAATCCTACTGCCAAGTAAAGTTGAGGTATATGACAAGTAGGAACATCATTCAAACATAATTTGAAGATAGTTTTAGCACACTTTTTTTAGAGAACAGGCCAAGTAGCACCATGATGTGAATTCAATTCCAAATCCATATATAGATATATATATATATAGATATATAATATATATTTATATATTTGTACATTATTAAAATACTAAAACATTGCTTTAAAATTGTTTACAAGTTATTATACATCTGTTTTGCTTACACTTTTATACAAACTACCAAATTAAAAACCATCACAGCAAGCCAGCTGCCTCTACTGTATTCTCCCCAAGCCCCAAAGCTCCTACAGTATAACCCTGTATTTCTTTGTGTTGACTCTTCTCAACATTTCTTAGAAAATACGGCCACATTACACTGAGCAGTGTTATATACCATAACATAAATAATCCATGATTATTAAATAAAGCAGTAACCATCATCTCTAGAGTGCTATGGTTCCTTAAAAAGTAATTCAAAATCATATGACAAAATTGTCAAATTTAACATGTTTTTGTCTGCGACTATATATTAAAAACTTAAAATGTATGCTATTTCAAGAAAGAGCTTATCAAAATAGTTAAAATTAATATTCACAATACACCTGTGTGAGACAAGCACCAAAAAATGAAGCTTGTATTATTTTTTTAATCCCGTTCCTCTGGTTGAACAGAGTAAGTAAAGGATTTATTCTTTCTCTGTTCTTTTAGCAAGTGTTTGAGCAATGGTTTCAGTTTATTTCAGTCAGTCTAAAACTGGCTTAAAACCTTTTTCCTGCTTGCAGTTACAAATACCTTCTCCCCTTTCCATCTTATACAAATTTGCCCCAAAGATAAAAAGATTTAAATAACAATAATTAGTTGAACGCTTGTAGAAGTCGAACGTTTATGGGGGAAAAAATCCGCTGTTATAACAATCATAATTGGAGCCCTTGGAGCCATACCTAAAGGATTTACTGAATATTTGGAAACTTTGAATTTATTGAACCTGAATATCTTAATTTTTACAGAAAGCTGCCTTGCTGAAACTGTCTATATCCTTAGGTACTATCTTAATAATTCTTGAGTTCATCATTAAGTCTTGAATTAATTTTTCACCAATCTTAGACTATGATTCTAACTGCAGATTACTCTTAATAATCATCATAACAATAAGTTATTAAATGTATATGTTACCTGACTCCCAGCGATACTGGGTAATACATGAATTTAATGTCTATACACTAAATACATTTCTTCAAATAAGTTTCTTTTAATGTTACAGTAAATGTTTGGGAAGTTTTAGCACCCAGATTAACGTTCATCAGTGGCAGCCCAAAGAGTTCTTCAAGCACCATTCACAAAATATTTTTCTATTGTTTGCTGCTCTTAATCAGATCTTTGCCAAATGAATGAATTCTAGTGAGATCCAACAAAGCTTATTTCGCTTGGAGAAGTAGCAGAATGAGAATTCAGGGCTGCGGCATGAAAGCCTTATTTGCATTTTCTTGATAATCAAGATAAAATTGTTATCTTCAATAGCTTTATGCAAACAAAAGAAGACCAGTTTCTTTTCTGATTTACAATTCTGTGGGGTATTAAGTTGCCGGGAAAATATTTCTCAAAAGCTGCCTTTACTGCTTTTGTTGTTCTAGCTGCCACTGCCACAGTGGCACATTCCGCCTGCAGGACTCATATGATAGCTTTGTTGGATCTTGCCCTTGTTTCATCCAGATTTCCATGCTTTAAAACAAGTGTGTCCAACTCATGGTTGGACACTTAGTAATGTGCCTCCACAGGATTGTAAACATTTAACATTATGTGATTTATACACAATAACTATATTATATATTTTATATGCAGCTGAAACCAATCCTTTTTCACTTGATGCGACCCAGGCAAGCCAAAAGGTTGGACACCCATGCTTAAACAATGAGTTGTAGCTGATTTTTTTTTTTAATTCAGATTAACTCAATGTCAACACAAATGTAAAGGTTTTGTTTACAGATTAAGGAGAGCAGGATCTGTTTTTATCTTATCTAGTGCTAATAAAAGACATTAAAACTTATCTAAATGCTGCAGTAGACACCATTTTTGTATACAGCACCACGTTTTAGAATAGCCAAAACAAATTCAGTGCTTTTGTTATAAGTGTAGCTATCCTGATTATTATCAATTTATATTAAAATTATAGCCAAAACAAAACAAAGCCAAACAAAATGTTCTATGCTAAAAAGTTACAATTCCAGTAACCAGTTCAGTATACCATCAGTTGAGCACCGAGCAGAATCTTAAATGTTCTGCAGAAGAAATACTACAGAGTTTTCACTACTAAAAACAAAAACACTCCCTTGCTTAATCTGCTCTTGAGAAAAATGGTTATAGATGTACAATTTTAAAATTATGGTCATTCTTTTTACCAGTAGTAATAGCAGTATTTCAGTCCTAACTGGTTATGTCTTCTTAATTTTGCATAGGATACTTTGGTTTTAATTTCAAATTGTTACTTGTGACAGCTCTCCAAACGTATGCGGTGGTAAAATTACTTATTTTGCTGGGATGGAGAAGATTTCCTCAATGACAAGTGAAAAAGAAAATTACTGTATCTTGCTCTGATCCTATCTAATATAAGAGGATTTTTTTTTTAAAGGATGAGGTAATAAACAAAGATGTGACTTTTATATATATCTGTTATAAGGCCCTGTAACCCGTGTAAAGGCATATGGAGATGTGGTTACTGTGGAATTTGTGGTAAGAGACATCGTCCTTTGTGCAAGGGACCTGATAAATCTAAAATAGGTTGGTTCCAGGTTCTCGTTTAATTCAGCAGGCTCCCGTTTTACTTTTTTGCCGTGTACTTTCTGAGGCACATAATCTGGACCATACTTTTCACAGTCTTCTTCTTTTTCTCTTGCCTTCTCAGCCATTTTTGCCTCCCACAAAGCCAGACCATGCTTTGGCTCATTCATACTTTTGTGTTGGTAGAAGACAAGTGATATCCTTGTAGGGTGATTCCTGTTAGGATTTTTCAATGGGGTTGTAGCGTGGAGTTCACGTTTAGCACACTCTATGAGGATTGATCCATGGGATGGGGCCACTGCAACACCACCTATTTCTGGATCCAGAAAACTTTGCTCATTGTCTGACCAGACATCATCAGGATCCTCTGCATTGAGCACCTCTGTTTTATTTGCACCTACTTCAGAAGCAGTTCTGTTACAATTAAAATCTGGAAAGAGGTTTGACAACCCATTAGCTGCCTGACTATTCTTGTTCTGGAGATGGAGTGAATGAGAAGAGCCATTGAACATGCTATGATAGTCATGGGTAAGGTGTGGTGGGGGATACAGATGATCACCATTTTTATTCATAAAGTCCACACCTGGATTATTTAGATTAGGTTTCAGCCTAGAGGTGATGTCCATAAAAGGATTATCAATCTCATGCTGGGAGTAAGAAGGGAAAGAACCTGCATGATGAACATTTGGTCT
This sequence comes from Azemiops feae, assembly GCA_023970755.1. Classification (NCBI taxonomy): domain Eukaryota; kingdom Metazoa; phylum Chordata; class Lepidosauria; order Squamata; family Viperidae; genus Azemiops; species Azemiops feae. The sequence goes on along the minus strand of JALGBA010004268.1, from coordinate 2,225,854 downwards.
AAAGGTGCATTTGTTAAAAGCATCTACTGGCACATTTTGGTTTCCATAATTCAAGTACCTGTGCCCAAAGTTCTGATTATTTCCAATCCTATGCTGATACAATGTATGTATTGGAGGCAGACTTAGTTTAGACAGAGAATCTTGGCTCTGATACCTAAACAAGTCCATATGCTGAGTCTGAGCAGAATAGGAATTGTAATAAGAACAATTGTCTATTGATAAGCTTCCATTACATGGATAATGAGGATACTGGTTATTTTGACCTAAATGAATAGAATAGGGATTTATGAGGCTGGAAGAATTCAAATAAGTTCCTGTAGGTTGTGAGGAAGTCTGGTAGATATTCATTGGATTGGATCCTCCATAAGGATTGGAAGGATGTGTACAGTTTGAATATGAATTAGCTGGATTAGACAGACTCATATAGAGATTGGTAGGATCAGAAGCAGAGTATAAATTGCCATGATTTGACTGATGTTTAGAAGGGAGAGCCTGGCATGGATGTTGGTAAAGCTGCTGTTGTGGCACAGCTGGTCCTGAAAGATGCAAAAGATCTGTGCACAAGGAAGAGAAGGAAAGAACTTTAAGGTTGGAAAAAATATTTGTCATTTGTATAGAATTAATTCAATTATGGAAAGATGTTGCCCATTCTAATTTTCAAGGAAGATGTTTATGCAATTGAATTATGCCACAAATATGAGATATGGGAAATTAGATCAAATATGAATGTTATGGGCATTTTTCCTCTCTGAAAATAAAAATAGCCTTGATGAATCAGGCCAAGGCCCAAATGTTGCCACCATTTTGTTTCCCAGATATCTTAGGAGGACTTGGAAACAGGTGTGAAAACTAACACAGGTACTTGTCTGAAACAAGTATTCAAAGCCCTTTATCTAGGTAAAAGTTTGACTCCTTTAAGCTTCCGAAGGTACCAATATTAGATCTGAAGCACCTTGTATATTTTGTTCCAAGTACTGAACACTTCTACTTTTATCTTTAAAAGGCATCCAAGGATCAGTCATCACTATACCTAATGAATTCTGAATAGTTAACTGTACTAAAAAGTATTTATTTTGTTTATTGTAAACCCCGTGCCAATCAGCTATATTAGATGAGCCCTGCCCCTAGTGCTTTGTGAAAGATTAAAAAAAAAACAAAATAAAAAACCTCCTTTTCTACTTTTTCTGTGCCATATATAATTCACACACACTGACATGTCTCCTTTCAATAACATTTTCTCCCAACAAAAGGCTTTCAAATATTCTAGTCTTTTCTCATAAAAAGGTTCTTTGAGCAACTTGATGGTATTGCTTGCTTGCTCCTTTCTGCGTTTCCCCCCAAATATTATATACTTTTTCACTTATGAGTCAGAAATTTGAGTAAAGGTGCTATGATGTTGGTTGCCAGTTTTATTTTCAGTCCTTTTATGATAATCCCCAGCATAGATTTGTTTTTCAAAGCTGCTACATTTTGTGACACTATTTTCATTCAGCTATCAACAGTGATCCCAAAATCATTTTTCTTGGTTAGTTGGGACCCCATCAGTATGTATGTTAAGTAAGGTTTTTGTCACAGTGTGATCCTGTCTCATATCTCTCATGTTCATAGTACAAATAGCCCATATGGTACATGTGACAGAGCTGAAATCATAGCTAATGCCTACTAAAAACATACCTGCTAATTGCTTGCCATGAGCTGGCACTTCTGCATTGAGCTGCTTTTGACGTGCTGAGGCTGATTTTTCTCTCTCATGTTTGTTAGGCCCATTCTCCATGGAGGCCAGCTTCTCTATTGCTGCTTTCTTGGCTTCCAACTTTTTTTGCCGACAGGTTTTCACAGGTTCAGCCAGCATCCTTACTTTTCGTCGAAAAGAACTAAGAACCTGGATGCTGCCATTTCGCTTTTTTTCTTCCTGACCTTCTGTGCTTCCAAACTCATCTACATTGGATATTTTATACAAGGGTAGCACGTGCAATTGTTCATCTTCTGGTGTTTGGCCAATTTCACGATTGTCTTCTCTGGTTAGTGTGCAGACCTGTTAAAATAATATGATGGAAGACACATTTCGACTGACAAATGATGCGAGGTTAAACTTGGCCTACAAACAAATTTGATCATGACCTTAAAGTCACATAGTGCTAATTTTTTCCTGAGAAGCAGCTTGTCAAGCTAAATTAAACATGAATTTTTTAAACCACAAATATTCTATTTTTCAATAGTTTCCATTTCCTCAGGGGTCAGTAACCCATTAAAAACAACAACAAAAATTCTTTAAAAATCTAACAATTTAAAATAATGTAACCATGCAAGAATGTTTTGTGGGATTTGCTCTCTAGAAAATTCCATCATTTTCATTACTTTTTTCCTTAAAAAATCCCCAAAACATTTAGAGGTGAGCGAGCGCCACCTAGGGGCACTGTGGGCTCCATTTTGTCAACATCTTTTTTCCTGTATTCACTACTATTTGTACATTATGTAAGTTTGTACAAAAAAAGGCTTTGCCATCTTTTTCATGTTAGGAGCACCTAATATTCCTGAGAAATAAAAGTTCCAGTGATGAAATCCATGAACTGATGACACAGCTTTGGGAAAATATTGGTGAGTAAATCCACAAGGAATGGCTGAATAAAAGAGAAATTAAGGATTCTGGAATAGTCAAGCCATTAAATCCCATTAATATCTGTGAGGTGATTTGAAATGGGATATTCATGCAAGAAGTCCCTCAAATATTGCACAATGGAAAAAATTCTGCATGGAGGAACAGAAGTCCCCTCCCCAACTGATGTCAGAGACTTGTTGTCATTTATAACAAACTGCAACTTGGGGTTGTTTCTTCCAAATATCAGGTATTAGAATCAACTTAGTTTTTCTACAGAAATAAATGGCATCTTTTTTGTTGAATAAATAATTGCAAATAATAAATTAAATAAATAAGAAAGTCAATTTTTCATATGTTTTTGTTCAGGAATTTTATATGAGGTGTACTTCTTCACATAAACATTCACATCAGCATACAGGTTGCTAATCATTGCTGAAGAGGGTATGGTCTTTTGTGTTTAATCCTATTAAACGCTAAGCTGGCAGTTGTGTTAATACAGAACAAAAGTTAGAATATGTCAATCAATAAGGGAATGATTGGCTGCAAGATTTCAAATTTGTTGACCAATCTAGAAGTAGCACTTTGGGAATATACCTAGCAACCAATCTTCATTGGCACTCATGCTCAAGAGATCAGTACTGCATTCCTTTTACGTTTGCCTTGGGAAATGGCTAATTTAACCTCAGCCAGCCCACCTAAGAGAAGGAACTGAAAACAAAGGTGAAAGAAGGAAATGGCAAACCACTCCTATATGGCTTCCGAGAAAAATATATGGAGAAATTTAGATACCAGATAATGAAATTGCCAGGTCAGAAGAATTCCTTAATGGGAAGAATGAAGTTTCATGAGTAGGCCTAGAAATGACAACATGGCCATACCAAGGAAGTCTGTTTATTTCAAGTGCTGGTACTGAGTTCCTCTTTTTAGAATGACACATACAACTGGAACATATAACAAAAGAAGTATTAACTGAGGAAATCTTGCAGAATTGCCTGTGGAAATTAAGCATATCAAATTGGATATTTTAGAAATGTGAACTTGTGGATCAGAATGGGCCTTATTAATACTTAATTAAATGTGTGTTTACTACAATGATAGAAGACACTAAAAATTCTGTATCAAATACAAAATGTATTAAATGTTGATACAATGCATACAATAAGATGCTGGTTTATAAAGTAGTCTCTACATGATAGAGATTATAGTTTGCATGTAATGAAATAAACAAGCTTGGCTTACAATAGGGCTTCAGCTCTGTTAATGGCATATTGGCTCAAACTGGTTGATTATGTTCATTACCATTAGTAGAGAATACTGTACAAGAAATAGATATGACTAAAGTAACCTTGACTATACATTCTCCATTTAACTAAAAATGTTATGTGAAAGCTTTACTTAAAGATCAAATGGCAGTGGAGATCAGCATACATGATCCCAACAAATAATAACTATGGCCTAGTTGTATATCTATAAAACTGAGAGAAAGGGGGAAGGATGTAATTGATCTGAAAGAAGACAGTTTGATTTTGTGGATCAAAGTTGATATAAGCAGAGAAATGAAGCTATAGGTTTAATTAGGAATGAAAGCAAAAATTTGTGTCAAAATGTAATTCATCAAGATTGTTGTATATATGAAAATATGAATCTATAGGCTGGTGACAATAAATGATAATAGTAGAAGAATCAAATATGGATTTTGGAAAAAAACATGCAACATTCTAGATAAATAGAATCCAGAGGAAACTGGTGAGGAATAAATGGATAGTACAAGATAAGAAAGTGTAGAAAAAATTAGGGTTATTCAGGGACTCAAAAATAAATAATAGTGTCTATTTGGTAGTATGAGCTTTTAAAAAGATCAGTTTATTTCATAAATGTGACCAGCATATGTCTGAATATACATTGTAGAGGAATGACTGTAAATCTAAAACTGTCAATGATGTGATTCCTTATGATAAAAATTGAGAGAAGGATATAAAACTGATAAGAGGTTCTAAATGTGGGATGAACCATATTTTGACAATATCAAGAATAGATCATGGGACAAATGGGCATGGAAGAAAAAGAAGACATGAAACTAAAGTGAAAATAGAATGACTTTAGGAAAAGAAAGTATATTATACACTTAATAGATCAGAAGAATGGAATGGAATGGAATGGAATAGAATAGAACAGAATAGAATAGAATAGGAAAATATGCATATAAGAGAATGATTGCTGCATAAAATGAGGACAAAAGAAAAATGCTGAATAATATAGAAAAAAAGATAGAGAAGATACCGTCTGTGGAATAAAAATTGGTGATAAAAAATGAACTACTTGAGACATACAGATGATAGCACTTTGTCAGCCCAAATAAGAAAGATGCAGAAGAGTCCATTATGAAAGTAAAAGTAGAAAGTGAAATATCTGAATTAATGTTAAATATTAGAAAAGCAAAAATAGTGTTAACCAGAATGAACTTATAGTTGATGTGAAGAAGTGAAGATGGTAGATAAGTTTTTGTTTTGTTTTGTTTTCTTGGGTTCAAGAATACATATAGATGTATAGTGCAGTGAAGAAATAAAGAGCATATTAATCCTAGGGAGGAAGGCAATGACAAGGTTATGAAGGATAAGGCTGTTTGTATGACAAAAAAGATCAGAATAGCTAAAGGGATGGTCTAATACACGGGTGTCAAACTCACCGCGTCATGTGACGTGTCGCGATGTATTGCGACTTTTTTTGCATTGCCGGAGCTGGGATAGGCGCGGCCTCCGCATGATGCAACTGGCCCGTGGGCCGGCAGTTTGACACCCCTGGTCTAATATAATGTATGACTCTGAAAGGTGAACAGTAAGAAACAGTAAGAAAAATCCTTTGGATTATGGATTTGGAGTACTTACTAAGAATACAATAGATTGTAAAAAGAATAAATCAACTTTTGAGAAAATATACCCTGATTGCTCCCTTGAGACAATCATCAGCAAACAGAAAGTCATAAATGCTAGGCATGAGATGTAAAGAGATGATGAATTAGCAAAAAAGGACCACGTGTGGCAAAGTTGAGGTGAAAAGGGGAAGGAAAGACAACAGATAAAACAGATTATTTTTTTCTTCTGTCCAAACAAGTATCTTGGAGGTTGCCTGGATAAGGTCCTGCAGTTTTCTTGACAAGATTTTTTAGAAGTGGTTTGCCATTGCCTCTTTCTAAGATGAAAGTTGGCTTTGTACCTAAAATGAAATTAGAACTCACACTTTCCCAGTTTCTAGTCTGATGCCTTAACTGCTACATCAGGCTGGATCTCCAAAGGGATATATGAGAAATGGGATGAACACATGACTGTAGAGAACATGTTCTTTATGAGCACGTGGAACTTCTTTCAAAGGACTTCAATCTTGTAAGTTTGAAAAAAATGCACTAACTTTACAGCAAAATTTCTGTGCGTACACTGAGGCTTACATTTCTAAAACAGATTCTGCATTCACAGGCCACTTAAAGCTATATATTTTAAAGTTTCCAAGAATTACTTTATTTCACTGTACTAAAAAAAAAAAACAAGAAGACAAATAGGAGCAAGGAATTTAAGAATCAACCTTAAGAATCTCATTTTTAAAAAACTAAAAGCCTAGAGGATATGCATTCTTACTGATGCAATATTTCACATATTTCCTTGATAGACATCATGTGCCAGCTTAATAGAAATATAAATTATGAAAAATAATGAACTTAATGCAAGAAGTTAGTTTTGCACGAGTAATGGCTTGTTGAATCACTGACTTACCAATGTACTACCATTCTGCATATTGTGTAGGTCTCTATGAGAATGAGCACAAAAATCCAGGCAGGCAGTGACCCCTGAGAATGGACGACCTTCTTTTAAACCCAGACGACATTCAGGAGCTCTGTGTTCATATTCAATCTAGACACAGACATATTTATATTATTTAATTCACCAACATTTTAAAACTGCATGTTACCAAATAGCTCTTACAAATAGATTTTTTAAGTTCTGAAGTTGCAGCACCGCAGGGCTATATCCAAGGTGGGAATGATACTGTAGTTTGAAATTGCTCATTGGTCTAAAATTATTAGCAGAGGATGATAGGCTGTAGTACGCTTCTTAATTTCATCTATTAATTTTCTCTCCCTTTCATAATGACAGATATTTCTCATCAGCAGTGGTCATATACACATTCCCCAAAAAATCGTAAAATGAGATATTGGAAGGAATTCCTCTTTTTGTTCTCAGCATTTCATAATAAAAAAAAAATCCCCATTGCAAACAGGGAATTTTGGGAATTCCAGTTTCAACATATTTGCAAGAGTCAGAAATTAACCGTGGAGACAAACAATATGTTTAGTTTGTGGCCTTACCTATACCATATATTCCTGAAAGACTCAATTTGAAGTGCCCTCAGCAACAGAAGCAGAGCAATATGCATATTTCATCCATTCCTAACCACAGTGGTGCCAAAATGATTAAATATTGTTATATTATTAAGGAGAAGAGCTTGGATTATAATGTGGTGATACATATTCTGTTTCTTGCCCTTCCCCCCTTGCAGAAGTCTCCATTTCAAATTCTCCCTTCAGATCAGAACTGGAAGGTCTTCACACTTTGTTATGCACCAGGGAAAACCAACCTAATATTCCTTTCTTTCTAATACAGTTCCAATGATAGCAAACCAATCATGCAGTGTTAATTGATACTAGGTGCTAAATCATAGAATCATAGGGTTGCATGTATGGATATTTCCAATTTTAACACCCTGGAGGTTTGGGCTTATACATCAGCTAAGACAATAATTTACTTAGTTTTGGTATAAACCCAGTCCTTGTGACTTGAAAATAATGGTTTTATTATATGTACACCATGCAACTATGCTGCTTTAACAAGCCATGGTTCATCAGTGTGAATTCCATCATAAAAGATGAAAAGAAACATATTTTTTCTCTCTGACATAATAGTGCATTTTCAGAGACACCATAGTAGCCAGAAATAAAACCAATTAATTTTTGTTGATTTCTAATTCTTTCATATTAATGTCAAATAATAAACATGTAGCCTCATAAATAAATTCTACTTTCTAAGTGCAGATGTTTCTTTCAAAGCCTTGGGAGACTTATACATTGGCAAAATAAAGTGATGAATCTTAGTATTGTTGCCAAACATTTCTGTTTTTCTTTACTCACCTGGTTGCTATATGCATCAGGTGCTAGTTTCTTGTAAGTGGGTGCCATCAGAGTTGACAAAGTTTGCAGATTGGATTCTAGCTTTTCTTCCTATTAAAAAAAAAAAACGTTACTCATTAACAGCTAATTATTACTTTAGCTACAGGTAATAGCTTTAATTCTGAAAACACTTATGGTTATTTCATTCAGTATATTGTGATTCAACAGATCATAAAACTATTTCCCAAGAAGAGCATGGGGCAAAATGATAGCCGTTTTCAAACCTCTGAAGGACTTTGGTGTAGATAATGAAGGGTTTTTCTTCTGTTGTTCTAAAAAGCAATAGAATCAGTGAACAGAAACTGCAGGAAAGTAGTTTTTGGCTTAAAATTAGAAGAAATGTTCAGCAATATGACAGATTGGCTTGGGAAATAATGGAATATCCACTAGTGGTATTTAAGCAAGGTGTGAATCTGCATCTGTCAGGAATGAAAAATTGAAAATACCTGCATTGAAAGAGGGTTTGAATATGTTTATTTGAACTCTAAATATGATTCCATATTAAACCAAACTGATCCAACCAATTTATTGTTTCAGTTCTTGGAATTTTTTATATAGAAGAGCAATGTTTAAAACTTACAAATTAAAACAACAAAAAATACAGAGTTGAAGCCTAATACCCAGACTAAATAAAACAAAAATGGACTGTTGACATTGCCAGTCTTTTTGTACCGAATCTCATCACTATAACTGATGTCTTTCTCTTTCTCTCTCTGTCTCTGTCTCTGCCTCTGTCTCTCTATCAGGCTGAAAGGAAAAATAATTGAAGGACAACCCTACCTCTTTTGGATCATCGCCTAATAGTTTAAACTTTCTTGGGATCTTGCTTCTGGCAAATTTGCAACCATTATAGTACATACTCCATGAACAACCAAAAGAAAAAGAAGCACCACAAGTCTCAGGATCTAGACCTTGGCATGCACAGGTTCGTCTAAGGAAAAAAAATATAGAAGGGTTATCAGTGTACTGCCAATATACCATAGCTATTTTAAAGCAGTTTCATTATCAGCTTTTGATTATTGTTGAAATGTAGATGTTTTAAATTAAATAAGAGCCAGTGTAGTATAGTGGTGAACAGGCTGTGCTAGGCATGCTGAGGCATAGATTCACCTCCACCTCAGTCATGGAAGCTATCTGGGTAACTCTGCACCAGTCATTCTTTTTGCTGAATGTATGTACAGTGTTATTGTGGTGGGGAAAATGGAAGAAGAGAGCACTATCAATGCCTGAAGTAAAAGCAGGATATACTTCTAAATCAGAGGTGGGGAGCTATGGACCCTTTATGATTTGTGAACTTCAACTACCAGAATTCCTGAGCTGAACATGGCTGGCTCAGGAATTCTGGGAATTGAAGTCCACAAGTCATAAAACGGCCATAGTTCTCCACTCCTGATCTAAATGAACCAATGAATGAGTGATTTTATACATCTTCTAAGACAAATTTGACACTCCTATTGAAAAATGGAATTGGTTTATGTTCATCCATTCCTTCTTTCCCCTCAAGATTTTCAGCTCTAAGATGTACAAAAAAGGACCAGAGAATCATCTAGAAACATGGATGGGAACACACAGGGTTCCAAAGAGATGGAAGGGGAATTCCCCATAACCCACTTTAGTCTTTTATCAGCAAGAAGATCTCCTTGATCAAAGGAGAGCATTTATATTTATGGAAAAGCTAATCTATACCAGTTCCAATCTAATATATAAAAATTTCAACACCATCAGGCATTCCTATGAATCAGTTCATGTGATATTGTTGTTACACCACAGCAATTTTGGAAATAAAATGGTTTACTACTACTACAAAGATGATGATGGCGATGCCTTTGAGAATTCAGTACTGTGTCTCATTACAGGATACATGGAGAGATAATCTGAATAAAAATGCTATTTAAATATATTAAAATTATGTCATTAAGCAGGATATATCTCTGAAAATATATTGAGGTTGATTTAGATGCAGCTTTACATGCAATATATTGAAGGCATTTCTATAAGAGAAAAAATAAACCCTCTAAATAATTAAAGAAAATATGGAGGGAAAAGAAACAGCAGAGATACAGATCTTCCACTGTGAAAGAACATTTAACTTCTTTCATCTAAACACTAAGAAAAGAGCTAGTAAGATTAATATCTAAGTGCAGTATAAGGCCTATTTTCCCCTCACAAGAACTATGTGAGGTATTTTGTATATGTAGTAAGTATGACATTAGATTCCTCTCATGTACTGGGCATGCCTGTTGTCATTACACAATCAAACTGGGTATAATCCACTACACTGCTGTTGAGATAAAACAGAATAGGATTGATCATAAAATGAATGACATATGAGTTTTTCAAATGAGACAGTTTTTCCATTCACTGAATGGTTGTAAACGAATTTCAGCTTTTGTAAAGCTACAGGTAATCCTCAACTTATGACTTTAATGAAGCCTGTCCACTATGGTTGTAAGTCATGATGGTCATAAAGCACATTACTGATCCAATTTTATGATTTTTTTTGGCAACAATTGTTAAGTGAACCCATTGTTTGCCATGAAGTGTTTTTGCTGAAAACTGGAAGTAAATACTGGTTTTCAGCAAAAACATTGTTAATTGTGGTCATGTACTGTGAGACATTGCAAATGTCTATAAATGTGGGGCAATTGCCTGTCATGCAGTCACATGATTGCAGGGGGGGGGGAGTTGGCCATCAGAACTTTGGAACCAGGTTGTACATACATTTTGGAGGGTCTGTTGTAAATCTGAACAGTCACTAAGTGACCAGTTGTAAGTTGAGCACTACATATATTTACTTACCCTGCTTTTACAGTGAAAGGAGGACCCAGATCTGTAACTAATCTGCCAATCTGGCCATGCTGTTTAGGAATATTAGGAGTTGCAGTCTGAACATATTTATTGCATGCTAGAATGGGGAAACTACATGTCTTATGATCTATGTCATATATATCTAAACTATAGAAAAAAATTACTTTCTAGAGGGGAAGGAAGTACATACTTAACTTACTCTTCATTGAGTGCACACCGCCGGTTTGTGAGTGTGCCGTATTTCATTAAAGTGTCAGACAATTCAGAGTACAGCTTGTCTGCTAGGCTCTGAGATATGCCTTCCCACACCAAGATAAGTACAACTATCACAGCTGTTTCACAACTGTGGCCTGCACGTTCTCGCACTAAACAAAGAAGTTTTTCTTCAGTTCCACTTCGACGAATCACCTGAAAGTATACCAAAAATATTTTTTTCCTGTAAAAAATTACGGAACTTCAGGTTAGCAGGCCACATTATGCTTTTGTGCAGTTTTTGGTAAACCAGATTTCTGTATATCTTTTGCATACCGTAGTTCTTTGGTTCAGCTTTCAGTATCTATCCTTGTAGAAATTTTCAAAGCAGGATTGGATAAGAATCTGTCTACAACTTGAAAGAGCTACTATGAGCTAGGAAAGACAACGGACTAGATGGATTAATTGTCCATCATTATATCTTCTACCCAATTATGTATTAAAAGGTAAGAATGATAAAAAAAATAGTAGCATCTGTTTATGAACTGTGGAACTGGGAACTTCATTCCAACTTTAGGTCTGTGAACTGTGAGTTTCAAATTTTAATAACAGATTTGGAAAGGCAAGATAGAATAAATCTAGCACAATTTAAAAAGATATAACAGAGTGAGGTTGCAGGTCCACAGAATTTTAAAGGACTTATGTGCATAAGGCATAATTTCACCCTGGTCTACACTTTCTGTAAAATTTCTAAGATAGAACTATAATTAATATGTCATATTTTATTTAAAATATATCCCCAGTTAACTTCCATGATTTAAAAAAAATATAAATAAGATTTATTTGAGTCAACATGCGCTAATTATATCTATAGAGATGAACAATATCTTTTATAAGGTTGTGGAGATAATTCTTACCCATTTAGCTATAGGGCATCCTTGAGCGCTTCTGCCTTCTTTCCCTGTGTAGACAATTTTTTCTATTCTTATGGCTTTGCCCTTTTGTCCATATCTTTTAAAAAATCAAATCATGAAATGAGTAAATATAAAAACATGAATTTCATATAAATGTTAATACAACCATGTAGGAACACTGGAAGCTTTTACCTTATGACTTGAAATCCTTTCTTGTATTGAGATTATTTACTATCCATAGCATTTAATTAGCTTGGTCCAGATTTTAAGGAGGTAGCAAATCCAAATCAAACCAGGCCAAGCCAAGCCAAACCAAACCAAACCAAAATATTTCAAGTGTAATTTTAATGAAGAAAGTTAATTTTTACTTTAAGTTAGTTTTTACTAAATTTATATTTATATTTTTAAAAGAACAATTACATTTTTGTTTGTTTGTTGAAGATCAATTGAGTTTATGTTTCATCAGGCAAATGCAGCTTCCCCAAAAGTACGGAAAATTTTGTATTGCAACGAAAACAACAGCAAGGATCCAGAATTCACTTGAGCTTAATACAACCTAGTACAGTGATGGCGAACCTTTCAGAGACCGAGTGCCCAAACCACAACCCAAAACCCACTTATTTATCGCAAAGTGCCAGGGCCGCATCAGTATTGTGGTGCCCTCAGGGGGCATGGGGCGTGGCCCACTGGGTGGGCATAGCTGTGGTTGTCACGGCAGTCTGGGTGGGTGTGGCTGGGGTGGACATGGCCACCTCGATGTTGCTCATGGGGGGATGCCTGTGGGGGCCGGGCAGGGTTGGGGGAGATCCAGGGGGTCTCTGGCAGGTGGGGTGGTGGGCAGGAGGCCAGCATAGATGATGGGGAGGCACGCAATCCTAGCTGGGACTGGGGGGGCCATGGCGCCGATGGGGATCTGGCTTTCCCTGCTCGGAGTGGCCTTTGGCTTGCTGGGTGTGGGCATGCTCTACCACCTCTACTCGAGCTTGCTAGCTGGCCGCTTCGCCTCCTTTGTGCTGGGTGGGGCTGCCACTCCGGGCGGCGGCAGCGGCCTAATGGACCTGCGCAAGCTGCTGGCAGCGGCGGCGCGCGTGCCCACAGAAAGGGCTCTGAGTGCCACCTCTGGCACGCGTGCCATAGGTTCGCCACCACTGACCTAGTAATTTTCCAGGTATGTAAAATTCAACTCCCAGAAATTTTATCAATGGCCACAGTGGCTGGTGAACTGGCAAATAGCTCATCACATATGGAGGGTACACAAGTTGGAAAAGGCTGTAATAGATGAGACAGGTTTTATACAAGCACTGTCATTGTTAACTGAACTCTGTATGGCAGAATACTACTGTGTAAAGTGTATGTTTGTGTATTTGTGTGTGTGTGTTACTGATTAATGAGTTTTCAATCTGGACTTGAAATTTATACCTATGAACATTTAATTGATTAACCTCATTTCTTAATCAAAGTTAATAGAAAAACCACAGTTTGTATTTTGTTGTGATTCAACAGAGAGATTTCTTAAAGTGCCTGTGCTATGCATTCAAGATTGACCACTGATTTCATTATCCAGCTGCTATCCACCTTATTCGGCAGACCAATGAAAGCTTGTTCATATCAGCATTTGCTGGCATCTACCTGGAGAGCTATCCAATATTGTGACTCTCTACTGAACAGACTCTGCCCAGGATTGTTAACATTAGAATAGACAATCTAGCAATAATTATAATAGTTTGCAATGATGATGTTATTTATGCGCACAGACTGGAAGAAATTCTGACATGCAAAAGTCTGCATGTTAATCTGCTGCATGCTTTTCTAATTCATTACCTTTCTTCCATCATTTCTCTAATAGCAGCGACATTAGGACCAGCTCCTAGGTGAGTATAGAAAGGGCCCTCGTCTTTTTCAATTATCTGTTCTGTTTAGAACAAAAAAGAAATAAAAAGATTAATAGGTATGTTTTAAAAGTTTTATACCACACAGCTTTGGTATAATCTATACTGTATATCTAAATATTCAAGGTGAAGGGTGAGGACAAATAAAATATCTGTAAGGTTTAGTAATAGTTTCTGTTCTACAGCATGATGTTTCTTAACAAGATATCTAAAGGATTCCAAACTGGGGAAGCCTAGCCTTTCTGAATAAACTATAAAGAATAGGCAACATTTATAGTATTTATTTTGTAAACTATAGCAATCAAAACTTACCCACACAGCTACATGAAGGAAAATCATACTGAGTTTTGACAGGTGTATCCAGCAAGTTTTTTAAAGGTGTATCTAGTAATGTAGAAGGCGACTCTAAGAAATTATTGAGCATGGTTCCAGCACTTCTTTTGGTTGGTGTTTTTTCATTAGGATGAATGACTTGTTGATCTAAAGAGATGGCATGGCTGTTGAAATCTGCACCATTAGAATTCCTTGTCAGAATAGTAATGGGTCCTGCAGCCTCAATTTTCACATGTTTGGGTGATTTGATAGTAAGGGACTTGTGATCAAAAGGTGTTTTGACCCGAATCTGTTTCAACTGCTGCTCCATGGTTTCAATGATACTCTTTTGTTGCATGTTCTCACAACCAAAGTGCTGAACCTCTTGTTTAATTGTTTTCTTCCATGGTTTGTTTTCCAACTGTCCAACCGGTAGAGGAAGGCAAGCATTTACCTTTGTGCCAGTTTCAGTTTTGATAGATTTGAAGCCCATAGCTTGACATGACTCAGATTTATTTTGGTTAGCTTGTTTATTCAAAATATGCCATCTAATAGCATGTTTTTGAAAATCTTTGTGAAGTTGTGAGGGAAGATAGTGACCATGGCTCTGATCTATTGCTGCTTGCTGATTGTAGGGTGAGTAATTTTGTTGAATCTGACTAGCTTGTGAGTTATCCACGTTGGTAGTCATGTTAGAATATTCTTGAGTTTGCTGGAAGGGCAGCTGTATAAATGAAGTTGGTGGAGATGGAGGTTTTTGTACCTGAAAGCCCTGGGGCAGATCTTGTTTAGGAGTAACACTATTTGGATAATATTGCATGTGCTGCAAGTTGCAAGATATATTTTGAATTAAGGGATCTTCCTTTTTCTCAGAAACCAAGTGCATGTTGTTTGCGCAGGAATGTTTCATTACATTATTTGTCTGATTATAATGGGAGTTTTTGTTGGCTGTATTTGAAATATGGTCCACTCTGGTCTGGGGAATTTGTACTGGGAACTCAACTGATTTGAAGTAATTACTTGCTACTTCAAAGCACTCTTCTAATTTAAGCTGATTTAAAGACGTTCTTTCCCCTTGCTGTTCTTGGCTATTGCTTGACTGGGGAAAGATTTGGGACAATTTTGTGGTTTTTATTTGTTGTGGGGAGTTCATTGTGACTTGTGAATTCTGTGGTGGTTGTATTGGCTGAGTCTGGAGTATTGGGGGCAAAATTTGTGAATGCATGAATTGGTCATCCTCAAATGGAAGATCTAAATGCTGAGGCTTTAACTGTGCCTCCAAAGTCTGTTCAAGGTGGAGTTCAGATTGTGATTGAAGGTGAAAGTGAGTTGAATTTTGTTGCTGATTATTCATCCTTTTGGATTGTGGTGAGTGCTTTTCAAATGGAATTTGCAAATCAGGAGTGAAATGATGAGGGGGTTGTGTTGCCTCCCTTTTGAATAGTGCTGGTATTTGCTCACTGTTCTGGTAGCAAGATTGCCCTGTGACTCCTTTTGATTCATTGGAACCTCTAATATATTGTTTTGGATGTGTCGGTTCAGTTGAATTTGCCTGGAGTTGAAGCATGGTCCTCAAAAGGGTTTCATTTGATTTTGGAGAAGAATCACTGGGGTGAAAGGGAGAGGAAGTCATTCTCATCCAAGAAGCTTGTGAGTGGGGTTGTGACTGCTCCATGTGATTTTTCACCAGACCTTTTTCATTATCAAGAGTAGTCTGCTGATTAACCTGACTCAGAAGGTGTGGAAAATGTTGCAATTCTTTACTGGTTCCTAATCTTTGTGGATCCTGAATTTTAAACTCCAGTTTGGATTGAATTTCACTAGGATCTTGCTGCTTCATACCCAATGTCACTGTACTGAGATCCACATATGTTGCACTCCCAGTTGCTTGTGAAACCTGAATTTTGTATTGATGACCCTGTTGAGAACTAAGAGTTTGTTGGCAAAAACCAGAAATTGTTTTTGCATGTTCTCTCTGATGATGTGCTTGCCCTCTGTTATTTTCTTCTGTCAAATTGAAAATATTACTAGGATCTTCTGAAGCCTCAATGGAGAGCACACTTCTTATTTCCTGCCCAGGAGAAGGTAGTGCAATAGGGGGTAGATTAAAAGAATCATTCCTGAACACGGGATCTTGTTGGAAGGAAGCACCAGTTTCTTCTCTTGGTTGTGACAAAACCTCTGAGCTACTATGAGTCTTCAGATTGTTGTTAGGATTGAGTGAGAAATCCTGACTGGGAACCTGCCCTGTGTTTTCTGAAACTTCACGGTTGTTTGTAGGTGACTGGTAGGTATTTTCTGACTTTTGCTGCTCTGAGTTCATTACTTCTGAATGATGAAAATTGGAGCTTGCTTGTAAAATCGATCTTTTACTGGAGTTTTCTATATTTTGGACTTCAGTAGCTACAGAAGCCAGTACCTGAGGCAGCTCAGAGCTTGAGGTTTGAGCGGAACTTATCTGCCCTGAGGTATGCAGTAAATGTGATGTGCCACATGTCAACACATTAATAGCCCGAGTGTTTATGGCATTTGTAAAAGATGTAGTTGTCTGCGTTCCACTGAAAACATGTTCTGGATTATACTGAGACAATGTTTTTTCCAGGAATTCACCACGCATGTCTCCCATGGAAGAGGCAGAAACTATAGCACCATTAGGCATTGTAGCTGCCTTGTTCTTATATGCCATGTCAATGTCCCTGTTGTGGCAGTTACTATTTTCACCCCCTTGTTCATTTTGAATCTGGGGAGATGGAGAAGATTCTGAAGCACCAGAGTTGCACCTTAAAGACTGTATAAGAACTGAAGCTGTATTCTGTTCTGTTCCAGAATCCACAACATTCTTCTCATTGCATGAATTAGAAGCACCTGCTTGGTTGCTGACAGCGAATGAGCTACCTTGCCCTCTTTTTGCTTCTTCATCTTGTTTAAGCTTCTTGTTCTGGTGAAGTCCGTACAAAGAAGGATCACTAAAAGTGCGTTTTATCCCACCATTTTGCAAATACCCGCTGCAATGTTTCTTTTGCTGAAGAAGGTCAGGACTTATTCGACTACTCTCATTCCTTTTTGCAGGATGCTGCATTCCATAACTGGCCTTCCCATGCAGCCACATATGGTTGCCATTCAGTTCATTGTAGATCTTTTCTGCTGATGTGTCTCCATTATGCAGCTTCACTGACAAAGGCTCTGCTTGGCAAACACGAGAAGAATGTGGAATTAAAAAAGGACTTAAACTATTGCCTTCATCATGATTAGTTCTATCCTGTTCCATCTGGCTTACTGTAGGGCCATCCACAAGGTTATCCTCTTACTGGATCTGAAAAGAAATGGGAGAGAGAGAGAGAGAAAGCCATGTTTACTTGGCTATCATAATATTACTTTATCACATCTATAGGGTATGCAAACATGCATGCCCCCAAATAGCTATCTATTATATATTTGATTTTCAAGGCTCTCTGCTTTGTATATCAAAAATTGTTTCACAGATTACAGTAGAGTGATAGGTAACTCATGAACCCTGGAGGTTCCCATGATTATTCCTCTGCAATTTGACAATATGTTTTTGAAGGGACTTTTTATCATTTATGGTGAACATGTGATAAGGCAAAGAAATATTGGAGTAGGATTCATATATTAATGCAGAAAATTCTTAAAGTGAACATAAAGATTAAACCAGAAATTTTCCTTCTGGGTCTAATGGAAAGAGAACTGGGAAAAAAAAATTGGAAATCTGATTTTATATATGGTGACGGCAGCAAGATTGCTCTATGCGCAAAAGTGGAAGGATGCCTCGATTCCTACGAATGGTTACGAAAGTTGGTGGAATTAGCAGAGATGGCCAGATTGACTGTGCTGATAAAAGAAAAGAACCTACATAGTTTTGTTTCTATTTGGAAACCGCTTCTGGACTTTGTGCTTGAGGTAGAAAAAAATGATGTTATGATTTTGGGTTTTACTGATTAGACTGATTTGCCAGTACAGAAATGGCTAGTGCTTACTACTATAGAAATGTAAAATGTTGAGATTTGATTTTAATGTCTGATTTTACTGCAACAGAGAGAGTCAGAAGTCAATGCCTTTTGTTTTCTTCCCCTCCCTTTCTTCACACCTTTTTTCCCTTTCTCTAATGTTGTCCCCTACTATTTGCTTTTGTATTTTCACATTTTATGTTATAAATGAATAAAACTAATATAAAAAAGACAATATGCTTTTCTAATGTTATATGAATAATTAACAAGAAAAATTGAGGCTACTTTTTTAAGTCAACGTTTTGATTTTATAATCTATCCACACACTCATCTGAGGAAATTACATCCATATGTTTAAAAGTATGGCACAAGACACAGAAAGCTTTTGTGTACATGGTAGATTTCTCCTCCATAGGTAAAAATTCATATAACTCTTATTTTCCACTATGGATATCACAGAAAAATGAATTAAAAGGCTATTATTTGCTTATGAACCATAACATACTAGTGAAATCTTGAAATTATGTTTATAAAGAAGAGTGGATGATAATTTATCAATAATAAATAAACAGATAAATAAATGTAGCTAGAATTCCCTGTATATTTAACATGCACTCACCAAGGGTTTTTTGTAATAGGATTTTATTGAGTTTCATTATAATATAAAAATATAGAACAAATGAAAGTTAGAATAGAAAAAAGAAATGGGGAGAGAGAAAAAAGATAAAAACTTCAGGTTTTTTTGGGTGCAGTAGATTACAAAACAATACAGCATCAATCCTTTTGTTTTACATTTCACAAGATTCCAAGCCATTTCTATAATTACAAAATCATTCTAATCATCAAAACTTAAAATGAAAATGTTTCATTTTTTCATTTTTTAGCAAAAAGTCTATCTGTTTCCAAAGAGAAACAACGCTAGATAATTTTTTTAATTAAAACAGTCAATTTTGCCACCTCTGCTAACTCTATCACTTTTACCATCCACTCTTTCACTGTGGAAATTACTGTGTCTTTCACACACCTACATTTTAAAATACTTATACAATGTATAGAGTACTTACTAGATCTTTTTTTAACAATGCTACAAAATCTCTAGTTTAGGTCTCCATATTCAAACAATATTTCTGAACAATCCAAGTATAGGATTTGGTGAGGGGGAGAGTAATTCTTGAGATAAGAGATTACTTTTGAGAAAGAGATGATATCTTTCTCAGTATTGAAATTAATACATAATTCTTTAAAATTACTTAAAAATCTGATTAAATAAAAACCCTTGCTTTTTCTAACCAAGAAGAATCATCAGAGAATCAATAGTTCCTCTCAAATAGGTTTCCCAACATGATCAATAAATATGATTTATTTTTCTTCTGGGTTTTCAGAAGAAGAACCTGCATCTGTTACATTTCAGATGGGCAACGTAACAGCAAAAAGGCAGATGCATATTCCACAAGATCAGATCAGACTGAAAATAATCTTCATGAGAAGGTTCTGAATTTGACAAGGTAGGATCAATCAGGACCTTGGACAGAGTATTGTGGGAAAACTGGCAGGAAAGTACAAAGGTCTTCTGCATTTCACAAACTTGTTGGGCTTCACTCACTTGTGGTTCTAGTAACCAACAGTGGCAGCTGTGCTCTGTATCCATGGGCTCCTAAAGTTTAAGAGAAATGAACTTTACCAATCCGAGAAATATGATTTGGCAACATCTTCTGATCAAAAAAGATCTGAATGTGGAGAATGGGCAAGGCATAGAAATCCCCTGCCACGCAATTTGAAATAAAGAATGTTTGATATGGACTGAAGATCAGAATCAGAATAGAACTGGAAGGGACCTTGGAGGTCTTTTAGTCCAGCCCCTTGCTCAGCAGGAGACCCTATATCATTTCAGACAAATGACTATCCAGTCTCTTCTTTAAAAACCCCAGTGATGAAGCACCCACAACTTTTGACACCAACTGTTCCACTGGTTAATTGTCCTCACTGTTAAGAAATTTCTCCTTAATTCCAGGTTGCTTCTCTCCTTGATTAGTTTCTATCCATTGTTTCTTGTCAGCCCCCCTGGTGCTTTGGAAAATAAATTGACCTCCTCCTCTTTGTGACAGCCCCTCAAATACTGGAATACTGTTATAATGTCCCCCCTTCTTTTTTCTAGACTAGCAATACCCAAATCCTGAAACCATTCTTCATATATTTTAGTCTCCATGCCTTTAATCATCTTAGTTGCTCTTCTTTGTACTTTTCCCAAAGTCTCAACATCTTTTTTATAATGTGGTGACCAAAGCTGAATGCAGTATTCCGGGTGCGGCCTTACTAAGGATTTATAAAGCAATACTAATACTTCACACGATTTTGATTCTATGCCTCTGTTTATACAACCAAGGATTGTATTAGCTTTTTTGCCTGCTGTCGCACACTGCTGACTCATGTTTAAGTGATCATCCACTAGGACCCCAAGTTCTCTCTCACAGTTACTATTTTTGAGTTAGGTTTCACCTAATCTGTACCTATACCTTTAGTTTTTCCTGCCCAGCTGTAAAACCTTGCTTTTTTCCACATTAAATTTCATGTTGTTGAATAGGGCCCATTGTTCAAGTCTGTCAAGATCTTTTTGACTCTGGGCAGTTATTCCTCCTGGTTGGTCCCCATTATCTTGAAGGATGTGGTTGCAGAGCTTTTTCTAGAAATGAAAATCCTAGATCTTCCTTAAAAAGTTCTTTTCCTCTCCCATATTCCTTATCCCCTTCAACCAAAATACATGGGTAAGAAAGAAGTGAACCAATTATATCTTGATCCATTTCAGTTTGATTTTTTTTTCTGGCTCAGTGTGTTTATGTTTCTCATAGTTGAGGGGAAGAGCTTACAGAAGTAGGCAATTCACTCATTGAGTAATTAACAAGTGGATGGGGTTTTACTTCTCTGCCAATATCTTAGTTCCAATCAGCAGTCTTTGGAAAGAAGACAGTTGTGAGCTTTTAAACAGTCAGGAGGGCAGATAGAAACAGAACTGTTTAGTGGCTTGAGAACAGCACAAAAGAAAAATAAAGATGAGTTTAGTGATAGGGGGAATAAACTAAGGCACCAAAAATAGGAGCATTTAAGACAAAAGAAAACCAAGTTATGAATAATAATTACTATTATTCCCAGGAGAGAATGTTTTCCAGTTTTTGCATAAGACCAGTAATTCTCAGCCTTGACAGCTTTCTTATCTTTGGACTTCAACTCCCAGAATTCTGAACAATGGCTGGTCAGAGAATTCTGGGAGTCAAAGTACACAGATATGGAAGGTGCAAAACAGTGGCCTAGAATATGCAAATTATGACCATTGTATTTAACTTCATTGATTTTCAACTTTGTAACTAAGCATATCTTTTTAGACTAATGTCTTTATGAAATACAAATCATCAAGTTAAACAAAATCATTGGCACAAATGGAAGCACTTCTAATTGATAGGGAATTGACTTCACTTTTAACAATAGTTTGATTACATTTCCTGTATTAAAAGCTGCAAGGTGTATTTTGAAAACATTCACTTACTTTTCTTTTTATTCATGTAATTTTTCATTAATTTACATTTGATTCTTATTTGCATGATAAGCTTACATTTGGGAGTAATCCCATTCTGAAAATTTTCTTCGTAGGTGAACAAGAGGACTAATGCATTGGATCAGCTTACTGCTAATCAAATTTTTAAACCATCTGAGTTACTGCAAGAGGCATATGGACTGCAAAATAGCAATATACTTGATTTGTACTTTAAATAAAAATAAAATTGTGTTGTTAAGATAAATATTACTTTTTCATTTTCTGTATATTGAATCAAGATAAATAGATAGAATGATGAAGAGATAGCATCTTTGTGCTAAATTAAAGGATTTGTTTATGAACAAGAAGATAAATATAGGGGGTATAAAAGAAACCTGATGGGACTGAGATAATGAATAGAATTCTTGTATGAGAACTACAAACTACAGTAGGGTTTTGTTCTTTATATCAAGGAGGGCATAAATTCTAGCAAACTTTGGAAGAACAGATTATTCCATAGAATTACCATGGGTAGCAATATTGTACACAAATGTAAATTATAACTTGTGAACATAGGACATTCTTAAATTGGTGAAAGAAATCAGAGGGGCACATTGTACTAAAATGGGCCTTAGTCTGACCTCATATGCTTTATTTTAAAATTTAATTAGTTGATTTTGTTTACTGAACTTGAGTATGTTTATAAAAACATTATTTATGGATTTCCCAAGTCTACCAATAGAGGCGAACTAAAGTTCTGGGAGCTGCTGATGACCCATAGATGTTTGATAGGAACCTTGAACCTGTGGGAGGGATGATAGAGCTTGTGGGTTGATTTGATGGGGAGGGGAGAGAATGTGAATTGGACAGGCACTAACATTCTGGTAGTGATGGCAGAGGGAGATATTGTTTGAAAGGTGATTTTAATATATTACACACCTACTACCTTCTAGCCCCCTGGGTTTTACCCCAATGCCTGGTCAGTGAATCCACAGTAGGTCCTGAGCTCAGATTCCTGTTGTTTAATCCCAGGTCAGCTTATAATAAGGCTCTTCTTATCCAGAAACTTATTATGAATGAGAGAATTGAGCGGGTGTACATTTATCCTTGAGACTTAAAGCAGCAGTGGTCTATCCCTCTTCAAGAAGTCACCACTAGTCCTAACGGTGTTGAAATATTTCTGATCCAATTCCAGCCTTTGCTCCTTGGAGATAATTTCCTGCTTTCCACAATTAATCCCTTTAAACAAATTGCATCTGGAAGGTTTATATATAATGAAGATCAAGTTACTTTAATAAAAAGTCAAATAATATTACAGGGTAGTCCTTGACTTACAACCACAAGTAAGCCCAAAATTAAGCTAAGCGAGACATTTGTTAAGTGAGTTTTGCCCCTTTTTACGACCTTTCTTGCCGCAGTTATTAAGTGAATCACTGTAGTTGCTAAGTTAGTAACATGATTGTTTAAGTGAATCTGGCTTCTCCAATGACTTTGCTTGTCACGAGGTTGCAAAATATGATCACATGACCCTGGGACACTGCAATCGTCATAAATATGAGTCATTTGCCAAGCATCTGAATTTTGATCATACGACCACGGGGATGCTGCAATGGTCATAAGTGTGAAAAACGGTCATAAGTCACTTTTTCAGTGCTGTTGTAACTTTGAACGGTCACTAAATGAACTGTTGTAAGTTGAGAACTGTACTAATAAAATATTTCAATTTTAATTTACCTTAATAAACATTTTAGCACTTGGTTTTGAATAAAAGTAGAGTTTAATACTTCCTTTTCCTTTAGGAATATTCTGAAACTACTGAAAATAAAGTGTTAAGGAGGGGAACTGGCTAGGATGAATTCTAAAAGGGAAAAAAAAATCCCTACCTCTTGTCTTTTTATTTTTCTTTCAGTATTTGATTAGCTTTGCACAACTATTCCTATAAAATAACTGCTTAGCAAGAAGAGAATTAGGTGGGAGAAAGCCCCATTAACTCAAAAGAAATAATAGCATAATAGCATTGGCCGAGGGCCAAAACAAAAAATGGGCAACAATCAGGGAAAAAAAAATCCTATTTAATTCCCCTTCCTCCATAAACATGGTAATATACATTTATCTGTACAAATCAGGGAACAGTAAATGATAGAGTGGAAGGCAGTGCTGCATAATGAGGCCACAAATAATCCATATTGCATTGTGGTTCTTTTTTTAAAAAAAAATGAGTAAATTGTATCTTTTTTAAGCAAGCTGTCTACTATTGCAGTTTACTTTTCACTCTGTTCGATAATTGTACTTGAGCTGAGACACTTAGCCACTTTACTATGTTTTTTCTTCTTCCACCAGCTATTATGTATTAGAAATTCAGGGCACATCAGTAGCATCTGCGAAACAATTATTGCATCTAGGACCAACTCTGCAGTCTAATCCATCATAATTATGACTGGCCTCCTTGAAGATGTCATGATGCATGACTTACAACAGCACATTAGTATGCAAATGACTGAGAATCTTATTTGTCCAATATGCATTTTAAGAATTCTACTCCCATCAATGGATGCTTTGAGACATGAGGAAATGCTGGTATAATATTTTTCATACGAGGCACAAACTGTAAATACCAAGAGAGGCACATATTTCTGCAGCTTTGCAAAAGAATCTTTTCATCCATCTTCCTTCACTCTTAAAAAATGTACTTTCACACCTTATAACAGGTAGTACATTAGCAAATATGCCAAGACCTCCTTCAAACAGGTGAGCCATAAATTGTGGTTATCATTGTTTCATCTGACTTCCAGAAAAGTTTTTCTTTGAGGGGTCACCATTTTTTCTGAGACAGTGAAAAAAAAAGGACAACATATTATGTCAATAAATACTATCTGACAAGACCCCAGCTATTAGCTAGAGGGTTTAGAAATAGGGAAGTTTACTATTTATTTTCTCTGCTCTAAAACCAAATTACATAGTAGATACAATCATATCAATTTTTGTATTTATTGCTTCTTCTTTTTTTGCTTTTTTGCTGTATTTTTAAATAGTTATGTTGACATTAGGTTAGGGTGATGAGGAAAGCTTAAACTTTTCTGACCAAGTCTTGTCATTGAAGTAGAGTTGCACATGAGCAGCACCAAGCAAGAACATTCTTAGATCAGACAAAAATTTTCGCTAGTACACACTCTTTGTCACCTAGTAGTCAAATACTTCTTTGAAAGGCGCTTTCATCTTCTCACTTTCAAATTATTTAGTTTGTAAGAAGAATTTTTAAAGAACTATGTTTTCTCTTATGATCCAGATAGAATGAACTTTTATATTTTTCATAATTCTGATGTTCTTCATTTTTCTTGAATACAGTTATTTCTTATTTTGTTTACAAACTACTTAAAATTATTCACATTATCATCCATGGATCTTAGACCCAGATGCCCTGGAGACCTTCTTCTTCTTTCAGTATTTAAAAAAAAAATATTTCACCAGGAACTTGTAACACCTTAGCCTATGTGCCTAAAGTGCCTTCTCCAATATCTAATGTCAATACCATGGTCCATAATATCATTCATTCATCTCAATTCTTTCATGCCTATCAACACAAACCACAAGATTGGTGCATATAATTTTCTTGAAGTGTTTCTTATTTTCCTTCTGGTTCTTATATCATCACTCATTTCTAAAAAATATTAGAGAACATGAAAAATAATTTAGATGTTATTAAAATAATGAAGCTTAGTAGTTCAGAAATCTGTTTTATCTGGCCATGCCATGGAAAGGAAAATAAACTGATTTCATTACGACATAAAAGTTTTTTTTTTAGTGTAAACAGTGTAAAAAGTGAAAGAATGTGATGGAGATCCCTATGTCCATTCAAATTATATAAAATAATAGTATTATTATAGGTGCAAAATATATTTTGCAATTCTTTTGTTCTAACCATACTAAAAGTGTTTTAACTAGGAAATATTCTACATAGCTCTAAATATTATAGCTTTTCTTGTTTTTGTACCATACTTACTTTAAAATGACCCAGTTTGATGTCTTGCACATAGCAGAGATTAATATGCTACTCAATGCATATTGAATGTCTTGGGGAATAGAATTGTAATGATGAAAAGAACAATTTAAATCAAGATCAATCATTTGCTTAGTGAAAAAAATCTAAATCAAATTATCTCTGAGAAACAACTATCTAACCTCTGTTTGAAGACATCCAACAAAGAAGGCCTCAACATCACTCTAAGGATTGATTTCACTGTCCAACAA
Organism: Azemiops feae; assembly: GCA_023970755.1. NCBI lineage: Eukaryota > Metazoa > Chordata > Lepidosauria > Squamata > Viperidae > Azemiops > Azemiops feae. The sequence continues at coordinate 2,200,186 of JALGBA010004268.1, read as the reverse complement.
TTTTTTACTAATAGGGAGGTGTTTTTATTTTGTATTCTTTACAAATATTCAATTAGAATTCTTAGAGCCATCATTTCCTTCTATGTATGTTCTTATAATATTTTGTCATAATATGTAGTTATATTTTCTTTATTGTGCCTTTAATTTCATTGGCTTACTATGTTTTGACTCCTTTTGTTTACTTTGCCTAACACTGTTTATCTTGAAAGAAAATAGTGTGATGGGAATGCATGTATACTGTATATGCTTTTGAAAATTTCCCAAGAGACTTCATCGGGTATCCATCAGGAAACCTTACAATAAGAGTAGGATTCTGGTGTACTATTTATCACTATTATTCAATTTAACAGAAGTGAAATTAAGAAACATAGTAGTTTAGGGGACTTCAGTTATACACTTGAAGATGTCCTGCCAGGAGGCACTCATGATATCATATCCTGAATGTCAGCTATGGTCTTGTCCCATTAGTATCTGGCTGTACTCATTAATCAGGTCACATGCTTTATCACATTTTCTATTTCAGGTGTGTGACTATATACTATATATATAATAATAATAATAATAATAATAATAATAATAATAATAATAATAATAATAATAATAATAATAATAATAAGAATAATAATAAGAATAATAATAATAATAATAAAGTTGGAAGGGACCTTGGAGGTCATCTAGTCCAACCCCCTGCTCAGGCAGGAAACCCTATACCATTTCAGACAAATGGCTGTCCAGTCTCTTCTTAAAAACTTCCAGTGTTGGAGCATTCACCGCTTCTGGAGGCAGGTTGTTCCACTGGTTAATTTTCTAACTGTCAGGAAGTTTCTCCTTAGTTCTAGGTTGCTTCTCTCCTTGATTAGTTTCCATCCATTGCTTCTTGTCCTGCCTTCAGGCGCCTTGGAAAATAGCTTGACTCCCTCTTCTTTGTGGCAGCCCCTGAGATATTGGAACACTGCTATCATGTCCCCCCTCGTCCTTCTCTTCATTAAACTAGACATACCCAATTCCAGCAGCCGTTCCTTATATGCTTTAGCCTCCAGTCCCCTAATCATCTTTGTTGCTCTTCTCTGTACTCTTTCTAGAGTCTCAACGTCTTTTTTACATCGTGGTGACCAAAACTGGATGCAGTATTCCAAGTGTGGCCTTACCAAGACATTGTAAAGTGGTATTAATACTTTGTGTGATCTGATTCTATCCCTCTGTTAATGCAGCTAGCACTGTGTTGCCTTTTTGGCAGCTGCAGCACACTGCTGGCTCATATTTAAGTGATTGTCCACTAGGACTCCAAGGTCCCTCTCACAGTTACTGCTATTGAGCAGGTACCCCCTATACTATACCTGTACATTTGGTTTTTCTTGCCTAAATGTAGAACCTTACTTTTTTCACCATTGAATTTCATTTTGTTAGATAGTGCCCAGTGTTCAAGTCTGTCCAGATCCTCCTGTATCTTAAGCCTGTCTTCTGGAGTGTTGGCTATTCCTGCCAGCTTGGTGTCGTCTGCAAATTTGATGATTTCCCCATCTATCCCCTCGTCCAAATCATTGATGAAGATGTTGAAGAGCACTGGGGCCAGAACAGAGCCCTGGGGCACCCCACTACATACTTCCCTCCATGTAGATGCGGTTCCATTGAGGACCACATGCTGAGTACGGCCGGTCAGCCAGCTCCGGATCCATCTGGTGGTGATGCTGTCTAACCCACATTTTTCTATCTTATAAAGTAGTAGGTTGTGATCTACTTTATCAAATGCCTTACTGAAGTCCAAGTAAATTATGGAAGAACAGTAGTATTCCATAAAACTATTGAAGACCCTTTTTAGTTAGATTTTACATATTCATAATCCTTATGGGGGAAAGATCAGGGGGCAGGAGCTGATTAAGAAGGTATGGCTCAGGAGACTAATGGATCCGAAAAGGTTTGTTGTTGATTCCTGGCTATTCTTCCTGTTATCAAAAATGGACAATTTTGTTGAAACCCTGCTTGGAATAAAGGAGTGAGCCTGAGTAGATGTGATAATCACTCCTCAGTGTCATTTCCTGGCCTATTGAATAGAGCCAAGGAAGTTCCCTAGTTTTCAAATGCATGGAGGCTAGATCTCATTTAAGTGACTAAACAATGATAGAAAGGAAAGGGAAAAAATAATCTGCCACCAATGCAATCTGCAGAGCTGTTTAATACGTTTTCTTTTTTTAATTGTATTTCAGTTTATAAGAAAATAAAGATCTCTCAGTATCCTGAACCACTTATTTTATTTTAAAGATAAAATTATCTGTATCCCTCCATAACTTCTTGCTCACTACTGATGTCCAACAAACGCATAGATAGTCTTAATTTGCTTAGTTACAATAAATATGATTCTATTTACATAGCCCAAGAACCATCTGTTGTTTACCTAATTCTTGACCTTTTGGGTTTTAAAAAGCAATTGAGAGGGAACTGGCTAAAAGGCTTCTACCAGTAGCTAAGTATTATTTGTGATATAAAGAGACTTCTGTTGTGACTGAGATGGCTAACAAGATATGAATTGTTATGTTTTAAAAGACATGAATTAAGCATGTTTTAATTATTAATGTATTTGCTGGAAAGATAGAATATAAATCCAGTACTGAGATGTAATTAATGGAAAAACATCTAAATTGTATTTTTTTCCATGCAATTTCTTTCTTGAATAGAATTGTTCCTTGCATCGTGTTTCATCAATGATGAGATGGTATCAGTAGCATTCAATTTCACTGGTATATGGTGATGTACTGTATTCAACATGGTTTTTGGCTGGAAAAGGAATAGTAGCCTTCTTGGAAGTGTATTAACCACAAGGCCCAACTAATATATAGCATTTATATGCAAATGCAGGAAGAGCTTTCTTTCTCCTTGATAGTCACTTGTAGAGGCAACAGCATTTTCCAGAACACACAAAGGAATACAATAAAGAAAAATATAAGGAATACAGAAAGAACAGGTGCCAATCTTTTTATGGGAATGTAGCATACCAAGCACATTTTAAGACAAAGACCAGCAACAGATCTATGGAACCAGACAGAAATGAATCATCTGTTCTCAGAAAAAAACAACTAAAACAAAACAAAAAGGCAAGATTGGAAATTCTACTCTATTTCCTTGTAAATCTTCATCCTGTAAATATTTACACAACTTCAATTTTTATGATGGTTGTAAAGTTACTTTTTCATCACTGAAATCACAATAATAATCCTTCGCAGTTTACTTTAAAGCTTGCTTGCCCCTTACAGGTAGTCCTTGTTTACCAACTGTTTGCAGTAACAGTGGTGATTAAAAAGTAAGTTTATGACCAATTCTCACATTTATGACCTTTCTAGGTCTGTAAAGCAAAGGAAAGCTTAAGTAAGATCATAAATACAGTTGCAGTTCACTTACCAATCATTTTGCCTCATGACTAAGTTGCTTGTCCTAACTGTGGTTACTAAATAAGGGCTCCCTGATTTGGCCTACTGCCTTTAAGGAAAAACAGCCCTTTTGTTGTTGTTAATATGTGCATGCTTGATTGCACAATTTTGTTTTGTGGTTGTGTAGTTCATATGGGGAATCAATGTAGGATGCAATGTGATGTTTGTTCTGTAGCTCGCTTGTCACAGCAGAGTCATTGGGTTGAGAGAGAGTGGTTGAATTTTGTGTCTAAGGGAAGACTCAGTTTTCTTGCTCCTAGACTAGCCATTAGCTACTACAGTTGAGAGAACATTGCATACAACAATATATGTAGGCAAAGGGGAGAATCCCACATATCCACTCTGCATTTGAATTAAAAGAACACAAAAACGGGCAGAAGAGTTTTTATTTCTACTTACCAGTTCCGCAGTACTATTTAACTATTCGATTTAACTATTCTGTACATCTGATGATGCAGCTCATAAAAACCATATCCCTTTTAATGAAATATATTAGTCAGAAAAGGTGCTAGTAAACATCTTGTTTTTGGTCATCACTAAGTAAAGCTTGGAACAAGCATCATAAACCTTTCCTTATTCCCCCATTTTCCTTTTAAAATAACTTTCAAAGCTTTGAAAACAGTCTGCCTGACTATCCTCTCATAGGACAGGAATTCACTTGAGTTGGTAATCTTTCAATTACATCAAGTATGTATCTTTAGCTTATTGAAATAGCACTAAATTACTTCCTCCATTTTTATTATTACGGGCAATATATGAAAAGTTAATGAAAAATGATCCTGTGTCAGTTTTAACACAGAATCCCTTCACACACTGCCAATACTCAATGTTATTTCACAGTTGGAAAACTTCTGCCTGTAACACTGCTGTAACCATTGCTGTGCAGTAGTATTCATGTGCTGAAAATGAACTAATTTTTTTTTTAAAAGGGAGGTTGACTTTCTCTTTAACAAAGAAGGGACCCCTGTTACACAAAATTATTTTTTAAAGGTGGGTGGAGGTTTAGGGCAGCAATTCTGAATGAAGTTTTTATACAAAAATAAGTAGATTAGAAACTCCTGGGTTTTTTTTAAAAAGAAAGTCACTCAAACAGCTATTCAAAATTATATGAAAAATAAATAAAGCTGGGTTTTCAGAGGAAGAAATGGCAGACTGAAGACAGTTCCACAAAAAGCAAATAGATCAGCTCTTTGTAATTCCCCTCCAGACAAGGAGAGGACTTAAAACCGCCCATAAGTGCTCCAGAAACTTGCCCCTTGAAAGGAGATTAGCCATCTTTCTCAAACCACAGTTGGTGCCTTTGAGAGGGCCCTAGGTTTGCATACATCCTTTTCTAATCATTTTCAGAAACTGTTAACTGCTTTTCAGCTATTAGAAACTTGGATCAACAAGTTTGACAGCACCAGGTGAGTTTTCTTCAATCCTTAGCAAAACAAATTTTAACTACAAGTTTAAGAACTTAAAAAAAATGGTTTTGGAATAAACAGCAAAAAGGTATTTGATTTTAAAAAATATTGACCAGGAAAGATCTGATCTGCTTGCCTGCCTGCCCTTCATCCTGGGAATCTTCTGTGAGACCTGGCTGAACAGGTAGAGAAGATCTCCACCCCAGGCCACTCATCATCTTAGCAAAGATTAAACATGCTATATATGTGAATATATATTAACATATAAAGCATGTTTAGTCATTGACAAACACAAAATTCATTTCATATTTAAATTATAAAGTAAATTGTAGATGGAATGCAAAATTTTATTTATATTTTATTTATTAAATTTTTATGCCGCCCGGTTCGTTGATACAGTGACTGAGTGGCTTACAATATAATAGAAGGTTAAAAAAAAAATACTAGAAACAAATTTAGAAAAATTGATTAGAAAAAATAAAAACCAAGATGATGAGTGGCCTGGAGTGGAGATCTTCTCTACCTGGTCAGCCACTTCCAACATAGCAGGGCTCTGTTGGTGGCCCAGGACAACAGCAGAGCCAATTTTTTTAGGCTTTTCTGGAAGGTCTGGAGTGTGGGGGCAGACCATTTATGGAGGGAGACTATTCTAGAGGATGGAGACCATAGAACACAAAGCTCTGTCTGTCAGAACCATGACACTCTTCTCCTGGACCCCACCAGCTGAAATTCTTTGGCAGATGGGATATGAAGTAGGCTGGAATGAGCGGGGTGGGCTAATCCTATTTGGATAAGATGGTTTCCCAGATATCCTGGACCTGTGCCATAAAGGGCTTTAAAGGTGATGACTAACATTTTGAATGGGACCTGGAAGCAAATTGGCAGCCAGCGCAGCTCACATAACAGCAGTGTCACTGGCTGAATTCTATACCAGTTGTAGCTTCCGAAAACTCTTCAACAGTAGGCCCATGTAGAGTGTGTTGCAATAATTCACCTGGGAGATGAACAGGGCATGAGTGACTATGTGCAGGACCTCATGATCCAGGAAATTGCACAACTGGCGCACAACACGAAGTTGCACAAAGGCTTTCCTTGCCACAACTGCCACCTGCTTTTTGAGTCACAAGTCTAAGAGAACCCCAGATTGTGCATTAGGTCTGTCTGGGGTAGTGCAATCCCATCAAGAACCAAGGATGATAAACCTCAAGATCCCAAGGCACCTTGAACCTACAGGCACTCCGTCTTACTAGGGGTTCGGTTGAAGCCTGTTGTTCCCCATTCAAACTCCCGCAGCCTCCAGGCACTGTGAGAGAATAGCTATAACATCAGCTGGATCACCAGGGATGGAGATGTAAAGTTGGGTACCATCAGCATATTAATAATACATTATGGTGTTGGATGATCTGACTCACTCACTTAAAAAGGAGCAGAGAGCACTGAATCCTGTGGCAGGCCACAAAGGAGTGGCCATAGGCTGGACCTCTAACTCCCTATCAACACTGATTATGACTGGCCTTAAAGAAATGAGCTGAACCAGTGGAAAATAGTACCACTCAGCCCAGCTCCCACAACTAGCCCAAAAGAATGTGATGGTCAATGGTACTGAAAACCACTGAGAGGTCAAGAATAGCAAGGATAGATGCAATATCCCATTCTGCTCCCATCAAAGATCATCTACAAGCGTGACCAATACCATCTCTATCCCATAACTGGGCCTGAAACCTGACAGAAAAGGGTCCAGATAATCTGTTTCATCTAGGACTCTCCGAAGCTGCAGCCCAACCACTTTTTCCACTACTTTCCCTAAAAAGGGGAGATGGGAAGCTGGACAGAAATTGCCCAGGCAGGTGGGATCCAGTGAAGGAGAGGACAGATTAAGACTTCCTTAAAAGGTCCTAGGAATATTCCCTGCTGCAGGGATGTATTAATTACTGTCTGGACCATCTGCAAGTCACCCTCCTTGCCCCTAGGAGGGGCAAGGATCTAATAAACAAGTAGTTGCACTAATATTCCCATGGGCCTTTTCCAGTTTCTCAGGTCCAACAGGGTCAAACTGTTTTCAGATAACTGGGTAAATCCTCTCCCTGGGAATCTCCAATGTACTTGCTCCATGCTTGGATTCCAATGGTTGAAAAGGAGAATTCTCAATGAGAATGAATTTGAGCACTTTTATCCATCAGGTGCTCCACATGGCCCTGTAAATGTTTATCTGAGCCCTCCTTCCCAAGGAGGGACCGAGTACCCTAAATAGGGCCACCAGGCGGCATTCTGTCAATGCAAAAATTGCAGAGAAATAGTGACATTTCACTGGTCTTACCACCATGATGTAGGCTTTAATACTGGTTCTGACTCATGATTGTTCAGATTTGTTCTTTGACTTCCTCCAGCAACATTCTAGCCTCACCATTTTCAACTTCCTCTGTGAAGCTGGGAGTGTCAGGAATGATGAGCGAAGAGGGGGTGCACAGGCACAATCTTGTGCAGGGCTCCTGTTGCCTTCTGATTCCAGGCTGCTGCCAGGACCTCTGCAGGACCATGCAACAGAGCTCCGAGAAATTCCCCCGCTCCTCCTGGAAACTGTGTGGATCTATCAGTCGCTGAGGGAGGTGCATTCAAATAGGTCCGGGTTCCCTGAGGAAGAAGGCAGCTTTGGAAAATCTCAAGGACACCAGAACACGGTCTGACCATGACAGAGGGGATAATGATAGATCCCCCACCATATCACGTTTCCACTGCTCCAACAGGAAGATCCTATTTGAAGTATGTCCAATGTACTGCATTGGGTGATGGTTGATCTGGGATAGGCCCATGACCATTGCAGTGATCCCTTCTGAGGCCAATCCCAGGGATGGCAGATTGAAGTTCCCCAAGACAATATGCCTGAGGAACGTGACTGCCAATCCTGAGAAAGCCTCCAGCAGCTCAGGCAGGGAGGTTGTTACACAGCAAGGAGGCTGCAACAGCAAGACTCCCAACTTATCCCGTGAGCCCAACTTCAGGAACAGCGTCTCATACCTGGAAACCTGAGAAGTGTGGCCCCTGAAGGCCAAAAGAGGTTCCCAAATGTCAACTGCTACTCTCCTTCCCTTGCCCTGAGGCCTTGGCTAGTGCCAAACCTTAAACCCAGTTGGACTTATCTCCAAAAGGGGAACAGCCCCTCTGGTGTCAGCCAGGTCTTGTTCCTCCCCAATAAGGTCACAAATGAAGGGTGTCTTGCAAGTATGTTACTAGCTTAAATAAATGGCTCGCGTTCATTAGTCAAGTATTAAATCTTTTAAATTAGTTATTGTTACTCCCAACAATTCCCAATGAGATTAGCAGAGGTTGTAGTCTAAATGTCACAATATTCCTAGCTTAATATTTTTGGTCTTTTTCCTACATTTAATGAGTTCATACTACTGTCTTATTCCAATAGAATTCTCTCATTTGATTGGGCAGGTTCTTCCCCTTACAAACTGTCTGACACCTCTCAATTCATTTTCAATTTTCAGAAGGCATCAATGGTAACTGGCTTTTATTTCTTCATTTTTCTTTCTCAGGTTAACTAAGTACCTATTGATCTGCTACCGGGGAAAATTTGTTTGGGACTCTCCCTTTAACTGTCCCACAAACGTCCTCTTACTCATTTACTGAAAGTAAATCTAGTTTCACTTCTTCAATGAACTCTTACAGCCCCTTTTTACTCAGCAGGAAGCTGTCAGTCTCCAAAAATGGATTATCATTGACTGTCAGTTCCCTCCACACATGTATCTTGATGTAGATGCTAGGGCTCCTTGGCACTAAATTTAATACCCTTAGCTTATTCCTCTTTGGTGGCCCCAAAAGATATTAATCCTCCTATTGATCCAGGGAAGTGTTGTAGAAGAAAGTCTAAAATATACACACACACACACATGGACACACACATGGACACACACACTTATTTGTACACTTGTGTACTTCTAATTATATCCTACATTCTTTTCCTGTTCTAGCTAATCTTCTCTAAGAAATCTCAAATCTTCTGAACAAAGAGATCTAACAGGAAATCCATTCCATTAGAACATATACTCTACATCTACACACACATGCACACACACACAGAAACACAAACAGAGAGAGAGAGGGAGAGGGAGAGGCAGAGAGAGAGAGAGAGAGAGAGAGAAAGAGAGTTCAATTGGATTTCTCTAATGGAGAATATTGATTAAAGCACTTAAGTCTTAAATCTGGGTTTTCTCCATTAGATAGTTAAACAGTAAGAAACTAACTTTCAAAACTGAGTTTAAATCTTCAATGCTCATAGACGTTATCTATATTGACCACACACATACATACACACGCCATTTTTAACACAAAATTTTACTCCTTTTTTTTAAAAAAGAAAAGGATACTAGGGTGAACCTAATAACAGATGCATGAAATCTCTCCTATATGATTGTTGCTAACAGGTTTCAGTAACAGGTTTCATATAATGCTCCAAATAATCTGGCGGCCAAACATATCCACAAATCCAAGCCAACTTGCTTGTGTTAATTACAATGTCCATATATCCTCCCGTCCACTGAAAATAAACCTCTTTATATATTTGCTACAGACAAATATGTTATTATAATTATTTTAATAAAGAAAGCGTAATGTTTATTTGGAAAATAAGCCAATATATTGGAAGAGGAGAAAAAAGATAGGAAAGATGTTATGATCTGTAGCAATAAGAAACAAAACTAGAAAAGAGCCCAGAGTGAGATGGGCAGCATATTAAACAAACAAATAAATAAAACACTTGGGAAATTACAGCTGTTTCACTTACTGTTACTGTTGAAGACATCTTATATTATGTTGTGCTCCATCAGCATTGCAATATTCTCCAAATGTTTGATCTGGTAGTCACATTTATAATTTTGAGAAATTACTCTAGGCATTTTTGCAAGTTGGATGTAGGGATGGAAGTAGTCCCCTTTCCCAAAATAAATCCATGAGGGATAAAGTTATCAATGTCCCCTTATCATTTCTCCCTACTACTGGTATGCCTGCTTAGCTTTATCCTCTTTTTATAGCCACTGATAGCAGGTGATCTGGAATTCATCTCCAAAGTGATATGGAGACTGGCATTTTGCTTTACAGTATACCAACATTTTTAATTAAAATGTTTATTTAAATATAAGAAGTCAGGTAGAAGAGAAGGCACTTGGAAACTGCTCAGTCCACTAAGCACTTTAGTGCTGCTGAGCACACTAGGAACTTCAGACTTACTGAACATCAAATAAATAACGGAAATTTACCTTGCAATGGATCATACTATACTTGCAACCACAATTCCCTTTAATATTCCTTGATAAATGGAAAAACACAGAATTACAAAATGGAATAAACATTCAAAACTTTCTCCCTTGGAGTTCAGAAGCATTTACAAACCCTTACAAAGAATTTTGTTGATATTTCAGTATGATGGTTTAGTTCTACACCAACTTAAACTGATTTATATAGTGTTATCTATTCATTCCCATTCTCTTCCACACTTTGGAGCATAGCTGCAAATATTGCTTACAAAATAACTGGAATTTGTAATGCTCAATTGCAGAAAATTAAATAGAATCTCCATTAAAAGAATTTTCCAATATTTGACAGCAGAATTGGGGGTTATTTGAAACTCTCAGGGAGAACTAGATTGACTGAGGCTATAGTAAGTACCATTCAATAAATTATGAAAAAGAATCTTCCACGCATAGTTTCCATATTTCTGGCAGTTAGCCAGCAATGTATATATGTCACTGAATAGAAAAACTGTTTTCATGAACAGCATGCATAAACATCTTTAGGGGAGTTCATCAAAAGCCCAGGTGCTGGATTAGTTTAAGCATAATAATTTTAAATGTAGTTTCATTATCCTATTTCACACATTTAAAACGGGAACAATAAATGTGCTCAATGAAAGATGGAGCAGAATGAGATTGTGGAGAAGAGGCATCATTCTGACCAATACACACTGAACACACCAATATAGATTTAACACATGTGAACAACTGTGTTAACACAGTGCCTATTTCAAGGGTGGAGGTTGGCAATTCAGAGAATGACAGCATTTTATTCACTTTTAATCACATTCAGATGCTTATTGCTTTGATTATCTAGCTGGAATCATTCTTCGAAAGAAAAGCATCTCCAAATAAGCATTAACAGTAGCAGGAAATCATGCTTGTAAGCAGGATAACCAAACATTGAGAGCAGAACTGAGCAGCTAATGAATATTGATAAATATGCAGTACAAATAACTAAAAAAATGTGATGATCAGCATTTTTATCATGCGTCCAAATTGACCTCAATGAACTGAATCACTAGCTGCATAAATACTGGCAGGTGGCTCCCCCAATAAACAGTTGATATGGAAATAGTGCAATAATTATAATAAAAGCAAAAATGAGACATCTGCATTCTGAGACTAGGAAAGAGACAAAGATACAGATACTTTCCTAAATGCTCTTATTTTAATTAGTATCTCTTCTACTGGGAAAAACTCATTTAAAGAAATGACTAATTGAATGAACCTCTCCCAGCCAATAATGAATAATGATATTCACACGATCTGTTCTGTGGTCTTTTTTTTCTGAATCAAAAAAACAAAAACAAAAACAAAAATCAAAATTAAAATCAAAAACAAATGAAATACATAATATTCTCTAAATGAATCAATCCAAAATTCTAGTTTTCCAATTAAAACTCTAACTACATTTTACTATAGTCCCATGGGATTTTCCAATGATACAGAATGTATTTATTTATTTATTTATTTATTTATTTATTCATTCATTCATTCATTTATTCATTCATATTTATTAACTGCTCAACTCCAATGAACTCTGGGATGTTCTATGGGCTGTAAAACTTGAGGTTTGTTAATATTTAGGTGCCCTATGCTCTTTGAAGCCTGGAAACAATTTTAATCAGGTGTTTTTCTTCCTAAGGTTATTCTGCTAAAAGAAAAAAGGATAGAGGACAAGGAACTTCTCCTCCTAATTTTCATTGGGCTTCAGAAAAACTGTCACCTTTTTGTGAACAAATAATAACAGCCATATTGCCTGTTATTTTGAGTTAAACTATTGCCGGCTATCACAAACCTTTCCTTATTTCCATGTTTTTGTTCTGTTTTCCAAATACCATTTCTCCTCCATCATAGCAAATATTATTGATGAGAGAGAGAGAGAGAGAGAGAGAGAGAGAGAGAGAGAGAGAGAGAGAGAGAGAAGGAAATGCTATCTAAAAGAGAAAGGGGTCTAATAACCTGTGATGACTTCCTAGTAATTAAAATATCAAGAGTGTGTGGTAGTGTAGCCATGCAGTATATAGCTGCAGTGACTAGAGGATTCAGCCTTTCTTTTCCTCTCTTTCAGAAATATAACCATCTCACAGGAGTTACAAAAAAATAAACTTACTTTTTTTAAAAAAGAGAAAAGGTAAACATACCTTTTAACCTTAAATATTAAATGGTAAATATTCAGTACTGAAGAAAATAAATTATGTAGTTTCTCAGATCAGTGATAAAGTTGGCAACTTCACTGAAAAGGAAAAGTCAAAATAATAAATAGATACAGTGCTCTGAAACGACCACAGGATAGCACTTGTCCACTCCATTAAAAGATGAGAGCTCCAAATTAATATTACTGAATATCAAAAGGTGCTACAGAGGAAAATATATTTTCTGGAATGTGACCTGACCTAAATATAGAATAAAGTCTGCCAAGATGCAGACTGAATTTGTAACATGTACAGAAAGTTAGAAACAATTGCACCATACAGGAAACAGATATAATCCTGGCTAAAACATTTTTTCTCTTTCACTCACCTGGACTTTCCTCTATATCCTGGAAATTCTAAACTTTAATCCATAGGTGTAAGGAATAATGTTGTCCTGCTGTTTTATTGAAATCCCTTTGTGTGCCAAAATCCCAATTAAGATAAAGAATTGGCAATTTAAAGGCAGGTCTAAGTATAGACCATTTTCTGATAACCTTCCAGTTCAATTACTGAAAGGCTCTCTGCATGGGTTAGTCCTTAAAGATGAGTTTGATATTCCAGCTAGTTTAGGATTTATCAGCAATGTTGCAGATCACAAAACTGGTCGTAAAGAACAGCAATGGCTCTTGCTGTTGGTCTTCAAGGTTTAGTTTATGGCCCTTATCAGTTTGGACTCTCATCCCTTTGGGGAATGCTTCTTCCAGTACAAAGATCATGAGTTCAAGTCCCCTATTGGCTTTGAAAGCCAACTTTGAGCCAGTCACTCCCTCTCAGCTCAACCCACCTCACAGGGTGGTTGTTGTGAGGAAAATAGGAAGAGGAAGGTATGTTGGATATGTTCGTCACCTTGAGTTATTTGTAAAAATAATAAAGGTGGGATACAAATAAATAAACTAATACTTACTAAATATTAAGAGTTGGAAGAGTTTCCTCAGTCTCCCAGAGCTGGGAAAGACATTATATGAGAGTGGGTGGGTGGATAACAATAGCATTTACAGCACTTTACAGCACTCTCTGGGTGGTTTGTAATGTCAGCGTTATTTGCATATTGCCTCCAAAAATCTGGGTCCTCATTTTATCAAGAAGGATGGAAGGCTAAGTCAATCTTGAGTCCAGTCAGGATCAAACTTTAGGCTGTAGGTAAAATTTGCTTGTGATACTGCACTTTAACCATTGCACCATCAGAGATCTGGCTTGACTGGTTCTCTATTGTCATATCCTGGTTTTGCAATGTTATTCCTCTGGATGCTAGGTTGATGCTGACATTATGTATTTCAGCATTAAATGAAGACCAAGCATTTTGCTTGTACATTCAAGATTTTGTGTCTATAACCTCACTGTGATATTTTCCCCCATAAGTGCCTCTCTGTCAGTATTATTGTGGTGTGATTTATTGTTATTTGAGTTTGTTTATTTTGCTTATTCTGAGATGTAGCCCACCACAAGAACCTCAGGATAGTGAATAACATATAAAGACCATACACAAATTTACTACCTGGGATACAATCTCTTGATTTTAAGGGAAAATGAAAACATACCTGAACCAAAGAGTTTTGAGAAAGAAATATCTTATTTTGTGCTTGCATGAGATATAATTTTTGCTTTGAATTAGCTTGACATTCCCCTGCAGAGATTTTATTTTTCCTGCAGTTTGCTTTCTAAGCAAGACGTAAATCAAGAGCCATTGATCAATGGTACAAAAGCCATGTCCTGAAATAAACATATAACAAGGAAACTGGAAAAAAGTATCATTATCTGGTCATCAATTGTGTTTTGTGCTATCTAGTCTTTATTTGCTAGTATTATGCAAATTCTCTTGTCTTAGAGAATGCACACACAATAGCCTTTCCACTCTAGCTGTAGAAAGACAGCAGAGTTCTTAGTCTGAGCACTTTTCCATTCTTACTAAATAAAAAAGATAAAAGAGGATAGCCATAATTTTGGCTGTCCCTCCCTGCTTAAGAAACCTCCAATAATTTCTAGACTTGGGCTTTCTGCTTTTAAGAACCAATGAAACAGAACAGAAATTGGGACAACAATGTCATCCTATGTTCTACCAGATTGACCTAAAAGGATGAAGTTAAGGTGACAAACAAGGTGTGTGTTTGTGTGTGTTTGTGTATGTGTGTGTGTGTGTGTGTATGCATAGATAGATAGATAGATAGATAGATAGATAGATAGATAGATAGATAGATAGATAGATAGATAGATAGATAGATAGATAGATAGATAGATAGATAGATAAAAAGTTGGAGAACACAAGTAAAACCATAGGTAGACTACAAATGTTTTCATATTTTATTAAACAAAGTAATTTAAATTCACAAATAACTCAATGGGAATCTCTAGCCTTTTATAGTATGACAAAATACAAATATAGCTCTGTTAATATGCTTCTACATGTGAAAGAATTCCACATTAGTCCTATCCCTGACAATGTTGCTGAGATCATGCCAGCAACCTGTAGTCAATTGTACATTCAGCATGGCTATCTACAGGAAGAAAGCTTCATGCCTACACAGGAGTTGGCTTCCATGTTTGCCAAGAGTCTGCATGACTGAGCAACATCAGTGGAAGGGGGAGGATTTTCCAGAGAACAAATTGGTGAGCAGACATAAAACAGTGATGCATGAAACAGTGATGCATGAACAGAGCTTATGTTTACTGAAATAGCAGTTTGCAATTACAGCCTCCAGTTTATAGTTGCTCAGCACACATAAGAATGAAGCTATATGAATTAAAACCTAAGCAGGAAAATCAGTGCCTATTTTAAAACAGCAGTAGAGAAAAGTAGCATAAGAACATTAAATTGAGGAAGGCTGGACAAATATGGCAAAAAATATGCCATCTGTAATTGATACATAAATTTGTTCAAAATCAGACTGCAGCCTGACTGCAGGGTGATTTAGTAAACAGAGGTCTGGAAAAAAGCCTACCAAGTTCACATAAGGACAGAGGATAGTATGCATCATGACCGAAACATGATAAATGAGTTCATGTGCTATCAACTGGAAGGTCAGTAGTAACGTAAATAACCTCTTTGAACACAAGAAATTTGTGTTGCTGCTCTCAAGTCCTTTCTAAGAAATGCATTTAGTATGAGATCTTAGGAAGCTCTCTTACATGATGAGCTGTATAGGCCCCTAGCCGAGTGTTGTCTACCAAAGTTCTGTTAAGACTGTTAAGAGTTTTCCATTCCGTATTTTAACTGGAGGTGTCACAAAATGTGTCTAGAGGATTCTGCATTTAATGAAAGTATGTCAACTACTTAATGTGCTCCCCACAAAAGTAACTTCCATAATCAAAATAAATATTTATGCTGAAAACGGAAGTAGAGAGAAATCTGCCTATATCTTTAGAACCAAATAACAGATTAAAAATAGTGAACACGACTGTGTGTGTTTTGGCATTCAGAAAAGGGTCCAGAAATATACAGTACATGATGAAACATTTATGAGCCAGCTCATCTTTGAAATCATGTCTAAGCACAAATGATCCAAAGTGCTTGTTTCAAGTACCATTTAGTTAGTGGATAATTCTGATTTCTGCAAAGTCAATTAAACTGGCCAGAGTGCTTTATCTTAATTCCAGAAGAACATGCTGATATGATCTGTATTACTCAATTTTCATAGTTTGAAGGGGTAGGACTCATCCTTTCTGAGATATACAGGTAGTCCTTGATTTATGACCATAATTGAGCCTGGCAATTACAGTTGTAAGTTTTGATGGTCATAAAGCAGGCCAGGAGGAAAGGTTGCATTTCAGAGGGCAAAGAAGCAGGAAAGCATGGAAAGTTTGGTCAGAAGAAAGAGAGTCAAGAAGGTTCTCTAAATACCTTTATAGTGATGAAAATAGTTGCTTTAGTTTGGCAAACTTTCTGCCTATAGGGAAGGAACAAAAAATGAAACTGCTCAGAAGTAATTCCACATGTCTTTCTTGGTTTTGCGGTCTTGACAATATCTTATGTTAAGATGTAGATATAATTGAGATTTATGATATCTTCTCAATATCAAACAATTTCTCCACCCTGTCAAGGAAGAAGATTAAAACAATCTTTCCCCCTGGTCTTTTGGAATTTTCCAGCAGGTTTAATTGATAATTTTGATGTAGCCTAAATGCTACTTTGGAAGGACACAAGGTCCAGGTTCTCAATGCTATTAAACACAAATGTTCGCAATTCACCTACATTAGATTCTTGCTGTTCAAGGAGAATGGAGGCAAAGGAGCACAAGTGTAAATTATTAAAGCTCAAATGTGGCCAAATACTAAGAAATGTCCACTGATCTTATTCTATGGCAGTAATGATACCTTATCCCACTCTTAACCTCTGAATCAAATGGAGCTTTTATCGAAGACAGAAGAGAGCATTTTTGGAGTAGGACCTCAAAATCCAAGAAATTTGGAGGATATTTTTCAAATAAATTTGTTTACATTTATGCCATTTTTACAAATGAAACAGAGTTGAATATGACCAAAGTACCATTGCAAGAAAAGATAACCTGTCTTAGGAAGTCACAATGGTGTTATTAAAGAAGCCTAATTTAAATAAAATGATTTTGGCTAATTATCATCCAATTTAAAACTGTTGCTACTGTAAAGTAACATCTTAATTCCGGATGAAATTGGATGATGCTGGTAATCTAGGTTTGGAGCTGGTTTTCAGATAGAAACAATAGAGGATGAGGGGAATGAACTGGTTCTCCTCAACTCCACTTGCATTTTTCCAGAATTTAATGCACTGACTGCGATACTATTCAACAATATTGGCTAAAGTACTAGCAAAACAGAGATGATTCTTAGCTCTGCCTCATGTATACAATTTTTGGATAGATAAGGAGTAATTGTAGCTTAATTTACACAAGGCAGCTATTTTGCATATCTGGCAATCTCCTGAATTGAAAAAAAAAAGTTGTTACTGTTCTTTGTACATCTACAACACAAGGTCTTCCTACTTGGCTACAACAAAAAATGGTTATATTGGCAAGCATAAGTGAGAGATCACTTTATACATAATTGCCCTGGACTTTAGGGATGAACAATTGAGGATTTATCAACTCCCTTCAGATCTTAAAACAAAACAAAATGCTCATTCTTGCTGCTTTTTTTTTCTTATTTGTTGACTATTGGTTTTATCTGTAACCGTTGTTCTTAGCTGAACATTACAGAGGTACATTCCCTCCCCCAAAAAATCTTTCAGGTAGCAAAATGCCTATTTGGGGAAAAAAAAGAGAGGATATGAAGACCTAATCGAATGAGAAATACATGCCACATTCCAAGCATGCTATTCCCCCCCCCCCCAATCTCTCGCCAAGAACATGATGAAAGTTCATCCTTTAAGACAAATTAAGAAAACAGGACTTACTGAACACTGGTAAAGAGTGGGAAAAGGGAAGCAAGTTCTGCTCTTTTTAAAGTGAGCATTAACAGAGCATTTTCTTATTACGTTCTGAGTTTCCTTTAAAACATCTTTCCTTGGCTGGTTCTGCTTTTGTAAGCATCACATCTCAGCCATTTTAATCTTCTTCTTCCAAAAGATTAAGCATAGGTGAACATTTTATTCTTTTTAATTGGAATAGAGATTCATGAATCATTTTTCCATTCAAATCAAAATCTGCACTCTTAAAAATATCTATGCCTCTATTAGCAGTTCCCTAAAGGAATACAGAGCAAGAAAAACCAGTTGAGAGTTTAACTGTTACTTGCAAAATCATATCTAGAATTTCAGTTCTTATCAAGCAAGTTGCTATATTACCTCACAAACATGCTGCCAAAATAAAAGTCCCAAACATACATCAAAATGTTCTTAATCTCTTGCTCTGAAAAGACAATAACTGCTATTCTTTTATTTTTAATATTGCAAAAACTTAAGATATCTTTGTGTGCCTTGGTGATACTGTCAAGAACATTCTATCCAAGAGTTTAAGCCAGCAAGCCAGTTAGCCTGGCTTGCTGGCTAGGAAGGAAAGGAAAATTGACCTGAGTAATATACATACAATTTACACTATGAGACCAAACAATATTTCTATTTTTATTTGTTTGCTTTGGGTAAATTATTCTGTTTTTATTAGTCACAGAAGGGGGAAAGTAAATGATATGTTAAAAGCTAAATGATACTATTACAAATTTCTTCGTTTATATGATGAGCTAGCTTTTAATATTGCAAAGCCCACTTATGCTGCCTAAAAGATAAAAAAAAATGCATAGTTCTTGACTTACAACCACAATTGAGCGCAAAATTTCTGTTGTAAAGTGAGATGTTTGTTAAGTGAGTTTTGTCCCATTTTACAACCTTTCTTGCCACAGTTGGTTAAGTGAATCACTGCAGTTGATTAGCTACTAAGCTGGTTGTTAAATGAATCTGGCTATCCCATTGACTTTGCTTGTCAGAAGGCCACAAAAGGTGATCACATGACTCTGGGACTCTGCAACTGTCATAAATATGAACCAGTTGCCAAGCATCTGAATTTTGATCACGTGATCATGGGGATACTACAAAGGTCGTAACTCTGAAAAACAGTCATAAGTCACTTTTTTCAGTGCCACTGTAACTTTGAACGGTCACTAAATGAACTTTTGTAAGTCAAGGACTACCTGTACTTCTCTTCTGAAAATGTGTTAAGACTGCCAGAATCCTGACTGCTTCATGAAAAGAATGGGTTTTATGCTTCTGAGATATAATTGTGAATTGCCTATTAAGAATTCTTATTCTAATATTCAGGCCGTGAAGCTAAAATGATAGTTAACAGATATGAATCTGGAGGGAGAGGAAAGAATCCCTTCTCATGAGACAGAAGTTTGTCAAAAGTGTCAATGACCACTGCTTTAATCTAAAGATCAAGGCACCACCAGAGTTCCACAAATGTGCAAAGTAAGAAAGCCACATTAGCCAAAGGAGGCTCACACATCGCATACATTGAGTTTCTCTGCGGTCACAAGGGATACTATAATTAGCCTATTCTCTTACCACAGACTTTTACTGCTATTTTATATTATTATTGAAAGTAAGGGTAGACAAGGTCTTTTTTTTTCCACAGTCAAATTAAATTACTATGAATGAAACATAGTCAAGTCTACAGACCTTCATCTTTGGGGTACTGCAGGGTTCAATACTCTTCCCCCCCCTTTGTTCAACAACTACATGAATCTGCTGAGGAGCTCATCCAGAGCCTGGTATCAGTATCAGTATTGATGATACCCAATTATACATCTCAACCCTGTGCAACGTATATGGATACTCCATGCTTCTAATGTATGGAGGTTGTGCAAGTCTGGATGGGAGATGCATCTCCACATTCAAGAACACATTTGGGCAGCTGTGGTCATAAGATCCTTCTACAGATCCCTCTAGCATGCCAATTGTGCCCATTCCTGATCAGAAGGCCCTTTGGACAGTCACTGCCCTATTACTGCAAGTATGAACTACTGCAATGTGCTATATCAGTGATGGTGAACTTTTTAGTGACCGAGTGCCCAAACTGCAACCCAAAACCCACTTATGTATCGTCGGTTGCCGGGTGAGCGTGGTCCATTGGGTGGGCATGGCTGCGGTGGTAACGGCAGACTGGGTGGGACTAAAAAGTTCAATCAATCAATTCCAACTTTGCGAGATCTTTTTTTTTTCCCCGTGAGAAGTTGAAATTTATTGATTGAACCTTTTTTTTTTTGCACACGGCGGCGGAGGCCTAAAGCGAAAAGGTTTTATAAAACCCAGCTGAAGACTTAGGACTGGGGCAACGGCACGCATGCCCACAGAGAGGGCTCTGCATGCCACCTGTGGCACGTGTGCCATAGGTTTGCCACCACGGTGCTATATTTTACGCTGCCCTGGACAATCACTAGGAAACCGTAGCTAATTCAGAATGTGCATGCCACAGTAGACCCATGTGACACTTTAAACTTCATTGGTTGCAATTAGCTTTCTCAATGAAATTCAAGATGATGGCTATTACATATAAAGCCTTTTATGGCATAACGCTTGGTTATTTGAGGGACTACCTATTTCTGAATAGTTGCACTTCAGGTTCTCTCAATTAAACAGAATCTAGTGGAACCTTAGAAGTATACCTTCATTTTTACAACACCTGTCTTCTGCACCTACCCCCAGATATGGTGCCAACTGTGGGGATGTTCCAAAAGGCTTTGAAAAGCTGGTTAGTTGTTTTATATGGGTTGGAGTGTGGGGTTTTTTTGTTTTTGAGAGGTGGGGAGGAACATCTCCTTGTTTTTTCATTTTATTGTTCTAGCTTTATTTCAAGTAATCCTCAGTTTATGATCACAATTGGGACCAGAGCTTCTGTCATTAAAGGTTTGTTTAAGCAAGTCATACTCAATTTTATGACCTTTTGCCATAATTCTTAAGCAGAACACTGGCTTATTAATTGAATCATGCAGTCATTACATGAATCTGGCTTCACTGACTTTGCTTGTCGGAAGCCAGCTTGGAAAGTGAGAAATGTTGATCATGTGACCCCAGCAAGCTACAACCCTTGTAAATATATGCTGGTTGCCAAGCACACAAATTTTGATCATGTGACCGTGGGGATGCTGCGATAGTTGTGTGAGTACCAGTCATAAATCACTTTTTTCAGCATCATCATAACTTTGAGCAGTCGTTAAATGAATGGTTTTAAGTCAAGGACTACCTGTAGAGTGTACAGTGCCCAGAGTGAGGCATTTTGAAACTTAAGTAAATATTGGAGAATTAGTTTGGTTTAGTGGTTAAGGCACCAGCTAGAAACTGTTCTAGTCCTGTCTTAAGCACATAGACAGTTGGGTGTCCCCAGGCCAGTCACTCTCTCTCAGCCCTAGGAAGAAGGCAAGGGCAAACCACGTCCAAAATCTTGCCAAGAAAATCGCAGGGACTGGTCCAGGCAGTCACCAAGAATCAACACTAATTCAAAGGCAGAAAAAAAAATACCCATCCATGGTTGCTGTAAAGATTACCATTATTTTGTGCCTTTCAATAAGCAGTACAGTACTGAACCAAATTATTGCTTATCACCAAGATATATTCTCAACTTGAAGCTCAGTCTTTTAGATCCAGACTATCTCAGCCCCAGTACTTCACTCCAGCTTAAAGTTACTAAGCTTCTTTTTCTCTAGGGTTGTCAATGAAGATTTAAGTGAAGATTTCAGGTATTGATTGGTAAGTTCTTCATGAACAACAAAAGCTGTACATCGAATTGTGACCAGTTCCGCTTTTTCAAAACATAAAAATATAACAGGAGGTTCTGATGCACTGCTTCCTCTTTTCCTTTCTCTCCCTGAATAAGTATGTATGCAGAATTATCCCAGTTACCATATCATACAGCAGCAGCTGAACTGAGCTATTTTTAGAACATATCTTCACTCGCATTTTATGTAGAGTCAAGGAAAACCCGAGTAAAGCTCAGAAATATCAAGGGTCCGGTTCAAGTGCATCCCACTTAAAATAAAGAGACCACCCATGTGATCATATTACCATTATATTCCATCTTATGCTACTACTCCAAGTGTTTGCTTCAAGAGCATTTCAGCTATTTAGCAAGGAGACAGTCATTATACTAACCACTGCATTCACAGTGCAGTTCCTATAGCAACCATCTTATTAAAGCAGCCATCTGCTTTAAATATTAAACTTTGCAAGCCCATCACTGCTGGCTTTAAAATAATATCACATGTTCATGAAATATTAAAATGGGAAACAAAGGAGTACATGCAAGAATGTCTTTCTTGAATATTTGTAATGTCTGCTGGAATTTCCTGGAATTTGTTTCAGCTCTTTAGAAATGTAAGATTATAGTAGACCTTTACACAATACCTTTAATAATCACACCTTTTATATTCACAGAGCTGATTTAAGCAATCAAATGGACAAATTTCAAGTTGTTTCCCAATGATCTAACTTACTTATGTAGCAACTCTTTGTATTATTCATTGAGGGTGTTTTTCTGTTTAAAATGTGGCAATTTTATTTTCATACTTTTTGATTATTGAAGGCTCCTGTGCATCTTTTCCTACAATTCTTGTGCTCCAAACCTCAGAAATCAAAGCCCAGGGAAAGGATTCTACTTTTATATCTTTAGTCCATTCTGCTCCCATCACTCCTTTTCCCGTTTCTCTGAAACAAGGTTATCTAAATCTAGATGTTCTTTTCAAAAAGTCAGAAATAAGCTTACTCAAGGACTATTGCAGAGGGAATGAACTATGCAGGACTTTCAGAAGAAGAGGTTTATATCCCAGACTGCTAGATTCTAACTACTGAAATACCATCTGTCGGAAGATGGTGCTTTTATTTATAGTTCAGGAACTCAGCAGTCTACCTATGAAAAGCCATCCTCCGAAGCCTTCTAGCATGCCTTCAGATCTGTTCAAGGATACCTTTTCTACAGAAAGAAAGTTGTTGTATAAAATTGGCTTCTAAACATAATCCTTCAATACCTGCAGCTCACTTCTGTTACAGCAAAAGGACGGATCGTTCACGCTTAAGGTGCGGTTTTGCTAAACCTGCTGGACAAGATTTCTTTCTCCCTTTTTACTGTTTAGATGACAAACCCATGATGACATCTGTATTTATTCTGAGACATAAATCTAAACTGACACGCAGCGGTTGCTTTTTGCAAATCTAAAAAGATGTATTTTTCCCTTCTGAATATTGCCTGAGTCCCCTAACTGTTATACTTAGTAGATTATTACTACTAATAGAAAACTACTTCCAAAAATATGGATTACTTCTACATGGGAGCAAGGGGTTAGACTGCTATGTCAAGTTATTGTAATTTAGTCCTTGTCAGCCCTGATACAGCAGCCCTGCTTTACATTTTCTGAAGTGTTTCCTGGTAGACTAATATAAGGGGCAGAATCCTCAGAAAAATTAATTATTTCATTATAGATGCACCAGGTTGCTACTCAGACTTTCAATGAAGAAGATACCAAATCATGTATAGAACGTATATCCTTGACAGTTTCTCACACATACTGAATAAATAAAAGCCTACATATAGAAATACCCTTCTCTTATCAGTCTATTTTTGCACTTAAAGTGAATCTCTTTCCAATGTAGAAATATTCAAATTTAAAACCCCCACTTTCAATCTCAAGTGACTCAATAAAACACACATAAAAATAGACATCTTGCATCTGCTGCTTGTAAAAAACTGGTCCTACATGTGTCCCTAAATAGCATAACTTTTAAATCTTTTTATGATCTTTAGAGACAATTTATACCTTCATCAAGATTGGTGAAATTGTTGAAATGCTGAATATCATTTTAAACACTGCCTCTTTGGAAATCTAGATGTACTAAAATAGCCACACAAGGAAAACAAAAGAGTTGAATCCATGATATATCCTAGACTGAGATCTATTAACTTCAAAAGTACATAGAAAAACTTGCAAATATGTTCTGATGCTACCCAAAAAAAAATAAAGCCCTTGAAAATTATACCATTCCTCAAAAACAATAAATTGTATTTCAGTGACATTTGGTCATAATTATTCTAAATGTATGCTTTACAGAGTTGCCTTTATTACAGGAGTTTGACTGTGAAAAGAATAACAGATAAGCTCTATCTGCACTGAATTTTATTGGGTAAAAAGTTGCACTATATTACTGTACAGTTGATGGATTTTAATATTCTGCTTTTACTGAAATAGTAATTGTTTTGTTTTCTATTTACCGAGTTGCAACTATGTTGTTTTAAAATAGTACATTACTTCAAAGGCTTTTGAGGTCAGAAGAGTGATGTAAAATACTTCCAGTATTACATGTCTAGCCAGAAATAAGTCTCATTAAGCTCAGTGAAGCTTCCTTCAAGGTTCACAATTACAGCCTTCAAACATATAATTCTGTGCAAATGATTTTGCCTTTATTATTCCTGAATCTTAAGGGACTTTACAACTGTATCTTCAAAACTATTTGATTATGATAGTGAACTAATGCTTTAAAGTATAGTCTTTTGTAGCAGGGCTCATAGCATTTAAAAATAGATAAATACCATGGGATGTCAGCAATGCATATGCCATTGGTTACCTAATTCATATAAAACAACAGTTGAAACAGTCAACTTATTTTAGCAAATAATCTAATGGGATCAGCAGAGATTCATCTCCACAGTTTGCATATATTTAAGGACATTGAACACAACAAATCTGGAGAAATGAAAGATATGATAGAGATATTAATTATTAAAACGTATAGAAAATGACAACAATATTTCATGTTCTGAACTTATCATAGATTTTGCCCTTGAACTTTTCCAGTTTAATATACAATTTCATAAGCTTTTGATAACAGCGGTGCCAACTTTATCTCATAACATTTTATTCTGTTTTTGAATACTTCCATTTAAAGTAAGAGTAAAATGTGTTGCTGATTTTCTTTCAATATATATTCTGAAGCAATTGCAAACCATCTACAAACTGTGAATTCATTTGAACGAACATCCAACTTGAAGCTTCCTCTGTCAGTTGTAATGCTAAGCTATAATTATTAAATTCATTCATGGTATCAATGACATTCTACCTTCAGAACTTCTAAATTAAGGTGTAAGTATACCACATTCCTTACAAAACATTATATAATAATGCTTTACACACACTTTATATGGGATACTATATGGATGCTGGACTAATTAAGGGTTCAACATTAGGGCTGTGCAAATCCTTTGAAAAAAGTATTTTGCCAAGGGCAGAAGTCTATACAAAGAACATTTCTTCAAATTAATAAAACAGCCATGCCTTTTTAAAAGCATGCACAGCTGTTTCATAAGCTGCTCCTTAGTTTCTGAATGAGTGTATATGTACATCCCTTTTGCTCTTTAAAGGATCCACACAGTCATATTGAGTGTATATATTCGATTAACATCAATGACTGTTGTTCACTCAAGGTATGATAATGTTGGGCAACATTTCCATTAGTCATTTACATTTCCCCCTGCATTAATTTTAATCTAATACCATAATAGCTAACACTTATATTTGAAAATCAGTATTAATTTAAACAGTACATTTAAGGTTACATCTGTGATGAGTTACAAAACATCTGTAATATTTATTTTTACAATTTACGTTACTTTTACAATTTAAAAGTGGCAAGAAAGAATATGAATTATGTTGCTACAAAAATAGCACTTAAAATGTAAAACTGGTTCCAGGAGTGAAAATAAAAATAAATGTATTATGACAACAAGTTGTTTTTAATATGCTATAAGAAAAGAAAAATCTGTTATGACTATGTCTATAAATACAAGAGACCAGCTTTTCTTATCATTAACATGGCATTCACAATAAACTTTTAGGATTTTTCACAGCATGTATGGAACCTTAACATATGGCAAATGAGTTGATTAACACCCACTGGTTTCATTATTACCACAGGTTGTGTAAATACTGCATGATATCCAGTGAGACGTCTAATAACTACATATGATCCTGCACAATACTCAGCATGCTGCACGCAGAGCAAGTCTGTTGCAGATGAAGTCCTTTACATAGCTTGTAGCTTGGGCAAATATTTGCATTTCCAAGCAGCTCTTCCAGTCTTCCTTTTCAAAATACAATTTAAATATCAAATACATTTTAATAACTAAGAAGATCTTTTGAGAAAATGATCTTTGTTGCTATAATGTTCACAAAATATTCTAAATCACAAAAGCTTACAGTACAATACAGAGAATACATCATTATATTTATTCTGTATTCCTGATGCTTTGGCTCATGACACCGAAAATAGCTGCAAAAAGGAACCTTATCTGCTCAGGTATATCTAATGTGGAGTTCCCCAGGTTCTGCTTTTTTTCTCGTCCAACAGTTTTGCTGAGACTACACCAACATCTGCGATCCAGATCATTTGGTCAGCCTGATACTGTACTTGTTGGCTGTTACATAAC
The DNA here is from genome assembly GCA_023970755.1 of Azemiops feae. Taxonomy (NCBI): domain Eukaryota; kingdom Metazoa; phylum Chordata; class Lepidosauria; order Squamata; family Viperidae; genus Azemiops; species Azemiops feae. The sequence continues at coordinate 2,174,001 of JALGBA010004268.1, read as the reverse complement.
CAGTCTTAGGAATTCTGGGATCATGTTTGTAAACATAGCCATGTGCGCGCGGCCACGTTGTCAGATGACAAAATGACCTGGAGCTGTAGCTCTGGAGGTACTCTGACGTGACATGGTTTATGCATCTAAGCTGTCTTTGTCACACAGAATAATGTGAGGTTCTATTTGAGGTCAATGAGTTTTCTTGTCGTAGCTGATAAGACGCTGTCAAAAATTTGTCTTAAAAACAATTAACTTTATTTCTAATTCTAAAATGTCGCTAAGTTCAAGGAAAGGCTAAGGTCTCTGCTTTCTTCCATTACAATTAGCTTTTTAAAACAATTTGCGCTTAGAGAAAGATGATTAATCCAAAGAAAAACATTCAGCCTTATTTAGCAAATAATATAGAAAACATTTTAACAATTTCTGGTCAATTTTAATGTAGCTAATTATAGTCAGTTTGTTGTAACATACAAATGGTCCATTGCTAAATCTCACCTTTCAAGGAAAAAAATAACTTAAAAAAAGCAATTATAATCAGTACAAATGTTTTACTAATGGCAAACAAACCTGGCAACATTTCTTTAACAAATACAGCAACAAAAGGAGCCCTAATTTTTAAAACAACTCAAATATTAGACATTACCTTTTCTATTTTCTTGTATTCTATTTAGTAAATGGAAGTGTTTTCAACATTAAAGTTTTCATATCCACCATTTATCTTATAACGGATTAGTGAGATTATCATAGGATTATTTTATTTCAACCTGTTTCACAGGCCTACCCATGGTTTAGTAAAATCTATCTATCTATCTATCTATCTATCTATCTATCTATCTATCTATCTATCTATCTATCTATCTATCTATCTATCTATCTATCTATCTATCTATCTATCTATCTATCTATCTATCTATCTATCTATCCATCATTGTCTGTCTGTCTGTCTGTCTGTCTGTCTACCTATCTCTCTTTGTCTCATTCCATTAGTTTGAAATGTCATAAGCTTAAATTTTTAGACAACAAGGAGTGAATAAGTATGTGATTATGCATTGTTACCTTTATTTTATATGTATTTTAAAAAAATATTGTTTTTATGCTTATATATCTGTGCTACCCAGAGTCATATGAATTGGGCATCCTTATAAATTCTCTTTCTCTCTCTCCTCTCTCTGTCAATTAAATCTACTGAGCATAAGTAATTTACACCAGCGGTCCCCAACCTTTGCAGCTTGGCGACCCGGCTGGAGGGGGAACGAGGAACTGGGCTGCCAACTTGAACAAGTCGAGCTGCATGTGTGTGCATGTGCGCCGGCCCATAGCTCACACAGCCTGGTTGCGAACAGACCATGGTCTGGTAATGGGTCATGGCCCAGAGGTTGGGGACCCCTGATTTAGACTATTTAAATCTGGAACAAGGAAAATCTAAAGCCTTCATATCAAGCCAAGTCAAGGACTCTCACTCCTCTCACTCACAGAGCAGCAGTCATCATGTGTTATGATAACAGAGTATAATAAATTAAAAGGGATTTTTTAAACAGTGGTCATTCATTCAATAAAGTTACTTAAAGTGCAGAAAATGTAATAAGATATTGCATACCTATGTTTGTTTAATAAATACTTTAAAGAACAATTAAAACTATTACTCTTGGCATAGTTTCAAAATCAAGTCCCACTGAAGGAAGGAGGGTTTTTGAGAATTAAATATATTTATGTGCTTGCATGATGGCTGGTACTAATAGTTCTCTGGGCGTGCCACATAAAATATGTATGGCAAGTTGGTTCAAAAGTATTATAATTTGTGGCTTGCTGTTTAAATAGGAGAAAGCACTGACTGCTTTAATAACTATAAATTGGTACTATCCTGTCCATCTCACTGGCCTTATACACCCTAAACATTCTAGCTAAAAAGAATCCCAATATAATAATAATAAAAATACAGGCTTTTAATAAGACAGATTACATTCCTGCTTTCCAATATCCATTGCTTCTTTTATTTATAGCATCCAAATATATTGCAGCTCTGGTTAACATATGCCAATTGGATTGTGCCATACTTTTTACAATCCCCCAAACCAGAATTTACTTATCCTGACTTACATGTGTTTGTAATTGCAGACTTTTTATTAGCCTTCTTGGCAAGCTGAAACAAATATTTACTCACTATGTCACACAGTCTCTAGCTTGCACTGCCCAGTTCTGTGTCAAGTAGTGACGCTTCTATTTTTGGCTCACCACAGATGACCTTATTGTATGCTGCAGAGCCGAGTATCACCAGAACAAGTTTTTGTTTTAAAGGAAGGCAACTTCCCCATCCCCCACCCTCCTAGAATATGTATCATCCAGCCCGCATTAAATAAATGATGATTGTGGGCAGTAGCGAACAATACACTAGAAACTGTAGACTACTGCAGACTAATGCTGTTAACTAGTGATACGTTGCGCCTGCTTGGCTGTTACACAACAGCTTTTGAGGATTCTGGGAAGGTGTTTGTAAACAGTGTAGCCATGTGCGCAAAGTCCACGTGTGTCTTTACTCTGCCTGGATCGGAAGAAACGCTGAATAGGGCAAAACAAATACTCAGTCCATAGTAGAACAGAGGCAATACATCTCACAATTTTTACAGAAAGGTCAGTCCTGGAAGTATTTGAATTCTGGAAGCACAACAGACATTTTCAATACTAGTTTTGCTGTCCTCGCTCTGAAACAAGACCAAACTGAGTACCGATCTTCAATGATTACTCAATGGGCTACATGAAGGCAGACTACAATGCAAATATATTTAATGCCAGAATAGATAAAAAAAAAAAGGTAAGCAAAAAGTTGCAAGGGTTACTACCTGTGTTTTGAGGGGGTGGGGGTTAAAATTATCAGTTGAAAGCCTGGAATTTATTTTGAGAGTTTATTATTTATTAATGGATAATAGAAATGGATTCTTTACCCTCTTACCAAAAGATTAGTTCTTCAGTGGTGGAAAGATAAATTTATGGGCCATACTCAGTGGATTGAAGACCTACTGCAATGTTACTTTATGTACAATTTATGTATATGTTGTTTATTACCATAGATTATATATGGGAATTATAATGAAATAAAGTCTGACTTTATTTAAATAGTTGCATAAAATTTTATGTGCAGTACATACATATATGTGTGAGAAACTCTTATAGAGATAATTTTGGCTAACATTTTACTTTCTTCTTTGCTGATGTTTTATTAAATAAAGTGTGTTTTTGTGTGTACACACATTAATTACACTGTGTACATATATAACAATGATAGCAAAACTTTGAATGTAGTGAGACTAAAAGCTCTCTCCTGTGAGTCAGGCATAAGATATGGGCAGGGTAATGAGCAGTTGAATTCAACAGATCCTACTCCCTGATAACTAAAATAAGAATAAAGTTTTATTTTCCCAAGAACTGAGTTGTTCCAAAAGATGTTTACAGTAGAACTTTAACACACTAAAGAATATTCAGATTCAGCTGTAGAGTTTATATTTATTTGGGAATATTTGCTTTCAACTAACTTCATTATGAATTGGGATAATTCATAATGGGGATTTTTTTTGTTTAAAGCCATTATTCCTTATAGATAGTCCTCGGCCCCAAATTTCTATTGTTAAGCAAGGCAATGTTTGTCTCATTTTGCAATCTACTTTTACCACAGCTAAATTAATCACTGCAGCTGTTCAGTGAATCATGCAGTCATTAAGCAAATCTGGCTTCCCCCATTGGCTTTGCTTGTTGGGAGCTGGCTGGGAAGGTTACAAATGGTGATCACGTGACTCCGGGACAGTGCAATTGTCATAAATGCATGCCAGTTGCCAAGTGCCCGAACCTTGATCATGTGACCCTGGGGTTGCTGCAATGGTTGTAAGTGTGAAAGTCATAAGTCACTTTTTCAGTGCCGTTGTAACTTTGGTCGCTAAATGAATGGCTGTAATTCGAGGGTTACCTGTATTTTCTTCACTTCTGTGAAACTAAATGTTTGAAGATTCCTACTTTTCTACCCTCGGGTGTTTTCAGGTTCAATACTCTGGAGAAGGGCTCCTATAACAAATGATTTGTATTTATTTCCCATAAATGCTCCCTGTATATTTTCCATGTTCCAGTTCAACTGAAACATTGACTACACACATATTTTCAATTCCAATATAAGAAGTTTTTTGGAGTTATCTTTAAAGCATGGAAAATACAGGCATGGAAATAGGATGATTACTAATCTACCACTTCTATCCAAACCTCTGTATATTATTAACCATTCTTTATTTAATGTTATTGAAAAATAAAACTTCAAAGTATGTTTTCTGCTCAAGGTTCAGACTAAAGTCTTCAAAATTCAATCAGAAACAGATTGAAAGCTACTCTAGTCCATATCAATATGGGATAAAAGAATACATTCAAGAGAATTATTATATATAGCTATAGCCACAATGCCTTTCATCCAAATTCTGCAGCCTGCTTGGCAGCTTACTCTCTAATATATTGTATTAGACCTAAATATCACTGCCATTTGGGATACACTATAGTTTTCTTAAATACCTCAGGCAAATGAACAAAACAATTTACCTCAATTGTAATTACAGCAATGACAAAGCACTGTGTAATATACATTACTGCTGTATTATTACTGACAATAATCATAATATAGATACACAAAAGGCCTACAATCTGTCAAGACACCTAATCAATTTATTAATGCTTTTCAGGCCACCATCTATTGAAAAGCAAGACTTAATTTCCTTCTAATGGAGATTCATTCGAACATGGGCAGCGAGATATACTAAGTATTCTAAATGAGTCCATCAGCCGTGTGATTCTATAAAGATGTGCACAAGATCCACTGACTATCAAGTTCTATAGTCCATATTCTCTATGTCATACAAACTCAATTATTTCACAACTGTTCAGATACTACAGGCTTACTACAATGAGATAACCTAAAGGAAAACTGTTTAGATTACTTGAACAAAAGTGTATGATATTGAAGAAACTCAAAGTATGAGGGCAATTCGGAAATAAACCTCTGTTTGGCTATCAATGACAGACACTCGCAGATACAGAATTTTTGTTATACACATTAGCAAACTACAATATTCCATTACTTTTCGACATAATCGCCATTCAAATTGAAGCACTTGTCATAACATCTTACAAGGTTTGAAATTCCTTAGTAGTAGTCACTCGGTGCCAAATCTGGGCTATGGGGTGTGTGTGTGTGTGTGTGTGTGATCAAAAACATCCCAACGAAACCGCTTCAAAAGTTCTTGGGTGCGTCTAGCGGTGTGCAGGCATTGTCATGAACCAACACACTGGAAGTGGTGCCATAGAAAATCCTGCCAAATGTGAAGAAGACAAAGGAGTACTGCAAGTGAAGTTCGTGGAGCCTGGTTCGACCATCAATTCAGTCTACTGTGAAATGTTACGAAAACTCAGATGAGCCATCCATAACAAGCGTTGGGGCATGCTGACTTCCGGTGTGGGGTTGGTTCATGATAATGCCCGCACACCGCTAGATGCACTCAAGAACTTTTGAAGCAGTTCCATTGGGATGTTTTTGATCAAACACCCCCCCATAGCCCAAATTTGGTGCCAAGTGACTACTACTAAGGAATTTCAAACCTTGTAAGACGTTATGACAAGTGCCTCAATTTGAATGGCGATTATGTTGAAAAGTAATGGAATATTGTAGTTTTCTAATGTGTATAATAAAAATTCTGTATCTGCGAATTGCCCTTGTATAATAGAAAGTTCTGGTTTTGCAGAACTTTGCAAGTTGTATTGTGGCATGCCAGGATAGGAGAGTCTCTTGTTTATTAATTCCTATCCATCAGTGGCAGATAATATCTACCTTAGACATCTAATACTACTGTATACTGGCTATTCCTAACGATATCATTCCTTATCAAGTAGCTTTCTGTATAATAGGAGAATCTAGAAAATAGTTTCCCTAAAGTCACAGTTCATAAGTTCATTAGTGTATAAATGGAAGAATCAAATTGGATAGCTCCTCTTTAATATTTCAAATTCTTAGTAACTAATATAGATCAGGACTGACAGATGTTGGTGCTTATCATTCACGCAGCTAAGTTCTGGAAGTGGAAAATAGCATCTCAGCTCCAATGCAGAGAAGACATTTTTCAATTCTGTACAATACACAATACAGAATCAGTAACATCAGGACCATTTAAAAATAAATTCTTAACTAAGTAAAATACTGTATATTTGCTGTTACCTGCAAGTCTTAATAACAGTAGATATACATATGCAAAAATCCTTTTAGTTTCTATCTAGTCATATGATTACTGTATTTCTGATTCAGACTGCAGTCAATTTTTATGATTCATAATGCATCCCACTGCGTTTCAGAACCAGCATATCAAGCAAATTGCCTTTTTGAATGATGTCACAGCACTAAGAATTGGCAAAATGCATTTGCAGCAATCAGGAAACAGAAATAAATCAATACTTTTATCTTGTTAGACAAATTAATTTGTGACCATAGCCTCATGTTTCTTAGATAGTTATCAAGTCTTTTTGAAACTGACCACTTAAAAATGACTCAAAAGTCTTTAAAAGACCAAGAAGGAAACATAGAGTAGAGATATGATTGCACTATTCAAATATATTAAAGCAGGGGTGTCGAACTCGATTTCATTGAGGGTTTCATCAGGGTTTCATCAGGGTTGTGGTTGACCTTGGGGGCCAGGGTGGGCGTGGCCAGGGTGGGCATAGTGGGTGTGGGTGTGGCCGGGATGGGCATGGCCAACTCAACATTGCCTCGTGTTGGGGGCGCCTGTGGTGGCCCGGGTGGGGCTGGGGGGGATCCATTGTCTCCAGTCGAGGAAGACGAGACCAGGGTGAGTACTATACCCTTGTCCACCAGAGGAGCCTTGCTGTCCCTCTCAGGCCTTGCAGAGGAGCCCCAGTGATGCAGGCTGCCCAAAACCCTGGGCAGTGGAGGGCAAGCGCCTAGTCCAGCCTTTCCAAAGGGGGCGGCCGGCTTATGTTCTCCTCGAGACTGCTGCTGATTGGCTCTCCTTGGCCAAGTTGCTCATGGTGTGTGCAGGAGGGCAAAATGTCAGAGGGAGGCCCACTCCCTCTCCCTGCGAGGAGACCTGGCTTTGTAACCAAAACATCTTCAGCGATAGGATGGGAGATCACAAGGAGAGGTCAGGAAGAGGGGACAAGGGGATGGCAAAAGGGCAGCAGGGCTGCTTGTGGCCAAGTGCTAAGGCAGGACTTCCCTCAGACCCTTCCTCCCTTTCATTATAATTTTCCTTCCTTCCTTCCTTCCTTCCTTCCTTCCTTCCTTCCTTCCTTCCTTCCTTCCTTCCTTCCTTCCTTCCTTTCCTTCCTTCCCCTCTTTTCTTCTTTTTCCTTTCCTCTTCATTCTCCTTTCCTTCTTCTTCCTTCCCCTCTTTCCTTCTTTTTCCTTCTTTGCTCTCTTCCCCTCTTTCCTTCTTTTTCTTTGTCATTCCTCTTTCATTTTCTCCTTTCCTGTCCCTTCTTGGATGCTCAAATGCAAAAGGGGAAACTTGCCTTGTGATCAAATGCCACTTTTGCTAGTAGTCTGTGGCCACTTAAAAGACTGAGAACAAACCAGGCTCAGTTTATCCCGTGCTTGCATTTAGTGGGGGCGTCCACAGACAACAGTACAGCAAAACTGTCAAAATGGTGGCTCCCTTCCTCCCTCCATTCCTCCCTCCCTTCCTTCCTCCCTCCCTCCCTCCCTCCCTCCATTCGTTCGTTCATTCATTCATTCATTCATTCATTCATTCATTCATTCATTCATTCATTCATTCATTATTTTCATTCTCATTCTCATTCTCATCTCTTTCCTTCCTCCGCGCTCAGGAAAGGGTGATGGGAGGGGGAGAGATTGCCAGCGCTGCCGGTGTCCATGCTGCCACTGGCCATCACTATCCCACATGGGCGGGACTGGTCCTGGTGAAAGTGAAGCCTCATGGCTGCGAGGCTAGGTCAGTGAGCGGGCCATGGAGGTGCTAGTAGGAGGGGGGTTGGCGCTGATATACAACTTGGTTGCGTCCATCAAAGCCAAAACGTGCTCAGCCTTAGATCCACGGGGCAGCCCTGGAATCTGCAAGGAGCTGCCCCACTGCCTCGGCCCTGCCTCCTGGGTGTGCGCACAGGAGACGACCAGCATCGGCGTCCTGGGTGAAGTCAGCCTGTGGGGCAAGACAGCCAGCAGGGATGCCGGACTCCACCTGCTCTTGCACACGTGCCCAGGGGGCAGGACAGGGGCACCTGTCGCTGGTTCCAGGGCTGCCCCATGGATCTAAGGCTGAGCACATTCTAGCTTTGATGGCTGGCACCAGGTTGTAGATCAGTGCTCGGTCAGCCTGGGCCAGGCCAAGGTGCCGTGGGCCAGTCCTTTGCTGTTTCCAGAGCAGGTCCCCAGGCAAGACGGAACCACATGGTAGGCCGAATCCGGCCCGCGAGCCTTGTGTTTGACATGTCTGTATTAAAGAGATACACAGATGGTCATAAATTATTCTCTATTATCCTAGACTGGAGGACATGGAATAAAGAATTATATAGGAAATCAAATTACACTTAGATGTGATGAAAACCTTCCTAATACCATAAAAGTCGGACAGCTGAACATGCCACCTGGAAAAGAAGCATTCATTTTACTGGGTGCATTTAAATTGAAGTCGGACAGCCATCCATTGTGAAGCTTTAATTGGCATTTTTGAATTAACCAGAGGGATGGCCTTCAGGCCTCCATGACCCTTTCTACGATTATGTAAATATACAGATGGAAATGCTGTAACTTAGAGTTGGCCAGTAATAACCCATATTAAAGTGAGAAAGCTATCCTATAACAATGGAAATCCTAGGGGAAAAATTTCTGAAGCTATAGCAGCTGAGTGAGGTCATCCAGAGTAATTACAGATATAGTAAATCTAGACTATCTTCACTCACAAAAACATAACTACTAATTTTTGATAGGCCAAAGACTATTTGGCAGTTACTTTTGAGCAGTTTACAGCATTTTGTCATATTTATTTTCAACAAGATTTAATAAGTAGTGTTATATTGCTCAATATAATGATATATATGTCATGGTAGTGGTAATATAGCAGTTGGTATAGCAAAAGCGCTTTGACTTATATACTGCTTCATAGTGCTTTACAGCACGCTCTAAGCAGTTTACAGAGTCAGTATAATACCCCCAACAATCTGGGTCCTCATTTTACAAACATTGGAGGAATGGAGGGCTGAGTCAACCTTGAGACGCTCAGGATCAAACTCCTGGTAGTGGAGGCAGAATTAGCCTGCAATACTGAATTCTAACCACTGTGTCACCACAACTCTTCAATATACTTACTTTCATGAAGTAATATAATTTTCTAATTCCAGGGCCGATTCTCACCTGTGTATTGCACATTTGGATTTAACATGAAGGTTAAGAAAGTAACACACTTGAACATAAAATTTTAGCAGAAGAATAAAATATACATGAAATAAATATCAAGAATCTCTATGGTCTTGCTGGGATTGGCATTTTCATGGACATAATGGATATTAAAAAAAAAAAACTTGATAGAGCTTAAGCTCATCTGCCCAAGAGAGCAAGATCACTACAACTATAAAACATATATGGTTTGTTATCTTTATGAGCTTTCTGTTGTTGGGTTATTTTTAAGAGTTTAAGGAAAGTAGTATATTTAATAACAGCTAAACCATAAGGAACAAGCCAGTCAACAAATCCATTAATTACATATAGAGATTTGTTTGTAAAAGAATAAGGTTGCAAAGCTGTTCCTGCTGAATTATGAATATGGTTGTCATATAAAAATTATCCTTAAAATAAGAATATATAGTATAAAACTTTTTGGAAACATTAATTTTAACAACTTTTTATGCCTGTTTGAATTTCAAATGGGCAACCTATTAAGTTTAAATTTCTTCTGTGGTATTTACTGCCAAGAAAACAATTATTCAGACTTTCAAAAGTAATTCTGAATAAAGCAACTTCATGAACTCTCTATAATCATAAAGTAGAAAAGGATTGTGGTCAGAAATTAAAGGCTAGATATATAGTAAAGATAAACTTTAATCAAGTTGTACAGTTTGTACAGTTTGAAGTATTCATTTTATTCAATAAAATACACATAACTGTGAATTTTTTGTTTTCAATGGAATCTTAGTGGTAAAAATGTTTTTGACACCAGAAATAAAGCTACTACAGTGTAGGAGTTAAGGTGTTGTACAAGAACTGGGGAGTGAGTGACTGAGTGAATAATAGCAGCAAGCCCAAAGCACATTCATTTGCCAAAACCTTCCTAGCCATGTTGTATAGATATTCTGAATGTCATTTTCCCAATAAATTTGGATGGCGTCAGCTTCAGGATAGTTAAAAATTGAAAAGAAAGATTCACTGACTGCAGCTAGAATTTGCTTAAATCATTATGTTAACCAATGATAAAATTATTGTTTACAATAATAGTTTATGAAGCACAACATTTTTGGCTTCATGTGCCAGAACGTCAAAGCAATAGTTTCATATTGTTCCGGAACAAGAACAGTGCAGTTATCTTATGCTTAGTGGAAAAAAAAAATCACTATTTTTAACCTACCTAGTAAAAACATATTAACATTTTCAAAAAAAGTAGTATATTCCTTTCTTCCCCCAACACACATACATTCTCTCTCTCTCACACACACACACGTGTGTGTGTGTGTAAAATATAAAGTAAATTAAATATCCTCAAAAAGCTCTGTAAGATGTTTCATACCATGATAAAGCCTTTCCCTATTAAAGAAAAGCTTTCAATGGATTCTGTGATAAGAAGGAAATATTTAAATTTCTTACATTGATATATACTGTATACACTAACTGTATATTTGTGAATTCTTTAGGACTTCAAGAACACTGGACTCAACCATTTCAGATGGAGAACATCTGTTTATTTCTTTACAGCCAAGGGCCATGTAGATAGTCACAAAATTTGTGCAGGCGCTAATTAAAAACTAAAAGTGTTTGAGGGAAGGGTTCAGAGATGCCATCAAGTATTAGTTTTGGTGGAAAGGCAATAAAAAAAGTTATCTCCAAATTAAGAAAAAATAACATTCTCTTAAGATTCCAAACAGAGGCTCTTCTAATCTGTCAATCAACAGAGAACAACAATCAATTGCGCTAAACCTCAAAAGAAACACGAGCAACATGTAGAGGAAGCTTGGGAGGAAATAAGCATGAAAAAACAACTAAGAATTGATGAGCATGTTCTGCCTGAACCCCAGGATTGGACACAGGTCCTGTCAGTTTAATTTCAGGTTAAAGCAGAAAAAGGTGAGCTGGAAGTAATTATTTTACATGTACACTGGTATTAATATCCAGACATATCTCTATGCAGCCATGCATGTGAAATCTACAACAGTAATTGAGGACATGGACTGTATTGTAATGCACAGGATCATTGTGTATACTGAGTTCAAGTATGATCTTCAATCAATTCTTTTTTCTAACTAAAAAAGGCAGTGAGTGGGCAGAAGCATTCAATATCCAAATATTTGAAGATTTTAATACCTAAGTTTTAAACAAGCTTGATACATACACTTAACAGCATTGTGATCAATTTAGTCATTGATAGAGAAGCTCAGCTTTCTTCAAAATAGAACTCTGAACACCTATCTATAATTCAAATAAATCTAGCAACTTCTATTGCTGTTTTTGAGAAAGAAGGGGAAATGCTAAATCTTAAGTTCACAGAATAATTGCCAGCATACTGTAACTGAAACAGTCCAATGAGTTTTATCTCAGTCATTCAAGGGTGTACTCTAAAAAGTCGGCAGCTTGTTAACTTCAAGAAGGATGGCAAAATTGAGAAAGGTGACTTTCAACAGGTAATGTTTTGGGGATATCTGGTAACGTGAATTCCTTTGCCTTTTATCAGCCCTATAACAGACCTTTTGTGATCCGTCATCATTAACATCTATCTGCTGAATTTGTTTAACAAATAAACCCTGTAATGTCCCCTTCTTCACTGAACTTGCCATCACAAAATACACATTCAATTAAGCAAATGAATTTACAAGCTACCACTATTCTGTCTTCCCACCCCCTTTCCAATGTTAGCTTGCCATTAAAATGCAAATACAATGGCCTCATTAGCTGGCAAACAACAGCCCTGCCTTTCTCTAACACAGAGAGATTTCTCTTCATTTTAGAAATATGAAACAAATCTCTATCTTACATCACTTGCCATGTTGTAGTATCAGATTTTGCATCTGCATAGGCTCACTGTGGGAGGGGAGGGAGGAAACACTCAAAATGAGATCATTAAGAGTGGCATCGTCTGTAAGCCTCAGTTCCCTTCCTTATCTCCAACCCCCGCGAACAGTCACAAAAAGAATACTGTACCCATGATAGAGAGCTGAATCCACGTTTTTCTCTTGACAAAGCTGACATCCACACAAATTAGCTTTGGAGAAAAACTTAGCTCGATTGAAACAATGTTATAAAGGCTTCCATTACAGGTCCAAAGTATCACTGAAGAGGTAGGTGGCTTGGGATTCTTTTTCGTGCTAAAATGAAACATTCTGCATCTGAATGGAACATTCCTCGCCAATATTATTTATGATCGAGGTTGTCACGAGGCAATCATGTTTGAGGGACGCGTGTTTCTGTTTTTTTCTGGACGCCACATGGAAACAGGCCAGCAGTTATTATGACAAAATACTAGCGCCATAATATAGATAATGGAGATGATACTGTTAAATGGCGGGGGGTGGGAACCCTTATGTTTCCAATTCTCTTCTTCTTTTCTAGGATGGCACCTCAGTTTCCTCAGGCGCGCTGACCTTCTAGTCCTCAAAACTCCACAAATCCCCCTCTTTTCTCCCCTTCGGCCACATCCCCCCCTCCCCTTGCACTGCGCCTGTCTTTGTGTCTGCTTGTCACTCACCGGTAAACCAAAATGAAGGTGCAGTCATGAAAAATACAAAGCCAGGAGAAACGTTTGTATAAATAATAATAATAAAAAAATTCGCCCAGCTATCTCGCTTTCTGCCCCAGCAAACACAACGCTCAAGATACTTCTCTAGAAAGAGTTTGCTTTCTGCTGAAAGATCACACACCCGCCACTTCAAAAAAAAACCCGATAAATTCTGAAAAGTTTTGTCCAGCTAACCCAGCCACTGATTTCCCCGGGGTTTTTTTTTAAGCTACCGTCCAAAGTGCTCCCACACACCCCAATTTAGGAGACGCTTTCCAGAATAAAGCCAACGAGATGGAGAAGTCCGCACGTGTGTGAACGAGAAACATATATTTAAAGGGCGGAGGAAGGGAAAGAAGGCAAAAAAAAAGAGGAGAAGCGCAACTTAAATAAAACGAAGAACTTTCTTAAAAATGACAAGAGTGACTTCCCTGGAAACGGACGGAAATAATCAGCCACCCCTCCACGGTTGCGGAGCAGGGCTCAGTAGCAAAGTTCTCCCAAGGCGACGGCGGCGCGTACAGAAAACGGGGGAAGAGAAACAAACGCACGAGCGAGCGAGGAACCTCTTTTAAACCTTCGCTTTAAAAATCCTACTTGACAGCCACGGTCCTATTTGACACCTGTAATTTTCTCTTCTCTCCTCGCCCCCCCCTCCCACCTTTGTACTTAGTACTGCAGGCTTGGAGAGTTGAGTGGGGAGCTTCCCTCATTTTTTTCCCCCCAAACTGTCTTTAAGTCATGCCACAAAGCTCGACAGATAACGCAGGGAAGGGAGAGGCTGGAGAAGGCAGGGTGAATGAGAGAGGGGAGAGAGAGAGAGAGAGAGAAAGAAAGAACGTGAGAAGGGGCTCTGACCTCCTTCGGCAGTCCCTCCGCCTCGTCGACTCCAGCCAAAGCGATCTTGTCTGCCTTCGATCCAATCCTAAAGGGCAGCCATCTTGCTTCCTTCTGCTCCTTTACGAAAGCAGCCTTGCCTCCGCATCAATATTCATAAGGCCGTTTTGACGTCTGTTCTCTCATCACTCGATGAAGCCCCAGCGACGCTCCCACTGCCGGACGTGACTGCCATGCGAACGAGTTCCCAGACCCACCGGGAAGAGGAGGGAGAGGTGGAAAGGGGACGACCCGCCGCTTCTGCCGGCTCCGGGGCGGGCGAGAGGCCGGCCCCCGCAACTGTCTCCTTGGGGGGGGGGGAGGGAAGAGCCCCTTCTGCTGGGCCTACCCAGGGAAAGCCAAGAACTACTTCCCGGAAAATCTTTTTATGGGGATGGGAATTATTTCACAAACTTGTCCCGTCCAGGGTGCACAGTAGAGTCTCTAGTATTGGGGGCGAAGGTTGCAAAGTCCGCAAAGCTGCGGACTTTGCAAACTTTAGGGCGGAGAAATAGCTTGGAAAGGGAGAAACCCCAGGGAGGAGACCGGTCTCCGAAAACGAGTGCTGGCTGGAGCTCCAGCCGCGGGAGACAGTTGCAAACAAAGGGCTCAAAACAAGGAGCTGTCATTCCTAACAGATGTTGTTTCCTGGTGGGCGGGAGGGGTGCGGGGGACACACGCATCCTCGCTCCCTTTAAGCAGAAGGAAGCTTTCACAATGGCTCGCTGCCGAGCGTCATCCCACTCGCAAGCCCCGCCCTACAATTTCCATAGCCAGCGCTCATTGGTGGCGAGAGTCTCCGGGAGAACTGGGGGTCTCTTTCAAAGGTTTGCCTCGGAACTTCCCCAAAGTTGACGAGGTCTCGCTTAGAGTAGCTCCTTGTGACTTAGTTGCGCCGGTCGAATGGCACGCGCGTCCTTTTGTGCCACTTCCCTAATCTCTATACATTCCCCTCCTTCTCCCCCGCCCCCACCACCCTTGCACGGAAAGCATATCCTTCGCCCAGCTTTCCTTCCAAGCCAGTTTTATCGAAAATCTAGCATGAATACTTTCTGGCGAATTTAATATTATAAAACCCGGAAAAATAGATTGGGGGGGGGGGCGGGAGGAATCGAGATTTAACTATTGTGTTTCGTTGGGCAGAAAGCCCAAGTCGGTGCCGAGAATGACAAGCTGGCAAAACTGGTATAGGGTAAAAAAAAAAACGACGTAAGTTTGGGGTTCCTGTTGCCGGCGTTCCTTGTTTTGAACTGCAAGTTGATATTAACAATTTCTTAGCAGTAACATACAGTTGATTACAAGTTTAAGGAGATAAAGTAAATGAAATAATAGATTTCGGTCAAAATGGTCCACAAAATGTTTCAATATTTTATATTAGAATGCTTCTACGGTTTGTTTTTATTGTCTATCAAACCTAAGCAGAACAGTGGTATGGTATAGAAATCTTTCGACTATAACAATTGATAACTTTGTATAGACAGAGTAGCATCGAAACAAAGTAATGGAGATGCACATTGTAACTAGGAATAACTATTATTTTATAAATTGAGATTTAATAGATTTACAGCACAATCTCACAGTTGCTTATCTGGGAATGCACCAGACTTTTTTCTGAATATATCGATCTAAGGTGTGCTATTAATGCTTTGCTACAGAAGATTACAAGTAATGCCATATACAATTACAATAGATAGTATGTTATGTATTATTCTGTAAGGATGGAAAACAGTGGTAGAAAACACGGTGTCCTTCCCATTTTGGACAGTCACACAATCCTTTGCAAAGATGAAAATTTCTGGAAAGGGAGCACCACACTGCCTATTCTTCAACTAATCTTTGGACACGGTGGGTTAAAAATGTCAAATCCACGAAAGTTGTGCCAGACCAGGGGTCTTCAAACTTGGCCCTTTTATGACTTGTGGACTTCAACTCCCAGAATTTCTCAGCCAGCGTGCCTGGCTGAGGAATTCTGGGAGTTGAAGTCCACAAGTCATAAAAGGGCCAAGTTTGAAGACCCCTGTTCCAGACTATACTTCATATTTCTAGGAGTAAGCTTTAATGTATTCTGTGGAGTTTACTTTTTTGACTGACATAAATAGGAAAGTGTAAGCTTTCACTGCCTAGAAGCAGCCCTAACAATAATGACAACGTGTCCTGTAGCAATGTGTTATGTGCCTATAGATTTTTCAAAAAGTGGTTGCTATGAGATGCAGAATTTCTTCTATTCTGTGTTTTTAAAATCACATATGCTTCAGAAACAGCTTGAATCCTGGTGACTACAGGAACAGATCCATACAAATTTCTTGGCAATAATATAGTAGTGGGTTTATTTTTTAAAAAATTCCCAGCCTAATCTAGAGCCCAATGAATCCCACAAGTATTAATCAGGTGTAACCCTCCTTAGCTTCCACTTGCAAACAGGGCTGGCCAGGGCTGCCATCTGCTAAGACATCCTGATCTATAAAAACCTTCAACTTAACATGGTTTGCAATTTCCTACGACAGTGGTGGTGAACCTATGGCACGCGTGCCAGAGGCGGCACTCGGAGCCCTCTCTGTGGGCACACGCACCGTCACCTCAGCCCTGCCTCCTCCCACGGCCCCCTCCTCACCAGCAGCCCTCCGGAAGAGAGTCGCCCCCGGGCACGGCCCACGCAATGCTGCGCAGCCAAGGACATGGTAGCCGGGCAACGGGGACAAGACTCCGCCCTTGCACCCCATCGCGTGCAGATAATGCTGCAGGGCACGGGCGGAGGGCGTGGCCACCATGGCGCTGCTGGGCTGCCTGGGTGATCTGTGGCAGGCCGTGGAGGTGGTGGGTGATCCAGGGGGCACGGCGGAGCGGGGACAGGGGTGGGAGGGTGGTTTTGGGGCACTCGGTCTATAAAAGGTTCGCCATCATGTCCTAGGACAATTTAGGCCACTGCATATATTTTATAATTAGGAAGATAATTATAAAAGAACATCCTTGTAAAACTGTACAAATTATTTTGTATCTATATCTGCCATTGTTATGTTTTTCACAGACTTGAATAATCCCAGGTTTAAAATTCAGCATTATTGTTCAGGTTTTATTTTCAAAAGGCTGCATATGCTGCAACTCAATGAAATGTATAGGATTACAATTTGACAGTACAATCCACTATCATTATCGTCATCCTGAATCAATCCACTCCAGGGTGAGGTTTCTTCACTAAAGATTGTATACTATAATCTACTAAAATAGTCCAGCGCAGGCTAGCATGCAGATGTTTTATTTCTTCCCAGTCTATGGCTGAGAGACAGCAACTGACCCAATATCACCCAGTCACCTGTATGTCTTGGTGTTCCTGCTGCTATCTAGTACTTTCCCCCTTATATCACACCGACTTCCACAATTGAAATATGACTACAAAGATAAAACAACTAATTTATTTTAGTGAACTTGCTGCAATAATAATCATGATTGCTTCTTCATATCCTGAGCAGTTCAGTGTTGGGGCTTGCGGAGAAGTAGGCCTATAGAATCATATTACTGGAAGGGACCTTGGAGGTCTTCTAGTCCAACCCCCTGCCCAAGACAGGAGACCTTATTGTATTCTGGACAAATGGCTATCCAATCTTTTCTTGAAGACCTCCAGTGATGGGGCACCCACAACACCAGCAGGCAAGTTGTTCCATTGATTAATTGTTCTGTCAGGAAATTTATTCTTGATTCCAGATTGGATCTTTCTTTAGTGAGTTTCCACCCATTGCTTCTTCTCCTGCCTTCAGGTCCTTTGGAGTGTAAGTTGACCCCCCTTCTCTTTGTAACAGCCCCTCACGTACTGGAAGAAAACTAACAAGTCACCCCTAACCATTCTTTTCTCTTTGCTTTCTGTATTCATTTTCATTATGTTTAGTAAAATGATCAATGAAATCACCTCTTCTTCATGTTCGAAGTCTCTGCCCGCCCTTCTCTCTAACAGGTGGTTCTTGTGTGTCTGGAATCTTCTTTGGCTTTCTTCCAGCTTGGAAAGAAGCCTATCTTCCTTTCCTTGCCAATGTTTCTCCATCTATGCCATGACACCTGCTGATCTTTTTTGTGCCTTTCCCCCCCTCCCATCCACAAAGAAGCAGTTGCTACGATCTATGTAGCCTGCAATTCGTTTTTTTTTTAAACATCACATACTTCCTATAAAACATAAGATATAATTTTGTTTTGCTACATAATGAAAGAAAACACATTCACCTATTTTCTCTTTTATTTTTGAAAAGCAGAACATGACTGCATTCTTGAAATGCTTATTCTGTAGGTGTGGCCTGGCTATTTTTAAGAAGGTTCTTGTTATAAGGTTCTTATTGCTTAAGGATTGATAAAGCTACAATAACCCAAACAGCAGGATATTATCTCACAACAGAAATTAACCCTTGGATACAAAGTGTACATCTTATGCTTTCCTGAAGTAGCTTGACTTCCAGGCTGACTTCACATATTTCGATTAATATATCTACATTTCCTTCCCACCACATTGTTAAGGACCCTGACATATTATAGAATGAAGTACTTCATTTTCACTGAAGCTTATTCAGACCCTCAAAATAAGAGTTCAATGAAAAGTCTGCCCTACTTATTTCCAAACAGGACTAATTTGGGTTTAGAGTAGCCTTACAAACTAAGGTCTCTTGTTAACACAATATATAATGCATAGAAGTATCATGTCATAGCAGAATGTAAACTTTGGCCAATCATATCCTTCCATGTTTGAATCATTCAGAAATGCTGACTAATAAGTGAAGATATTCAGTATATTTTAAATATTGCACCATAAATTAAGCTGAAATGATGCCAATGTATCTTGTTAAACACATTCATCCTTCAAAATTTAAATGTATTTCCATTTTTAAAAATTGTTGCCAAGAATGCTTTTATTCAACAGTTGTTAAATATGTCTGTCAGTATCTATTTATGAATCTACTTAGAAAGTCATGAGGATTAACATCCAAGAAAGGATGTGTAGGACCTCAGCCTAAACTAGTAAAAATTAATAATATGCAATCAATTCTAGAACTTACATCCATAGAAGCTTGCATAGGACTATATCTTAAATTACATCATTTTGCTTATATGCAGACCAATTATTTTCTATTGAATTAAGAGTCAGGTTACACTATCAAATTAATCAGTAGAATTAATATTAATACTTTACAAATACATATAACAAATATTCTCTTGTTTGTTATAAGTATTTGTAAAGTACTAATATTAATTCTATTGATTAATTTGATCATGTAAACTGACTGTTAATTCAATAGCAAATAATTGGTTGAAGTAAAATAAGTAAAAGAAAAAAGAAAACTGGAGTATTTCATCACTTATGCATTATTAAAGGGAAAGTGACAACATTATTTTTGAGAAATTAGGGTGGTATTTTTTTTAATTAGGGTTTCTCAAAGCTCAGGCTCCAGCTGAATAGATCCATCAGTAGAGTCGCCTATGGCAGGGGTCTCCAACCTTGGCAACTTTAAGACTTGTGGGCTTCAACTTCCAGAATTCCTCAGCCAGCAAAGCTGGCTGAGGAATTCTGGAAGTTAAAGTCCACAAGTCTTAAAATTGCCAAGGTTGAGGACCCCTGGCCTATGGTGTCTCCTGGTGCTGGACTTCAATCTTTATAATCCTGAAAAGATTTCACATTTTGAGAAAACAAAAAAGAGATTGACATACAAGGTGACATCGCTCTTGATTAAAATTCATATAAATACTGCAGGAACTGCAAAACTAGCACTAGTAATTTGAGTTCTTTGATTAATTTTTCATCTTTCCTTATCCAATAACATTTGCATGTGTTGGAAGACATCATCTCCAGTTCACATGCCGATTGGGGAATTGTAACTCAAGGTATTTGCTGTATTCCATTTATGAATTGATAAATAATACTGGTTATGTATGTATATATGTATGTATGTATGTATGTATGTACGTACATATGTATTTGTTTTGCTATTCCCTCTTGGCACAAGCAAGACGTTAAGATATTTAAATTAAGTAGCTGGAGCAATGGGGCTGTGCAGTGAGCCAGAACACACAATTATTGATTGGTTAGAGAGTGCTAGCTCCTACATGAGGCAATCTGCGCTGTGATTGGTTGCTGTGGGTGTGGAGGAGGAGTTTCCCTTTTCCCCGCCTTTTTCTTCTGTGTGTCTTGTGTGCTCTGTGATTTACCCCATGATGCTTCTGTTGGCCTGAATATCTAGTTTGCTGTATATATATCCATGTAAAATATATTTATTTACATAAAACTACAAGTTTGTGTCAGCATCTCTGACTCCATTTGGATACCTGCTGCACAATTCCCTAACACCAGATATGCAAAGTGCAGAAAAAAAATGAGAGATAGTGGATAAAATAAATGTAAAAGAGATAAAACTTAATCTACTTTTTTCAGGACTAACCCAACACAGGTGTATTTTGTTTTATGTTATTGGATACAGTTTTAAAGATGCCTCGATTGGGTTTCTGACAGTTTTTATCTATTCATTATGTTTTCATGTTCCTGTTCACCTCAGTATTATATTGGTTAAGATAGGCAAAAGTATAAATTTGTTTTCATAAATAATAAAACAAATTAATGCAGAATCATCACATTGAACCTGTGGTCAAAAACTGTGCTGACTGAAAATGTTTTCCATTCATATACTCACGTAGAAAAACCTGGAAAAGACTATGAAACCTGAGGATGGTTTGTATTTAAACCATGAGTAAATAAGTACACCATATCAATGTGATACTCATCGAAGAGAAAGAGCATCATGAAATAAGGCAACTAACGTTTAAGTAGAAACACATCATTCTTAGTAAAGGTCAAACAGGAAATAGCATTCATCATATATTTTGATGCTGCATACCTTTTTAAAAATAAAATAGTGGCATGCTATTTTAAAAATTGAACATTTATTTTCTGGACCATAGTCCTTACATTTCATTTGCAGAAAGGAACCTTTGAATCTCTTACCTACCTTCTTTTGTGAATACCTCTTTTTCTTATCCCATATCAGGTTATCTTCAACAACATATCATTTATTTTAGCACATTTGTCTGTCCATCTGTCTTCTCCCAAACAAACCTGCTGGCATGAATAAAAGAGATTCATTATAATAGGAAAACCTGGGGGGAGAGGGGGGAAGGCAACAGACTGAGGAAATGTGCAAATGAATTCTACATGGCATTATCGCTGCTCTTCTAAAATGCTGCCTTTTCTTTTGAAAACTCAAAAGACATAGCATCCTTGTCGTCTACTGGAGGCACCCATTGCTTGGAGCATTATCAGCAAATATACTAATATGTATTCATGTTTCAGTCCCATTTGAATGCCAGAGAAAATACCCTTTAATTGACCATACCATGGTCATACAACTGGTTCAGACACATATTCTGGCAGCTTCTTGACTGAGTATCCATGCCAATGGTAACACTTCCAGAAGACAGCTGTTTTGTAAATGCTTTGCACTGGGTACAATAAAGTCCGTGATAACTGGAAATCTCTTTAGAATTATAGCAACATCCCTTGATGTTTCTACCTGTTCTTAAATGTGATTCAAAGTAAACAAAAAAGGACATAATGTAATTCTTCCTGGTTTAGGACATTTAAGGTGAGATATTTAATACTGATGATATTTTTGCTATATGATTTTATTAACTATAACACACCCTGAGACCTCTGATACAGGTAGCAGAAGACATATGTAGACTTATTTGGTTTACAGCCAAACAAAGTAAATGACTGAATGACAAGAATCGCATCCTGGTGTTCCATTTGTTATGTAACTACAGTTTGGATGCTCAACAACTAACCTGCATTTGTGGTCATTTGCAGCATCTCATAGTCACATGACTACGATTTATGACGTTTTTGCCAAAACCTGGCATTTATTTCTGGTTTTCACCAAAAATGTCCCATAGTGAACAATGCATTCTCATGACTTCTGTGGTTACTTCATTACTACTGCAAAAAAGATCATAAAATTGGGTGCTTTCTTATGTAATTTAACATTTTATGAAGAACTTTCGCTCTACTGAGCCTGGGAATCAGCTAAAGAGAATTATCTTACTTATAAAAGAAAAGCTTTAGATGTTAAGGAGAGGATTCAAGAGATGTGTTTTCTTTTAAACACATTTTTAAAATGATGTTTTTCGTCAGAAATGAGAAGATGGAACATTATGTTTTTGTGTGGTCTAAATGTAATAACTTATTAATAGGTTGGGCTTGCTATATTAGTATTCCTTTCTGGAAATTCTGCTATGTGAATCTTCTTCCTTTTTTCAGATGTTCATAATAATGTTTTAATTATATAGTTATCTATATCTATAGATAAACTACAGATATAGTTTATCTTTGTTAATTTCACTTATATTTTTTAAAATCAAAACCTTTGTATAAAGAATGCAGTATTATAATGTTATAACTTGTTTTAATAATGCTAGTTTATGGATGTCTTTCATATGTTGTATCTCATAGATTGTTGGAATGGTTATAATCCAAACTGCTTTTATAATATCTTGGAATAAATCTTGTTACCTACCTTGTAGAGTTATGTTGTTACAACTCTTAGTCCAAAAACAAACAAACAAACCCAGACTCCAATCCCCTAATATACTACTACACGTTGCATTATGCAATGGCTCCATTTCTATGCTTATGACTATAATTGTTTTGTAAGAGGAGTCCAAGATTTGTCAAAAATTATTTTTGCTATCTTTGTTTTTCTTTATTTAATTTAACAGAGCAAAGAAAAAAAAGAACAAACAGAAAAAAAGAGAGAGAAACTATATATTTATAGTTATTCATGACTTATGAATTAGTTACTTATAATAGATTGAAAATATTACAAAATTTTACATAATTATTTGAGAAATACACACTCACACACAAACATTTTATTGCTGTTTTGCTCTATAGCAGAGGATGGCAACTTTGTCGAGATCCAACCCATCCTCTTCCACTGCAGCCATGGCTGGCAGGTTTGTGGGCCAAGGAGCACAGTAGCCATTGGATGATGTTGGCACACCAGCAAAGAGAGCTGATAGGCCACACTCAGCGGGAGCAAAATTGAGAATGCTACTTTGGAGTAAAGAGAGAATATAAATATAATAAAAATCCTGTGAAGTGTTTAAGATGATCCGTTGTTGTGCAAAATGGTGCACCAAATTTCAGAAAGGTCGCCACTCAATAATTTGGCCAGCTACTTCAAAGAAATTGTCACCTCTTCTCTGCATCTCTTTTTCTTCTTTATTTGCATCCCTTTCAGACTTCATCTCTGCTCTTAACCTTTTTACCTGCAGCCACCTCCGCATTAACAGGTTGCTCATCCTACTTAATTCTTTCTTTTTACCTTCTAATTAATGACAGCAGAGTACCTTCCTATAGCATCAGCCTGGTGGTTTTTCACCCTAAAAATGCTAGATAGGCCTGCTAAGTAGTTTTTGGAAAATAAAAATTGGGGCAGAGCTTTAGCCTTTTGGAAGTGTGATCTATCTGTCCAAAATATAATCAGCTAATGACAGCACTGAGGGCAGTATTAGAGGTTTGGCATGGGGCAATCTTACCAGCTTGTCTTCTGGTAAATGGTAGCCATCAACCTAAAGAGTCCCTTAAAAGAGTGTTTGATGCCCTTGGCCTGTTGCCTTCTCACCTCTGCCATTCACTTCCTAAGCCATTTTCTTTTGACTTTCTCCACAGAGAAATATCCTGGAAGAAGGCAGTAACAAATCACCTCTGTATCATGATGGATCAGACTGTATAAATCACAAGAATGGGATCTTGATGTGAAGGTAACTTGATAGAATTGTGCTCTAAGAAACCAAGGAGGTAGTGTTTCAGGCAAAGTAATATTTCATATGGAAGCTTCTCCCAGAATTACCTCACTGACCATAGCAATAGGAGTTCTCTCCCTCCTAGGTTAAAGGCTATTTTCGTCTACATGATGTAATTATAAACAAGTCTTCATCTAGTCTTTTGTGCCCCAAAGACCTGTTACTACAATTCCCCAACATAGAGTAATTTACAAATTTCACCTCCCTTTATGTATACAGCTCAAAAGAACACTTTTCAGTGTTTGCAGGGCCGACTGTTTTCATCCTGAAACTATACAGCTTTTCGCTCTCTTAAGCAAATATTTCATTTTCTCAAACATTACATATAGCCACAGCTATTGGATTATTTACCTACAAGTGATAACTTGCAAAAATTTGCAAGTCTAGGATTTTTTTTTGTCTTGCTTGCTTGAAATACTTTCTATTTGTTTCTCTACTTGCCTTTCATTTTCTGATAACTGATGCAATTCACACTTGAACCTCAGTTCCTCACACTTTCCATTCACGTAGCAGTCTACTTCACACCGACGCCATTCACACATTCAGTTTACTAGTTGAATTACCTTACTATTATAGTGTTGCCTTCTCTCTTTTGTGCATCTTTTGCCTCAGTTAACTATATCTGAATATCTATGCTTACAGATTTTTTCTATCCTTCTCAGCAGTTGGAAAGTTAATAAACATTCCATTACAACTCAGCAGGCTGGGCCAATAGCCTAAAGGGGTCTGATTTCAATATATAGAAACCAGAAATTTTATAGCTAGCAATTAGCAATAGAGTTTTCAAAATCTGCAGCTTATGTTCACCCGAGGAATAGTGAAGGACATATTATTTCTGTATAATTTAGGAGATAAAAACACGGTATCTCCGTAAATAGATTATTTAAACTGAGTTTAGTTTTGCAAGCATAATTTTAATATTAAAACATTAATATAACATGAATATCAAATGAAATATCACCGGTATCACCATTCAGCATTTCTTAGTAAACAATAATGCAGAGTCTTAATGGTTTTAAAATCTAAAGTAGATTGAGTTCCCTTAATTTCATATTACTTTGTGTAAAATTATATATATATTTAGATTTGCAAAAGTAGCCCCCCCCCCCCCGCAAAAAAAAAATAGCAAGGGCTCATTAAGAGATATAAGAATAGTAGTAGGCCTGGTCTATTCTGGGGAAAATAGGGAAACTGCTATTTAAAGATTAAAAAACATTTGGAGATACAGATCTTGCTTAAGGATAACCAGCAGGACTTCACTAAGGGAAGATCCTGCCCAACTAAACTATGAGAGTTTTTTGAGACTGTTAATAAACATGTGGATTGTGGTGGAATGTTGTCTGGATTCCCAGCAGGTAGGGGCTGCATTCCAGAGGGCAAAGAAATAATGAAGCTTAGATAGTTGGAGTGGGAGAAAGAGAATTAAAAACGCCCCCCCTAGCAATTCTTAGACTATATCTTTAGTGAGACAAATAGTTGCTTTTGTTGGCAAGATTTTTGTATATCGCCAAGGAATAATGAAGGAAACTACTCAGAAGTAAACTACATGTGTTTCTTGGTTCTTGCGCTTGTTAGGATAAAGGCAAGCCAATAGATACTATTTACTTAGATTTTCAAAAAACAACCTTTGAAAAAGTCCCTTATCAAAGATTTCTAAGTAAGATTAACAGCCATGGAATAAAAGGGCAGGTTCTTTTGTAGAGATGCAACTGGCTAAAGAATAGAAAACAAAGAGTAAGAATTAATGGACATTTTTTACCATGTTGGGATATAACTAATGGAGTCCTCTAAGGCAGGGCTTTTCAACCTTATCACAGATTATACCACTTTTAGGACATGACAATATTTGAGTACCACCAGTGCTTAGCAAGATGTCAAAAACTTGGTGACTAAAAAAAAGGGGGGATTTTGGGTTTTACTGATTAGATTCATTTGTTGTCATAGAAATGGCTAGTTTATAATATTATGGAAAAGTAAAAAGTTGAGGTTCAATGTTAATGCTTCCTTCTACTGCAACAGAGGAAGTCTGTTCTTTTTCTCTTCTCCTCCTCACTTTTCCCCCCTTTTTCCTCCCCACTGTCCTACTATTTGCTTTTGTATTTTTGTATTTTATTCTATAATCTAATAAAATATTACAAACTGTAGGAAAAAAGTAAAAAGTATAAGTTTTAATTTCTTTGGTGGCTGTTCCTTTGCTGAATCACTTTCCCTTTGCACTGACAAATGTATGATGAATTTATCCATGTTTATTACCAGTTAGCTCAGGGGTCTTCAAACTTGGCACTTTTAAGACTTGTGGACTTCACCTCCCAGAATTCCTGAGCCATCATGGCTGGTTGAGGAATTCTGGGAGTTGAAGTCCACAGGTCTTAAAGTTGCTAAGTTTGTAGATCCCTGAGCTAGCTGGTCGGCCCTTCTTAGCTCTCCTTTCACAGTGTAGTAAGAATGCACCCCCCAATCCCTTAAAGACACAGGAATCAAGTGCAAAGCAAGAAAGGCTCACAAAATAAACACATAACCGTTTTTTCCCCTTTAAGCTGCCTCAGGGATGTCATGTGTCACAATGTTGCAATTCAAGACTGAAAGGCTCCGGCAATTGTGAAAAGCTTTAGCTTTAAAATTAAACCTTCAAAGAACACTTTCTAAAAGCCATAGACAGACACAAGATAAGGAGGTAAAACTAATTATAGTTGTTTAAAGGGATTAAACCTACGGAAGTCAACACTTTGGACTCATTGCTAGCCTAAACTACAGACTAAAATAGTCCAATAACCAAAGCACACAAAGGAACCTCTGAATTACAAAATGCTGTAAAAACTGTACAAAAATCCTTATGGTAACCCAATCAAGCTGCCAAACCCACCTCCTTTCCGACATGCCAGCTTTTCATTTCATCAGCACTGTTTGCATTCTCCTGGCTGGAGAAAACGAACCAGGGGACCTTTTCTTCCAGCAACAGCTGCTGCTTCTCTGTCCCCGTTTCCTCCCTGCCAGCTGACCTCTCCTCCTCTTTCCCTGTTGTCTTTTTTCCCTTTCCTGCCCAAACCACCTCCTTTTATAGCCTCTCCTCTCTTCCCCCCCTTTTTCCTCAGTTCACCAATCCGCTGGAGCCAATCAGCTGGAGACCTGCTGGCTCCTGGGGCTTCTGCCAGCCCAGACAGTCCTGCAGCTGCAGCTGCCTCTCCCTCAGGCTTGGCTTGCTTCGGCTCATTCCCCTCCCCTGCTACACTTGGCTAGCAGTCGTGTACCACCTGCCACGTGGCAAAGTACCACAGGTGGTATGCATACCACCGGTTGAAAAGCCCTGCTCTAAGGCAGTGGTCCCCAACCTTTACAGCTCTGTGGAGTGGTGGGGGAGGGGGAGGAGAGGGGATGGTTTTGCACTTGTCCATGCCGCTTGCACAAATGTAATTTTGCACGCTTGCCCGATACTTATGTGGCCTAGTTCCATACGAACCACAAACCAGTACTGGGCCATGGACTGGGGGTTGGGACCCCTGCTCTATGGTTTTGTCCTTGGACCAGTGCTTTTTACCATATTTATAAATAATCTGGAATTGGATGTGGCTAGTGGAACAGCCAGGTTTGCTGATGACACAACATTGTTCAGAATAGTAAAAACACTCTGCACATTGGGGTGGGGGTGTCAAAATGCAGATGTTACTTAATGTGAGCAAGTATAAAATAATGCACATTGGTTCCAAAAACTACTCATGCAACCTAATGGGATGAGCAGGCAGCAACTGATGAGAAAAGAGATCTTGGACTAATGATAAATAGTTTAACGAAGTAGTACATCCAAAAACAGTACTGAAAATAGAGATTCCAATATGATAATACCCATTATACATCAATGGTGCAGCTACATATGGAATATTGTGTGCAATTCTGTTTCTTTTTTTACCTTCCGTTCACTCATGTCCAATTCTTGGAGACTGGATAAATTCCTGCAGTTTTCTTGGCAAGGTTTTTCAGAAGTGGTTTACAATTACCTCCTTTCTAGGGCTGAGAGAAAGTGACTGGCCCAAGATGATTTGTGCCTAAGGCAGAAATGTACCAATTTTTAGAGCAAACTGGCTCTTACAGTCCTGGTTATTGCAGTAGAAGTTTTAGAGGAAGGCAACTAAGATGATGAAGGGGTTGGAACAACTTCCCTATGACAAAAGACTTGTGACTTTGGTGTTTTTTTTTAAACTAGCAAAGAAGCAAATGAGAGGGAGACATGATTGAGAAGTAGAAAATTATGCATGGTGTTAGTAAAGTGGAAAAGGAGAAGCTATTTTCTTCTTCCCAAAATTCTAGAACCAAAAAACACACAATGAAATTCAATCATGGAAGAATCAAGACAGACAAAAAGATTTTTCCCCCCACAAGATGTAATTCACCTCTGGGGTTTGCTACCATAATATGCAGTATTGTTACCAGTTTAGCTGCTTCAAAATAAAGCGGGCATGGGGGGTTGAAGCACTCATGGGGATGAGTGATGGGTTAGCAGTGTGACTATCTCTAAAGGCCATCTGCTTGGAGACCAATGGACTTTGTTGTGCAGTTGGTTGACCACTCTGAGATCAGATTGCTGGACAAGATGGACCCAGGATCCTGTGGAGCCCTGCTTATGCTCCAATGTTCTTATACTGAGACATTTGATAAAAGTTTTCTGGATTGCCTAACAGTCACCTTCCTGTTTACAATAGTCAAAAAGAAAATTATTTCTTATTTATTGTACAGGATTATGAATATTACAGTATGATCGAAGGATGCATCTTTATTGTTCAATACTTGTTCAATAAATGGATAGCAAATAACTAGCATGATCCACACAATACAGAATAAAAACTTTTTGGTTAATGCATAGTTAATTCTACAAACTTTCTTGTGAAATTATTAGGTGTAATGACTGATGCTCACAGTTACATGAAATTATTGAATAAAATGAAATCCATTTGAAATATGAATAGGAAGGAAGGAAGAAATTAATACAAATTCAATCAATTACTAAATGTCTTTGAGGCACTTACTGTATATTGTACTTACTTTACAATAAATGATTTCAAGATTAAAAGGGCACAGATGTCTCCTTGGAGTTTATACAACATTTGTGATTCTTCTACTTCATAACAGTTTTGTTCCCATGAGCAACCTCTTTTCTGCTTTCTTCTAACTTTTACTGTTAAAGCCATTAGTTAGTCTTATTATTTTACCACACATAAGTTGGGTTAGTATCACCAGGAAAACATATGATAAATATAAGATAGGGCAACCTTTATCTCACTCTACTAACCCTACAAGGAACACACAAGTGACTTGTTTGAAGAGAAGTGAGTTGTTCTAGTCCCATTATTCTGAAATCACTGAATAAACTGTACAGAATGAATGGCATTGGAATGCTCTGTTCTGAATTATGCCTTCCTTAAATATATGTTAGCGTACTTTTAAAAATAGGTTCTTTCAAATAAAGGGTTAAATAGAGCAACAGCGTTTTATTTTTATTGCTTCACCAGTTAAAGCTATTTTTGAATGCTCCATTTTGCTGCGGCAAAAATGTAAGACTACAGATAATGTGTTTTCCAAAACAATATTTTACATAAAGAGGATCAAAAACATGATCTTATCTCACACACTTTCCTGTTTTGCCCATCCCTGTTTTATACATTCAGTTTGAATATGCTTATGATACTCAGTACAAGCCCAGGACATGCCAGGAATGCTATAACAGTTCTGATCTGCTTTGAGAATATAAGGGTTTACATTAGTCAAAACAAGGTCAGAAAAGATAGAGTTGTTTTGTCAGTGATACATCTGGCTGTATCCTGGTTGCAATCTTTGCTCTAGACAGTTACATGCTACTCCCTTGTCCCAAAAGGAATAAGTCAATGATTTGGGGGTCCTTTTTGTTCCTACAAGAACTAAATGAAGAGTGATACCAGGAGACTTTGCCCAGTTTTGGCTGATGGATCAGTTTTGTACCTATTTAGATCAGGAAGCCCTGACATGCCGTCACCTTTTATCTAGATTACTGCAACATACTTTACATGGGGCAGCCTTTGAAGAAGTTTTTGTTGGCCCAAAATGCAGTAGCCTGTCTGCTAATTAATAGTAGAAGATACAGTCATCTAACCAATGTTGTGGTTCCTACATTAGTTATTGAATTGCTTCCAGGTGCAATTCAGAGTACTGGTAATAATTTTAAAGTCCTGAATGGATCGGCTCTTAGTTACTTGCAATATTATCTCCCCCATTCATAATTGTCCTGTCTCATGTGTTCTTGGAGGGAAGGTTTGCTTAAGTGTACATTCCACATGGAATGACATAGAGTCCAATGAGATGACTTCTCAAAAAAATGTCCACACACTCAGAAATACTTCAGTTTCTGTGGTTTCGGCCATTGTGAACTTTGAAACTCTTACGAAGCTACTGAAGACTTGGCTGTTCTGCAGAGCATTTGGATTCCAGTGGTTTATGTGTATTAGATAATTATTTGATTTTTTTTGTTATAATATTGCATTTTTTTAATTACTTGTAAGCTACTTTGAGTCTATAGAAATAGTCAGCCTATACATTTGCAAAACAAAAAATAATATCCATTCTTCTGTGGATATTTAAATTTTTCATCTGATTTAGCCTTTACTGAATGAAACTCATGCATTTTTTTAAAGTCAGAATACATAAAGTATCACACTTGGATTGGATAACAATCCATTAACAATTTCCTCTGATTTTCAGTTGAAAGAGAGTCTTTCTGCATATCAGTGCCAGCAGAAATCAGCACAAATAATTGTTAACTCATTAGCAAAGACTGTGAATGCCAGTTATCCTAATATTAAGCCTTCTGCCACTCTCCCTCAAATTGTTTGACTTGATTGCCTCCCTGTTACACTGACAATCTGTTTTCTGTTATCAGCAGATAGGCTGGCAGCCATTTAAATTCTCATTTAGAAAAATCCATCCCAGAAAGATGAATCACCAAAACCGATGATTTACACAGCATAAAAAGAGAGGAAGTGCAGGGAGATGCGGAGGTTTTCCAGCCAAAAAGCAGCCAGCTGTGGGAGTAAGGTTCATTAAAGAACAGGAGACATATTATTTTATATCTCCATGGGGGAAGAATGCAACCAGCTCTCTTTCTATCAGATTTCTGTTGTCTCATTACACCATAGTTGAAAGATCTTAATGAACCTAAAGGCTTTCTCTCTTGCCTTCCTCCCACTAAACCTCTAATGGTTGCCACTGTCAGATACATGGACATGGTTTGATCAATGATTTGGTCAGATCTGAAGAGTCACTGGGAAAGCGGCTTTCTAGTGGTCCTTTAAATGTACTGTACTGCTCTGTCTATTCTATAGCTGCAGCTCAACCTTCCTCTTCCTCAGCTCCATCATTTTTTCCCCATCTCAAGATCCCCTCCAAGCCTCAGTTTGCCAGCTGCCACATTCTATGAGATTCCTTTGAAGTGCACATTCTTTATTTCTCCACAGTGCCTAAAAGGAGCATAGAAGAGTAGTGCAACCGGCCAGGTGCTGTATCTATGGTAAGCACAGCAGGAGGTTTCACTCTTTCTCCAAGCATGTCCTCTTTTAGGGCTCTCAGAATCAGTTAACAAGCTTGCCAATTTGACTAGATGGCATGATGCTTAAGTAAACACCCAATGGGACACAATATTATGTAGGATGAACAGTTTGTACCCTAAAAGACACAAAACAAATTCAAAATGATTGAATTGGGGGTTGAAAAAAACAATGATATTTAACAAAAGCCAAGGTTTTTACTTAAGGAAATTAAAACCAAGGTACAGAATGAAGGATACGTACCTTGATAACACATATGAAAAGGAATTAACAATTACTCTGATCATAAACTATGTATCAGCAGTGTCATGTGGCTGCAAGCCTGGATACAGAATTCAGTCAAACAGTCTCAGAAAAGGGCAGGGAAGATGTAGATGGAACTTATTAAGAGAGACTGAGGGAGCTTGGTGTGTTAAGACTTGAAAAATGCAGATAGAAGAGAATTAAAACAACAATAATAAAATACTTCAATGCAATAGAGAAGAACCCTTATTGCAGAATGCAGGACAGGGAAGAGTAGTCTGGTTGTAGAAAGGCAAATTCCAAATGAATTTGCCTACTAGCATCTATTACTCAAGAGTTAATAGTTTTCATTCACTGGTTATGTTTAGGATGTGGCTAAGCAGGAAATACTTTAATTTGGACTCCAAGGCTAAGCAAGCGGCTGAACTCAAAAGGCCTTTATGAGCCCTTCCAATCGTATGATCTCATTTCCATTTTT
The DNA here is from genome assembly GCA_023970755.1 of Azemiops feae. Classification (NCBI taxonomy): domain Eukaryota; kingdom Metazoa; phylum Chordata; class Lepidosauria; order Squamata; family Viperidae; genus Azemiops; species Azemiops feae. Next base: position 2,142,064 of record JALGBA010004268.1, on the reverse strand, counting down.
TGTTTTCTCTACCATTAGCCATGCTCAATGAGTTCTCAAATAATTCTTAATCTGTTCCAGATGGGAACATTTGTTCCTATTTTTATTACTTCTAGAAAGTACCAATTAATCCCTTCCTTTTCTTACTGTTTAAATTACAGAGAGATTCACCCTTGGAAAATAAATACATTATTAGCATTGTTTTGTGGTTCTAGCCAAATGGTCACACCTATCCAGCCTTGGCTCATTTCAATAATCTCAACTTTGTTTAATACTTCAATAGTATAGGAGACTACTGGAAATAGTGGGGCAATAAGAAAGATTGGGAAGTGGAAAAACATCTTTGAAGGAATCAGAATCATAGAATCACAACCATAGAAGAAGGAATCAGAACCACAGAAGAAATTATGTGCATATAGTATACTTAGATTTTAGTAAGGCATTTGATAAAGTAAACCCCAGCCTACTTCTTGGTAAGATAGAACAATGTGGAACAGACATTACCACCACCAGATGAATTTGCAGGTGGCTGACCAACTACATGCAGCATATGATCCTCAATGGAACTACATCTACATGGAAGGAAGCATGCAGTGGAGTACCACAAGGTTGTGTCTTGGGTCCAGTGCTCTTCAACTTCTTCATAAATGACTTAGATGATGGATTGAAGGGGTGCTCATCAAATTTGTAGATGACAGCAAGCTTGAGGGAATTGGAAGACAGACTTAAAAATCAGAAGGATCTTGACAGATTTGGGCATTGGGCCTTGTCCAACAAGATGCAGTTCAGTGCTGAGAAAAATATTCTTTTCTTTTGCATAAACACAGATGCAAAGAAGGTATTAAATAGTTCTGTTTTCTCCCTACTGTATGTCATTTTCTTTCCATCTTCTCCCATTAATGGAACACCCATTTTCTAAACTTGCTCCTTAAACATTGAAATAATCTTTTTGTTATTGTTGTTTTTGGTATTTATTGCAAGTCTTGGTTCATTCTGAACCTTTGACTTCCTGATTCTGTCCTTGCAGATTTGGGCTATTTGCTAGTATTTTGTTCTAGTTATATGACTCTTTAGGATATCAGCACTAGGATAAATGGCCAATGATGAACTTGAAAGTGTGAGCATTTAAACCCACCTTTCCTAACAGGTAACTATAATTTACACAATGGAAGTATTACAGAATTTCATTGGGTATCAGGTAAATTCACATAAGTAAACTGATGACATCAATATTGGAAGATTTCTCCAAAGAAAAATCAAACATATTATATAAGTTATACAGGTAGTCTTCGACTTACAGTTCATTTAGTGACCGTTCAAAGTTACAATGGTACTGAAAAAAGTGACTTATGACCGTTTTTCAGAGTTACAGCCTTTGCAGCATCCCCACGATCATGTGATCAAAATTCAGATGCTTGGCAACTGGTTCATATTTATGACCATTGCAGTGTCCCAGGGTCATGTGATCACTTTTTGCAACCTTTTGACAAGCAAAGTCCATGGGGTAGCCAGATTCACTTAACACCTGGATTAGTAACTTATCAACTGCAGTGATTCACTTAACAACTGTTGCAAGAAAGATCACATAACAAGTATAACAAATGTCTCACTTAACAACAGAAAGTTTGGGCTCCATTGTGTCATGTGTTGAGGACTACCTGTATTCAGCTTAATGATACTGATTAGATATTTAATGTCTTTGAAACAAGGATAGTTGAGATGAATTTCTGGAATTTTAAATGCAAGAAAAACAAAGACTTTGGAATATACCATAATGTCCTAATCTTATGTATTTTAATAGTTATTGTGACCTATTGGCATCAAATTTTATTTATTCCATGTTATAATTTAACCAGGCAGGATTTTAAATTCATGTATTAATAAGGTAAAACTATAAATAAAACAATTTGAAACTATTTATAAAATGTGAAATATTATCAGCAAAGAATAAATTTGGACAAAGTGCTTTCTACTATAATTCCATTGCTATTTTTAAAAATTCTGACAATTCAAGCAAAGAGTTCTAAAACTAAATTAAAAAGAAAAGATGAGACAATTTTTGATAGACGAGATGTAGGCTTAACAAAGATCAAAGTGCACTATTGCTAATCACATGTGATTAGAAGATGAATAAATCATATTCACCCATAACATAAGATTTTGGGTAAAACAAAAATAAGTCAAAATCCATTGAAATATATTCATACATTTCTTTCTCCACATATAGGAGTGACTTCTGGCTAGATGGTTTCTCATTTTTTAATATCTAAAGTTAAAGCATACAGTATAAATGCTATTTTAAATTCAGGCCATGCTTCTGAAGCTTACTGATTTATCTGATGATAATTTACATACTTTAAGGAATCTTCAAATTTATCTTTGCTGAAAGATAAATATTTTGTTAATCAAGTGGAACAGGAAATGATGCTTCAAATTAATGGAACACCACCAAAATCTTTATTTGAAATCACATTATAGCATATCCTTCAACTAAAAGAAACAACAGTTAAATTTAAATTGTTAGAGAAGAAAAAGGATTATTTAAGAATTATCTATGCATCTCATCCAACTTTAGATTGATAGAAAACATTGATTTCTGCTAAATGTGAATTTCACAATTTTTTTTATTCCATTGCATAAGACTCTCTCTCTCTCTCTCTCTCTCTCTCTCTCTCTCTCTCTCTCTCTCTCTCTATCTATCTATCTATCTATCTATCTATCTATCTATCTATCTATCTATCTATCTATCTATCTATCTATCTATCTATCTATCTATCTATCTATCTATCTATCTATCTATCTATCTATCTATCTATCATGCTATGCTATGCTATGCTATGCTATGCTATGCTATGCTATGCTATGCTATGCTATGCTATGCTATGCTATGCTATGTTGTATTCCATTTAGCCTTCTGGAAGACTGTGAAGAGCTGATTGTTCCCCTAGGCCAGCTGGCTGAGGAATTCTGGGAGATGAAGTCCACAAGTGTTAAAGTTGTCAAGGTTGCAGACCCCTGCCCTAGGCACTGGGCTAGGTGAGATTGTCAGGGTTAGTATTATGGTTTGTTGGGGTGGAAAGGTTTGTTGTGACTTATGCTGTTTTTATGAGTTATTGTGAGCTGCCTAGGATCAATGTGGGGAATAGGTGACCATATAAGCTCTTTAAATAAATATATAAATTTATATTTTGTAAATATAATATAGTGAGAAATAATAATATATGAGCAAATGAATTATTTGTTTCTAGACACAAACAAAGTAATATTGTAATATCTATTCATGATGTAAATGGGAAGATGTATACAGGGGAAAATAATCAGGACTTCTGCAGAGTTTATCTCAGACCACTCCCAAACCAAGAATACTTGCAAATGTCCACATAGATCCTAGAGAGAACAAGTAGAACATAGTATAACATAATAACAGAGTTGGAGGTCTTCTAGTCCAGTAGCCCCCAACCTTTTGGGCACCAGGGACCCGTCCTGTGCAGAAAGGTGTTTCCATGGACTGGAAAGGGCATGTTTTGCATGCTGCCTGCATCCTGCGGATGGGGCTTCGCTTGTTTGTGTGGCCCGGTTGCTGGCATGCCACGGATGGGTGCCAGTCCATGGACCAGGGGTTGGGGACCCCTGTTCTAGACAAGCAGGAGACCCCATACCATTTCGGACACTATAACAAAGGAATACAATTTACATCATCTTCCAAATTTAAAATCCATTGTTACCTTGACTGATACACTGTTCCTGAATCTCCAGTTCTAGATTTTTGGGAGTGGAGCTTCAGTTTACCTATTTTGGCACCAACACAAAAAGAGGTAATTCATCTCTTTTTATGAAATAAAAAGTCAAAAACAAGAAAAATTTGAGCTGTCTCAGTCTTTTATTTAAAGCTCCTATGAGAGAAAAACCTTTCAATTCCTTTAGTAATTAATTTTCCTAGGCTTTGGTTGTTCACTAACTCCACTAATAAGTTAGTTTTGATTGACGTACAGATGAGATTTAAGTTTTTCTTTAACTCTTCTGTATCTGAACATTTTGGGCTGAATATTTTTTCCACATTTTCTTCAATGCCTAATAATATATTTAAAATTCATCACATAAGGCAGGTTTTCATAAAACCAAACATCTTTCTATATTATTGTCTCTTTTTCCCTCTAAAAAACGCAATGCAGGATTTATTCTTTGTTCAGTAGATTTGGCTTTCTTTCATCCATCATATAAAATTGGAGAAATTTCACAATAATTAAGCCTACCAGTAGTATGCAAAAGTGATAGCAAAAGAGAAACTGAAATTCTGTTAAAAATCTTCTAAAAAGATTAATATTCCATATATTCGTGCTTCTGTAAGGGGAACGGATTGACCGTTCCCATCTTGTTCTTAAATTCCCACCATGTGAACATTGGATGACAAGACAGAGATTTAGGTACTGTACTTGCCTTTATCCTGAAGGCTCCTATTAGACTTCATTAAATCAGTTTTAGATGGATCAACAGACTTGTCATGATCTTCCAGTTGAGATAGTCTGTTTTTCACCATATCCAATCTGGTAGTTATGGAGATAACAGTAGATTTAATATCTTTTATCTCTCTCTCTGATCCATGTAAGGCAGACACAACATCTTTCTAAGTCTGTGCAGCTGTTGCCTTTAGGGGAAAGTAGAAGCAGGACTTTCTTGGGTGCCATCCAAGCAATCAACAAACAGACCCTCTTTGATAATAAAACTGGAGTTAATCACCTGTTTCTTGTTCCAACAGTAACATTTAAACAATTGTCAGGATAATAAAACTGCAGGGAATGCCAGAGTATGTTGATGCTTGTCTGACTACTGTGCCATTTCAACTGGAAGCTCTTTAAAGGATCAATCTTGCTTGGGTTATTGTCTGTTAGAATTATAGCCTGCTTTTCTTCCGGATGAAATACACAAACTTACAGCCTCCATTTTGCCTTCAGAATAACCATATCGTAAGACAGAAAGGGTTGAGAGATAATGGATGGCTGGAATTTAACCAGTAAACATAAATGGCTTAGATTGACTTTTCCCGCTCTATTTTTATTTTTATTAAAAAAATACAAAACTCCAAAAAACAAAAAACAAAGAAAAAAACCCAAACAAGACATTGAAAAAAGTGCATAAAAAATCCAAAACCCTAATACATATAAACATATTATCCCTCCTAGTTGAATAATGGTTAATACATTACTGTTTCCCATCCTTGTGAAACAGGCCCATTTTTTTTAAAACAACTAAATCTATTTTTTTAAACAACTAAATCTATTTGCAAATTATTAATCTTTCACCTATTTACTATATTAATGACAAAATAGTTAACAAGAACAATAATAATAAAAAGTGCAAGATTAAAGTTTCAAAACCCTCTATTAACAAACTGTTATTATAATCAACTCGTAGAAAATTTACCACAGCATCTTATCTATCCCAAATTATCCCAAGAATTAACAGTAATTCATCCTCAATCAAGAATCTACGTTTGTATCTTAATACCGTTATCTTATCAATTGTTGTCTGATTAAATATAATAAATTCAATCTCCAAAGTCAGTCTATCTTCCCAAAAAAAGTCCAGATGAAATTGTTTTTCAGTTAAGGTTGATAAATCCATTCCCCAATGTCCTTCAATCCTCCTAGAGAAAACCAGTTTATCACTTCTCCACTCACTCAGGTTTCTGCTATTGTAAAAGAATGCAGGCTTGAACTTCAGAGAGGCTTATGCAATCAACTCAGTTAGTTCTAAGTTTGTACAGTTAATATTTCTTTCCAATGAATCTTCTGCTTTCAAATCACATTTCTTTTGTGAATCTAATTTTACAGAGTTACATGCACTGAATATTTTCTACCGAGTTGAATTGTTGAATTGTGTAGCACAGTCAAACATCAGGAGTTGAGCACATGAAATGTTTAATGACATTTTGTATTCTTTCATAAAATGCTTTATGATAATTTTTATATCATAAAATGTTTTATAAAATTTGCCAAATTTCAGTTCCACAGGAGTCATGGATCTTGAATCTTGGAAGCATTCTGTAAGTTAGTCCAGTTCAGGTATTTTGGTTGACAAAGTTTTGTCCTATGATGCACTGTTAAAGGTTACAGACACTAGAATTTTAGTAGTATAGTAATTCATTATCTGTGTATTTTCCCTGTAGGGGTTACCTGGAGTTTTACAGCCATATGTGGAAGTTCTAGATGCCACATTACATTGCCCCAGACTGGGACAATGACTCTGTGGAGGTCCAGGATTAGAACAGAACAGCTCCTGAACTTCTTGAGAGAAATGAAAACCTGGGTCTTCTCTACTCTGTGCTGCATCAAAATTTGGCCAAATCTGACACATATCCTTGAAAGGAATACATATAATTATTCACTACACTAGAGATTTTTGGGAATTATCCTTTTCAGTTACTACATGCCTATGCACACAACAGCTTCTTCACGAAAAAAATGCAGAGAAGTGGCTGTGCATGAATATTCATGTAGTGACAGCTGGTAGCAGCTTCCAGAGTAGCTGAGCTGGCCTGGAAAATGACATGGCTGCTTTAACAATTCAAGATGTCCTTTGTAGATATTGCTGCATATTTTAGAAAGCTTCCCCCCCCCCAAGGATTTGCACAGACCTATTTTCCACTGGCTGATATGATTTGCATTTATTTAAAGAAAGAAAGGAAAATGAAAATCTAATTTGACCTAAGTCCCCGAATCATTTATCAGTGACCTTGCACAGAATTGCAGAATTGAAGTATGAGTTACATAACAAATGAATAGAGAAAGTATCTAGAATATATAAATGTATTTCAAATATATTAGAAATATGCACAGCATTTTATCATGCTTAGTGGACATGTAAAAAAGCTAAAAAATGGATTCATATACATACATTTATAGAGAGGATTTTAAAGATTAATATATAGTTGAAGGCAGTACTTTAAGGACTGATGGATAAGCAGTCCTTGGAAAAAGGCCATGGAAGTTTATTTCAATATACAGTATGATTACCGCTGCAAGATTTCTATATGCACAAAGATGGAAAGATCTGACATTACCCTTGTGGAAGAATGGACAAACTGACTTCTTTGATTAGAGAAAGAATATCTACATTTATTGGTGACTGGAAATCCCTTATGGACTTTTTGCAAAAAAAATAAGAAATGAATTTGTAAATTATGGTTTTGATGATTAGACAGGATAGATTATAAAAAGAAGAGAGTCATTATATAACTTTAGAAAGGCTAAAATATAATTGTACTTATAGCCGCTATGAAGAATATCAGAAACTACTTCTTTATAGCTTTATATCTTTCTTTATATCTCTTTTTATACTTTCTTCTAATATTTTTCTTATCGCACTTTCAACTTGTTCTATTATTTTTCTCTTTTTTATTGTCTCTGTTCTATTTTAGTTTGCATTAGTTTGCTGTAAAACTTTCAATAATATACTAATTATAGCATAGTATAGTGTGTGTGTATGTGTGTATACACACACACACATACACTATACTGATCATATATAGGAATCTTTGTACTTTGTTTATGTTGTATGTTTTATATGTAACTATTTTAAAAGTATTATTTTTAGTTTTTAAATGTATTATAATTTTTAAGATTTTGTAATGAAACATATTTAATTCCAAAAAACCCACTTGTAAATGAGAAAATATTGTAACACTCCATTACTCCAAACATCTTTTTTAACAGATGTGCCCTTCCATTAGATCAGGGGTGTCAAACTCCCGGCCCATGGGCCGGACGCGTCATCCGGAAGCCACGCCCACCCCATTGCCGGCAATGGCAAAACTGTCCCGATAAGTTGCGCGACATCACGTGATGTCGCGAGTTTGACATGTCTGCATTAGATACTCTTTCTTAGTCTGCAGATGCTTTTCTTTTTCTGTATCAAAATGGGATTGCCACAAAAGCCTGTGTTCTTTTCTTAATTGAATGTGTTTGTAAAGTGTGAAGGTGCAATCTATTGTAATTAATGCTAATTAATTATTAAATGGTCAAATGAATAAGCAAAGCACAGCCAGACTCTAAAAAGTTAATTATATGAAAATTGGATAATCATGAATGCATGCTTGTGTGAGTGAATGGCTGCTTGGCACTGCTCTTCAGTGGCCTCTTTCCTGAGTGGTCCCAGGGTTTTCTTGGATTACTAAGGAGCTGTGGAAGATGAAGAAGCAACATTACGGTAGGACTTTTCTAACCAGTCTCCAATTATTCTTTTTAGAGAAGATTATGGGAAAAGGAGTGGGATATCAGCAGCAGAGGATCCCAGATGAGGTGAATTATCTAGATCACTTTCAGTCAGGATTCACACTAGAGACAGAGCAGAAATGGCAGCAGTCACTTTGTTGGTATCTGTGTTGGTACCTGTAGAATTTCCAGAAGCTTTTGATACCACTTACTATGGCATTCTCCTTCACATCCAATGAAGACTAGAGGTTGGGGGTGCTGTATTACAGGGAATAATATTAATTCATGGTCCAGGGAAATGGGAAGTCCAGCCTTTGGTTTCTACTCTTTAGAATACCACAGAGTTCAATGCTCTCCTCCATGCTATTCAGCTTCTATACGAAACTGCTAAGGAAAATTATCCACTGCTTTGAACTGAGCACACACCACAAATTACAAAAAAAAAACAGCAGGCAGAACTTCAGTCATATCTTTGTGGCTCCTATCTTTGGTTTTTGTTTTTGTTTTTGTTTTTTTAACAAGCCTCCTTGAACAGTTGTTTGAAGATGATTGCTGTGCTTTTCACTGAAATACATCCTATCATATTACAATTTATAGATATTTAATTAACTATATAAGAAGAGAATGAGACATGAATGTAACATAAAAATGAATGCTTAATATGCATTTAAAAAACCATGAACCCTGTAAACTAATGAAAAGCAGTTATAATAGAGAAACCTAACTCTTGATCATTGTCTATGATTCTCAATCATCCAGGTCATGGTTGTCCCAAAGGTGCTGTTTCCAAAAGACAACTGGACTTTCTTGGTTTTTTTTCCTTTGAAAATATTTTCCTTGGATGAGAAGCAAAATGCTTTCAAAGAAAAAAAAACTATGAAAGTCCAGCTGCCTTTTGGAAATAACACCTTTGGGACTCTTGATCACTGTTTTGCTCTGTTTTAATCTCATGCTGTTTAGAATCTGTCCAAGGATGATCAAAAGTGAGATCAAACAGTTATATACAAATATGAAGAATGGCTTCGTAATTTAAATGGTGGCTGTGAACAATATTAATTTATACATTTTGGATACTTTACCTTTTTGCATCATTTAATGCCTGCTTCCCACATTGGGCCTGGCCTATCTAGAGCCAATACTTTATATCAAGGCAGGCATACCATGCTTTCAAATCTTTCTGATGCTGAATTTAAATATTTAGTTTAGTTGCAACACAAGCAGCAATTTGAAGCAAAATCAGTGATGAAGTATTCTGGGAATTGTAGAGCCACCATAACTGTTTCTCAAGTTGTCTGGCAATTTACCAGTTCTGGAGAATTAACAACTCTCCACATATTTCTCATTCAGTGCATCAAAATTCATTTCTTTTAGATCTCATCTACTGCATCATAAAGTTCTTCAAAAAGCATAGCATTTGCCAGGGCTAATTTGTACACCTGTCAGTGAAAGCTGCTTTCTGAGAAATCATATCTGTCATTCAAATATTTCTTGGCACTTTTACAGAAAATTATGAAATCATTGCTTTGTTTCTTTGCAACGTCTTGCTTTTGGCATTTGCTTGTTGAGTTTGGTATCCATTGCAAATGGTCCAAAACTGCCCCTAATTCTTCTTTTAAATTTCTTAGAGATACCAGTCATGAGTTCATGTTTTGCAAGGATGCTGAGTGACTTAGCTTCCAACCTTTCAATACAATTTTTAAGTGATTTGATCCCATGGCAAAGAAGAAAAAAGGTCCGACATTTGTTTCATCTCTAAAACAGTCCCATAGCATCCTGGGGCATTTGTCCTCACCTGAACTTTGAAAACTTCCTGTCCTTTTAACAACTGGTCAATAGCCGGAAGCTGAGATAGCATCTTGTTGAACAATGTGGAAAGTGAATGCAGTGATCAACGAAATCATAGAAATCCTTAAATTGACCTCTTTTGCTAACAGAACACTGAAATATGTACATACTTTGAGAAGAGTACTGTATGCATCAAAACCAATTATTCCTGCAGTGTATTGTGTTGTACTATGCAGAACATGGAACAGACAATTTTCATCAATGTTGAAAGGTATATGTTGAATTAAATGTCGAAAACAGCAATAACCTACATTGTCCACACTAATTGCTGATAATTTAGGCAGCTGCTCAAGCTCATATAATAGATTTTTTGTAAGTATTTCATAGCCTCCAGACTATCACTTTATAAATTCCAAAACATATGCCTTCTCAAAAATATATTTTTAGTTTGTTTATAAGATTTATATTTTGTCTTTCTATATGTTTAACAATTGGGTTGGCTTACAACTCGCCGCATCACGTGACGTGTCGCAACATATTGTGACTTTTTTCCCCTTGCTGGGGTGGGTGCGGCTTCTATGTGACACATCTGGCCCGTGGGCCGGCAGTTTGACACCCCTGGCTTACAACCGCAAAGATACAGAATACAAGCATAAGCACCATGTAAAATACAAATAAAATAAAAAATTAAACTAAATACACAGGTAAAAGCTTGATAGGAAAGAGGTGTTTTTACCAACTTCCTAAATATTGGGAGAGTAAATTAAACCTTATAGGCAAATGATTTTCAAAGCTTAGAAGCCATAAGGAAGAAAGTAATTTCTCACCTACCAGATTGTTGAAACTCTAGAAGTAGAGTGCTTTCAGAAGGGCCTTTCCTACCTATCTGAGAAACCAGGTGGATTCATAGCAGTTATCAATACATAGGGAAATGCTGTATATCTCCTTTGTTAGAGACAAAAGGAAAAATAAAACTTACAACTTACAACTTACTTTTGCTTTGATAAAATCCAAATTCTTTTGGATAAATATGGTGCTAGAGCAGGGGTCCCCAACCCCCAGTCCGTGGACTGGTACTGGGCTGTGGCATGTCAGCAACTGGGCCGCACAAACAAGCAAAGCCCCATCCGCGGGATGCAGGCAACACACAAAACCACGCCCCCTCCGGTCCGCGGAAAAACCTCTCTCCACATAACCGGTCCCTGGTGCCCAAAAGGTTGGGGACCTCTGTGCTAGAGCATTTCCCCATAAAATGTTGGCTTTCATTTTATCACATGACAAATATTTTACTGAATATTTTTTTTAATCAACCTTTGCACCACAATCCATGCTTCCATAAGAGAAGTCAGGGGTCAGCAAACTATGGCCCATGGGCCAAATCCGACCCAGTGTCTGTTTTTGCATAGCCTGAAATGGGTGGATCTTTGGGCAGTAGAACATCAGGCTCGAGGCTCAACCAAGCAAGGGATGGGATCAAGGCCTGGGTGTCTTGCAACATAGCAGTGGCCTATCAACAACCTCCTTCCTGGTGAGCTGGTGCCATAAAATGCTGCCAACCTTAAACTGCCTTAAACTGCCAACCAGACAGCTGCATCCCCACTGCACAGAATCTGGCCATTTACAGAAGAAGTTAGTTGCCCCTGGGTTAGATGAAACTTGACAGCATGGTAAACTCTGTAACGTTCAGCAGTACTTGTTGTACCATCTTAAGGCATCACAGTTAATTTTGGAAAGAAAATAAAGGTGATGTGCTTGCCCAGAGGACAGTTCAGTTTGTGCTTCTAAGGCAAACTGTTCTTTGGAAGAACAGCGGCTGCTTCCTGGCTGCTAATCTCCCCAGGGAACAAAATAGCTTAATAATCATCCTTTATATTCTTCATTATGCATGTATTTTCTTTTGACCATTTTGAATTAAACCAAGTGTAGGTAGTCCTCGACTTACAACACTTTGTTTAGTAACCATTCAAAGTTACAACTGCACTGGAAAAAGTGGCCTATGACTGTTTTTCACATTTATGACCGCTGCAGCATCCCCATGGTCACATGATCAAAATTTGGATGTTTGGCAACTCATATTTATGATGGTTGCAGTGTTCTGGGGTCATGTGATCACCTTTTGCAACCTTCTGACAAGCAAAGTCAATGGGGAAACCAGATTCACTTAACAACCATATTGTTAACAACTGCAATGATTCACTTAGCAACTGTGGCAAGAAAAGTCGTAAAATGGAGCAAAACTCACTTAACAACTGCTTTGTTTAACAATAAAATTTTGGGTTGTAAGTCAAGGACTATCTGTATTCCATTTTTATTGGAATGACAACATTATTGGAATCATTAATGCCCTGGGGCTAAACTAATTAATCCTTAGCCCAGGAGTCTTCAAACTTGTCCCTTTTATGACTTGTGGACTTCAACTCCCAGAATTCCTCAGCCAGGCACGCTGGCTGAGGAATTCTGGGAGTTGAAGTCCACAAGTCATAAAAGGGACAAGTTTGAAGACCCCTGCCCTAGCCTATTCTGTGTTACTCAACCTTGGCAACTTTAAGATGTCTGGACTTCAACTCCCAGAATTCCCCAGCCACCATAACTCCCACATGAATTCTGGGAATTAAAGTCCAGACATCTTAAAATTGCCAAGGTTGAGAAACACTGGCCTATGTAGATTTGTGAGAAGGGATAAAAACCAAAGGAAAGTCTGTTCTTCCTTTCAAACGTATGTAATGTAATTTCTCCCCTCTCTCTTGTTCCTTTGGAGACACAGTATTTTGAAAAGCTCTCTATGTAACATGAAGACATTTTTCTTTTTCATTTGAAATGTCTCTGAATACTTTGTTGCTTGTTGCCGATGAATGTTACCGCACTAGATCTCTGTCAAGAGTGCTAGCAGTTTGATAAGCTAACTGGCCAATGCAATTTCTTCCAAAAACTGTTCTTGAGCAAAACGCTGTAAATTCAGGGGTCTTCAAACTTGGCCCTTTTATGACTCATGGACTTCAACTCCCAGGCAGGCTGGCTGAGGAATTCTGGGAGTTGAAGTCCATGAGTCATAAAAGGGCCAAATTTGAGGAACCCTGCTGTAAGTCTTCTTTGCACTGTTGTTAAATAAGCAGCACGTTTTTGTCTGATACATAAACTTTCCGTTTCTCTCCTACATTACCTGTTTCCTCTCTATCTCTTCAATGTCTCTCCCTCACCTAGGTGGGACTTTTGACTTGTTTACCAACAGAGCATGGCCACATTGACTGTTCTGATAGTAAAAAAGAGGAAGGGAAAATAAGGTTGGATGGTTACCTCATATATCATTTATTATTATGCCCCACAGATTTCCATCCCACCTAGACTGTTTTGCTTCACCATAGGGAGGCTTGGAGGCCACATTATTTGGGCTCCCAAAAATCCAGGTGACCATCTGATGGCAGCAAAGGGTTAAGCGTTTCCTGCACAGCAGACAAACAAAATAGACAGATGAGTCCACTAGGGAGCAAACTTTTAAAAAAATTGAGATTATTTGACATAATTTCCAGACATCTGGCCATCACAGCAGGAGATGTTTGCAAGGGCAGAATACAGGGAGGGAAGAATGTTTGAGGAGTGGAGAGTTACCCCACTTTTCTGGAACTCGATGCAGCTGCATATAATGAAATTGTGTTAATCCAACCGTGGGAACAAAACTGTAGACCTGGGTGTCCAACCTTGACAACTTTAAAACGTACGGATTTCAACTCCCAAATTCCCCAATCAGCCATGGTCCCTGCTGTAGATAGAATTATAGTAAATAATTTCAGGGTGCCATCATCTCACCAGAAAAAAAAAAAAGGCACAGAACTTTTCAGTGAAAATATTTTAATACTGTGCTACTCAGATGGGTCTTTAAAAAGGCTATAGATCTTTATAAAAAATATTACCTAATTTAACTTTCCTCCCCTGGCTCCTTATAATTATCCGTGCTGTATGACTATGTGTATTCAATGATTATCCTCCATCAGAGTAATATTGCTCCTCAAGTCCTCAAGACGTTATTCAATTATGACAATAGAAAATGTTAACTACGATCTTTAAAATGTAACTGTTTATTAGTTAAGCACTACATACAAGAAATAAAATGGAGCAGGGATATCTAGAGATTCTCAAAGTCTAATATGAAACATTAATACGGCCAATAGCAAAACAATAATTCCTTTTAATTTAAACTACTTTTTAGCAACTTCACTTTTCCATTTTATTCTTGATATCATAAGCTTGTTCTTCCATTAATGTTCCTTTTCAGAAACAGGAAGGCAGATAGATGTACTGTATATATATATACCACAAGTTAGCCACATGCGCAGCTTCTTGAGAGATGCTCTCCTGTCTAATGATTAAACATCTGGAGAATTCAATTAAAGGCTTATTTGGCTCAGCATCCTGTTTCCAACATGACCAATCAAGGCACATGGGCAATTTTCTTTTGCTGATTTTGATCCCCAGAAATTGTCATTTAGAGCAGGGGTGTTAAACTGCCAGCCAGCAGGCCGGACGCGTCACGCGGAAGCCGCGCCCACCCCATTGCCGGCAATGGCAAAACAGTCCCGATACGTTCTGCGACGTCACATGACATCGCGAGTTTGACATGTCTGATTTAGAGGAATATATCCTGATGGAGACTTGCATATATCATCTGGTAGTAACAAGAACACTCTGCAAAGTATTGCCAGAATTGGCCCTATCATTAAGCATCTGGAGATGGTCATGTCGCATGGCAGATGCCAAGCAGCACCCTCAGATTGATTTATTTTAAAAATGTGCATTCTATTTTCAAATCTAGTTTTTCAAAATAAAATTTATGTGCCATGTAGCCTATCCTAAATTTTGCAAGTTGTCCTTGTCAAATAATAATAATAAAGTTGGGGGGTGACCCTGGAGGTCATCTAGTCCAACCCCCTGCTCAGGCAGGAAACCCTATACCATTTCAGACAAATGGCTGTCCAGTACTACTTATCAGCATAATCATCCTAGTGTTTTCCCCTGCAGGTGCAGGGCCTGTTTTTTGGGTCAACAAGCACTGTCTTGCGTGATCAGATGCAGCATCTGTGTCCAATTGGGCATTTTTCATCTTCACATTTATTGTATCTTGCCATCTTTGTTTTGGCCTTCTATGTGGGCACTTGCCATCTATATTAAAGTGGAAGGCAATGTGGGCAACGAATGCTGCTCATAGAATGTGGCCATACCACTGTAGACATTTCTTTTGTATTTTCTTTGATATTGGTGCAGTACCCATTTGCTTCCAAACTGTGTCATTGCAGACATGGTCAGGGAGAGAAACACCTAATGACGCACGAAGCATGCACCTCTCCATGGCATTTGGGGACTGGCCAGCACTCAGCACCATATAGAGCTGCTGGGTGTACCATTGTTTTATATCCCATTGATTTTAGATGGATTGGCAATGCTTCAATCACAGAGCACACCAATGATCTCCTTCCATTGTAACCATACTTTGCATACTTTATCTTTGATGCTGCTATCACTTTGTAGAAAGGATCCTAGGTAACAGAAGGAATTGGTCTTCACTAGATTTTCACTGCTGCTATGGTGCAACCGCTCCGGCTGGTCTCTAAATATTCAGTCTTTTTAATGTTGAGGTGCAGGCCAAACTGCCTGATTATTTCCCACAGTTACAGAACTCACTGCTAATCAGATAGTACAGGGCTCACTTTCCAGCATAGATGGATTCCAGCAGTTCAGTCATTTCTATTGTTGCCTTAAGGTTAATGTCGCATCCCTTAACTGCAAAGCATGATTAAATTCTCAAGATTTTCCATTTTAGTGGAACCACCTTAAAATTCTTTGAGTTTTTATTTTTTACAGAACAGCATGACATATGTTACCAGTGACAATTGCATTTTTCTGCAATTGGGTTGTGCAAATATTGGGCCCAAAATTTATGCTACTGGTCAGAATGAAAAATGGAAGAAAGGACTGTTTAGAAGTTTTATCTGATTGTCACATCGCCTGGGACAATAGACAATGAAAGTTTTATCTCACTTTCCCTCAAGTCCAGCTTTGCTGCTATTGCTTACTCTAATAATAATAATAACAACAACAACGGTAATAATAATAATAATAATAATAATAATAATAATAATAATAATAATAATAATAATAATAATAAAGTTGGAAGGGACCTTGGAGGTCATCTAGTCCAACCCCCTGCTCAGGCAGGAAAGCCTATACCATTTCAGACAAATGGCTGTTCAGTCTCTTCTTAAAAACTTCCAGTATTGGAGCATTCACAGCTTCAAGAAGCTGTGTTGTTGGCAGGTTGTTCTACT
The DNA here is from genome assembly GCA_023970755.1 of Azemiops feae. Lineage (NCBI taxonomy): Eukaryota > Metazoa > Chordata > Lepidosauria > Squamata > Viperidae > Azemiops > Azemiops feae. The sequence goes on along the minus strand of JALGBA010004268.1, from coordinate 2,125,773 downwards.
GATTAATTGTTCTAACTGTCAGAAAATATTGCATTGCATTGAAGGTAATGGATGGACCCTTATTTCTAGAGTTACACTTTTCTCTGACCTAAGAAAGTGTTTAAAATTGGTTAGGAATCAACTGTTTCTCAGTTTTCAGTTGACTGAACCACATACATGATATTCTGCCAAGAAAGAATGTTAGCAGATAGCAAAGAACATTCATATTCTTAATAGCTTGTGGGATTTTAATAGCTATACATGTAATTGCTAGATAATTGTGATTATTTGTTTCATCATATATAATGCAAAGTAACTTATCTGTATTAAGAATTAACTTTAACATCTCGTTTAATGATCTCTGGGTGAAAAAGTCCTTTTCACTGCTGTTATAGAGCTGCTGTCAAACCAAGTAATATTCTGGTTCTTTTAATCTGAGCTTTTCTAACTTTAATTTAATATGAGGAATATATGTTACTACTACTTATAATAATCTGTTGCACATTAAGAGAGAGTAACCGTGAACTGTACATTATTCATACTACAGTATATGCATGCATTAATAGGAACAGTTATACCAAAATAATTCTGGTTCCAAAATTGGCTTGTATGTATACAGATAACATGGGAACACTTTCATGCATGCGTGTTTTGTTGCTGTTTTCTCAATAACCTCTCTTAATTCTTGCAAAATGGTCTGCTTGATTCTATTGATTTCTATCCAAGTGGTCTCACTTAAATATTTTATCTGATATTTGAGCTTCTATAGAAATTAAATATATTCCTCAGGATTAAAATACTGGAATAAAGTTTTTATCTGAATGCTTTCCCAAACCACAAAATAAGTTGAAGTTTGCATGATGTTTGGGAAGGTAAATTGTAAATGATCTCATAACTGGCTTTTTCTCCTCCATCTTTTTTTTTTTAGCAAGTTGAAGTTTAAGTAATTTGAAGTATTGTAGATAAAAACCTTTTTTTTTTTAAATGTAGTTTTTCATAAGGCAAGAATGATAATTCTTGCATTGCATTGTTGGCAACTGTCTTTTCCATTTCAGACATGAACAGATGCTTTTGGCCAACCATATAATTTTGGTGTAGTCATGGATACTATATGTTCATCTCACTGAAAGAGCTAGTCCTTGCATGTACAGATCAACCTCACCTTTCTGGATAATGTTTAAAGGCTTCTCACTGTAAATGTCTACTGTAAATAGGGGTCTCTCTGTCAAAAGTCAATGTTTTCTAAATAGTGTCTCAAGATAATCTAAACTACTTTGAGTTTCAAATATGAGTCTTGAATGAATTAACTGTTTAAAACAGCAAGACTTTAATTTCCTTTTTCTGTGTATAATAACAGAAGTGAAAGGAGAGTCTTATATGTCTGTCAGATCAAGTCATAATGCACAATCAAAATATACATAAAACAATTGAAATATTAACCATGAATAATTGTTAAAACCATGCAAATAACAAGCTGCTTGTCAGCTCTTTTCCATAACTAAGAGCTGTGTTTCACATTTATTTGCTGTAACTGACAATTCCTTTCTCATTGCAGGGAAGAAGGCCAGCCCACCATATTTTTCTGCCTTTAGCAAGCAACAAGATAGCAGCAAACAGCCATTGTCCATTCTGGTAATTATCAAGGCATAATTTAAGTCATAATAACTTCAGATGTGAGGCTGAAGCAGGCTGGTACTCTGTCTCTATAGTGAACATACAGGTGTTGCTTGTTTAAAGAATATAGTTAAGAAGTTAGGTAAACAAAGGAATCTTATGGTTCTAAGAGAATTGAGTTTCACATTTCTTCTATTGTTACCAGGGCTTTTTTTCTCATAGAACGCTCAGAACGGAGTTCCGGCACCTTTTTTGGATGGAACCTTGTAGGATAGGCAAGGCGGGTTGTATGACGTGTGTGAGTTCCGGCACCTTTTTTTTTTTTTTTTACAAAAAAAGCACTGATTGTTACCAAGAAAAAGGCTCTGAAATATCTGCAATTCTCACTCTGAAAAAATATAACTTTTGCTGCTGGTCGTTATTTGGCAAGCAGTACGATCACCCTCCACAAAGACTCAATAGGTTATTTCTGGTGGAAATGTGCAATGTCCAAAAGAGTTTGGGATCTGTTCCCAAGGGGGCAATAGAAACAGTGGTGGGATTCAAATATGTGAACAACCGGTTCTCTGTGTGGATGCCGTTTCCGGAAGTCCATTCTGGGCCTGGCCAACAAAGAATTAGCTACCAGTTCTGCCAAAGTGGTGCGAACCGGCTGAATCCCACCACTGCATAGAAAGCAGCTCTGTCAAGAACTTAGAGATAAGCTGTAACTTTTCAAGATTACTTTTCATTCTTATGCAGCTTCTTAGAGCAAGACGTGACAGCAACATTTTTCACATATCCTTTTTAATGGAGATGACAATGGTGAGTCTGAGAACTCTCACAAGTGAAATCATCAGAATTTCTTTCTTCTGTAAACATGATGATAAATTTACACCAATAGCTGTTAAGGTGCATTGGTGGCTAGCAGATAAAATTAGAAATCTACAACCAGTGTCTTGCACCGATGTGCAAGTTTTATAGGAAGTTATGATGTCCTCAGATCTACACCTAGCAAGCCTCTGCTTCTCAGAATTGCAAATGCAGCATTTTTTTAAAGGTAGTTTCCATAGTCCAGGTGGCAAATATGCAAAAATTATCTTATTAGAATGCCATAAAGAAGGTTAATATGCTCTGAAAGCATAGTTAACAAATCTGATTACTGTATACTTCTTATAGAAAAGAATAGTCTAGGTAAGGTTAAAATGACCTGAGACTTTCATTTCCTCTCCTTACCATCAAACACAAATCCAATTACTTCTAGCTTTGTGGATCTGCCAAGTCAGCTTTAAAGAGTTTCGGTGTCCAATTATTCTTTTACATTCTTTCTATCATTGCAGTGAGTGATTATGTGTACATATTATTAAAATCAATGCAATGCTAAGAACCTTAAAGTGATGTGGGATAATAAGACACTGCTGAAAATCTGTTCAAACTTACCGAGTCTGGTCAATAGGTTCAGTGGAATTCACTTGTACAAAGTCATATATAAGATAGTGTTATAATCTATTGAACCATCATTAATTGGCCTGTTATGAAGTCAGTCACATCCTTCTGTCATAGCTCAGCATGTTAGCATGAATTTGAAAATAAATAGGTTTCCGAATAGCTGGAGTAATTTAAAATGCCTTTAATTAAAATGAAGAATCTTTCCATCCACTCCACATCAGAGGCTGGGAGACTGAAAACACCCATAATAGATGGACTGAATATGTGGACCATGGAAATAAAGGAGAGCAAGAAAGGAAGATGAGCAACCTAGAGGAACCAATACGGACTGTAGCACCTTGGAGATCACCTGGAAATCAAAGCATTTAAAATTCAGAGTAGAACTACATATCTCTTATTACTTTCCCCTTGGATAAATTCATCACATATATTAATAGATCTGGAAGACATCATTTAGACTACTTTCATGACCATCAGAACAAAAATCAAAATTCAAGCATTCCTGGAGCTGGTCTACTTCTGTTTAAATACATTGAACAGATAATTTATAAATAATGTTATATTCTAAGTAATTTATTAGTTGTTTGCTTTTACCGTTAGGAAGTTTTTCCTAACATTTCACCAACATTTGTATTCCTGTAACATATTTATTTTTTATACTAGCACTGTCAAAAGACTACATGTTTTGCTTGGGGGGACAATAAGGAATAAATGATAGCTGTTCTGTTTCAGAAGAAAGGACATCGAGGCGAGGCAGGAGTAACAAACACAACTTCTTTATTTAGATCATGAACAGAACAGAACACAAAATGGCGCCAGGCCTCTTATACTCCCTTGCAAGGGACAGCGTCAGCCAATCAATGCAAGGCTAGTCTCCTGCCTTGCGCATGTGCACAAAGCTGGAGACAGCCTGTCTGGTCCCGGGCACCCACGTGGTTTGCCCGGCCTTCTGCAGCCCCTCCCCCCTTGGATAAAACAATAAGTGAATACTTACTGTTTTAGAGCAGCCTACATATACATGTGTTCAATTATCATGTTATTATTTCTAAACACAGTTATACCTGCACACTGGCAGACCCCTTCATTCCATTTCTTGTATTTTCAAGAATACCTCATATTGTTTCAGGCTATCAACAGAACACCCTTCTATGAGTGTGTCCTGAGTTCTAGAGAACTATTAAGCCTCCCTTATACTTGACAGGAACCTCACATAGTCCTTTAGATATTTAGGTGGACCCTTGGCCCGCTCTGACCTTCTTGGAGCCAGCGTGTGTGCCTAGCGTGCCATCTCGCCTGCTAGGCTAGGCAGACCAGGACTTTGATGCCCCCCAAGACCCAGGCAACCCTCCAAACTGCTGACTGGCTGGATCCGCTAAACCCAAACCAGTGGTGGGGTGGAATTCCCCAAATCCACAATGGACCCCTCTTGGGAACACTGTCCTTCGAGCCCAAGACCAGCAGCTGGAGTGGCCTGAGTAGCCGATTGACAGCAATGTCCCATAGACCCGGTGCCTGTGCCAGAGTCAGGAGCCGCCTCCATGGCAAAACCCCCTTCAGGAACATGTACAGGAACATTTGAAGGTCCACCTTCGCAGAGAGACTGTGGTCCACAATCGTAATTGTGGTCCCCCTCCCCCCGAGAGCAGAGCCAGGAGCAGAAGAGTGGCTGGGAAGCCTCCAGCGCAGTTGGTCAATGTGACGTCTGAGCACCCGACCATCATCCAAGGCCGCTTCGTAGGACAGCGGCCCAGAGACCTTGCATACCACTGCTGTCACCCAGAGATGTCCAGGTCCATAGTTCCTTGCCCAGACCAGATCGCCCACCTGTAGTCTCCTAGGTGCCTGCAGCTGTGACACCTGTGAAACCACCCGGTCGGGGTGCAACCTGTCCAGCTTAGTAATGAGTCTGCGACCCCAGCGGAGTTCAGCTGGGCTCTTTCCAGTGGCAGTGCAAGGTGTGGTGCGGTGACAAAGAAGAAAGTCAGCTAACCTGTGATGCCAGTTCCCATGAGTGATTCTCTTTAAAGCATCTTTGGTAGTACGCACCATACGCTCAGCCTGGCCATTGGAAGCTGGATGGAACGGCGCAGATGTGGCATGCCGGATCATGTTGGCTTGGAGAAAACTCTGAAACTCAGAAGATGTGAATTGGGGTCCGTTGTCTGAGACAAGGACATCTGGAAGACCAGGTGAGGCAAAGATTCCTCTCAGCACCTGGATGGTCCTAGCAGTAGTAGTGGAGGAGACAGGAACAACCTCTAGCCATTTGGAATGGCTGTCCATGAGGAGAAGGAAGAATTGCCCCTGAAAGAGCCCAGCGTAGTCGATGTGTACCCTCGACCATGGGGTATGTGTCTCCTCCCACCTATGTACAGGGGCCTGGGGCATTTCTGGCCTTGACTGTTGGCACACTTGGCACCCATGCACCTGGGTCTCTTTATCGAGACCAGGCCACCAGAGGTGGCTACGTGCAAGCACCTTCATCCTGACTATTCCCGGATGTCCCTCATGCAGAGAGAACAAGACCCTAGTCCTCAATGAGGCCGGTATGACTACCCTGCTACCCCATAGGATACACCCTTTGAAAGTGGAAAGCTCGTGCTTCCTTTGCCAGAAACTCTGGAATTCTGCACCCGGACATGTGTCAGGCCATCCTGACAACACCCATGTCAGCACGCGTGTAAGCGTGTGATCAGTGGCAGTTTCTGCAGCCACATCCCTAGCATTGAGGGGAGATTCAGGCAATTCCTGAATGGAAAGAATGTGAAGAGCAGGAGCAGGATCTGCCTCTATCTGCTGTAGAGGTAATCTGCTGAGACCATCTGCATGGCCCATTTCTTTACCTGGTTTGTGAACCAGGGTGTAGTCATATGCTGACAAGAAAATTGACCATCTCAGCATTCTAGGAGATATAATATGTGGGGTTTGTTTTGTTGTTGTAAACAAACCCAGCAAAGGTTTATGGTCTGTGTAAACCGTGAAATGGCGGCCATACAAGAAATCATGGAATTTCTTTATTCCAGCTACTATTGCCAAAGCTTCTCTATCAATCTGTGCATAATTACACTCTGCAGATGAGAGAGTCCTAGAGTAGTAGGCCACAGGGACTTGTGTCCCATCAGCCTTGAGATGGCTCAGTACAGCCCCAACCCCATAAGGGGATGCATCACAGGCTATGCACACAGGCAATTGCTCATTAAAATGGGCTAATATCGCATTTGAAGAGAGCAAGGCCTTGACCTCTGTGAAACTCCTTTCATGGACCTTTGTCCATTTCCATGGAGCCTGTTTGTCCAAGAGCCGGTGTAACAGCTCAGCCACTGCAGCCTTGTGGGGAAGGAAAGAATGATAAAAATTTAACAGCCCCAGGAAGGCTTGAAGTTCACTCTTCAACTGGGGGCTTGGGGCCTGCTGGATTGCTTGAAGCTTGGATTCTGCAGGATGGATGCCTTCAGCATCAATACGGAATCCCAGGAACTCAGTGGATGTGACTCCAATCTTACACTTATTTTGCTTTAGCTTCAGCCCTGCTTGGCAGAAACGCAGCAAGACAGCCCTCAGCCTTTCAGCTAAGTTCACAGACGACTCCCCAGCTATGAGGATGTCATCAAAGTAGGGACAGACCCCAGGAATACCATGGAGCATTCGCTCCATCACACTTTGGAATATGCCAGGGGCCACATTAACCCCAAACTGCAGCCTTTTGACCTTAAAGGCTCCCCAGTGTGTCACAATTGTTTGGGCCTCAGCCGTTGCCTCATCAACAGGTAACTGTTGGTAGGCCTGAGCCAAATCAAGCTTTGCAAAGATTCGCCCCCCTTTGAAGGAGGCCAAAATATGGCTCACCATAGGCACCAGGTAGGCATGCTGCTGCAATGCTTTATTAAGTGTACATTTATAGTCCGCACAAATCCGGACTTCTCCATTGGCTTTCAGTGGCGTAACTATAGGTGTTTCCCATGGACTAGAGTCCACAGGCTCTAAAATGCCCTGCTGGAGCAGCTTGTCCAGCTCTGCATCTATTTTGTTTTTTAGGGCAAAGGGCACCCTTTGGGGCTTGATCCTGATGGGTGTGATGGCTGAGTCTAAATGTAAAGCAATGGGAGGCCCCTTGTACGAGCCAAGCTCTGAACTGAACACATCAGCAAACTCCTTGCAAACTTCTGCAAGGCCCGACGTTTGCAGATTGTGAAGTCCAGTCACTTGAATCCCAAGGGCCTCGAACCAATCGAGTCCAATAAGGCTCGTACAATCACCCCCAACTACCACCACATCTAGCAGCCCCTCAAAACTCCTACGCTGCACCCTGAGCGTGGCCTCCCCCTTCATGCTGACTCTGAAATTCTGGAAGTCAGTAAGGATTAAACTTGAAGGCCTGAGTTTAACTCGTAGGCCACTTCTGTTGCAAACCTTATTGAAGGTGTCAAAGAAAATGATCAATAGAGCAGACCCTGTGTCCAACTCCATCGACAAGGGAACCCCTTGCAACTTCACATCAATGTGAAGCTTCTTTTTAAGAGGCCTGTGAACCCCAGTTTTGAAAACGCCCCTACGGGACGCGCAGAAGCCCACCCTGTTTTGGCTGGGGACCTTGGTACCTTTCAGAGGCAATTCTTCTGCAGTCCGTTCCCTCTGGCGACCCAAACAGGCAGATGCAATGTGGCCTTGCCTGTCACATGCCTGGCAGATAGCGGAGCGGAACTGGCAATCAGCTCACTTGTGGCGTCCTCCACAACCGAAACACCGAGGAGATGCTGTCGCTTTTTCTCTGCGCCCTTGAGGCCTCTTCTCTTCTGCATGCTGAAGCCTGTCCACCTCCTCTTCTGGATCCACTTCAGAGTCCTCTCGAGCGACCTCTTGATGGATGGAGACCACCGCTGGAGGGTTCCTGACGAGCCGCAATGCCTTCACAGCGCCGCCCGCTGCTTCTTCAGCTGCAGTCTTTCTCAAAGCATCTTGGAATGAGACATCTTCTTTTGCAAAAAGTTTCTGTTGCAGCTCACGACTTCGCAGTCTGCAAACCAAGCGATCCCGGAGCCTCTCTTCCAAATCCTTGAACTCACACTGCCTAGCTGCTTGTCTTAAGGCAGCAACAAAGTCCGCAGCAGACTCACCAGGCCTCTGATCCCTCTGCTCAAATGCATGCCTCCAAGCAATTACCGAAAGCTTGGGTTTGAAGTGCTCTCGCAGCATCCTCTTTAAGTCAGCGTACACAATTGACTCCAGTGGTGCTGGGGCTACAAGATTCTCTGCAATATCGAAAGTCTCTTGCCCACAGATACACAGTAATGTAGCAGCTTTAAGGCCATCTTCCTGGATCTTGTTTACTCGAAAATAATTTTCTACTCGAGCCACGTAGGAACTCCAGGCTCAGGGTGAGAAGTATCAAATTCCGACAGAAGGCCTAGCTTTGACATCGTTACAGCCTGTAGCCTCTTCGATGCCTCTCGCTGCAAGGAATGAGAAGGGGTCCCTCGAAGCCGAGCTTACCTCCGGCGTTTTCGTACTGGCAGGCAATCGCTTCCTCCGGACGCTGAACTTCCCAGCGCTTCAGGCCTCCTCTGGTAAGTCAGCCTAGCTTCTCCTGTTGTTCTTCTTGCAGCAAATCCCACCTTCGTCGCCAATGTTCTGTTTCAGAAGAAAGGACATCGAGGCGAGGCAGGAGTAACAAACACAACTTGTTTATTTAGATCATGAACAGAACAGAACACAAAATGGCGCCAGGCCTCTTATACTCCCTTGCAAGGGACAGCGTCAGCCAATCAATGCAAGGCTAGTCTCCCGCCTTGCGCATGCGTACAAAGCTGGAGACAGCCTGTCTGGTCCCGGGCACCCACGTGGTTTGCCCGGGCCTTCTGCAGCCTCCTGAGCCTGCTGAGTCATTCAGCAGTCCCAGGACATAACAATAGCCATGCAGATATTTTAATTTCCTTTTCCTGCATGAGAAAATGTGGGAGATTTCATAAAATGGCTGCCACAAAGGGTACTACTTTCTTATTTCTTATTCCATGTATACCTTTCATCACCCAGCTTAGGTTTGACTTTTTTTTTCTGGACAGGAAGGCACACTTTAAACAAAGCATGGGGCTACCACTGCTGTTGTTTTTCTAAGAATGTGTGTTATACATGGGGCCCAGAAACATTCTTGTAAATAAACGTAAGTTATAGGTTGACCCTTTGATCTACACAGTAAACATTTCCAATTCATCATGTTTTAAAATTTAAAAAAATCTGAGAGAAATTTGAAGTCAGAAGGGGCAGGAAATGTCTACAGATACTCTGAAGTCAAGGAAAGCCCTGTTGTCTACTTCAGGGCTCTGCTATTGGGAATTACTGAGCTTTCAGGAAAAGGAAAAAAAAGTAGATGGAATCAAATAGAGAAGAGATTGCTAAATAACCACATGTCTGCAAAGACAGATAGTTCTGAACACTTTCCTCATAATGCTACTCCATTTACAGGGCCGGTTCAGAATTAAATATGTATCTATGGAGACTAAGGCACAGTGATGATCATATTTCCTCTGTTCTGTTATTGTTCAGCTGTTTGTCTCATCTTAGAGCTCAACATTTCCTGAATCCCAGTTTAAACTGTGAGAATTTCAAAGATTTAATTTTAGAATTGCAGTCAGTTTGCCAGAGATTTCAGCTCCCTAGATCATTATCAAGTCCACATTTGCATAATGATAAAAACACTTGAAAAATAATGTGAAGGCATACAAGGTTATATGGGGTTTTTTTCTTCATGTATTTGCATTTTTTTAAAAAAACAGCATTTATGCGCACATCGGGTAAGGAAGTGGGTAACTGAAGTAAAACCTGCAATACCATGCATGTACATTTTTATCCAAAGTTAATACAAATACCACTATGGACTGAATAAAATAGAATTCCTATTTTATTCAGTCCTGAATAAAATAGAATTCCTATTTTATTCAGTCCTATTGTTCTATCCATAGAATATAGAATCATAGGTCTAGAGAAGGGACCTCAAAGGTCTTATAGTCTAACTCCCTGCTCAAGGCAGGAAACCTTATACCATCCAGATCAAATGGTTGCCTAGTCTATTTTGGAAAACCGCCAGTGATGGAGCACCCACAACTCCAGAAGGCAAGCTATTCACTGGTTCTCAGTGTCAGATAATTTCTCTTTACCTCTAGGTCAGGGGTAGGCAACCTTGGCTCTTTTATGACTCGTGGACTTCAACTCCCAGAATTCCTGAGCCAGCATGGCTGGCTCAGGAATTCTGGGAGTTGAAGTCCACGAGTCATAAAAGAGTCAAGGTTGCCTATCCCTGCTCTAGGTGCACTATAGAGTGCTCTGTTTATGTAGTCTAGGACTGCATTGCAAATCCACTGTCTGTCCCATATTTTTCTTTCTTACCATGAAGTAGGTTGTGATCTACATTATCAAACACCTTACTGAAGTCCAGGTATACTATATCCACAACATTTCACTGGTCCACTAATTTAGGCACTTTATCAAAGAAGGTATTAAGGTTTGTCTGGTATGATCTGTTTTCAATAAAACCTAGTAATCACCTTGTTCATTACTAGGTGCTCACAAATCCTCCCCTTCATTATCTTTTCCAGGATTTTCCCAGGTGCTGATGTCAAGCTGATTAACCTATAATTTCCTGGATCCATTTTTTCCCTTTTTGTAGATTGGAACCACCTCAGCTCTTTTCCAGTGCTCTGGTAGTTCCTCTGTGCTACAGAAGCTTTGAAAGATTACATTCAGTGACTTCAAGATTAAATCTGCCGGTGCCTTCAGCATGCTGGGATGGCAAACCACCCAACAAGAAGCTCCAATGCCTGGTAAGAATTCAGGTTAAGATATTTTTTTAAAAGAATCTATTAAAAATTAATGATAAACATTCAAGATTTTATCAGATGGTAGTATACAAAGTCTGCTACATTTATTTTAACTCTTTATTGTAAAAATTATTCCAAGAACAAAAGCACTGCACCATGCCACAAAATTATCCATGCTCCACTTTTTACCTATGCCCTTAAGAATAGTCTAGCATGATCAGGCTTGATTCATACCAGCTGAGTTATGCTATTAACTCAGGGAAGCCAGGTTAATTTCAATAAATATCAGATGAGTAAGGGTGGGGTAGCTTTAGCTTTTAATAAGCTGTGTTTCAGAATAGCTCATAGTGAAAAGGAACACCTAGCACTTACAAACCTGTGCAACTGGTTAGCCTTGTACCTTAATTGACAAATATTCTAATGAACTAACTCTTTCCTGTCTGGACTTTGGTCTGCATTAACTTGTCTTTGCTCTCTGCAACTTTGATTAGGAATCCGCTTCTGAATTGTGGATGCGCTAGTGGACCACTAAGTATTTTTCTGATTGTGCATTACAGTTTTTGGAAATGAATTTTGCAATTTGTAATCCCTTATCAGAATAGTATAGTTGCTAACTAACAGCATATCCATCAAAGTTGTTATCTGCTTAATTATCAGCTTTGTTTTCTTTCATAATAATAATAATAATAAAGTTGGAAGGGACCTTGGAGGTCATCGAGTCATCTAAGTCAGGGCTTTTCAACCTTTTTACTGATTGTACCACTTTTAGGATATGGCAATATTCGAGTACCACCTAGCAAGGTGTCAAAAACTTGGTGACAAAAAAAAAAACCGTTCAAAGTTGCAATTGCACTGAAATGACTTATGACCATTTTTCACACTTATGACCATTGCAGCAACAGGGTCATGTGATTTATATTTGGATGCTTGGCAACTGATTCATATTTATGATGGTCACAGTGTCCCAGGGTCATGTGATCCCCTTTTGCAACCTTTTGACAAGTAAAGTCAATGGCAGAGCTGCTGGTGGCCAAGTGCTAAGGCGGGACTTCCTTCCCTCCCTCCCTTCCCTGCCTCCCTTTTTCTCATTCCCATCTGCTTCTGAAGGAAGAATTTGAACCCCCCCATATTTTCCCTCTTCCATATATTGATCAAACAAGGAAAGGCCTCCAGAGACAGAAAAGACAAGCTGCTGAGTGAACTAGCTTAAAAAGGCACTTCCCCTTTAAGAATTAGCTACTGGCTAGAAAGGAAAGTAAGGAGCCCAGCTGGCACTTAAAGAAGAAAAAAAATGTAAGTACTGGCTGCTGGCTAAGGCAGCCTCCCCAAATGGCTCCATTCATAAGTAAAATCTGCAGCTCCAGAGGACTCTCTCACTGTAAGTCTTTGCCTGTGCTGGCTCTTTCCCTCCCCCACTACACTTGGCTAGGCAGGGCTGCGTACCACCTGCCACCCATTAATGTACCACAAGTGGTACGCGTACCACCGGTTGAAAAGCCCTGATCTAAGTTAACAATGAAACCTTTCGTGAAAAGTCTGCATTTTGGAGACTTCTTTCCCCCTTTTGGTGCAGAGACCAAACGTAGAGAATATTCATATTTGAAAAACAAATTGTGGGGAAGGCAACTGTAAACACCCTTATTATGAATGTTATTGCTTAAAATTGTTTGAGGATGTATTTTCATAAACCAATAAATTGGAAACAAATGTATCAAAGCAAAACAATTGCCTTTCAGTGATTAGCGTAAAAGCAATTTGAATATGGAACATTATATCCAATTCCTTCACTCATTGATAGAACAATTGCTACAGAGTTTAGGAACCATTCTACTCCAGCAAAGTCTCTTCAATAGCTCTGTGCATCTGAGTGTATCTGGGAGCAATTTCAAAGTTTTAATTAGTGAAGCTAAAAATCATGCTTGTTTCATTTTATTGCTGGTTTAATTATTGCCCAGCAATAAGTTCAGTTTCATTTCTGCACAATTGAGAGCAGTGTTGGCTGGGAAATTCTGGTTGAGGGATTCTGGGAATTGGATTCCACACATTTTAAAGGCTCCAAGATTGAGAAACAATGCTCTAGATCAGGGGTCCTCAACCTTGGCAACTTTAAGACTTGTGAACTTCAACTCCCAGCAAAGCTGGCTGAGGAATTCTGGGAGTTGAAATCCACAAGTCTTAAAGTTGCCAAGGTTGAGAACCCCTGATCTATTCTAGATGGTTACCACGTCTGTATAAACTCGTATAATAAAATGTTTAAAATAGTCTTTAATATTTTAATATATACTTTGTATATACTTTAATATATACTTTGTGTATATTAAAATATGTAATATATATTAATAAATGAACAAGTTGTTCACACATATCAATAAATAAGGCAGTACTAGTCTATTGCCACAAATAAAATAAAGGGTGTTATATTCTGAGATGTTTTGGAGATTTTGATTTAATAGACAAAATATCAGAGGCTTAAGATACTGATTTTTATCATTTCAACCGCACCCCAAGCATCTGATTAATCACTTTTTTATGTATGGCTAGGAGTTTAAAGGGGAAAATCTAATATGTATAAGCTTTACAACACCTTTTATTGTATCCATTAACCTCCTGTCTCAAATAATGCAAAAATTTGTCTGATCCTGCTCACTTCAACATCATAAATCTCTGGAGGGCATTTTGTTTTAAAATTCAATCCTTATAAGAAAATTCTGCACCCTGAATGTAGAATGTTATGTATATAATTAGCAACTTAAATTAGTATTAATAGTATTCTGCTAAGACAAAAATCAAAACAAAACACAGAATAACATATTTTAATATTCATTATAGTTATTTATGTGTTATCACTACCCCCCCCCCTTTCTCCTTCTCTTTATTTTGCATTTATCTTTAGGTCTATTAGTTTATAGTTAAAATCCCTCAACTCTGTGATCATTAGATGGCAATAAAGCAATGAATAGTTTCTATTCCTGTAGCTATCTAGTAGTCATTTGATCTTTGGAGTCCATATCTGGTAGCCCTACTTACACCCTACTTTTAGGCTATCAGCTTCTAAAAAAATCTTTACAACATTTAAAGTCTTGATTTTAATTTGATAGCCCAATTCTGTTTTCACCTTGCAGTATCTTAGCTTCCCCATGAAATAGGTGAAATCATTCTATCCAACAGCTTATTAAGGGCTCTCTTCAACTATACTTTAATAAATTGCAGGACAAATCATGGTTTTATTTCAGTCTCCAGAGTTTTATCAGGAGACAGAGTTGCGTGTACTCAGATAGTCAAAGCTTTTAGGCATCAACCTTTGGAAGTGATCTAATCTTTTCAGATTCCTACAGCAGCAAAAAAAATTCAAGCCAAGAAGCAGGAAAGAAGTGGGCATGATGCTACTTTAGATTGCAAGTATTTGCAAATTGATAAATGAGCAATACAGCTTCTACTTCTGTTATTCTGGGCATGGATGAAAGCTATGAAAATGTAGCTTCCACAGTTACATTGAACATTTCAATAAAAGACAATGTTTGGAAAGTGTGAAAAGACAATTAGAGGACTTTACTTTAAATATGGTTTTAGAATGTTCCTAGAATCTACACTAGAATTAAAATGTATTGCTTGCCAAACCTTCTTCTATTGTTTGCCCAAACTTCTATGCACATTTTGATGGTTCAGGAATTAACCAAATAGCTAACAGTCAATGTTAGCATTTGGCATACTTCCCCCCCCCCCCAATTGTAAATAGTATTTGACAGTGTCTGACAACTGTCCTGGAGCAACAGTTAAGATGTGATCATATCTGAAGTACAGCTGTTACTATTTGACAGTATTTGGCAGGTGACACATCAGAGTTGTCAGCATTTGATGGTATTTGACAGCTGCCATGCCAAATATTCGACAGCTTACTTCAAATAGAATATAGGAAACAGGTTTAGGAAAGGAAGAGATAAAAGAAGATTGGGCTCTACTAGATCTCTGATGATTTATAATAGATTGACAAAAATTTATGTCACCTTCCAGTGATTTAACAACAGTGGCAAAATGACTGCCCCAGGTTAAATCTTGCAGAAATAAGTAACTGACATTACCAGGAATAAGTTTTTGCTTGGAAATACTATGAACTCAAAAATGTTTCAAAACATTTTTTGAATCACATTCCAAAGTTAAAGTTTAAATAAGAAAATGAAAGGAAACAAGAAACAATGTATTTAATTGATTGATTACAAGCCACCAAGTTGTTGATTTTTAGTAATATGACCAGATTAGGATAACTTGACCCTGGACATTTATGCTTTCAATGAGAACTCTGGGTTGATTTATTGACGATCCATTTATTTGTTTTCTTGGCTGTCCATGGTATTCTCTGGAGTCATCTCCATTCAAATTCAAAAGCATCAATATTCTTCCCGTCTTGCTTCTTCAAAGTCCAACTTTCATTTCCATAGAGAGTCCGATGTAATACCATAACTTGCACAATTCTGATCTCTGTAGGTATAGACACATCACAGCATTTAAATATATTTTTCATGGCTGCTTTACCAAGTGCTAGCATGTGGTGTATTTCTTGACTGTTTCTTTACTGTTGGTGGTTGACCCTAAAAGATAGAAGCACTGTACCACTTTGATATCTTCATTATCAATGCTAAGGCTGGAAGTTCTATCTGTTGTCATTAGTTTGGTCCTCTTTATATTTAGTCCCATTTGCCATTATGCTAATTGTCTTTTATTACTAAGGCTTATGGATCCTTTGCATTACTAATGCTTGAAGATCCCTTACATTTTTTACTATCAGGGTAGTATCATCAGCATAGCACAGGTTATTGATGTTTTCCCCCCAATTTTAAAACATGCTCAACTTTTTCCTTTCCTTAATATATGTTCAGCATATAGGATAATAATTAAATGGAAGGTATAAAACTTTGTCATTTCTTTGCCAACAAGGATCCAGTCTGTTCCAACTCTCTGTCATATGGCTTCCTGACCTGTATATAAGTTTCTCGTAAGGACAATGAAATATTCTGGGACCCTTATTTTCTAAATATTTTCCACATCTTAATGTGATTAACACAATTAAAGGCCATTCTATAATCAATGAAGCACATGCTGACTTCTTTTTGGTATTCTTTGGCTTTCTCTGTTATTTTGCTAGCATTGAAATAAAGGATATTGTACAATAATTTTGACACTTTGTTAAGTTTCTCTGTCTCATACTGGAATGTAGATTGACCTCTTTCAATATGTTGACCACCATGTTGTTCTCCATTTTGATGGCATAGCTTGGTTAGAACCTTTACCAATTATTCTTTTTTCCATATTCCAGTGGCTATTGTATCAGTTCCTTTAACCTTCTGACTTGTAATGACTGGAATGCTGACCTAACTTCTATTTCTAGTACTTAAAAGTTCTTGTAGAACAGCAGACAGTATCTGGTCCTGTCTTTGATGTTAAAATTGAGCTTTCCACTTCCTTATAGCAATAATATAGTCAATTTAATTTCTTCATCTTGTAATGTCCATGCATAGACACCATGTATAGAGATGCCATTTTGGTTATCTGAAGACAGTATTAGCTATGAAGAAATCATTGGAGTGGCAGAAATTGATGGTTGGAGCATAAATCTGAATGGTCATCGTGTTAAAGGGCTGTCTTTGAACTCTAATCAATATTAGTCACTGATTGCATTGTAGCCAAGTACTTTTCTTACTATATCCTTCCCACCTATGAAAGTAATATCTTTCTTTTTTTTTAATGTCCTGAGTAATAAACTGTTTGAACTTCTGACTGAGAGTGTCCAGTGCAAGACCATCTCAACTTGTTCATGCCTAAGATGTCAATTTGCAGTTGTTTCATTTCATTTCTCACTGTATAGACCTTTCCCATGTTCATGTTCTTACTGTAATTCTGACTTGCAGGTTTGCATTTCTTTTTATACATCATGTTAAGCAATTTGACTAGTAAGACTTATTTTCAAATGTCTGTTTATCCTGAAACTCACTGGATGGATCTTATTCTTCAGGATTATTGGAGGATGATTTGAACAATGGGGATGAAAACCCATGTTCCCCAGATACCAACTGACCATTCAGGACACAGCTCTGAATATAAAGTTTATAATGAAGCCTGAACTCACAGTTATCTCTTTACCCTACTTGAATTAATTTGCATAGGAAGAATTCCATAATGTCTTATTTTACTAATATCCTAATCCAGGTTTTATGCTCAATGAAGATTCAGTAAGATATTCTGTTATCTTTTGATATATTTTAATAGTGATGATTGCCTTTGAAAGTTTTCTCCAGTAATTTGCCATGTATTAAAAAGATGTCTGTTCTTGGAAGCTATTTTCCAAGTCCTTTTCTTTGCATTATACAAGTTCCATTCTCCCTGAAATCACAATCTTTTAGTTTTTATCAATTATTCATAGAATTTGGTAGAGCCAGCATAGATTTTCATCAACAACTCAAATATATGGAGCAAACCTGGAACCTTTGGGGCAGTTCTACTAGAAAGGTACCAATATAAAATTAGTGAGCCACTCTTTAATATTTTAATGGCAAGATATGCAATCAAATCATGTGTACTCTCACATGTAATTAATAATAATGTATATTCAGATAAGAATCTTACACATAATAATTAGAATTCAATTCAATTAGAAATGACCCTAAAAATAGTAGATTCAGAAATGTAAGTTTGAATGATCTTGGGAACAGGATTTTTGAAAGAGGAAAATAGAAACGTGTGCTCATTGCGTTTTTGTACTTTGCTTGCTCCTAAAAACATTTTGCCTCTCCAGAGCAAATATAATAGTTTGAACAATAAAAATGTAGTGTGAGCTATGCTCGTCATTTTATGGTGCAGGAATAGGCTTAGTTCTCTATTAAGGATTAAATATTGAGTGAGGTATTCTATCCCATAATCCCGTTTGCTCTGATTTTTTTTGGGGGGGGGGAGGAGATAAAAGTCTAACTCTCTCTTAGGGACTTGTGCTGTAGAAGTATTGCCATTTTCCTGTATAATTCATAAAAAAACAAGGAGCAGATTGTGATTTAACAGCACTGTGGCCTGAAACTGATGCAGCTCACGTATATGCTTCATGATACACTTACAAAGTTTCTACTTGAGTCTTCTTATAATAGTGCTAGTTTATCACACTACACACAACAGCTTGTAATCACAGAACATTAAGCTTTATTATCAATAACCGGAAAGTTTGTTATAATTTGGAGTGATGGAATTGTAACTACTGTCCAAGCAACCACATAATACCTCCTACAATTTCAGCATACGGTGCCCTATTCTGGTTATCTATAATATTGTAGTGCTGAAGCTTGGTTTTAAAACTCATAAATTTTATCAACTTATTTTGCTCTGTGTTGAAAAAAAATCATTTGTTCAGAATGCCAACTCCTTTAATGGTCAGAAAATTGTTAGGATTTCAACACTGTCAGTTCCAAGCAATCTGATAAGCCTCTGGGATTTGAAAATAAGGACTGAATGCGTGGAGAATAAATGAGGGGTATTTTAGTATTTGCCTCTTATTTGGTGCAGGCCTATGTAGTAGAGTAAACTTTTGGTAAAGATTTAATGGCCAGTTCTTTATAAGGAAGCTAAGAGAACTTGAGAGAGGGTAAGACAAGAAAGCGGCCATGGATGGTTATGCTGCATAAAAAGGAAAAAAGAGAGGCAAAAAAAGTGAAATAAGGAAAGTATGCAGAGTGTAACTTTTAGATTTCTTTTCATGTTTTTACCAGCAGTGGCCATAGGAAGCATCTGAATTTACTTCTGACATGTCTGAATGTTTGGTTGGGTGTGTACATTCACCCCACTGCTAAAATCAGGGAGTTTCATACATGTCACCTGTGTATGTGAGATATAATCAAGATGAACACATGTATGTTCTCTTAGAGTATCAGTTTCTGCTCTGCTCTCATGTTGTATCTGTTATTTGTACCTGTACCCTAGGAAACATGGGTTTCTCTGCATAATTCCTGGGCTTGGATCATGTGACTGGGAAAAATGGGAATTTATAAATGGAATTAACAGCAATCCAAACTATGGTGGGTTTCTGAACGTTCTTCGCCAGCTTCTCCTACCCACACCAAATTTCGCCTCTGCTATTTTTTTCCAGAAAGTTCTCCAGATGACAATTGGACTGACAAAGTCCTGAAACCCTTTTCATAATTTCTTTCCAATGTTCATTGGGTTGCAAAGAATAAAAAAAGACTGTAGTAATCCCTTCTCTAATTATAGTAATTCATTTTGTAATTATGCATGTTATCGAGGAGAAACAATTTATATCCACTAATATTTGTTCTTAGGGTATTATAGTTAAATATAGTTTTAGTTGTTCTTGTCCCCTGAGTAAATGAGTTGTAGACAATTTTTCCACCACAGAAGTTACTGCCTTATCAAAAGAACAAGTAAGAGAGGTGACAATATCACTGTAAGATCAAATCTTAGTATAAGAATTTTTGAGTGGTGCCATAAGGTTCTAAAATATAGGTTGACAAATTTGAAAGAAATTATGCCATGACTGTCCAAATACATGTAATCCTTCAGACAAAAAAAACTAAAATCTTAATTAAGAATGAAAACAGTAATTAAATTACAAAATCTGAATAATAAGAGCAATAGGAGGAGGCAGTATATAGCAGTTTAAATGATTCTATAATACATATTTAAAGCCACATACAAAATGTATTAAAAGACCTGAAGAATAAAACTATTTTTACCTTGTGTGTAAAGATTTTAATGCACATATGAATTGTCTTCTAGGAATGATCTGCAGATAGTTTCCTTCATGCCTCTGTGGGAAGTCAGCCCCCCCCCCCCCCGAGAAAGAAATATTTTTGGGAAATATTAAAAAGGCAGAATATATTTCCCCAAAGGATCTTAAAGGCAGAAACCAACCCCCCCCCCAAGTCTCTGCCCCAAACAGAAACCAGAAATGCAGAAATGCAGATGTGATAATCTTGTCAGAAAGACTGGAGCCAAGAAGCTTGGATTAGAAAAAGATCCCTAGAATCAACAATCCCTCACACCAAATAATCCAACATTCATCAGCCACAGCCACAGGGAAGCAGGATATGACCTTTGGGACATAATAGGATTAACCCACCACCATCAGAATAGATGGCACACAGAAAGGCACACTCAGATTCAGGTCAAAGTTCATGCCACAGCAACAACTCCAAACAAAAGCTCAAGAAGGTATAAAAACCCACCATCCCCTGCTACATGGTGTCAGCTTTTCCACAGCCATCTTTCTGTCTGGCTCTCCTCTTCAATAAACTACAACCTTCTTTCTAAAGCAGTCTCCATTTTGCTTATTCCCAGTTTGGACTGGACCCTGATGAAGATTTTTCTTTCAACACCTCCATATAAAAATGTACTTAGGGTGATTTTAGGGGTTGAGTAGGAATATACAGAGAGAAACATTCACAGTCTTAAGTCATGAAGGGCTTTAGGTTAATTTTAGTGTGCAGGGTAAGACCATCTTCATGATGATACTTGCAAAAGTTATACTTACTCTACTGTAGTAAACTATAATGGCAATATGTTTAAGGGAATCTGTAATGGAACAGCTATGTTTTCATTCTGATCTCAGTGTGATATGACTTAATATGAATTGATGTTAATCCATCTTTGTTTGTGTCCTTGAGCATGTAAAAGTGTTTTTTTTTTGCTGCCATGTTTGCATGAGCTGTTCCAGATAAAAAACAAGCTACTTCTTTTTCATACTTCTATATATTTATTTGAGAACAGTATCTACTGGGACATGGAAGTCTTAAATAATTTATCCTGGAATTTACAGATGAGAAGAAATGAATGCACTCTAAAATTTGTTAGTAATCTCTTGATTCAGGATATTCAGGTCACTTTAGTAATTATTCTTTTATATTAAATCTGGTAGGTTCTGGCACATAGCTAGTAGACAACTTGCTTGCAAGGACTGTTAAAAAGTTGCACATAGTAATTCCACTCAAAATGTAACAACTCAGATGTTTCACAGGGTTTTTGTGACTGTCAGTTCAGCAACTTTACATATTCAGGATTGTAGCATTTTCTAGATCTGGACTTTCTGTTTTAGAGCTTCCCCTAGGTTAACTGGTGTGTTAGGACAGAGGCCCCCAACCTTTTGGGCACCAGGGACCAGTTCTATGGAGAAAGACTTTTCCGTGGACCAGAGGGGGCATGGTTTCGTGTGCTGCCTGCATCCTGCGGATGGGACTTCGCTTGTTTGCTCAGCCCGGTGCTGGCATGCTGTGGCCTGGTGCCAGTCCAAGGACCGGGGGTTGGGGACCCCTGTGTTAGGATATAGAATTCAGTAGCTGGAACAGTAAGGTGTACAATAGGCCAGAGCACACAATTGTAGTCAATTAGTTAGGGAATGCTGACTCATGCATGATGCAATCTACACTATGATTGGTTGCTGTAAGTATAAGGGGGAGTTTCCCTTTTCCCCTCCTTTTTCTTCTGTGTGTTCTATATACTGTTTAATTTATCTCATGATGTTTCTGTGTTCCTGACTATCTTATGTTCTTCCTAATTCTGCTGTAAATTTGAATATTAAATATATTTATATAAAAAACATCAAGTTTGTGTCAGTGTCTCCGACTTCATCTGGATAGCTGCTGCGCAATTCCATGACATGATGCAACAAATTGACTTTGGTCTATTAAAAATGGAGCTTTTTGGCTAGCAGTTCTCTAGTCCACCTTAACTTTTTTTTAGCTTAATCCATTGTTAAATGAGTCCATAAATCAAACTAAGGCATTATTTGTTTTGGTCATATTTAGAATAAGCCATAAGGGCTTGGTTGACGTATAATGCTAAACTATAAACCATGGGTACCAGATCACAACAATTAAGTGTCTAAGTGATGGACTTACACATATTGACTTCTATAAAGCTGATTGCTCAATGTTTTGAAAATAGTCATAATTGTCCCTGATATGCAGGCAGGGAAATGTAATTGTCTTATCTGGCCCAGTAATGCTTGTTCTGACTGACAACAGTTTTCTGGACTTTCACTACTCTGCTGGGAACTGAATCTGAGACTTTCTGCATAGAACTCTATGGAGGGTGAGCTCATTATTTTAAGCAACATCCTTTCTTCACCTGATTTTTAAGACATATTTTTTCCTGCCTATTTCATTCCACAGTTATGCAAAGAGATTTGTAATGTGCTTTCAAAATAAGCAGTTCATTTTGTACTTGGCCATATTTTTCATGCAGTGCCGGTTGCATAGAAAGTAGAGCATGCTGCTCTATCCCGGGGCTGATATTTTTGATATGGAAAAGCCTATATAGTTGACAGAACTTTACACTGTAAGAGAATAAATCATTTCAGCTGCATGTGCTCCTTGCTAAATGTTTTCCTTTTTTTCTCTCTTTTGAGACAAAGGTAATAATTAACAAGTGTTTGATGGAGGTGAAGGAACACAGGAGAAAATGGGAGCTATTTTTTCCTTATATACAGACATTGTGCTGAGCCTGAAGCTAAAGGATAAGGATTCCATAATTGTAGCTCTCTATGGAGATGTGCCAAGAATTCTAAACCTTTTGGCAGCCGTCTTTTCAGAGAATAGAAGTTTTTGAATAAAAGAGGAATAAAAAATCTTTTTAACTATCACAAGTGAAGAAGGAAAAAAATTAAGCCAAAGAATTCCTTTTGGTTCTTTAGATTTATGAAACATTAATGAGTCTAAGGACAGGTCAGGATGGTGCTGTGAACTGAATGATGTATTTAGATATAGAAAATCTATTTTTATATCCCTGCTCAGTTATAAAATGCAAAGTGTAGCCTTAAGCCTGGCTCCTAAAAATACAGGCTGGAAATCCATATGTGCACAGCACATCTGGCTCATAAAGTCTTTACCTACTGTGTATATCTTGTGAGGTTAATGCTATGTCAAACTTTGTCTGCTATTTCTGAAATAGTTTCTCCAGCATGTGAAAGAGACTTCTTTGTTTACTATATTCTTGGGAAACTTGAAAATCTCCCTAGAATTTCTGTCTGAAGTTTTTGAGTAAATAGATTATTAGTAGTGGCATTGCTGCTGTTGCTGTTTACTTTCTATTACATATTTTCTCATTCCTCTGAAGCTTCTTGACTATTCACCTTTTCTGATCTGAAAAAAATCAAGTGGAGAATTTTTCACGTCTTTCCTTACAATGTTAACTGAAGGGTTTGAAGGTATGAAGATTACAGACTATTGAAGAGATGGTTTTATGTAGTAAAAGTAATATACACCAGGGATCCCCAACCCCTGTCCGTGGACCGGCACCGATCCGCGGCATGCCAGCAACCGGCCTGCACAAACAAGTGAAGCCCCATTTGCGGGATGTGGGCAGTATGCAAAACCACGCCCCCTCTGGTCTGTGGAAAACCCTTTCTCCACGGCATCAGTCCCTGGTGCCCAAAAGGTTGGGGGCCTCTGATATACACTATACCAATAGAAGAAAATATATGTAGCTCAGGATTGAATGGTGGAGTTCTTGGTGCTCTCTGAGCTTGGTTATTTTCCAGCAGAAATTTCGTTACTTAACTATGTAGCAGAAGGCTCCCCATCCCCCGGGCTGTGGCCTGGTAGCAGGCTGTGGCCCATTTGGAACTGTGCCATGCAAGCGGCATGCAGGTGCATGCAGGTCCACGTGTGAGTGGTGGGTATAATGTACTGAGCTTTACTTATGAAACAGGTGCAGGGAGCTGCACTGGAACCGTTAGCAGACCACGTGGCCTGCTAGCCAGACTTGCTGTCTGCAAGCTTAATCAGTATGCATTTGAGAATACTGAAGTGGACAATAAAGGAGCCTAAGAAATATTGGGGCAAAGTGGAGAAATGTGACAATTTGATAATATGCTGTGTCTCAAAGTATTACTCAGATACCCCCTGTCCTTGACCAGTCGAGCCATATCCTGTTTTTGTCTTGCTGAATAGCTACTTCCCTATTCTACTAACTATGTAACTGTCTGGTATTTTCCCATCTTATTGAGAACACGTGTATTTAGAATACTACCATATATAGGAACCAAATAGGTCAGGAAATGCTTACGCTGTATGTACTATATATTTGATCTTTGCACAATCTTTGGGGTTCAGACCCTTTGCTTGCTGAACCCGTACGTTAATAAACCTTTCCTTCATCAAAGAGCTGACTCAAGTCCTTTAATTCCACTACAGTTTCTGGCGACCCCAGATGGGACGTTTGAGTGAGGCGATGTTTCGCTGAGGACGGCTTGACCCCTCGGCCCTGACGGGAAGCCACTCCTGCAACATTCTCCAGGCGCCACGGGGGAATTCCCTCCGGGAGACAGTGGTGGCTTCCCTGCAGAGCTGACGGAGCTGACAGCCAGTCCAAGAACCCTTAGGGGAAGGAAAGGAGGTCTGAACTGAAACCTGGCCAAGGAAGTGTGTGCAGCCGCCTCAGGCGAGTATGTGTTAACTATGCTGTGTACCTATCTCCTTTGAAGATAGAAGAGGAGGCCTGATCTCCCTCCTAGGCTCGGGACGTCGTTCCTAAGAGTCTGTTCAGGCTGTGTGGGTGGTTAAGCCATTGAGTTCACTACTGGTGACTGTTGGAACTTCCAGCGCCGTAGGACTTTGGCAGTGTTGGTAGAATGGGGGGGAAAAGTAGTGTGCCAAGCACACCACTTCAATGTATGTTAAAAGGATTTGGTAAATATTTTAATCATACCCAGTATAGGGTTCCCTACCCCCCAGTGACTAAGGACAGATTACGTTTTCTGTGTGAAGAGTGGTGGCCCCATTTGGATGTGGGATGGCCCCCAGAGGGAACATTTAATACTCGGATAATTGATGATTTAACCTCGTTGCTGGCAGCAAATGAGGATTCCTATCCCAACCAGTTCCAATATATAGATCAGTGGGGGGATGCTGTGGCTGAACAAGCCGATGATTTATTGCAGTGCAGGGCAGAAGTTGCACGTTTGTGTGTGATGAGATCAAAAGGAAAGAGACCACATGCAGTGGCTAAAAAGCTTAAGGACAGGGAGAATTTAGAGGGTAATGTGCCTGATGCACAAAATAAAGTTTATGTAGAGGACGAGGAAGTTGAGCTCCGACCCCCCCCATGTGCCCAGGCCTTCTCCTGCGCTGCAGCCTCTGGCAGCACCTCCTGTGCCTCAGCCGGTGGCGGGAGCTGCAGCCGTGCCTGGGGGCAGACGGGAGGGAGCGCGGAGAAAGAAAGGGAAGGGGGAGCCGTCGGAACTTAAGGAAGCAGGTAGAGGGGAGGAGGGTCTCCCCGATGTTGGATCTGAGGAGCAGAGCGTGGAAGGAAGCGAGGATGAAAGAATGGATACAGCGGTTGGAGTAGTGACTAGGTCTAAAGCTAGGCAAGAGAATTTGATTGCTCCTTTGAGGCAAGTGGATCAGCATGTAATGGATCAGCAGGGCGCTGCGCAAGTTAAGTCCATCTTCCAGTACGTACCATTTACGACGACTGATTTGTTAAACTGGAAGCAGCATTATGGTCCTTTAACTATGAAACTAACTGAAATGGCAGATTTGTTTCAGACCATTATGCAAACTCACAACCCGACATGGCAGGATATCCAGCAATTGTTGAACACGTTGTTGACTTCAGAGGAAAGGGAGAAGTGGAGATCATCGGTTAGAACATGTGTAAGAGATAGGAATCCGGCGGTGCAGGATTTACAAGCGGCGGTTTTGGCTAAGGCCCCTGAGATAGATCATGGGTGGAGTACTCGTGACGAGAATCACATGGCATCGTTGAAGGATTATCAGAGTTTGGTAGTGGAGGCGCTGCGTAAAGCTGGAAAGCCTCCTGTAAACATGTCTAAGCCCTCTCTAGTGACTCAAGGAGCAGATGAAAGTCCAGAAAGTTTCTTACAAAGATTGATTGAGGCGTATGAATTATATACCCAGATTGATCCTAGGCATGAGAATCATGTTAGGATGTTGAATGAGCGTTTTATAGCGCAAAGCCATGAGGACATCCGACGGAAGTTGCAGAGGCTTGAAGGTGCCTTGGGAAAGAACACCTCTGAGTTGTTGGAAGTTGCGAGGAAAGTGTATGTTAATAGGGACAAGGTAGAGAAGAAGGAAAAAGATGCAAGAATGCAGAAAAAGACAGAATTATTGGCAGTAGCATTTCAGGGTGGCATGTTGCTTGGGCCAAATCAATGTGCTAATTGTAAAGAAGAAGGACACTGGCAGAGAGAGTGCCCAAGGAGAGTCATGAGAGGACAAGGTGGCTTCGGGCGTGGAGCACCTTGGGGAAGAATTGGTGGGGGACGTGGTGGCTTCGGGCGTGGAGCACCTTTGAGATCCCCCTACCAAGGTAGAGGATTTAGGGGAAATAGAGGTGGTAGAGGAGGCTTTGATGAAATACGAGAGGCGGAAGGAATTGGATTGGCAGGGACAGGTTGGACTGATTGACGGGGACCAGGCTCAGACTTAGAGGAGACCCCCCCTGAGCCTTTGGTTACTATCGATGTAGGGGGCCGTAAGACAACCTTTTTGGTGGATACAGGAGCAGGAAGGTCAGTTGTAAATAGTCAGGTTGCTACACCTGGTCCTCACTGTATACAAGTTCAAGGTGTGACAGGACAGGTGTTGGGACGTCAAATACTCCAGCCAGTAACATGTGTGTTTGAGGGTTCAAAAATTCAGCATGAGTTTCTTTATATGCCTGAATGCCCAATACCCCTGCTGGGTAGGGATCTGCTCAGTAAATTAGGGGCAACCATCTCTTTTGATGAGGGCACCCAAAAGATTCAAGTGAAGCATCAGCCTGACACTTTGTGGAGGTTGATGGTTGTTAGACCATTGGCAGATGCCCAGGAAGAAAAGTGGAAGGAATTTGGAGTCCCCGGGTTATGGGCGGAGGATAATCCTCCGGGCTATGCCTCTCATCACCCACCTGTGATTGTAGAGGTTAAGCCCTTGGCAACACCTGTACATATTCGCCAGCGATCTTGTTCAAATGATGCAATTGTTGCTATATATGATAGTATCCAGAAATACCTGAAGGCGGGCATTCTGGTTCCTATCCAGTCACCTTGGAATACACCTATATTACCCATTAGGAAACCTGATGGGTCCTTCAGGCCAGTTCAAGATTTACGCCTTGTGAATTCCATGACAGTGACCATCCATCCTGTCGTGCCCAACCCTTATACCTTGCTGAGCTTGATCCCACCTAGAGCAGCATGGTTTTCAGTGATAGATTTAAAGGATGCTTTCTTTACCATCCCAGTGCATAAAAAGAGCCAACCTTTGTTTGCGTTTGAATGGGAAAACCCGAGGACGGGATCTAAATCTCAGTACACTTGGACACGGTTACCACAGGGATTTAAAAATTCTCCTACCCTGTTTGGTACAGCTTTGGGAAGAGATTTACAGCATTTTGTGCCTTGCCAAAGTGAGGACACATTGTTGCAATATGTGGATGATGTGTTAGTCACAGGACAGACAGAGGATACCTGCTGGGATAACACCGCCTCTTTGTTAGGGTTACTATCAAAATGTGGCTATCGAGTGTCTCGAAAAAAGGCTCAATTAGTACAACAAAAGGTGCGGTACTTAGGATATGATATAGAGCGTGGACAAAGAGCCCTGGGATGGGAAAGAAAACAGGCTGTGTTAGCAATAGCAGAACCTGTTAACCGTAGGCAGCTGAAGGGGTTTTTGGGGTTGGCAGGTTTTTGTCGGATATGGATCCCGAATTATGCTTTGTTGGCAGCCCCTCTTTATTTAGCTACCAAAGGGGGTGAGCATGATGTATTTTGTTGGGAGGGAGAACAGAAAAAGGCTTTTAGGAATGTTAAGCTAGCGCTTACATCAGCTCCTGCTTTAGCTTTACCCAATTTGGGGAAACCGTTTAATTTGTATGTGGACACTAGGAAGAACATGGCCTTAGGGGTTTTAACCCAGCAATTGGGACAGTGGCAACGGCCGGTTGCATACTTGTCCAAACAGTTAGACGGAGTGGCACAAGGATGGCCGCATTGCTTGAAGGTCCTTGCTGCTATAGCAGTCCTATTGCAGGACGGTGATAAATTGACCTTCTCTTGCTCTGTAAATGTACATACCCCCCATGTGGTGCAGGCCATCCTGGATAATAAAGGGCATTTGTGGATTAGTAGTCAGCGGCTGTTTAAATATCAGGCTATGATGATTGAAAATCCCCAAGTTAGGTTGGTGGTGTCTAATCGGTTGAATCCAGCTACTTTACTGCCAACCGACACCGAGGTGCAGCATGATTGTTTGCATGTTCTGGAGAGTGTATATTCTGGCTGTCCAGACTTGTCTGATATTCCTCTTCAGGATGCTAAATTCAATTGGTACACAGATGGCTCAAGTTATTTGTTTGAGGGGCGACGAGTGGCAGGGTATGCTATTGTAGATGATGACAAGGTGATCATGAGTGGCCCGTTGGGAATGGGACACAGTGCTCAGGTGGCGGAGTTGTGGGCACTGCTTAGAGCCTTGGAACTAGCAGAGGGTTACTCCTTGAATGTTTGGACGGATAGTAAATATGCTTTCTTAACTTTACATGCCCATGGTGCTATATATAAGGAAAGAGGTTTTAGGGATTCAGCTGGCAAGTTCATCCAGCATGGCCACCTTATCCAGCGCCTCCTTGATGCGGTTCAAAAACCTGCGAAGGTTTCAGTGATGCATTGTAAAGGGCATCAGAGAGGTGCTGATAAAGTGGCTCAGGGTAATAGAAGGGCGGACTTGGAAGCACGATATGCTGCGCAGAGGAAGGGACTTACTCCAGACCTTTCGATCTGTACTGCAATGGACTTGGGAACAATCCCTCCTGTCATCCACCCTACTTATTCCCAATCCGAGTGTGAAAAAGCAGAAACTGACTTGCATGCGGTTGTAGCGGATGGGTGGTATCTGCTGCCTGATAGGCGTATATTTGTTCCACAATCATCAGCGTGGGCTTTGGTTCAAGCCTCCCATGATGCCACACACATGGGGAAGACGGGGTTAGAAGAAGCCTTGGGGAGGGAGTATTACATCAATGGGTTAGCTGGTATAGCGGCTAGAGTGGTGTCCCAGTGTGGAACGTGTGCAAGTGTAAATTCCCGCCAGGGACCTCTTTTGCCACCTGGAACTATACCAACTTCATACTTTCCTATGGATTCTGTTATGGTGGACTTCACTGACATGCCTAGATGTGGATTATACAAGGCGCTGCTTGTTTTTGTAGATAGATACACAGGTTGGCCGGAGGCCTTCCCTACCAAAACTAAGCAAGCAAGGGAGGTGGCGCGGGTGTTGTTGAAAGAACTCATCCCTAGGTTCGGCAGCCCTTCCCTTATTTCATCGGATAATGGGCCCGAATTTATACACCAAGTCAATCAGGCGGTGGCCAAGGCCGTGGGGTCTAAGTGGCGGTTTCATAGCGCCTTTCACCCCCAATCCGGTGCTCCGTGCGAACGAATGAATCGCACCTTGAAAGAAAAGATCACCAAGATTTGTACTGAAACCCATTTGAAGTGGCCGGATGCCTTACCCCTGGCCTTGTATGCTGTTCGTTGTGCCCCTCGTCGCCAGTATAAATTGTCACCGTTCGAGTTGATGTTTGGTCGCCCTCCCACCCTGGTACGCAGACACCTGGCCGGCTGGCCGGATCTGGGCCATAAGGGGGGAGTGTGGACCTTGGAAATGGTGCAGGAATTGAATAAGCAAGTAGAAGAATTAAGGGATTATGTCATTGAGCGGTCCCCACCTAAGCTGGTGACAAGATGTCATCCTTTTAAACCTGGAGACAGAGTGTGGGTCAAGCATTGGAAAAAGGAACAATTAGAGGGTCGGTGGAAAGGGCCATATGAGGTAATATTGGCCTCCCCTCTTGCTATTAAAATTGCAGAGTCCAAATCATGGATCCACTGGACAAGGGTCAAAGCGGCAAATGCTCCCTTGTGGAAAGTGTCTTCCCACCCCAACTCTCCCACAACGCTTACTTTTAAACGTGCCTAGTATATTCTTTTACTAACTATGTTACACTTTTAGCGGCTGGCTACTTTTATTCTGCGCTACTCTGTTGGAACCTTACCGGCAATAGGTTCCCCGGCACACAGTGGTGAAGACCCCTGCTGAGCCACACCGGAAGCTGGCTTTCTACGCACGGGAGAAGAAAGGATGCAGACCTGTGTTTTCTATTGTTTCTTTTTATTAGTTGTAATTGTTATGGGTAATAATGTTTGTGTCTTTAATTCAGGTCAATGGAGCGCACCTGCGGAGGCTCCCCAGGTGGTACAGTCTTACCTAATTGGTACGGGTGCATGTGATGGTAACCCACCTTTAAGTTTCACCCCTGAATGTTGGAATGGCATATTACCACATCCCTGTCAATACCCGTATGTGTTTGATAAGATTGCACGGGAGGCTTGTCTAACTAGACAGCCTACAAACCCGGAAGCCTGCCAGTATGTGGGATATGTATTGAGAAAGGGAATGTGTACCAAGGCACCCTATAAGGGGGCTACTCCTTCTATAACACTGGATTGTGGACCTCCCCTGTTTTGGGGTTGGCAACAGGTCACCCTAGTCTCACAGTTAAAATCGGGATGGAAGGGGACTTGTATCATCCGTGTGAATCCAGTGAACTTTGGAATGACCATTCGCAAGCCACCACAAAGGCGTCCTTCTAGGCGTAGGGCAAAACGATCTGGTCCGGAGAAGGATGCGTCTCATTTGCTGGCTACACGAATGCAATATAATCTATGGGTACGGCTGGCTCAGATTGCCAATGTCACTGATTTTTGCCTGGCTGAAGCATATGACATGGAAAACTTGATATCTACTTGTCTGATACCTGTGTGTTTTTCGCCAGTAAAGGTAGCCAGAGGAGCTGGCCACCCGGTCATGCATTTCTTTTCAGAAGAGGAGTTGGATTACACTACCAGCCTTCACTGGGGTCGTATTTCCTATCAGCTACCCCCAGATGCCTTGGCCTTACATACCCCGATTGTAGCGATTCCTGAAGGTATAACCTGTGCTAAAATAGCCGGCTGTGAAACCTCTGGTAGGTCACATTGTGTAAAATCGGGCAATGACGAGCTGAATTGCTCATCCTATCAGGAAATGTCCTTCTATAATGCCAATGTCTGGATGCCAAAGGGATGGTTCTTCACATGTGGTAAGGAGACATTCAATTACATCCCTGCAAATATTACCTCTACTTCCTGCTGTTTGAGTAGATTGACTGCCCTCCTACCTGAAAGATCACTCTTTGTTAAAACAGATACTGCCCGATACCGGAGAGCGGAACCTCTGACTGAAGATTGTGACTCTAGTCACTCCCTTTTCAGTGAGGCGGAATACCAGGCCTTGGCCATCTCTTTAGTAGGTGTTCCAGCCTTGGCTGTGCGGGCACATATAAACTTAAATTCTATTGCTTGTAGCTTGGCAAAGACTATTAACGCTACTTCGATTGCTTTGTCAGCTATTAATCGGGAAATGTTAGAGCTACGTAAGGCAGTGTTGCAGAACAGGGCTGCTATAGATTATCTTCTGCTACGCCAGCATTTGGGTTGTGAATCCTTCCAGGGAATGTGTTGTTTTAACTTATCGGACCAATCTGAGGTGGTAGACCGTCAGATTAAGGTCCTTCATACATTGGCCTCAGATATAAAAATTGATAATACAGGAAGCTGGTGGGAAAACTTATGGTCCTGGCTCCCAATGGGTCTTATTGGCACCATCGTTCAATACGCGATCATTTGCATGGCGGTGCTGATAAGCGGATGTTGTTTTGTTCAGTGTTTGTTTTCCATCATAAATAATTTCTCTTTACCCAGAAGAATGTCTATTGTAGCTGAACAAAAAGTGGCCGCTCAAGTTATGGCCATGTGGGACTATGAGAATATAAAGACGGATGATCCTAGTGTGACAAGTCGAGAGTAATCGTCCAAGAATGAGATTAATCTCGAAAGGGGGGAGTGAAGTGGACAATAAAGGAGCCTAAGAAATATTGGGGCAAAGTGGAGAAATGTGACAATTTGATAATATGCTGTGTCTCAAAGTATTACTCAGATACCCCCTGTCCTTGACCAGTCGAGCCATATCCTGTTTTTGTCTTGCTGAATAGCTACTTCCCTATTCTACTAACTATGTAACTGTCTGGTATTTTTCCATCTTATTGAGAACACGTGTATTTAGAATACTACCATATATGGGAACCAAATAGGTCAGGAAATGCTTACGCTGTATGTATTATATATTTGATCTTTGCACAATCTTCGGGGTTCAGACCCTTTGCTTGCTGAACCCGTACGTTAATAAACCTTTCCTTCATCAAAGAGCTGACTCAAGTCCTTTAATTCCACTACAATACGGTGCATTCATTGGCTGACACCGCCCCAAGCTGAATGTATAAATAGTGGAGGAGCCATCTTAGCCTTCAATAAAGAAGTACCTGTTTACTACTCTTGCCTCTTCAATGCTGAACCCAGCAGAAACAGAACATTGGCGACGAAGGTGGGATCATGCTGCTGCAAATCAAAGGGCTGACTCACCACCGGGAAAAGGCCTAGCAAGCGCTTAGAGGGACGGCGTTTCAACTTCTTCTCACTTTGCCTGCCAGTACGGAAATGCTGGAGGAGAGTGCTTTAAGGAACCGCCCTGGAATCCCTCCGGAAGCCTGCACAGCACAAGGCATTGAAAAGGCCGCCAAAGACTCACCATGGCGAAGATAGGTCGTCTCTCAGAATTTGATGTCGCTCATCCAGAGAGGTGGAGCTCCCACATCGCGAGGGTTGAGAACTACCTACGAGTCAACCAAGTTTGGGAAGACGGATTGAAGGCCGCGACGCTGCTGTGTGTTTGCAGTCAAGCAACATTTGACATAGTGGAGAACTTGGTTGCACCAGCGCCATTGGAGTCTATTGCTTATGCTGAACTAAAAAAAATGCTCAAGGAACATTTTGAGCTGAAGCTTTCGGTCATCGCTTGGCGACACGCCTTTGAACAGCGGTACCAGCATCCCGGGGAGTCTGCCACAGATTTCATAGCTGCTCTTCGCCAAGCTGCGAGGCCATGCGAATTCAAGGACCTTGAAGAACGGTTACGGGACCATTTAGTTTGTGGTCTGAGGAGCCAAGAACTTCAGCAAAAGATCTTTGCTAGAGAAACTGTCTCCTTTCAAGACGCGTTGAGGGAAATAACGGCCAAAGAAGCAACAGGCGGAGCTGTTAAGGCCTTGCGGCTATCCAAGAACCCTCCTTGCTCAGACACAGTCCACCAAGAGGACGCCGAGAGGGTTGAAGACTCCGAATCAGACCACGAAGTCAACCGGTTGCAGCAACCGCAAGAAAGAAGGCCTCAAAGGCAACCTGACAAGGCAGTTCCCTTCTCTTGGTTTTTAAAGGACTACGTGAGGTTTCTGTCATTGCAAGCTTAAAATGCTTATGTATTTTTATTGCAAACTGAAATGCTTATGTATGTTCCTTTTGAAATTGAAATGCCTATGTACTAAAATGCTATGAAGGTCTGTAAAACGGGAATGTTTTTATGTTCTTTGTAATTGGTTTGTTTTGATATTATTTCTGACAAGTGTGATGATAGACTTGTGTATTACTGAGTGTCCTTGTGCTTTTGAATGTTTGAACCATTGAACAACAAGAAATATTGTGTATGTGATAAAGAACCAGGAGGGGAGGGGCGTAATGTACTGAGCTTTACTTATGAAACAGGTGCAGGGAGCTGCACTGGAACCGTTAACAGACCAGGTGGCCTGCTAGCCAGACTTGCTGTCTGCAAGCTTAATCAGTATGCATTTGAGCGGGAGAATACGGTGCATTCATTGGCTGACACTGCCCCAAGCTGAATGTATAAATAGGGGCGGAACCATCTTTGTTTGAGTTCTGTTTTAGCCTTCAATAAAGAAGTACCTGTTTACTACTCCTGCCTCTTCAATGCTGAACCCAGCAGAAACAGAACAGTGGGCATGTGTGCAAGTGTGTACAGCTCCATTTATGGTCTACTGGGTTTCTGCAGTGTGTTTGTGCTTATCTGAATAATGCTCTGTCCTTTTATGTTAGGTTCTTACTTTGGTAGTGGACCACTTGATTTATGTATGTAGTTTTATAATAGACTTATATTTTTAATTTGCCATCATTTCTTCTACTGATGAAGATATCTAAGAAGGGTAGTGTATTGTTGTTTTCTTCTTTCCTTGTGAATTTTATTCCTTTTGAAGATCTTGTTAATTGTTACATATGTCTTCTATAGCTGTTTCTTTTTTTATTATGACAAAGGTGTTGTCAACATACCAGCTCCATACTTTTGGTTGTATACTGGGATTGTCATAATTTCTAGATGCTGCATTATAGTCTCTGCATGAACCTATAAAACCAAAAATATGGATCACACACAGCATACAGACAGAGAGAGACACACAGAAACACACAAACAATGGAAAATCCACAAAGAAAGTTACAGAATTGTGCAGGCTGTTTGCTTGTTAGACCTCTAGTGGCAAAGCACAGGCTGCATGCTAGAGGTTAAATGGTTAGCAATTAACTTATTAAGGTCAAAACGGTGAGCTTGCTAGTTCGTGTCTCGTACTTACAAGCAAATGGTGTGCCACTCCAGAAAGCAAATGGGAAGAGCTAGTTTGTCTACGCATCCCCTC
The DNA here is from genome assembly GCA_023970755.1 of Azemiops feae. Taxonomy (NCBI): domain Eukaryota; kingdom Metazoa; phylum Chordata; class Lepidosauria; order Squamata; family Viperidae; genus Azemiops; species Azemiops feae. The sequence goes on along the minus strand of JALGBA010004268.1, from coordinate 2,091,304 downwards.
TTGCTAGAGTAAAATGAATATGTGTCAATCACAGAACACATGTGCAAAACATGTTTCTGCTTTTATTATAAAAGATGTAAAAAGTAATTTATTTTAACCACATGCCAAGAACCTGGAAGAACTTGGTTACCTAGAACACATTCAAGTTTTTTTTTTTTAAATCTAATGATCTTTGAACTCTATGAATTGTTCTAAGTAAGTATAGAAAGGACTTAACAGACATGTTCCTATGTAGGGAAGTGATTTACATAGTACTGTCCCCAAAGATAGTCTGAAAATACATGATAAAGATAGTTTGTTGACTCTAAACCAGGTTAAAGACTAATATGGAAAAAAGATTACAGAATACAAATGTCACATTTAAGATGAGTGTATTTTTTAAAAACATTTCATCTGTAGGAAGTGACTGTGGATGGATTATTAACCTAAAGAATTTCAGACTGGGAGATGCACTATACCTCATAGAGAGGTATCAGGCTTCGTCAGGGCATTTCTTTCATTTAGCTAGAAAAGTTGCAACTATTCAGTAGCTGCTTGGATGATTTCTCTGTTAACCAAATATTAAACTGAAATACCGTCAATCCTGGATCCTGTTTTACAATGTCATCATATCCTTACAGTCTAGATGAATGTTTCTCAACCTTGGGAACATTAAGATATGTGGATTTCAATTCCCAAAATTCCATAGCCAGCCAAGATTGAGAAACACTGGTCTAGATGGTATCTAATGTAAGAATCTTCTTCAATTTGAGCAGTTTATAAATCCATTAAAATAAGATTCCTAATAAAAAATGGCAATTTTTTGGTTTCTTATATGCAGAGGTGAAAATTGTAAACATCTTAAGCCAAAGATTGATTATTTATTAACTTTACTAAAACTGCCAGAATGTCTAAATTATATGTTTATTAATCTTAACTGATCTGAAAGGCACCAAATGTATGCCAAATATATATTAAAAATGGTATGGGTGATAACCTGGTATCGGAATAGAGATTTCCCTACAAGCAGAGCCTGTCTAGTCACTCCAATTCACTTGCCAAGGAATAGGATGATGTTTCTGCAGCTGTAGCATGCCACCAGTTGCACAGTTGTCCATTGCTGGCATCAGGACTTTTCGATTTAATTTCAGCAACTGGAAGCAGAAATCAAGTTTGGCTTGATATTATCTTGCTCCTGTTCTTACAAAGTTCATGTGAATGGTTTCACTGCTCATATGCAGATTATATGTGTTCACCCTTTGTCAAAGGTATCAATGCTGAGTAACAGAGCAACTTTTTAGCTGCCTTTCAAGAAATTGCATAAAGGCACCAAATCAAGCCTCTCTTCAAGAAGGCAAATGAAAAATTTTAAAGGCTGATTTACTAATTGTTTCTTTGGCTGTGGCCCACAACTCAAGCAAAAGCTATTTTTAAATACAATGGCTCCATTGATAGCAAATTATGTAGTAAGTAAGGTTTCCTTCCTTAAGGCTGGCAGAAGGACTCGGTTGGTAGCATACAGTTTAACAGCTGGCATGTTAATTAGACTTTTTTTTTAACTGAAATGAACTAAATGCTAGTAGTGTTTCTAGACTCCCAAATGACTGTTGCAACATTGATGAAGTTTCATAAAAACCATTTTATGATAGCTAGCTAGCTAGCTAGCTAGATAGATAGATGAGACGCAGACAGATAGATGATAGTTAATAAATTCTATAGGACTGGGATAGAAGTATAGTCTACAGTAGGTTTATAGATACTTAAACCTAAAGTGTAGTTTGGGGTTGATTACTTGAAATGGCATTTTCTGTTAGAAATAATTATCCAATACACACACACACACACACACACACACACACACGCGCGCGCTTAGAGTTTGAATGTTTTGATACCTTGGCTCAATAAGGGAATGCTTAGAAGACAACCATACTATCATTGAAAGAAAAATAGTCTGATTTAGATTCTTGAAAAGATAGCAGGTACAAGACTGGAGTTTCACTTCTGAGAGTTTGATTGATGGACTCTTGATTTGTCTAAAATGCCAATCAATTTTTAAAGAGCAGTGATAATGGATGCATTGACAAGGACAAAACAATGCTGTAATAAAATAGCTGAGTTTTAAAGTTTTGGTTATAATTAATATCCCTCTAAGGTGGCCTTCTCTTGCATAAGAAGAGGAATTGCATCATCAAATAGGAGATAGGAAATAAATGAATAAAACTGAATAAAACTGAATAAAATTTGCATATAGAGTTCAAACTTTGTCTACATGATTTCTATAATGAAGTCGGTAACTATACTCAGTATAAGCTCTTCAGGTATTAAATCATGTTAGCAATGTTGTAGTCCTTATCTCTGTATTCATAGTTCCTTATTTTTTAAATGAATTAGTCTTACAATAAGTGTTGATGAAAATTCTCAGTCATCCACGTAGAGTTGTCTGGAAGTTGAATCATGGCAACTGGACTTTTCTTTTTTGGTTTGACATATTTCGGACTGAAGAAGCTACTTGGATAAACAGAGAAACATGTCAAACCAAAAAAGAAAAGAGAATCAGTTGCATAACTCAACTTCCAGATTACAATTAGAGTATTCCTTAAATAAAGAACTGTGCAAAATTGTAGAAATGTCCCTGTTGCAACTAATAACTTTCAATTAATGATGCATAACTAATTATGGTATAAATAAAAATATAAATAAAACTTTTCCTTAAATCTTCCTTTAAGGGAAAATAGTTTAAAATTTTATTATTATATTTTTATAGTAATCAACAACCAGCTGTTGTTAGAAACTATAAAAAGTTTAATTTCAATATGGTTCACATGATGAACTGGTTATTTTTTATTTATTTATTTATAAAACTTGGTAGTATTAGATCAGACTCGGCAACAGCCACAACGGAGCTATATGAGTGTCCCATAACATTGGCCCACCCAGTTACCCCAGGGCACCTTCTCCCTGTGGGACCCTATTTATACCATCCCCAATCCATTCTTAAGTTTTGGGTCTCTCAATCAATATGTCAAATTAACCCACCTTCCAAAATCAAAAATGAAAAAAAAAAGGCTTCCCCAATTACTTGAATCAGTTGTGGAGGTGTATAGAGACAGCCTTGAAGAAGGAATGCAAAAATCATTATGTAAACATAGCTTAGCTCTAGAAGAGGAGGTGATAAGAAATTCAGGATAACCTGTCTTTATTCTCTTTGGTGTAAGAGAAAGTCCTAATTGTTCTTGCAGTGTCTATTAGCAATAGCAATAACACTTAGATTTATATACTGCTCCACAGTGCCTTACTAGACTAACCCCCTACTCAAGCAGGAAATCCTATACCATTTCAAACAAGTGGCTGTCCAGTCCCTTCTTAAAAGCCCCCAATGATGGAGCACCCACATCTTCTGAAGGCAAGCTGTTCCACTGGTTAATTATTCTCACTGTGAGGAAGCTTTTCCTTAGTTCTAAATTGCTTCTGCCCTTGGTTAGTTTCCATCCATTGCTTCTTGTTTTGCCTTCAGGTGCTCTGCAAAATAGGTTGACCCCCCTCTTCTGGACCCTTCCCTCAAATATTAGAACACTGCTATCATGTCTCCCCTAATCCTTCTTTTCACTAGACTAAACATACACGATTCCTGCAACCATTCTTCATATGTTTTAGCCTCCAGCTCTCTAATCATCTTTGTTGCTCTTCTCTGCACTGTTTCCAGAGTCTCTACATCTTTTTTACATCGTGATGACCAAAACTGGATGCAGTATTCCAAGTGTGGTCTGACTAATGCTTTATAAACCGGAACTAACATTTCACATGATCTTGATTCTATCCCTCTGTTAATGCAACCTAGGATTGCGTTGGCTTTTTTGGTTGCTGCCACACACTGCTGGCTCTTATTTAAGTGATTGTCCACTAGGACTCCTAATTTGACAATTAGAACTGTTATTATGATATGAATACTATGCATTATTGTTGATTTTAGAGTAAAAGATTATTGTATTTTATATCTGTATCTTTACCAAAAACAGTTGGATGTTATTCTTCTTCCCCCTCTTTTTCTTCTTTTTATTTCTCTTTGCACTCCTATTGTATTTTCTTTTCCCTCACCTCTCTTTTTTTTTGGTATTTATCTTTTGCTGAAACTTAACAAACAATTAAAAAGTATTATGGTATATATTCATGGATAAACCCCTCCGTGGATAAACTGAACTCAATTTTGGGGGTATATTTTGGCACCTAAAATTCACAAAGAATAAGAACATAGAATAACAGAGTTGGAAGGGACCTTTGAGGCCTTCTAGTCTAACCCCCTGCTCGAGCAGGAGACCCTGCACCGTTTCAGAAAAATGGCTGTCCAGTCTCTTCTTAAAAGCCTCAGGTGAAGGAGCATCCACAACTTAAATATAACTATAAACTACAATGTGGTGTGATAGTTGAAAGGATAGACAAGCAATGCAGCGTGGCTAGATCATAGTCAAAAACATTTCCAAGTCTCAGGCATCTCCCTAATTAAACAAACAAATTAAAAATACACCCAAATCTTGTGAAAACATACTGTATACTATATACAGTATACCATAATAAGACCCATGCCAGAAATTTAATATAAGCTTGCTAAGAACTCATTTAAATCTAACCTAGAAGATGGTAGAGATTTTGGAAACTGAATAATAATGATGATAATTTATTTTAGCCTGCTATTGTTAAATGGTTTTAAAGAATGTTCTAGAATTCCTCTGTCATCCTATTTCTCATCTCTAATATCGTTCCATCTATTGATAGAAAGGAGAAACCTGGCTGTGGAGTATGAGGCCCACTTTTCCCTGTTTGGAGAAGGGAAGATGCCTCTGGTGGGAATGTTCCAAGATAGATTTAATTCAATTAAGAAATTCTGGTCTCTGGCCTCAGGCCTCAAAGCGCAGCAAAGCCCAGAGGATTCAAAAAGAGCAAGCAATTGGAGCCAGCAGGAAAAAAAGCAGCAATCCTCATTAGGCTTGCCTGCAATTGCCAGTAGACATCAACTGATCCTGAAAGCCCTTATTAAAAATGGACTGGCAATTGATGGGATGGCTGATTGGTATTTGGTTTATGGCAAGTCCTGCTCAAATATCTCTGGCTGTGAAAAAGACAAAGCAGTGGATACTACTGACTGCCAGCAAAAGGTTTAATTACAATTTATCATGTGCAGAAACCTAACAACTATTTGATTCCTGCAACAATGGACCCAGACCTGGCACAGGATGAAATAATATCTCCCTTCCAAGTCCTTGTATTAAATGGCTGATTTTCTTCTGACAGGCAGAACAGTTAGCATCTAGGCAAAGCAGATAGTAAGGAATATTCAACAGACTGTAGGGTGTCCTGCAGATTTAAAAAAAAAAAAAACACTACAGGATGATGGTCAATTTCAAGCTACAGTCTGAATTCTTGATATATATCGGAGTGTTTATTACCATTTAATCTATGCTGATTTGTGATAAGGATATCATTTATTCAGATTTAGTTGTACCTAATGGACTTTTTAAAAAAAATTTTTTTTTACCACAGATGTTATTTGTTATAGCTTGTTTTACTAAATTCTTACAGCAGATGTTTATCCATTGTATACTGTGGAAGCTTCATCTGTGCAACCTTTTCAACTGTTGAGACGTTCAAATTGAAGAAAGGAAGGCATACATTTATACAAAAAGGAAGGAAGGAAGGCATATCCACCTAGTGAAAGGTGTGTGTGTGTGTGTATGTGAGAGAGAGAGAGAGGAAAATTTTATTTATTTATTAAATTTATATGCCTCCCATCTCATTGTTGGAGCAACTCAGGGTGGCTTACAATATGATAAAAAGATAAAAATAAAAACAGTTAAAATTAGTGAGTTGGCCATGGTGAGTTGTCCTAGATCCAACAGTTGGTGCTAGCACATACCTTTTGATGTGTGTTTCCCATTGTATGCCTGCTTACTCTCTTCTAATGCCGTCCTCTCCAATGAAGGTAAGTACAAACAATCCCTTTCTTGCTAATTATCCCAGCTCTGGGGTGAGCATTCCTAAGGTAAAGGAATAGGGAAAAAGGGCTATATGATTTGCCTTTTACTCAGCTTCCTTGTGAGTCGAGTTCTGGAGACCTTCTCCACCATTTCGGCTCACCTAGCTATTTAGGGTTGTATCTCCATGATGCTTTAAAGAAAACGAAAACTGAAGTATAGTTATAAGCACAGTCCCATGGCCATGTGGTTTTTCACTTACTGATTGCTTTGCTTAACAACTGAGTTGCTGGTCCCTGCTATGGTTGTCTCCATGCACATTTTATCCAAATCAGCCCTCCTTTTAAACTTTTTCAATGATGTTTGACTATCCATCTTTTACTTTTAATAACTCTGGATCTGCGTCTTCTGCTGGCTCCTCACCATTACAAGCTGACAGAAGAATTTTATATTTAATATTTTGTGGTGGATAATGACTCCAAATGTAACTATCATTACTGCAAAGTTTGTTTTTGGAGCTTGTAAAACTTACCTATTGTTGATAGCACAATGCCATAGTGTAAGCATTCACTTTCTGTGCTCTATTTTGTAGATTGTATTCTGCAGGTTTCATTGAGGAAGACTTATTTAGTCGGGGTCACTGACCTGTAATAAAAAAAAGAATTTGAAATTTGAAGCACTCTTTGGAGATCCTTTTTTCTCAAAATTCAGTTCTGCACTTTAATGTTCTGTTCTATAATATCTCGCCTGAAAGATATTGATAGACATTGTAATATTTTCTTATTGCTGGACCCTTTTTAATGATAGTTTTACTTGCACAGTTGTGACAGAAAGCCATGACTGGCAAATGCCACCATAACAAATGGGAAATATTTCACATCTCTGCATGATGGATGAAATGCTTACCCAGCAATGAAAATGGTCAGATCTACCTGCTACTTTTCCTAGAAAATAATAGGTTTGTGGACCTTTAGTGTTGCTATGGCACTGAGAGACAAAGTATAGCCTCACCACACAAGCTGAGAAGAAATTTGCTGGGCGTGGAATTAGAGTATCAGCTGAAAAAAAAAGATACAAAGGATACCGTCATCTTATTTTACAATCCTATATATTGCTTAATTTTGTTTACAGATAAGTGTGGGCAATCTGCTGGAGCCCACACTAGAAGCCACCCCTAGAGAACAAGAGGGTGGCCGAAGGTCACAGTGATGAGTGTCAAAATAAAATGAAGAGGCCGCATCTTATATGTGGACAAAACCAGGACACTTGGTGTTCCTAGTCTTTAATTATATTGAATCCAGTCGAGCGACAGACACAACCCCACCATTCAACTTCAGGCACTACATGTGCATGTAGAAACAATATAGAAATAGATCTTCTTGAAGTAAATATCCTGAGGTCTTGTTTACAGTCCTGGAAACCCATGCACATATCGACATAGAGTTTAGCTTTTTTTGAGATCAGATTAGGTCATTTAGATCAGGGGTGTCAAACTGCCGGCCCGCGGGCGGGATGCATCATGGCGAAACTGCGCCCACCCCATTGCCGGCAATGGCAAAAAAGTCACGATATGTCACGACACATCATGTGGATATATACTGTATATATATATCCAAAGTTCTAACTTAATCACCCATTATTTTAGGGGTGGGGCGGGGCTCTAGAGTGCAGCAGCTCTGGAATTGGACATTATTGACTTGGTTTTGAGTCACAATCTGGTGTGATCTTTCACATGATTTTTGCCGGAACCAAGAAGATCATTTTGAGTTGATTCTTGAAACCATGAAACGATGAAACAACATCCATTTGGATAAGCACAAACATAAAATGTAATTTTCAAGGTTAGGTTGAGAGTGATTGTGGTAGGGATATAGTTCATCAAAAGTGATAACAAAGATGACAACTTGCTGAAGTTTCAAAAGTCTTTTTACATGTTGTTACAATTACCAAATCAAGTGGGCTTCCTTTTCATAAAAGAGTATAACCTAGCCTGTGTCAGATTCTAGCTTCCATCTGTGTTCCAATCTGCTTTTGTTAATCTCAGCTACAGTCAAGGGACTATTTAACTGTATATTAGCCCATTGACATTGGCAATAGCAGGGCTATGATTTCTTACAGGCATAAAAATAATGTTCTGTTTTCCCCAAAAAGATCTGTAGTACATCACTGTTCCAGCAGGGGTCAATATGTTTTCATTCTTGCAAGCCAGAAGCTCAGCAGAAGAAGAGCGAAAAATGTTGATCTTAATTGGAGCAGACACAAGGTTCTTCTATAATCCTCTGGCATCCTTTTCAAATAATAATTCAGAGGTGGGTAGTGGGCTGGTAGCTGCCTCAGCGCTCTACTACCTGTTCTTGAATTAAACTGAACCTGTCATTCATTTTTTACGTATCCTAGCTTAATGTAAAGATCCTTCTGGTAGCTAGTTCCCCTCTGAAGGGCATTCTTAATTATTACTCTATAGGGGATAAGAAGAGAACAATTATGTTCCCCATCTCCCATCATTTAATTCAGACCTATAAGGGTATTCTACATGCTGTAGATTGAGAGAAAGAGGGAGGGTGGTCTGCGGGGTGTGGGAGGGGACCATGAGCTGATTAAAGAAGCTCTGAATCTGATGATATTGCACTATCCTGCTTTTTAATTGACAGCATTTTACAGTCTGGCAAACAAACAGCTGAGGAGGAGATTGGTGAAAAGGAATTTATCTTGGAGGATTTCAAGACCTCAGGAGTTAATTAAGTGTTAAAACTGACCATTTTACTGGCACAGAGAATGAGCTGAGTGTTAGGTGTGCAAACATTGGCACGTTCGATAAATATTGCAGATTATTGAAAGCTGCCAGAGGCTGAAATCTCAGCCTTAGTGATAAAATCCAGCCCTCCAGGATAAGTGAAATCTCTCTCTCCCTCCTCACTCCCCCCCCCCATTCACAAACCATTTTCTCTGCTTTTATTTCATGGAGACAAGATGTAGCCCAACTATTAGATGACTAGCAATTATCTTTTCCTTTTGCTTCCCTACTAATGTGTCCTTAACAATAGATGGAATGCAGATTTTTCTAGCCCAGAAATAGGCAGTAGAGAACACTTAACTTTCTTAATATGAGCGTAACATAGTTTTAACTAGCTTTGTGGCATTTATACATTTTTAAAAATATATCAAACTCTGCATTAATATTTAAAAAACAAAGATAAACCAAAGCTATAATAAAAACAAATGACCATTCCATATATCTGCATAATTTTAGTTTCAGTTTTCCAATTAATTCTGTACATTAAATGACAGTGGAAATCTCAAAGAACAACGATAATCAGACTTTGCTTGAGATAATGTTGAATATATCATTCCCTATTTTCAATATTTTTATTAAAATGGTCATATGACATAGATTTTTGTAGCAAATCATTACTTTGTTAATAATAAGAAGCTGTATATATGCTGGTTGTACCTCCTGATGTGATCAACAGTATGTTCGTTTATAACAGAGTCTATAGATGTAGAGATCCCCTCTTGCATAAAATAGCATGAACATGCTCGAGGCAAAATTGGATTTTGCGCTTAGTAGCCAAATTGTGGGAAATCTGACTACAAATCTGATGTTACTATTAGGAGAGAATGCTGCACGTGACATTGTTGATACTAAGACTAATACAATAGCCTACAGCTTCACATCTTATTTTATAAATCATGGGAAAGCCTTGATTGACCAAAGCCATAAAAAGTGATACAGGAAAATGTATATTTCCCTATTCCTTGTATTTATATACTGCCAGAATCCAAAGGCTCTTTGGACCCATCTATTCAGAACCATGATGTATGAAAGAGTAAATGGTAAAGAGGGTGAATGAAATGAAATAAGAATTGATATGCTGCCTCTGCAAAATAAAGAGAAAGGAGAAAGAAGCAGTGTATCTGAATCAAAGTGGCCCGATATGGTGAATGAATACATGCAAGCAAGTAAATATGTAGGTTTAATATATGAAAGAGATAAAGTATATATATAAGAAAGTCTGAACTGGTATCATTGCTGGGGTCAGATGTGAGAAAAGTAGATTCCATAGATCAGTGGTGATATGATAAACTCTCACTTTAGCGGACTAATTGAAAAAAAAAAGGGTTGTCCATTATTCTTATTGCCTGCTAATTATGGTAATATGGCTCCTGCCCACTGGAACACCAAGGTCAGATCTGCTCCTCCCTTCTGGCCTTCTGAAAGCCTTGAAAACATGGCTATGCCAACTAGCCTGGTGCTCTAATGGAAGTGTGGCACTTGAAGGAGGTAGATCAGGGGTCCCCAACCCATGGGCCATGGCCTACTACCGGTCCTTGAGCCTTTTGGAAGTGGGGCACGGAAGTGGCGGGTGATGGAGCTCTGCCTGTGTGACCACTTCCCCGCCACACGCATGGAACCATCCCCTCTCCCCTCTCCTGCCAGTGCACAAAGCCAAAAAGGTTGGGGAACTCTGGAGTGGAGAACACCCCACCTCCTCTCTGTGCGCACTTTGCACCCTCCCTCTCCATCCTGCTTAGTTTTAATTCATTTTTTTAAATTTAAGATCTTTATTGATTATTTTAATGTTTTATTCTGCATTTTATCCAATGTCTGTAAACCACCTAGAGTTGCCTCCGGAGAGATGGGCAACATACAAATTTGAAAAATAAACAAAGTATATAATTTACATAAAAATCATTATTCAAACGATGTTAATTGATGTGATTTCATATTTTTTTTTGCCATTTTTGCAATTCGATTTCCTGTCAAACACAACAGCTTTTGTCTTCCATTCTTTAATGTTCAGACCCATGTTTCTTATGGCGCCATAGACTCTATCTAAAATTCAGTGCAAATAATTCTGATTCTCAAATCATTTTGAATTTTGGAGGTTTTATCTGTTAAGCATGCCTGAAACGTTTGGCAGAATACCGACTGAAAGGATATGAAAAATGGCAATGAGTAAAAATTTGGAAAATGCAGTATTGCTTTATGTCAGGCAAAAAATATACCAGATTTTTGCTTATCAATGGGTCACTGAGAAGTATGAATATATTAAGTGAGGTGTATTGTACGTTTGATTTATAAAGGATTATGGTTGAATTATAGAAAGTTTTACACAAATATGCAGCAGTGAAGTATGAAATAAGAACTAAAATACACATGAGAATAAATTACAATGAGTAGAATGTTTGATAAATGATTCAATCATGAGCAGGAAGTAAGAGAAGGATGTGTTTTGTCTTCTTGGTTGTTCAGTGCATGAATGTGTAAGGAATATCTGTTATGATACTAGAATGCATTGGTTTGAAATGGGAATGTACGTGTATCCAATTAACTTTGTGTTGATTGAGAATTTGAATTATTTGCACTGAATTTTAGATAGACTCTATAGTGCATTAAAAATATGGATCTGAACATTAATGTATCACAGACTAAAGTAGTTATGTTTGACAGGATATTGGATTGCAAAAATGACCAGAAAAAAGAAAGCACAAGTAGATATATTTGTGCACCTTGGTGTAACATATATTAAATATGGAGAATACATGGACAATTTTTAATATGTGCAAATGCTTATAGAATTTACTGGGCAATATGTGGTCTGCTAGGAAACCTAAAGACTGAAAGAAACAAAAATGATGGTGAATAAGGGCATTCTTCCCATTTTGTTTTGTGGAGATGAGAATTAAGTATGCCAAGAGAAACATAAAAGGAAATGAATGCAGAAGGAGTGGGTTACTTAAGAAATACATATAATCAAACAAGAAGGGATAGGATCCAGAATGAATTAGGGCTGAATGAATGTGGACTAAATACAAAAATGAATGGCCAGAATGAAAAAGACATTGAATGGTTTAATCATATAGGAAAAAAATGAATGAAAATTGTATTGCAAAACAAATATATGAATGTCAAGTAAATAGGTGGAAAGAAAGACATGACCAAGAAAATCATGACTGGATGAAGTTGATGAGATCCTTGAAAAGTGAGGTATTTAAAAAAAAACTAAAGGCGATGTATGAACCAGTGCGTGTATGTGGCAATAAAAGTAGTATGGCGAGTTATAGTGAATGTTCATTCTAGATATAAGCATCTGCCTTTTTACTTAGCTTGCATCTTAATTTCTTTGGTTGGTTTATTATTATTTACTCCTCTTCTGCTCTTTGCATAACGTTGATTACCCTGAAAGAGAATACTGTACTATGTATGCATGTTGAATTCAATATATTTTAATTTTACCATAAATAAGTTGGATTTCGGGCATGGAAACTATTTTGGTCATATTAACCAGGACAAATAAGAAGGAATGTGGCTTTCTTGATTCTCAAGGAAGTTTTCCTGGTGTTTTATTTGATCTCCCTTGATTCATGAAACTGCTGAATAGGTCAGCTGGAGAGAAGATGAAATTCTTCGTTTTATGAATGTAGTTTAGTGGTTGTTTCTCTTTTTTCAGATACACAAGTGATTACAGGTGATGCAATGGAAATAATAAATTGGTGCTCCTTTATGCTAATGCCCAGGATTCCTGAAGAACTACTTCTGTTCTCATTTCTATAATCCAGGTGTGAGGTCTTATTTGAGGGCCATTATCTGATGGGATGTAGAGGACCATCCCACTTGATGAAATGTAGAGGACCATTGTGTGGAATGGTCCTCAGAATGATTTGCCTGTATTTATTGGATCCAATATTTGCTGGTATTTCCATTCCCAGATGAAGATATTTGTACTTTCCCAGATTTCTAGAATCTATTTTAGCTTGAATATTTTCACTTTTTGCTAATTGAGACACTGTGTTCCATTGCATTATTTACTGTTTTATATTTTTATTGTTGTTGAATTTTGTTACTTATTGTGTGCAGTCCTATGATACTTATTATAGAACAACCTGAATGCTGTTAAAAAGTGAGTCATGTAATTTTTTGTTTTTAAAAATGCACTACAGATAGTATTTGACCCACAATCATTCCACTAGCAAGCATTCAAAGTTACAACAGCAGTGGAAAAGTGACTTTCTTCTCACATTTACGACCACTGCACCATCTCCACAGGCACCTGATCAAAACTTGGGCACTTGGCAACCAGCAATTGCAGCGTCCCATGGTCATATGATCACCATTTGCAACCTTTCCAGCTGGCTCCCACAAAGCAAAATCAATGAGGGGAGCCGTATTCATTTAACAACTCATGATTCACTTAACAACCATGGCAAAAGGGGACATAAAATTGGGTGCAGTTCACTTAACAACTGCTTTGCAATGAAAATTCTGGTCTCAATTGTCATCAGTTGAGGACTACCTGTAATTCTGACTAGATAAAGAATAAGTGCTCTTCTACAATAACATCTAAATGTTTATATAAATTAAGTTGGCCTGTGCTGCAAAATACCATCAACATCATGATCATCCTATTAACCCACCAAGTAAAGATTTCTCTTATCCAAGAGAACTGTAAGTATCAGGCTTGTGGTTTACTCATTGTCACATTTATATTAACAGCTAGGACAGTGCACTTCCTAAACCCTGACACAGATCTATGAGGAACTTGTTAAACCTTTAATCACATTATGAAGAGAAGGTGAAAACTACTGATGAACCTTATCAGCTTAATTTCTATCAGCGGGGCTTCCTGTGAAAAAATGTAAGAATTTAGAAGTGGCATGTCCATTGAAGTGGAAGTCTTTCTGAAAATCAGGTAATCTTTGTAAACTGGAATTTCCAAAATGAAGCAGTATATAATTAAGCAGTTTATTAAATGAAAAAAAAAATAAGGGGGAGCAGAAGGTTTAAATAATTGGTAGGAGAAACAAAGTTTCCGATAGATGTCTATAACCCCATAACAACTTTGTTGCCAGGTATGCTGGACTCATCCTACACCATATCAAATACTTTTCTAAAGTAGGTGGTGGGAGTTGTATACAACAGGGGTGCCCAACCCCCAGTCCGTGGACTGGTACCGGGCCATGGCATGCCAGCAACCAGTCCGCACAAACAAGCAAAGCCCCATCCACGGGATGCAGGCAGCACACAAAACCACACACCCTCCAGTCCGCAGAAAAATCTCTCTCCACGTAACCGGTCCCTGGTGCCCAAAAGGTTGGGGACCTCTGGTATACAAAACATCTGAAGGAAACTGTAGTTGAGGATTGTTGGCTAGGTTTGATGGATGTTGTGGTCTGACACATCTGGAAGGTTTTCTAGAAGGCTGCCATAGTATGTTGATATCTCTGTTCCACAGGAGGCAAGCATTCTAACCTTGTTTTATTCCAGTTATAAGATCTGAAATACCTGCCTAAGAATATTTTGGTACAACATAATGGAATTTTTCTGACTGTGAAATATTACTGCTTTTAAGAGCTTTGCCACTGTTGAAGATGGAGAATGAGAGAAGCTGTTCTACCTGAGCTGTCCACTCTGATTGACAGTGTTTCCCTAATCATATCAGCTAAACATCTATCATACCACTTGCTCTATGCTACAACAAGGCCTGAACTCATGATATTTGACAGCAAATGAGGTACTCTGCACTGAGCAATGGTCACTTCCCTATTGCTGAATGGTGAGGGTGGAATTCATGTTGAAAGTGAAACCTGTAAAATCCATTTATTGTTGAAATAAATGCTTATCTTTCATGCACAAGTCTAAGAATTTTGATTCTTTTTTAAGTTCAGGAATTATCTCAAAAATTTAAAGCATTGGATTAGGATCTGGGAGTTTCAAATCTACCCTCAGCCATGGAGTCTTTCAGGAAGATTATCTCAATCTGTCCTGCTTCATAGAATTGTTGTTGTGGGGATAAACTGAAGGGAATTTCCCTATGAATGCCACCTTAAGGTTCTGGAAGAAAGGCAAGGCCATTTAAGCAGTGAACAAATAAATAATATAAAGTATCCTTTATTAGAATATTACGGCAACAGTTACAAAATAATGGCATAATTTTAAGACTTTCCCATCTCCTTCATGCTGGCTAAGACATGCATATGCAGATTTTCATAGCTATAATTTACATATGCACCTAGTTGTTAGATCAGTGCACATCTCCTCCCAACAAGCTCAGGATATGCACCAATGGTGCAGATTGCAGAAGCTTAAGGGAGCCTAAAAAAACCCTTCACAATTGCTCAGCTTCTCCAACAATTACCATCTAATTTGCTCAATATTCAGAGCTGCCTTGAGCATTTGAAATAAGTCATCTAAAGCTAATAAAAAGTGGGAGTTTTGACAGCCAGGCAGAACAAAGTCCCTTGACTTTTCATTAATGTGTCTGGAATTGAAAGAAACAAATCAGGTTTCAGTACAATGCTTCCGCCTTGATTTGGAATTGCCGTTTCCAGAAATGGCAGGGTGGTTGTTTTTACTACCTGGAATCCATCAATGAAGCATATCAATTAATTGGGGGAGGGAGAATGCTTTGACAATAATGATAGATCATTAGAATTCCTGCCACGGAACAGCCCAGAGTATCTGATGCCACTTGATGGCATGACTTCAGTTTAGGTGGTTTTTAAAAGAGTGCACACATTCAAGGACAGTTGGCAATTGGTCTAAGAAACAATAGTGGAGAGAGGCACTTCGCCCAGTCCAGGCCTGTGAGTTTCCAAATATCTCCAGTTTGTCATTGCATTACTGAAAATACAGAACTGGGGGGGGGGGGTGTTGTGATCCAGAAAGACTTTATGTTTAAAGTATGTATTAACTTTCTTTCTTTTTCTCTGCAGGGACTTTGCATGGGTTAGTTAGTCCAACCTATCAAAAACAGTGCTATAAAAAACAGAATAGAAACACAAGTTAAGATAGGCAAGAAAATGGTAAGTGAGCAACTGTCCGGCCTAGACGAGTTCAAATCACCAGGACCAGATGGATTATACCCCAAGGTTCTCAAGGAACTGGCAGATGTGATCTCAGAACCACTGAACTATATTTTTCAAAGATCCTGGAGCACTGGGGAACTACCAGAGGACTGGAAAAGAGCTGATGTAGTTCCCATCTTCAAAAAAGGGAAAAAAATAGATCCAGGAAATTACAGACCTGTCAGCCTGACCTCAATACCTGGGAAGATTCTGGAAAAGATAATCAAACAACGAATCAGCGAACGCCTAGAGGCAAACAAAGTCATTACTAAAAACCAACATGGGTTTGTCAAAAACAGATCATGCCAGACAAATCTTATCGCATTCTTTGACCAAGTGACAAAATTAGTGGACCAGAGGAATGCTGTGGATATAATTTACTTGGACTTCAATAAGGCATTTAATAAAGTAGATCACAACCTACTACTTGATAAGATAGAAAAATGTGGGTTAGACAGCATCACCACCGGATGGATTCGTAGCTGGCTGACCGGCCGTACTCAGCGTGAGGTCCTCAATCGAACTGCATCTACATGGAGGGAAGTGTGTAGTAGGCTGCCCCAGGGCTCTGTTCTAGGCCCAGTGCTCTTCAACATCTTCATCAACGATTTGGATGAGGGGATAGATGGGGAACTCATCAAATTTGCAGGCGACACCAAGCTGGCAGGAATAGCCAACACTCCAGAAGACAGGCTTAAGATACAGGAGAATCTGGACAGACTTGAACACATTATCTAACAAAATGAAATTCAATGGAGAAAAAAGTAAGGTCCTACATTTAGGCAAGAAAAACCAAATGTACAGGTATAGTATAGGTGGTACCTTGCTCAATAGTAGTAACTGTGAGAGGGATCTCGGAATCCTAGTGGACAATCAGTTAAATCTGAGCCAGCAGTGTGCTGCAGCTGCCAAAAAAGCCAACACAGTGCTAGGCTGCATTAACAGAGGGATAGAATCAAGCTCACGTGAAGTATTAATACTACTTTACCATGCTTTGGTAAGGCCACACTTGGAATACTGCATCCAGTTTTGGTCACCATGATGTAAAAAAGATGTTGAGACTCTAGAAAGAGTACAGAGAAGAGCAACAAAGATGATTAGGGGAATGGAGGCTAAAGCATATAAGGAACGGTTGCTGGAATTGGGTATGTCTAGTTTAACGAAGAGAAGGACGAGGGGGGACATGATAGCAGTGTTCCAATATCTCAGGGGCTGCCACAAAGAAGAGGGAGAAGCTATTCTCCAAAGCGCCTGAAGGCAGGACAAGAAGCAACAGATGGAAACTAACCAAAGAGAGAAGCAACCTAGAACTAAGGAGAAACTTCCTGACAGAAACAATTTACCAGAACAACACCTGCTTCCGCGGCGGGAAGTGCAACAACAGACTGGTTTAAAAAGAGAGACATCGTTGACATATAAGGGTTTTCCTGCTGCAGCAGGGGGTTGGACTAGATGACCTCAAGGTCCCTTCCAACAATTATTATTATATTATATTATTATTATTATTTATTATTATTATTATTATTATTATTATTATTATTATTATTATTATTATTGTTGTTGTTGTTGTTGTTGTTGTTGTTGTTGTTGTTGTTGTTGTTGTTGTTGTTGTTGTTGTTGTTGTTATATCCAAAACCTGTAAGTTTCAGCTTTATGAAAATCAGCTGAAATGAGCCAAGAGTGTAAAAGCATTTGCCTTCTTTAGAACATCATCAGGCACAATGTTACAAAATCATGAATGGGAAAGAAGCATGGATATCCAGGGAGTAATCCATGTATTTTGGTCATGAAGTCTGGAATAAAAAAAATAGTTTCAATATAGAGATTGGAGTGTATGCATTTGTCAGTCGTACTCATCAAGTCATTTTATGTCTGGGGAAAATAAGAATGATTGTTCTATCCCCAAGCTCTGTGGTAAATGGGTCCCTATAGTCATGTTTCCTGCCTTCCTCATTCTCTTTTACCTTTCCCATTTATTTCAAGTTCCCATCACTCCGTGCAGCTAATTTAGTCCAGATGCATTTCAGTGTTAATTTTTCCACCCAGAATTGTGCTAATGTTCAAATCCACAGCTATAGCAATCAGAAACCACCATAAGTCTGCAAAACGGTTTTGCGTTTGGCATGCAGATGACATTAGAGAAATCTGGGCACAATTACCATGGGGGGGAGGGGGGAGACACAGCAAAGTCTTCAGATGCTTTCCTCCACTAGAATATTGGATGAAAGATCTTGCTGCTATGTACAGCACTTGTATATTTATAGTACATGGTTATTTCAATTCCTGCTTACCACCCTTTAGCTTTAATAGATTGATTTGCAACGAATAAAACAAAGCCCCAGTTTAATTAGCAAAGATTTGAACTTATGTGTCCCAAGCTCTAGTCCACCCTCTGAGGACTATCAGCTTTTTTAAAAAAGACAAACCATCTGAGATATGTCTGTAGTTCTCAGAAAGAAGGTAAGAATATTTTTAAAAACTTTAAAAAAAGAAAAGAAATAGCTATATTTAACTGAAGGGGTATGTCAGAGCTCATATAAACTCACCATTTTCAAAATGAGCATGTGTTTTCTATTCAAAGAATTCTCATCCTAGAAACTTGACCAGTTGACTGATTTTTTTTTAATTCAAAGAAACATTATATATTTTCTACCATCGCTCCCTGAAAATATCAGTTCCCTATGCAAAAATATCCATAACTTGTTAAAAATGAGGGCTCATGTATCTCTTTCTAGCTTTCAGTATTTCTCTTTTCTGCTATCTTACACAAGGATTCGCAAAAATAAGCAATTGCCTTACCTGCTTATGAAAATTTTGCCCCCATTCCTAGCAATGTTGGTGGAGGTCCACCATGTAATTCACCAACCTCATGTTAGTATAAGAAATAGCTTATCCAATTTTGTATTTGTTTTGGGAAGACAAAGCATGTTCTTCCATTATCTAGCACGGAGAAATACAATATTGCTGTTTTTAAAAAGTTATACCATTATGAGACGAGACTGCCAAATTTAATAGGAAGTGATAGATGAAGTTTAAAGTCAGACTTTTTTCCTTTATAAATTGAATCACTGAAGTAGCCATAACTGTTTTTTGCTCTTCTTTGTAGATGATTAAAATTACATTAAAATTTACATTAAAATTACATTACCATCTGCGTTTGAAATTGTGCAAGGGACGTCCAGTTGCAAGATTTTGCTTCTTCAAGCTAGTTTTGCAGTTTGCTAATATAGTTTCAATAAAACTCCTTTCCCAGACCAATTTTTCTCAACTTTGACAACTTTAAGGAGCATGGACTTCAACTCCCAAATGTAGATTTCAACTCCCAGAATACCCCTAATCAGCCATGCTTACCAGCCATACCCACCCAGCCACATGTCTTAAAGTTGCCAAGGTTGAGAAACACAGCCTAGACTATCTTCAACATCCCTGGTAATATTAATATATCCACATATATTTCCTTCCCCAACCCATAAACTATACTGTCCTTCCTCTAATTCTGCAAATGTCTTTCTCATGGACTGCAAATGCATAGACATGCTCTCTCCCGGCTTCAGCTGTGCTTTATATAACTTTCTTGTCAGCATTACTTTGCTGCTCACAGTCTCTCTCACGTACACACTGCGCAAAGCTTCCCAGCACTCTTTAGCAGACTGGAGATCCCTCACATGTGTCAGCTGGCTATCCTCTAAACTCATGATTATGCTGGCCAATGCTTTCTTATTCTTTCTCTGGTCCCCATCATCCAGGACTGCAGGTGGATCAGTAACTATCATCCACAACTCCTCCCTTCGCAGGTACATCTCCATTTTCAGACTGCAGGAGAGGTAGTTAGTCTCATTCAGCTGAGACACTGCAAAACCTCCTCCCATTACGCTGATGGAAGCCATGTTGTCTGCTTCTTCAAACCACCACAAACCACAAGCCTTAACTCCTCTGGCTCTGGGTTAAACTTTCACTGGGTTTCTCTTCTCTCTGGGCCCATAACCTGTCAGAGCATGCACAGTTATATTGCGCTGAGGTAACCCAGGAGTAAATACAGTAAACAGTGGTTTGTAATTAAATGGTGGTTTATATTACACTATATCTACAAATATACACTAGAAATAAAATACATACATGTGATTCAGCAAACTCCAATACACAGCAATTACAGCAGTCAAATGGACGAGAAAGAGAAAAAGACTCCAGCAAAAAACTCCCCTTTTATACTCAGACCCTTAAAAGGATACAGGGATGCTTACTCTTAAAGGGACACAGACACAGACTCTGCTGAGTCATTCCTATCATTGCATCATCCTATCATTGCATCATCCATATTACATTACATAAGATGGTTAGCCTTTAAATTATTACCTTGACATATACTCAGTAGTAGAACAAAATAAGATTTCTAGTCAAATACCAGAAAAACATTTTAAACTATTTCTAAAAAGAAATTAATGAAAAGTAGTGAAATTTAGGGGCACTAAAATGTATACAATAAGAAATCTTTTAAAAGTTGGCTCAGGAACTCTGGGAGTTGAAGTCCACAGGTCATAAAGTTGCCATAGTTGTCCACCACTGGCATAGAATCACTTTTGTATTCCATTTGTTTCTATGCTCTTAATCCTGAAGTAAAATACCAAATCATTTAGCACATGTACAACATAGTACAACGTTGTCTCCATATACTTTGGTTGTTCATTGCATTTACTTGAAAAAATAAGTTGCTACTATTGGGGAAATGCTTATGATAAAGATCTTTAAGCAGCTAGCAAGTGACAGTTAATGATAGGTGGATTACCAAAAGAGCAAGCCCCATCATTTGACTTCAAGAATTTCTACTGAGAACAGTGACCCAGAATGTGACTACCTTTTGAGATGAAAGAATGAAGAACCTCTGGAAAACAGGCCCAAAGCAACTTGCAAGACTTATCTACTCCCACCTAATTTAAGTTTGATCCCTTGCCCTGGGGTTCCAGCCTTCAGGATAAGATATTTTTTCTGCTTTCTCCTCAGAAAGAATTAAGCAACAACGAGCATTCTTTGGCGATTAATTATTCCATTCCTCTCTATGCTTGGAGAAAAGGGAAAACCTTTTCTGAACTACATAGCTTCTGATGATTAAGACCTAAAGGGCAGGGCTTAAAGGATGAGAAAGGATTTTGAATAGAAGAATTATTCTTGGCAGAAATCCAACTTCAGGCCAATGTAGATATCCCAGGCCTATTTTACTAGTCTATATCCACCCATGCAACCAAGGAGATTCAATTTTGTCAGAACTATATTATTACTTTAAGATACAAAGTAGTATCCTAAACATTATCAACATTAACAGTATCAAAAACATTGGGAGCATAACAGGTTCGAGAATTGTGCTCTAGAATCTTCAGTCCCAAATCATGTAGCTGCTAGATTGAGAAGATCTGTCCTCTAAAGTACAGGTAGTCCTCGACTTATGACCAACATTGAGCCCCAAATTTCTGTTGTTAAGTGAGACATTTGTTAAGTGAGTTTTGCCCCATTTTATGACCTTCCTTGCCACAGTTGTTAAGTGAATCACTGCAGCTGATCAGTTAGTAACACAGATATTAAGTGAATATGGCTTCCCATTGACTTTGCATGTTCGAAGGTCTCAAAAGGAGATCACATGATCCTGGGGCACAGCAACGGTCATAAATATGAACCAGTTGCCAAGCATCTGAATATTTAGCAGGTGAACATGGGGCTGCTACAAAGGTCGTAAGTGTGAAAAACGGTCATAAGTCACATTTTTCAGTGCTGTTGTAACTTTGAACGATCACTAAATCAACTGTTGTAAGTCGAGAACTACCTGTAATGGCATGATTTACCAGAATTGTCACACTTTGACACAAAAGGAGATTAATCTTTGTCAACAAAGAAAGTAAAAAAACAACAACTAAGAACGAAAACAATAGCGACAAAATGATGAGAGTTTGAAAAAATTGGTTGCTTTTTAGTGCCCTACTTTTGCAAGTGCTTCCCAAATCATTTGCTTCTTACCTGCCAACTGCTGAGTTCCATCTTAGTCTAAAACCTAATGAAAGCTTGCAGCATTTCTGATTCCAGAAGTTCTTCCACCTATTTTTATATTTTCCCCTTGTTTTGGGTCCCCCCCCCAAAGAGACATTCGGAAGCTTTCACTATTGCCATTTTTCTGTTCTGTTCTTGGTGAAGTGAACGGGTGATTTTAAGAAGACAAAACTTCTTAATTCCTAAAATGGAATTGCAAGTATAAGATGCAAAATTGGGGTTGGAGACTTTTTAATAGATTTTATACAAATCACAGGGCATTTAGAGATTCTGAAATAATTATATGTGGCTCCTAAACCAGAAATCATTGAAATAGTGAGCTTGAACATCCATTTCTGATGAAGAATTGCAGAAAAGAATGTAGCATTCATTTCCCATAATCTAATACGAACGCTAATATAATTAAAATGCTTCATTGGTACTGGATACATCAGAGAATGTACATTAAGAGACAGTTTGAATCTCCCTGCTGCTGGTGGTGTAACTCAGGAGATGTATTACTTGGTAATGCTCTACTATAGTTGCAGTTTGGGCTGACATCAACAAGATTGTGGTTTGAGTACTGGATCAATGACTATGTGTTTGTATTAAGGATGCATTTTTCTTGTCTGAATTTCCAATATTTCAAATTTATCAAGACACCAAAAATTGTGGAGTTTTTGGTCATGTAGATTGGCTAAAAGAATTGTACAACACAGCTATAAGGAATTTATACTTCATTTGCATCCATAGATTCCTGATATGAGCTGTTTGTCAACCTTTTTATTTATTTTGACAAAAAGACAAAAAACAGTCTTTGAGTAATCTGGTAAATGTTTTTCCATTAACAATATTATTTGAAAGCCTCTTTTTCTTCTTTGCCCTTGTAGCATTACCCCGTCAGGGTCCACCAAAGCCCAGGCCCTCCTAGCCCACTCCCTCCTTCCCATTACGCCCAGTAGCGGCGCTCTCAAGGTGTTGGTGGAATGTCCTTTTTAGCGGGAGCTCACGCGGGGTGAAGGGGTGGCAGGCTGTAGTTGTCAATGGAGTTTACAGGAACAAAGATGCCCAACCCCTAACCGTGCAGTCAGTGTGTGACAATGTTCATCAACCCCCTGGCAGTCGTGGTGATAATAGTCAATGGCTTGTAGCAGCCGCTTGGAAAAACAAGGGGATGAGGGGGGACCCTCTGGCTCCAGGCAGCAGCGGAAAGCACCAGCGAAGATAGCGCTCTGTGGCAGCAGCTTACCCCATGAGGACAACTCCCCAAAATGTCCTCAGCTTGCACAGGTGATAATAATCAAAGTTTGGATGGCCGCTGGTCTCCGAAATGGTAGCGGCCCACCTCTCCTCATCTTCTGTCATCACTCGTAGCCCCAGGTCCCTGTGACCCAACTCCCCCCTCCCATCCCCTCGTTCTCTAGTTAAAAATTAAATTTAAAACCCCAGCAACTTTCTCTCTTCTCACTGTCACTCTTCCCTTGACTCGGAATATTTCCCCCTGCGAAAGAAAGCAATAAAATCCACTTTCTCACTCTCTCTTCCTCTTTCCCTCTACTTCAGAGGAAAGGAATCACCTAAAAACCCCAAACTCCTCTTCAGCTTCACCTGGTCTCTCTCCAACAACACAACCACAACCACCATCACCACCACCATCCCCTTTCTCCTTCCCCTTTTCTTTCCTTCCACCCGATCCATGCCCACTGCACCCAAGCAGGCCACAGCTGTCCAAGCCTCCCACTTCTCTCTCCGATCAGGCTCCCGCAAAGCCTTTGGGCCAGCCCCGCTACACCCTTATTTATAAGGTATGTTGGTCATTTAAGTATTTGTACTTTTGTTTGTCAATTTTTGCAATAATATTGCAAAAATAAAACATGGGATATAGGAAACATTTGCAGTGAAAGAAGTATTAAATTCCAGTTTTCTTTCTACTTCAGATTTCTATCTTTGTTTTCATAAGATCATGCTAGACCTACCTACAATTCCAGTGAACAAAACAGTTACCATAGAAACACCAAATCATAAATGGAGGCAATTTGTCAATCAGTCCAATTCCAAGGTCACAAAAATAATGTGTAAGCTTTCGGGTTATCCAGAACTCTTCATCAGGGAAAAAAGATAAACGGAAATATGTGACAGAGAAGGGAGATGAAAAAAGTACCTCCACCTGTTTGTTTCCCATTTTTCCTGATGAAGAGGTCTGCATATCTCAAAATCTAACATGTTAGTTGGTGATCTTTCTATTGATCTTAATTGAAATTCCGATTTTCTTCATAGGGACAGCATAGCTATTTTTGCTTTTCAAAGAAACATAAGAAATAAGCCAGAACTAGCAATAAGTCAGTCAACCCAAAATAGTTGCATGCTTCTTCTACTTAAGTATAGTTGGAATTTAAATCTGCTATAACACATGCAGATTCAGCCCTTCCAAGTATAACTCAGACGAGCTATGCATTTTTTTCTGGCTTCTCATTCAGCATATCTGTTTCCATGTCAACAGCTCATGCTGATAAAGAATTGACATTCGTACTGCAGTCTGAGGTATGGGGTATGGAGCAAGTATTAAAAGAAATCCATATTCCTCGTGGTGCTGATCTCCATGTTATGCTAAATTATTAGAATTTTCACAGACATATAGACAAGCTTATAAGGAAGTGCCTCTGAAAATTGGCAGAATCTCATGACAATATATCTACCTGCAAAAGATTTCATGTAAAGAAGCATACAATCTATACGTTATTGTAATGGGAGATATAACTGACACATTAGCTTTATATCCTACCAAAAAAAGTTTAAATGAATTTAATATTATTATTTTTGTCAAGAAAAAATACACTGAATGCAGCTATTTCATACACATAGACACACACTAAGCAGCAGGGCAGATATTTTGTTAAATTTAGATAAGATGCCACATTCTATAATAACTATAATAGAGACATATGTTTTACAGTATGTTATATGAGGAAATTTAATGCAGTTTTGAAAAACAGTAATTAATTATCACTCACAGCTTCCTGTTTGAGGTATTATTTAGATATCATTATTGGAAGGTGACAAAAAAGAAACATACCTTACAGTTTCTCATGGAATCAGCCTGCTTTTTTTAAAAAAAAAATATATACACACGATATCTCCATATTTAATCAAATGTATTTTTTGTTCTGTCTTCAAAATCTTCCCAACTGATGTGGAGAAGATGCTTACTAAGTTCATCTTTGGATGTCCTACACATTTTAGATATTTAATGCCTGCAGAGGATTCCAACATCTTTCAAGAAACTTGCTACTAACAAAATATCATTCTTTAGCCATTAAGATTCATACTACATGTTGGAACTACTACCTGGTTATCGCTGAAAAATAGCTTTGCCAAAAGGAACAGACACTTAGTTGTCCACTAAGTACTTCTAACAGAACCGAATAACAGAGTTGGGAGAGACCTTGGAGATCTTCTAATCCAGGGGTAGGCACCCTTGGCTCTTTTATGACTCGTGGACTTCAACTCCCAGAATTCCTGAGCCAGCCGTGCTGAGGGGAAAGGGAGAGGTTTCTATGCTGAGCCATGCTGGCTCAGGAATTCTGGGAGTTGAAGTCCACGAGTCATAAAAGAGCCAAGGTTGCCTACCCCTGTCCTAGTCCAACTCCCTGCTCAAGCAGGAGACCTTCTACAGTAGGTTATTAAAGAACCTGGGAACTTTTCAAGGACTACATTTGAACATTCTATTCTATTCTATTCTATTCTATTCTATTCTATTCTATTCTATTCTATTCTATTCTATTCTATTCTATTCTATTCTATTCTATTCTATTCTATTCTATTCTATTCTATTCTATTCTATTCTATTCTCTAAATTTCCCCTGCCATCTCCCCATTTTTGACTGTAGTCTTAAGACAATCAGTAAACATGTGTCCATAATTCTGTCTCTCTTTAGTTTTGACATCAGTCAGGGCAGTAGAAACATGGGCAAATATGAGCGCACTGGGTGTGTGCGCTCAAACAGGCAAGATGACAAATGCAGTCATCACATACACATTCAAAGGCAGGACTTTCATCACAATAACCATCTCATCTCTTTTGACACTCTCCCACCTGTGTTGTTTGCCGAGTTACAAGACAATTTCTACTGAAATGTAATGTAATCTTCATCTGAAGAAAGTTCTTGTGTCACCTCTTCTTTAGAATTATTCCAGTTGTGATTGTTGCACACTCATCACTGCAATATTTCATAACTTGTGAAACAGCTTCAGACTTATCCAATGTTAATAACACTGTATTTAGATCTTTTCTCTTTTCTATATTATATAATTTAAACATATATTTGAACAAAGACTGTTTGATCTATGCAGAGGATATGTTGCAAAAATTATGAAATTAGAAGACTTCGTAAGATTGTGTTATGTTTTCCCCTGACAGGCCATGCTTCAGCTTCTGAAATAAAGAAAACAACCATCCTCTGCCTGCTTCAATTGAAATGGTAATATTCCACTGTAATCTATAGATTATGCATATTAAAAATTTGGGAACAAAAATTGGTTTTCTTTACTATTTATATGAGTTTCCCAATATAAATCATAGAAATACAGTGTTGTTTAAAATGTGCCTATTTGTCCCCTCAGTAATACTTATTATCCCAATTCTTTGATCTTCCTTATAAGCCTAGGATCTATTTAACGTTTAACAGAAATGGTGATTGCTTATATAACTATGAAGAAGAAAGTATATTAGCTAAGTAGTAGAATCAATGCATTAGAAAAAGAAATTCAATTCTAAATGGACTATACTGACAAAACTGGTAGAAAAGAGATAGCCTTTGATCAGCAGTGTACCTACCAACATCTTTGTTATGTTCACCAGTCTTCTTGTTGGCTACAACTCAATTTATTCTTGAAAAATATTATTTGGATGACATATCACAAAATGCCTTTCATCATCAGCTTTATTTCCAAGAATTTGTTTTTAGACACACACACACACCCCGGTTCAATGGAATTTGCTAGAAAATAAACACAGTGCACATGTAGTCATTTGGAAATAATAATGTCCCAGAAAAAAATGATAGAGGCAAACCTGGCTGCCCTTGTGATACTCTCAGATTTCCAGATGAGCCCCCTAACCTCAAAGATTGCCTATCTCTGCCTTATATCTATCTTACCTACCTTCTTGTAGCTACTATAAATTTACAGTGTGTCTATCTGTTATGAAGCAAGCCCCATTGAATAGACCGGAATGCAGTATAAGGCTGCAGACCTAGGGTGGTAAGCCCCATTGAATTCAATAAGACAATATCTGGGTGATCCTATCTAGCATTGTTCTGCCAAAAACATGAAAATGGCTCTTCTGGATTAGAGAAAAGTTTTGTCTTGTCAAGGCATCAGCAGTCCAGTATCTTCTACAGTTCTCCTGTGGCCAATGTCTGGGATTCTAAAAAGTAAAGTTCAAAAGAGGAAGTGGAGACTGCTTCCTCTTGATCCAGCCCAACATTCTATTTCTAGCAGGGAAAAGCAGCCAAAGCATAATCCATTTTAATTCACATTATAAGGAAATAAAAACTTTGTTATCCTGAATATGCTGATCTAAGAATCATACAAGTCAAGCTCAACTTCTGGTGACTTCATAAATGTATCCATGAAAATATATATGTTTTTTTTTTCAACAGCACAAAATATTCAGAGCAAGCTTTACTGATTCAGCAGGAATTACATATAATTGAAAGAGCACTAGTTTGCATATATTTTTTTATTTTAATCCCATCTCTTGATTTGATTTGATAATGACAGTCAATGAAGTACAAACATAGGGTATGTAGCTCTACTCAAATAATAGCTGGAATCATGTTTATACTACTAAGGTTGGACTTTTAAAAAAAGATCATGGTGACATAAGGTGGATTAGTTTTTTAAAAAATTAAGAGGGTACTAATAAAGCAGTATTCTCTTGCATAACTAAAAGAGAACAACTATTCACTTACAAATATTATTTAGCAAACACTAAATGCCCTTTCCTTCTTTCTAGGACTGATAAAAATTTCTAGAATTCAGTGCTGAGTTATAGAGAATAGCTAAGTAGTCCTATGCTTGCAGTTGGTCTCCAAGCCTGCTGAGCCAATAATGCTCTGAACAGTGGCAAATTGATCTAGAGGAACATGTTGTATATGTTGCCTCTGGAGGCACCTTATTCATTAATAAGGCTAATGAATATGCTTACTAATTACAGCAAATTGTGTTCTTTCTATGCAATAGACTGAAAGGCTATGCTGCAGATCAGGGGATAGAAGAACTCTGTATGTATTGAATAGATATAAGATAGAGACTTGATTAAGGTCATTTCCCATTGTTCACACGTCATTGAAATGATATAAAACCTGTCTTTGTAACAGCTATTTTGGCACAATGATGATGGTTGGATAACTGTCCAAGACATTATTCTTTGCTAGTGCAGAAATAATCTAAGACATTTTCTCTCACTGCTTTTCTTTTAGCAATGAGCTAAAAGAAGGGCTCAGCAATGTAAGGTAATGTTTGTGTGATGTATTCATGGTTAACTATGGTTTAGTTTATCCCAGTTTTTGGAATCCATATGACCTACTGAATCATATTGTAACTTGAATGTAAATAATTAATGTAATCAATCATTTGTCCTGCATTGCATTGCATTGACTATTTTGGGAGATATAAGCTCTGGTGTCCCAAAGGTGCTTTTCAAAAGGTTACTGGACATTCTTGGTGTTTTTTTTCCCTTGAAAACATTTCACTTCTCATCCAAGAATCTTCTTCTGTTCTGAATAAACCCGAAGATGCTTCCTGGATGAGAAGCAAAACATTTTCAAGGAAAAAAAAAATCTAGAAAGACCAGTTGTTTTTCAAAAAGCACCTTTGAGACAACCATGACCTGGATGACTGAGAATCATTTAGCCCTAGCGTATTACACAAATGCCAATTTAGCCCTGAAAAAAATTGCACACTCCTCTACTAGGCTATAGTATGTTTGGTTAATTAGTTGAGTTAGTTTGCAGTCAGTTTGTCAGCGGTTTCCAAAGCTAGTCAGGTTGTCTTAGCTTCTCAGTAGAAATGTTGATAAAAATTTTAACCAAACTGGCAACTGGCAACCTCTGGAAGGGACAGGAAGGTGAAATGTTCTGTTCTGGTTTCAATATTCCTGCCATCCCATCAAAAAAAAACAAAAAACAAAACCCATACAGAAATCTCTGTGCAATTCCACATGAAGACTCTGCAGCTGTAGATCACTATGACCCCAAAACACTGGCTGTGTTCAAGTGCTATTTCTGGCTCAGTAGCAATTTAGCTGGAAAAACTAGTATTTTCTTTGAAAGACTTGGCTCTGTGGGTTTGCGGGTAGTCAGTCCGTTTCCCCATTTACATGAATGCTTGCTTTATCCAGCTCCCAGAATTCAGCTACTTTAGCAGGACTTTCAAGGAGAAAGAAGATAGCTCAGTGGTTTTGCAACTCTTCTTTATCTACTCATGTCTTTTTTTCCAATGCAACCAGACAAATGTACACTAAAAGGAAAGTCATCAACAACATCATCATCATCATAATCTTGATTATTTTTAAAAAGTTTAAATTTGTGAGTCCAACATTTGCCAATGTTGAGAAACACAGATGTAGACTGCAGGCACCATAGCAAGGCTTCAGTTACATCTCAATGCTTTACAGATGATGCTAGTCCCTGAACTGACAAATAACCTATCTCAAACTCTTTCATATAGATGTTAAAAATAGGGAGGAGAGTACCAGGATTTGGATATCCCTCAATGGAATGGCCACCTGGCTGGCCTCTTCACTGCCATCACTGACTGGAAACACCTGGTTAGAAAAAAATAGAACCACTATAAAACAAATCCCAGTCATCAGCCCTTGCAAGTGGTCCAAAACAGTGCCAAGCCTTGTGGACTTCAACTCTAAGAATTCCTCAGTCAGCCATGGGAATTGAAATCCACAAGTCTTAAAAATTGCCAAGTTTGGAGACCCCTGTTCTAGAGTATTCTGTAGATCAGACATGTCAAACACAAGGCCCGCGACGTGGTTTCATGTGGTCCGCGAAGCCATCCTGCAAACAGTGAGGGAATGGCCCCCACTGCCTTGGCCCCAGCCCAGGCCGCCCGGGAGCCAATGTACAATTTTGTGGTGGCCATCTATGCTGAAACGCATTCAGTCTTAGCTCCACAAGGCCATCTGGAAACAGCAAGGGACTGGCCCCTGCCGCATTGGCCCTGCCCCCTGGGTGCGTGCTGGGGAGGTGTCACCCTTTGTGAGGAATGAAGAAATCGCCTGGAAGTGGCCAGCAAATGGCCCTCGCCTACTTCACATTTCCGGCTTGATGGGCTCCGGGGGAGGGGTTTCAGCAGGCAGTGAGGCGCTGTCCTCACAGCACCAAGAGGCTAGCCAGGTGGCACGAATCCAAAAAGAAGCGCGACGCTGCTTAGCCCCCAGCCTGCCCGATTTTGGCAGGCAGCGGGGTGCTCTCCTCACAGCGCTGAGAGGCTGAGCCAGGTGGCACAAATCCAAAAAGAAGCGTGATGCCGCTCAGCCCCCAGCCTGCCCGATTTCAGCAGGCAGCGGGGTGCTCTCCTCACAGCGCCGAGAGGTTGAGCCAGGCGGCACAAATCCAAAAAGAAGTGCGCCGCCGCTCAGCCCCCAGCCTGCCTGATTTCAGCAGGCAGCAAGGTGCAAAGCTGGTGAGCTTCGCACTGCCCAGCTCAGCCTCTCGGCGCTATGAGGAGAGCACCCTGCTGCCTGCCGAAACCGGGCAGGTTGGGAGCTGGGCGGCATCGCGCTTCTTTTTGGATTTGCGCTGCCTGGCTCAGCCTCTCAGCACTGTGAGGAGAGCGCCTCGCTGCCTGCCGAAACCAGGCAGGCTGGGGGCTGGACGGCATTGGGCAGGTAACGTCGACTCTCACATTGCTCATGGCGTCCCCTCCCCCAAAGCCCACCAAGCGAGACATGTGAAGTAGGCGAGGGCCATGTGCTGGCCACTTCCAGGCGATGGTGCATTTCTTCATTCCTCATGAAGGGTGACACCTCCCCAGCTGCGTTTCTTGCCTGTTTTTCTCCCTCCCTCATCTCAAATATTTTTCCACCACTCTGTTCTTAGGAAGGAAGGAAGGAAGGAAGGAAGGAAGGAAGGAAGGAAGGAAGGAAGGAAGGAAGGAAGGAAGGAAGGAAGGAAGGAAAGAGAGGGAGGGTCTGAGGGAAGTCCTGCTTTAGTCCTGCCCTGCTGCCCTTTCACCATCCCCTTGCCCCCTCCTCCTGGCCTATCCTGGGGGTCTCCCATCCTATTGCTAAGGAAGCTTTGGATACAAAGCCAGGTCTCCTCCCATGGAGAGGGAGTGGGCCTCCCTCTGACTTTGCCCTCATACCCATCATGAGCAACCTGGCTAAGGAGAGCAAGCACAGCAGCAGCAACCTTGAGGAAGAAGTAAGTGCAGCTGGGCACCCCCTTGGGGTAATGGGGCTGGGCTTGCTGCTGTGGGTGCTTGAGGGCCTGGCTGGGCATTTGACCTCTGCTGCCCAGGGCTCCGGGAAGCCCGTGGCACCATCCAGCCCCCCCTCGCATGGCCTGAGAGGAACAGTGAGGCTCTTCCAGTGGACCACGCCTTGGTGCTTGCCCCGGTCCCACCCCCTTCTGCCAGAGACACTCAGATTTGTCCCACTCCTGCCCAGGCCCCCACAGGCATCCTTGACGTGAATGATGTAGAGCTGGCCATGCCCACCCAGTAGGCCACACCCACTCCAGCCATGCCCACCCAGTAGGCTGGCCACACCTACCCGCCCCCCCGAGGACAACCGCAATGCTGATGTGGCCCTCAATGAAATTGAGTTTGACACCCCTGCTGTAGATAGAACAGGGTCGACATTTGTATATTTGTCTTTTGCATGGAGTGGGCTTAGGAAATTGCTGTTTCTCCTTATTAGCTGTACCCGACATTATGTGATCAATGGAAGAGAAGATAATCGTGAAATGCCCTCAAGTTCTTTTAAGAGATGGGGAAAAAAAACAGAATTGATGTGGAATTGCCCTAAGAAAAGCTCTGCTGAATCAGGCTTGACCCAGCATTTTAAAAGCCAATACCGGAAGCCAACAGCAATAATATGGTGGTGATACCCTTCTTCTATTGTTGTTTACCAATTTCTGGTATTTAGAGGGATACTGGTCCTGCAAGATGGGAATTGCCGACATTGACAGCCTTATCCATCATGGATTTGTCTCTTTTAAAGTTATATTTTAAAACCATGCAAGTTAGCAGTGTAGAATTGCTTTTGTCTGAGCTGCAGCCAATCAAGTTTGCTTATTCCCAAGATAATCTATTCTGTTCATTATCTTTTCAATTTTTGTTCCAGGAGATACATAGCATTCTGGCAATCAAAAGGTTCACTCCAAATTGGACTGCCTGGGATCCATATTTGTGTGTTGGGGGTTTTGTGTGTGTGTTTTCTCCAAACTATCAGATTCATTTGAACCTTGCTCAGGGATAGTGTGACCTCAGCTACATAAGTTACTTCAGTAATAAGTGTATTATACATATATTGGATGGTCGGAAATTGTCTCCTGTTATAGCTGTCCTTTGATTTATTGCCAGTTAGGTATATTTGAAACCACTGAAAACTAATCTATTTTTTTAGATGCTGTAGATTTATAGAATTTGTAGGAGGGTATTTTTGTCATTTGTGGGAATTCTTGCCTTATAATACCTTCTAACTATAGCTGGGGTAGCAGGTCTTTCAAGGGGAAAGGTGGATTGACGGTTTTTCATCTCCCTCCCACTGTCTGACATACTGGCAGACAGATAAACACAGTGTGAATTAAGAGTTAGGGAAGTGGCCTGTACCAGTAATTTATTCTCTTTCTCTTTAGTGTGAAGTATATTTATTGTTGCTGTTGTTGCTGCAGATTCTTCAGCAGGTCAAGACACAGCAGTGATATTTATGTTAGCACAACTGAAGACAGCTGTGTATTATCTCAAAACTGCTTTTAAAAGATGTGGGAAACAAAATGGTGGTTGTGTGGAAGGAACTTCAGGAAATAGAGTGGGGTTTATTTCAAAACAAACTTGAGTTAGAAGAGTTAGGAGCTGTGCTGGCACAGTGGTTAGAATGCTGTATTGCAGGCTCACTCTGCCCACAGAGTGAGCAGACATCAAGAAAGCTACATTAAACCATGGTCTTTCAGAAGATCTTTTGCTCAACTCATAGAAATAATGTTCTGTATACATCAAGGAATCTTTACAATGCCCTTCCAAGTCAGCACTTGTGATTCAGCAAACATTTGTTGGGAGAAAGATGAAAGAAATATTAAATAGGAAAGTCAAATTGTTATAGAAAGATATTTTTAAGATTCATATTGGAAGAGGTAAATTGCTATAATGATTAATAAATCTGCTAGTTTGCAGAGATAATTAGGTGATAAAAAGCAGTCAACTCTTGTTTGTGAAAAACTGATCAACCAGATCAACTTAATTTCTGTTTTTTGAAAGGATGAAAGGCTTAGTGGATAAGGGAAATGGAGCAGACATAATATATCTCTATTTTATTACAGTAAAGACCTTTAATACTTTTTTTTCTTACAGGCAAATTAGAAACAGAAAGATGACAGATAATTTTACCAATGTTTTTTCAAACTGCTTAAACTAAGGCATCAAATGCATATGCATCCCAGTTTTAAATTAGAATAATTTCAAAAGAAAAGGCATAGTGAAAGCATAGTTTGTTTTTTAAAAAAAACAGTACTTAGACAGTCGTTCTAAACTCCTGTATTTTAAAGATCATGCTTTTTTATTTACACAACCAAGATTGTTCAAAATGCAAATGAAGATTGTGAATTTTACTTGACATACTTGTACTACGTGCATATTTACTACAATTGGAATTGTCATGGTTATGGCACATTCACACAGCCTCTGGCCTCTACACTACAGGGCAACCATAGAGGGAATTAAAAAATCAAGATAACAGTTGTGTTGGTATGATTGAAGACCTAATCATTTTTACTTATGTTGCATGTGCAATGTATATTAAAAGGGATGGAGCTTAATTGTGTGGTTCTGACCACCATCTTGATTATTTTTTTAACACCCTCCCATCATCAGCATCTTTCCATGTTCATGTCAAGTCTGTCTTACTTTCTGGCTATTGGAAAATACGAAAAACAGCAGCTGGCCTGTGTCCTACCCTTTCCTACTTATTGTTTCCTTTTTCATGAGGAAAAAAAAGTAAAACTCCTCAGCAGGTTACTATGTGGAGGAATAGCAAAGCTGCTTTTTGTGTGACTCAATAACCAAAGGATGATGACAAGATGCACCAGATAATAAATTGTTCGAGAGGTATGATGAGGCAAACATGAGTGAAAAACTGTCAATCCTGTAACTCCACAGAACATTCTGTTAAACTATATTCCAGATTTTAATTAATTTGTTCAATTTTCAAGCCCTACAGAAGCTCTACAATAGGGGTGTCAAACTTGCAACGTCATGTGATGTTTTTTGCCATTGCTGGCAAGGGGTGGGCGCGGTTTCGCTATGATGCATCCGACCTGCAGGCCGGCAGTTTGACACGCTGCTCTACAACATTCCAGAGACTCGAAAAGGCAGGTCCTGCATAAGCAAGAGGTCCAGAATTTACAGTTACTTCTCTCTTATTCACAATGGTATCATTGTATGTCTTCAAATATTGAGCACAAAAATCTCATATATAACATAACGTGACAGAAAATTTAATAAATGTTTGTCAGAAGATGATTGGCTGTTTCCAGATAAACTGCTGAAGTGATTGACACAAAACTGCCTATTGGTGGACATCTTTTCTGCACACTTTGCTTGGGATGTTGATGCTCTGATAACACAAGGAACACCACACACCAGGGACAGAGTTCTATCCTATTCAGTGTTGAAGAATCTCATTGGGCAACAAAACATATTCTGATATTGGAAATAACTACTACTCCCCAAATGATTAATGTATGCCATAAAGTTCTCTAGAGATTTCACTCATGGCCAATTTGTGAAACAATCAGAAATTTCTTGTTAGTGGTCTTCACGTGCCAGCCTATCAGATACAGTATTTAATTTCTATGTGAAGCAATTGAATAAAGTTATTTGTATACATAGGTTGAGGTTTCACAAATATGTTAATGAAATCCAAGTTTACATCCTCCTGCCTGCAGCGTGACAGATAATGTAATAAAGGTCCAGTTATCAGTTTTCAGGCCTTAAATGTTATGGATCTTGATATCTCCAAGTTGCCTTTTTCTAGATGAATGGCTTATCCTGTGAGGCTCCTTCCACGATCTTCAGAGAGTCTGTAATCAGATCTTCTCAGTGCTGGAACCCCTTTTGTGGAGTTGTTTGGTCTCACACATTCATCCAGTTACCTTCTGGTAGACATCTGCATGGCTATAAAAACTTAGTTACTTGATACAGTAACTTGGAGGGTGGGTGGGTGGGAGGAAGTTAGTTTGGCCCTGGTGGCTAGCATCATTATTGTGTGGGCTATGTTTTGTTTCATTTTCTTGTGCATATCCAGATCCAGTTTAGAATGAAGCAGAATGAATTTTAGTAATAACAAAATAGTAGAAAAATAAAATACCATTTTCAGATAGGAAAACAAAGCTTCCAGAGGAACTGAATAAGAATTGCTGCTTGGTAGGTTAGAAAACAAAGCTCTTCATCATAATAAATATATTTTAAAGCTTTTAAACGTAGCTAATGCATTTATACCATTAAATTATGGCAGTTTGTTTTAAACAAGTATTTCTCAACTTTGGCAACTTTAGAGCCGTGGTGGCACAGTAGTTAGAATGCAGTATTGCAGGCTAATTCTGCTACCAGTTCGACAGTTTGATTCTCACCGGCTCAAGGTTGATTCAGCCTTCCACCCTTCCGAGGTCAATAAAATGAGGACCCAGATTGTTGGGGGCAATATGCAGACTCTGTAAGCTGCTTAGAGAGAGCTGTAAAGCACTGTGAAGCAGTATATAAGGTGCTATTGGTATTTAAGACATGTGGACTTCAATTCCCAGAATTCCCCAGCCACCATGCTCTTAGCACTGTTCTAAGCACCAGAAAAAATTGAGGACTTCATTTACTACTTACCAGGGCTTTTTTTGTCATAGAATGCCCAGAACGGAGTTCTGGCACCTTTTTTGGATGGAACCTTGTAGGGTAGGCAAGGCAGGTTGTATGACGTGTGAGTTCCGGCACCTTTTCTTTTTACAAAAAAAGCACTGCTACTTACTAGTAACATGGCAAAGAGCAGATGGCACTTTTCAGGAGTAAAACTAGCTGTTTCCACAGCAAACCATTTGACAGAGATTGATAAAACAATTGTGCATTGTCAGAGCTAAAAATGAATATAAGAGGGTTATTTTAAGGACCTGATAGGACAAATAAGCTTAATTACTCAATTACTAAACTTCTAACTTGTTTTTCCCCTGGAAATGCTTTAAATGAGTACCACTCATTTTGCAAATGCAGTTATAATAATTCTATAAGATTGTAACATAAAGTCTTATGTTATACTGCTGATCAAACGTGTTTGGTTCTGCAGCTTTCTGTCAAATAAAAAAACAGGCAGTGTGTTCCCATGGAAACTAAATGGTTAGAGAATTGCTTCTTGATACAGGACCATTACCGGACAGTAAACATTCAGCGAAGAGAACAGATCTTCCTTTTTTCTTTCAAAAGATGAGATAGAGGAGAGATATTCTAGAGATGAGATTTGTTTGTATACTGCGGAATTTTATAGGAGATACAGATGAAATTTCATTACCTTTATAATCTGTGCTTCCCTATCACTTTTTTTTTCTGAGACCTTTTAAGGATAGAAATACAGACTACTGTAGCTATTTAAGACCTTGTGGTTAGGAGCTCTACGAACTATCCACCTGGAAATGCCACATAACTTTATGCAAACAAAGGCAAAACACAGCTATGTTTGAGTTCTGTAAATGTATGGTTTGGAAGTCTGGTGCAGAAGTAGCAGATGTTACTTATTTATTGTTCCTTATGGAAATGAAATCTAGTAAAACTTCTATAAGTATATCCAAATATGGAATATTGGATAATAACTAGAAATGATCTGATCTGTTATTTAATGAGGTTGGGGATATCACGATCATTTGTGTACAGAAGATGGAACTACTATTCTGTTAGGAAATATAAGAGTAAGAATATAAACCAAACACATCTGAAAGATAACAAATTACAAAAGTCTAGTCTAGAAATTCATAAGTAGGATAGGGACAAATATTTTTTTTGCACTCCTTGCTCAGGTTTTGGGGAGAATATTGCATTTGTACAAAGAGAATGGGATTCTATTTAGTTTTCATACCTAAAAGGCAATGAAAGATCTTTCATCTATGATTTAATGAAATCTTTTTTTAAAGCCATGAAAAGATAATGGTTGTACCACAGCTTGTGAAAGTCATTTCTTTCCATTAATTATGCATGGGTGAAAAAAGTAATTTCTGCATTGTGAAGCAGCCTTAGATTTTTTTTGTCTGTCTTCCTTCCTTCCTTCCTTCCTTCCTTCCTTCCTTCCTTCCTTCCTTCCTTCCTTCCTTCCTTCCTTCCTTCCTTCCTTCCTTTTGATGAAATAGAGAAATTATTTTTTTAATATTTGATTAATAAGAGTGTGGTCAATTTTCTGGTATGAGAGCATGTCTCTGTGTGATATGTGTGTGTGTGCATGCAAAATGCAGTCTTTCATAATTTAAATGAAGGAAATTAGCTTTCTGAGCTAAATCCTCCTAGTTTTAAAACTGCTAGTGGAAAACAGGCTTAACCAGCCATCACCACACCAAAGAATTTATTCTGTGATGGAGCTGATTCCATTTCCTCCTCCCTCCCTCGCTCTCTCTCTCCCTTCCTATTTTCCTTCCTTCCTATCTTCTTTTCAATTCAAGCTTTGGGGGGGAAAAGGAATCAACATCAAATACATTGTAGCAGAGATACTCAATCATGGAATATCAATAACTATACACAAATACATATATACATACAGAGGGCAAATCATGTTGTGGGATTTGGAATCCAATAATATATTGCCTTTATGGCTGTGTTCAAAGGAATGTATGAAACATTTTAAAAATACTTATATGAATGTAATAATGAAATTTTATGTGATCTGTCAAACAATCAGACTGTTGGAAAGATATCAGCAGAAGAAACTGTAGTTTGCCAATAAATCAATAGTCTGTTTCCAGATATTATTCATTTTTGCATATTATAGTTTGATTTGCAATATTTGAAAGTTTCACACCAATCTTCTTCTCCTCATTACAACCCTCTACATTAGGCTGAAAGGCAATTGTTGGCCCTATGTGAGTTTGTGGATGAATAGGAATTTGAATCTGGCTTTTCCTTGTCCTAATTTTAGCTGCTACACTAGTGACCAGGACCATGATATGGCAACTTCACTGAAGTTGAGGATGCCAGCGTGTCTGTGGTTTGGGGGAGGGACTTGGATTTTAGAAAGGAATTTCAGGCTTTGTTTTTTCTGTGGAGAGAATAGTAGGAGACAATTTCTTCCCTGATTCCCACAGAAACGTGGAGGCACAGTTTCTAATGGCTACTGAAAAGCAGTTTCAGAAGCTACATGACTTTTAGTCCTGTATTGTTCTCTGTTTCATGTTTGCTTGTTTTTCTGCATTTGTGAATGTGTGATTAAGTACAATCCATCACGTAAGAAAGGATTACCCTTCCAAATAAGTCATCCTCTCCAACTGAGCTGCCTGGGCAGATTGGAGAGGGTGGCTTATTTTGAAGGGTGATCCTTTCTTACATGGTGAGTTGTACTAAATTGCATATGCACACATGCAGAGAAACATTCCAAGTTCCTGACAAAGCAGTGCAGCTGGAATTCCTAGGCGGGAAGCTGTAAGTGCCATGAGAAAATTATATTCATTTATTTGTGTCCTTTCTGCCTTACAGCCATTGCAATATTGCTCAGCTCTTTTTCCTTACTCTTCTTTCTTTCTTTCTTTCTTTCTTTCTTTCTTTCTTTCTTTCTTTTCTTTCTTTCTTTCTTTCTTTCTCTTTCTTTTTCTTTCTTTCTTTTTCTTTCTTTTTCTTTCTTTTTCTTTCTTTCTTTCTTTCTTTCTTTCTCTTTCTTTCTTTCTTTCTTTCTCTTTTTTTCTTTCTTTTTCTTTCTTTCTTTTTCTTTCTTTTTCTTTTCTTTCTTTCTTTCTTTCTTTCTTTCTTTTTCTTTCTTTCTTTTTCTTTCTTTTTCTTTCTTTTTTTCTTCTTTCTTTCTTTCTTTCTTTCTTTCTTTTTCTTTCTTTTTCTTTCTTTCTTTCTTTCTCTTTTCTTTCTTTCTTTCTTTCTTTCTTTCTTTCTTTCTTTCTTTCTTTCTTTCTTTCTTTCTTTCTTTCTTTCTTTCTTTCTTTCTTTCTTTCTTCTCTAACTCTTTCAAATAACTAGCCCCAGTCTCCTGTAGGGGGTTGCTGGGCTAGGAGGAAAGCAGGAGAACCTAGATTCTAGTCTGTCCTCAGCCATGGAATCAACCTAGGTGACTTTGGGTAGGTTATACCCAGATATGAAGAGGGAGCATTGTGTATGTTCCTTTGAGCTCCTAAATGAAAGGCAGGATATTATTGAAGTAACATGGGTTGCAAATGGCTTACCATTTTCATTTTGTAGTTCATCTAGTGCCAACATTTTGTGATAAATCACATTGCCACTGATTGGCAATGGCAAGTGGAAAAGGGGTTTCTGCAGAGATGGGGACAACAATGGGCCTTGATCTCCAGTCGCTGACTGAGAACTTCTGGAAATGCAAATCAAAATACTGAGGTTCTCTGGGATCAAATTTCCACCATAACTGAGAACAAGTATGGTAACTAAGATGTTAAAGGTGTTCAAATCACTACTTAAGTATGGAGTTCAATACACAATCTGGAGCCAGTCATTTTCTTCCTGTTCAGCCTGTCTCACAGAATTGTTGCCTCCCCAGGGACCTGAAAGAGAAGCATGACCAAGTGTTATTTCAGGGGAAAAACACGTGTGTCATAGAGCAGGGTCCTTTTTGTAGATCAACATGCAGAATGGAGAAAGATTACTGGGGGGAAAAAAGCTTTGCTCATGTATGCTTACAAGCAAACGGAGATGTCAGCACTTGCTCTGAGGAATTTCCAGATAATCCCCCCAAACATACATGCCCCTGATCCCACTGGGCTTGTACACAGCAGGTCCAATTAAAATTAAAAGAAAAAAAATGTTGAAAGTGCAAGCACCAGTTATGTGCTCAGAAGGAAAAAAATTGTCAGCAGCTTTCATAATAAAAATGTCTCAGTGGATCATGAACAGTAAGAGGGACTTGGGTCTTTACTTGAGGGCTGTGTAAGATTTGATGTGCTCAGTTAAGCAACCAGAATTGCTACAACACCCACATCCCTTTTCTTCAGCCCTTACAAGGGGTTTCAAGAATAAACAACTGACTTTTGAACAGGAGCAATTTCTTTGGAGATTCAGTGCACTTTATGCCATGCCAGGCTTATAGGCAACAATATTATAGAATTCTGAATGGTATGATCTGTAGTACAGAGTGGTTAAAATATTGAGAAGGAAAATAATACTTCTTATACAGTTGTTTAAGAATGTCTTTTTTATGATGCCAAGGGCACATGTAGCATTGTCGGTTACACGTGTGGTTTATCCAAAGCAACTTTATCTATGTTTGGAATTAAGGGACTATAAAAAATAAGGAATACAACATTCTGGTTACAATTCTATTTCTGCTTCCAAGAAAAGGAAAGGCCCCAACATTCAGATTCTAATTCTCCACTGATACCATGTTACTACTATGTTTCCTATGATCTTTAATAACTATAAAGGTTCGTTTTACAGAGCAGATGGCAGCTGTGGCTGGGAAGGTATCTGCACAAATACATCTGGTGCACCACTTGCATCTTTTTCTTGATGGAGATAGGGGTGTCAGACAATCACTTATGCTCTAGTCACCTTGCAACTTGACTACTGCAATGTTTTCTACATGGGGCTGCCCCTGAAGACTACTTGGTAGCCTCAACTGATCCAAAATGCAGAAACATAAGCAGTGAAGATCATGTCTTGGCATGTCCATGTAACACCTCTGCTTTCTGAAATGCATTGTATGTCAGTTTACTTCTGGATGTGATTCAATGTGTTGATGATTACTTATAAAGCCCTACATGGCACCAGACTTGGTTACTTGAGAGACTCCTGGTCCCTGTTTAATGAATATTCATTCAGCAATTGTTCAAATTTATAAATAGTAGTGTCCCATGGTCATGTGACTTACAGTCTTCCCTACTGACTTCCCACAAGCAAGCTGGCAGGAAGTTGAAAGTCACAGTCATATGAAATCCTCACTTAATGAACCACATGGCCCTTACTTAACAATGGCAACAGGGACTACTAAATCTGCCTTCGCTAAGCAGTGTAGTCATGTGATTTTTCAACTTATAACTGTGTCATTTAACAATGGAATTTCTGGTCCCAATTAGTGTCATTAAACAACAATTACCTCTAACTTTTGTGATCTGTGGGTTTTATTGTAATGTCTTTGTTCAAATTGCACACCACAGGCAGAATCTCTGATTTCAGTTGAATCAAAAACATTTCTACCAATAAATCAATGAAGATATTTCAATGAACCAGCCCACACCTGGCAAAGAAGAAACAGCACAGTTTGGGGCACATCAAAGAAATACAACAAGAATGAAGCTTGGATAAAGGAGGTGGATAGGACGAAAGTGCTAAAATGAAAGCAGTTGTAATAATAGCAGAAATGGTGGAGAAAAGGGCAAAGTAGACCAAGAATTGGTCAGTACCAGGTGATAGTGAACTGCATGCTTTTTAGTTGAAATGTCTGACTGGTCTGCATCCACTCATTGCTAAGCAGTTTAACAACATGCTTCAAGGAAGCAAAATTGAACATTGGTTAACATCTGGCAAAACCTACCCTATTATGAAAGGGGCAGCTCCAGGCAACTACAGGCCAATTACTTGCTTACCAAACAACTTGCCAATTGAGAACAGGTGTGGTAGCTGATAAAGTCCAGCAGCATCTAGTTGAAAAAAAAATCTCTGAAGAAAGAATTAGAAACTGCTCTAACTGTGGAATGACTCCTCATTGACAAGATGATTTTGAAAAAATATAACAGAAGGAAGACCAACTTGAATGTAGCTTGGACTGATTACAAGTATGCATTTGACTCCCTGCCACATGATTGGATAATCAAGTGCCTAGAAATAACAGGACTCAGTAGAAATAGCAGAAGCTTTGTGTAAGGATCAATGGCACAATAGAAGATACAGCTGCTGATCAATGATGATAGACTGGGAGAGGTTAACATCGAGAGAGAGATCTTTCAAAGAGACTCACTAT
Organism: Azemiops feae; assembly: GCA_023970755.1. Classification (NCBI taxonomy): domain Eukaryota; kingdom Metazoa; phylum Chordata; class Lepidosauria; order Squamata; family Viperidae; genus Azemiops; species Azemiops feae. The sequence continues at coordinate 2,049,118 of JALGBA010004268.1, read as the reverse complement.
CATCACTTCTGTTTGTCACTGAATCGATTCTTCTGTCAGTAATAACTGAACAACCGGCCATGGCTATCAAACATCAAAAACATGTGCCAAACTATCCCACCTCCTTTATGAGGACAATCTGAAGCTATATGGCAAAACAACATCTAAAATGGAATCACTGCTCAACACTGTCCAAATACACAGCCAATATATTGCAATGAGTTTGGACTGGGCAAATGTACCAACCTTATCATCAATGGGGGACACATAGTGAAAACTGAAGGAATCAAGATGCCCTATGTAAGTGACATCAAAAGTGTGGGTGAAAATTAAAATGCAACGACCTGCAAAATAGAAGTAGAACAACTGTGGCAAAAAAAAAAGCAAAGGCAGTACCATATTAATAAGTGCCTTGGGTGCAATTCTAAAGCATTTACAGCACCATTGGAACATCATCGGCACTGCCAAAATCACCATTGGTCAATTGCAAAAGCCAGTTTTGCTTGGAATGATATCTTTAATATTATTAAATCTGCCTATCTCAGGGGAAGGAATCAATAGAGGTACAAAAATGCCAAATCCAGGCTAAACATCAGGATGACTATGCAACCAACCATAATACCCACAATGTTAATACTTGTCCTGTGACTGCAAAACAATTACCTGTCCCTATTTTCATTGCAGGTTAATCTCTGGAATTTTCTACCACGTGGAGAATGTGAAACACAGTCTGGCAGAGGAAATCAATGGAGTGTAAAGATCATTCTTCCAGCACCTGCCTAAGAAGGGAGAAGAATCTAGTGATTCCTTTGTTGACTTGACCCTAACTCAGGAGTTAAAAAGCACCTGGGACCTGAGATTTCAGCTAGAAATTTTCAGAAAATATGCAAAAACCGGGGCAGTATTTTTCAGATGATGGCCAAAAATGCATTAAGAGTGCTGAGGGACTTTCCTTACATGAGGTAATATTGAAGGTTCTCATCAGAGCTTCCTGAGCTCCTGACCTTGAGTACATGACAATGTCTTCACGCAACTGTGTGCCACTAGAAACAGACTCTGATGGGATCATTAATTACAGCTTTGTTTAATAGAATACATTTAACACCATGATATTGAGAGTTCTTTGGAATGAGAAAAGCCAAATGGAAATAACTGAATAAGGCATTTATATGTCATCCTGACTTTTTTACAGTGATTGAACTGTACCTCATTTTATTTGGGAGCAATAAAATTAAATGCATTATTGAATGGGCCCTAGCGTTTTATTGGTTTAGTTTAGTTTTCATCTAAAAGTTAAAACTTTGCCACTACAAAGGGGTATTTTATATAAAAGGATGTCCTTGTTTGTTCAAACAACCAATATTAAAGGAGAACTGACATACATTACCATTCCTGTTATAATATAGCAGAAGTTTATTTACAGCAATAGGTAAAGGGGTTTTTGCAGATTGGATAAATATATTCTCCCACTATAACCAAGTAAGCCATGAAAATACTTTGCATAAAATAAATTCCAAATTACAATTAATCAGAGGAAAGATGATAAATATATGCCATGCTGCATGGGTGAAAATACTAATCAAAGCAGCCTATCAATTGATAAAATTAATTATTTAGAAATGCAAAAACTCCCATTAAATATTTGTGGATAATTGCATAATTACATCCAGATTAACCCAATCCAAAATAGCTACTGCATAAGTAAGAGCACATTTTCTCTCCTCTTCTGCTCATTTCCCAAAGATTTTATAGTCCAGACCAAATTCTTGCCCAAAAGTAGATTGAACGCACCTGGAAATGCACAATGCTCACCTGATGCTGCACTCCTGGGTTGAGGGGGCTACCTCATCATGTTTGTGACTTCTATTCTGCTGTTGAACAAGGCAGGAGAAGCAATCTTGACCATTAAGAAGTAGCATTCTTCTTAATTGCTCAGTTCCCATATGTCACCAGAAAACTAAAATGTGCCAAATGAGCCAGCACTATTATTTATAATTTCATGGTAGATTTGGGAAATATGGCAATTTTATGGAGACTCCTGGACTCTTATGGAGGAGAAAAAACTTGATTTCATGTTAAATCAGGTGAAAAGATATACTTCACTGGATTTGTACAATTGCTTGAATTTCTTTAAATCTAAGAAAAAATGCTCATTAATTCTCTAACAGTTATGGTGAATGCAATATATTTATCTTTCAGTTGGGATATACCCAATGGATTATACTTCTAGTATTACATCACATACTTTAGGATTTTTACTCGTGTTAAATGTTTGTTTTGTTATTATTTTAAAAAACTTATTTTCTTAAAAGATTCCATTTCCTGATTTTCAAAGTATAAAAACAATATGAATTTAAATCTATTGACCTGAATGCTATGGAAAAATGAAAACATTTTAAGGAAATTAAATGCTTTATTATAAAAAATGTCATACATATCATCATCAAGTACTTCATATGAAATATACAGTTCAAACATTTGAAATTCAGCTGGGGATGTTTACCTATGGAAGTGACCAGAAAATGTCTATTTTTATTTTCTTCATTTTTTCCCAGGCAAATTTTGAGGACTTCTAAATAACCGCTTTGCTCCATTAGTAGCTGTTAAGCATGGATCCTTTTTTGGAGAGTAGAAGGGAGAGATTCATATTAATTTGAAGTTGAAATATTTCAGGGCTCTGAAAAAAGGATGTGACAAAATTATTTAGCAAATTAAGGTGGGGAAAACACATGTAACGTAACACAAAGCATTGCTTATATAGCAGGAAAAAAAACCCTCAGCAAAACCACTACATTTCCTTGGATTTATCTGGTTGCATGGCAACGTGCCTACAGATGAGTTAATTAGTTCTGCCCCCATGGTAACCCTACTAATATCCTTTAAAGCAGTTAAGAAAAATGAAGCTATACTTCACATCTTTTTGGTGTCATTCCTTGTCCTTATAATTCGAACCATGTGATTGCTCCCTGATTCAGTTAAACCATCAATAAATCTATACTAGCCAAGCAGCTGAAATGTTGTGTACTCATAATCCAAAACTTTGATAATTAGCAAGATGTGAATGGAAAACCTCTTCCTAAACTAGAGTCCATGAAATCTACATCAAATACTTCTACGTTGATTTTTTTTGGGGGGTAGATAAGTTATTCACAAAATCCTTATGGCAGGAAAATCATAAAAGGTATAAAAATAAGTGTTTATACTTGTGAAAACTTGGGACATTGAATCTCAGAGAGCAAATTTGTATGAAATTACCCAAATGGTATGGAACATTCTGACTGTGGAATTCACACAGACCTTCACATCCAAACTGCTTATTTACCATACCTACCCCCAAAATCCAATAATCCAGATGTGTTTGACCATTACTCATATATGCCACAACTGAAACTATCTTTATCACTATAGGAACAAGAAAAAGCCAAGCTATGCACCGCATATGCTTTTGCTTTTGTGGCATTTCACACTGTAAATGCACATGGAATATATTACAAAGTACCTCATTTATTTGCAAAGTCAGTAAGGTAAGATAATTAGAGAGGAAAGTAGAGAGGCCAGAAGAAATAGGATGCGTTCTGTAATATAGCAATCAATTTTTGCACTCTTGAAACTTGAACAGTCTCACAAATTATTTTAAAAAGAAAGAAAGAAAGAAAGAAAGAAAGAAAGAAAGAAAGAAAGAAAGAAAGAAAGAAAGAAAGAAAGAAAGAAAGAAAGAAAGAAAGAAAGAAAGAAAGCCCCATTTACCAAAGAACATATAAACTGGAAAGAGAAATACTGTATTCTTCCTCTTGGAAGGGCATGTTGCTCAGAATAATTGCAGGGTTGAGTGGTCCTTGGTGCTCTCTGAGCTTGGTTGTTTCCTTGCAGATATTTCATTACCCAAACTAGGTAACATCATTAGTGTGGTGGTAATGAAACATCTGCAAGAAAACAACCAAGCTCAGAGAGCACCAAGGACCCCTCGTTTCAACACTGAGCTACAAATAGTCTCCTTTATTAATTACAGTGTTCTATTCTCCGCATTTCTCTTTAAAAGAAAAAGTTTCCATATAGTGGAGCCAGAAGGACCATGTCTAAATCCTTGATAGACCAATGTAAGGTCTCTATAGAAAGCAAAGACCCTTTGAAATTCCAGTGAATCACTCAGAGGAGAGTAGTCTATCTGAAGGCATCCTTTACTGCTAGGGTGAATACTGCAAGACCCCACAGATGTCTCTGAAACCTTTGCTTGCAGCCACCTCCAATTCTTGGAAAAATTACCATGGAACTGTAATTATAAAGTGCAACCAAGAGAAATCTATTAAATAATGGGGGAAGGGTAATTATATTAACTCTCATTAAGTATTTTAATCAAATTAAGTTTATAATTAACTGTAATTTAGTTCTGATTCTGGCTATGCTTGTTTGAGTGGGAGGATGGATGCAAATCTGCCAGATCATTGGAATGCCTGGTATATCTTTGAGTACAACACAGTTGTCTGTGTCTCTTGGAATGATGGAACAGTCTGAGTCCAGTTTAAAAAGAAAGAGAAATCAGGATTTTTGAATTCTCCATCCATACATTGCATGTGGACAGTAGATTAAAGCAAAATGAAAGTCAATTTGATACTTCTTTTTCATTATAGCAATGCATATTTATTTACGGCAGTGTTTTTAAAAACGTGGCCATTTTAAGATGTGTGCATTTCAACTGGCAAAATTTTCCAGCCACCATGTTGGCTGGGAAATTCTGGGAACTGAAGTCCACACATCTTAAAGTGGTCAAGTTTTAAACATACTGATTTACATGAGAGTGGTTAAGACTATATATGTATATAGGGGTATAAATTAGGTATATATGCAAATTTATACTTACTTTCATCTGTGTTTTGGTGGGGAATTTCATCCTTCGGTGTTTTTTTTAAAGTAATATATAAGTAGCCAGGCTAATTACAGTTTGATTCTTTTGCAGTTAGTAACTTGGTGAGTGCCTGAGAAATACAAAACAGTGTGATTTTATTCTATAGACATTCTCAAAGGGACAAGGACAGCCATTTGTGTATTACTGTCACATTTAGTTTGACCTTTAATATCCACCCTGATACTCCCCAGTCCTTTCAAATCTTGCACGTGCAATTGAGTTTAGAGAATCTTGGCTGGACTTTATCTTGATATTTGTTTCAAAAACCCAGGAATTTGCATTAGTCCAATGCTCTCATTAGCATCAAACCAAGGCTAACCCAAATGAAATGAAGGTTAAAATAAAGCTATGTGAAATTTCACAGAGTGCTATTTTGTATACGTTCTTTCTGCTGGATTTGACTATCCCTTGGATTGAGATTAATGAGAATATACAGCCAAACAAAATGCCTATTATCGGATTTTATTAACTGTCTTATAAACCCCCAATAAACCACTCTTTTATAATTGTTATTTGAATTCTAGCAGATGGGAATAACCCCATGAGCCGCATCTGGTAAGATTCCCTGCACCCATTCAAGAATATTTACTGTGGTTCAGAGTTTTCCCAACAGCAATGCAATCAAACTATAGGATACCTGCTGAGCTGCCACCATAAAAACAATACTATGGAAATGCACCCCTTCCTGCAGGCAGCACAGCTAATGTGCTCCAAGATTTCCTTCCACATATGGGGTCTCTCCAAACTTAGCTATAAGCCACTGCCTTTATGGCCTTGCCAGCACTTCAACCAATGCTGTTTGCCTCCCTCCCCACCCCCATTTCCCAAGAAAGGGACCCTGAACAAAGCTAGGGAGTCTGGTATATCCTATCCTTTTCCTGATTTATTAAAAAGCATAAGCTTTAAAAAGGCATAACCTGCAGCTTCTTATTGTTAGTCGGAAAAGAGGCTACCAGACTATTAAATTTTTGTCACAACAGGCTAACATGGCTCAGCTACCCCTCCAATGGCAACAATGCTACCAGACTAGAAAATACTCTTCACAAAGCAGTAAAAGTTTCATGTTGGACACAGACTGCATGCATTGTACGGAGGCACACACTGTGTTTTCCAAGTCAGTATGCTCTTTTTACCCTTGAAGTTGCCAGGGCAACCAAGAGGGAGCAACAAAAAAGCAACTGGCTAGCCGTGTGCATATGTAAGACAGGGTGTTTTCTAAACACAACCTGAATAAGGGCTGTAATCTGAGAAGTAGGTTGCGGTATTACAAACATTAACTTGATCATAGCCAAAGATGAATACTTCGAAATGCTAGCAGTTACTAGTGGGGATTATTCAATTTGCATTTGAATTTCACATTTTCACACCAGCATATGAACCAAAACTTAGTTATGCCTCAATAATCAGTTGTTTTCTGAATGTTACAGTGCAGTTTGTTAATAATCATTGAAAAATATGAGGAAAAAATCACTTATTTCTTAAAATAATGCCCCAAATATATTACATCAGGCAAAATAAAGGTGTATATTAGGCAAACTGTAAAGAATACATATGCTCAGAGAATCAGGCACAAATATTTAGAAAGCAGATACAAATTTTAATGAAATTTCTTTTAAAAAATCTGAAATTCAATAAATTGGACTTATTGGCAAAATAAAGGAGGAAACAGTTGTTAACTCCCATGTTATTTGGAATAAAGTTCCTTTCTAATTCTTTTGGACTAGTCAAAAGCTGTGAATTATATTGGATTAAGTTACATGTTTTCTTAAATACATATACAGTACAATTTTCTTTATTCAAAACAAATACAAAAAAGTAATGTAGATTGTGATCAAGCGATGAAAATGAATCTCCTTCCACTAAGACACAAAATTGGGTTTTCGTTAAAAAATCACCCTCATTTTGCCAATAAAGTTTTGGATGGGATCGTGGCTGAGAAAAAAATTGACTTTCCTTTCTTTACTGTATACTTTATCATATCCATATTATGGATTTAATATACTGTGTCATTTGAGCCTTGACTGCAATTAAATCATAACATGATCAACTCTTGTTTTTATGGGATTTGCTATCACAGTGGTTGAAACTGGGATATTGCACTGTTTAAATATCTATTTATTTACAAAAATGCAGTTTCAGCATGTACAAGAAGGGTCAGGAGTGGCTAGCATCCAGATGAAGAGCATTAATATAGCACATCCAGATGAAGAGCATTAATATAGCACAAATTGGGGAGAAAATGGCCCGCTACTTTGATGCATCTGTGGTTTTATCACCTGTAAAACTCTGGGCTCTGTCATTTTTCAGATTCAGATACCAAATTACATCCCACCCAAGTAGATGGTAGCAGGCATAAGCCAAATACCATTAAAACAGCTCTAAAACAAGTAGAGGTAAATGTTGTCTTGCTTGCTGTTTCTACCATCATACCTATTAAAAGAAGAAAATTGAGATAGATATACTGAAGATTAATATTTTAGCAATGTTATTTATTTATAATGCTTCCATCCAGATTTTTTATAATTAAAAACAATGCAGTTTATTTTAAAACTTTAATGATCACAAGTTTGGTTGAGTAGTGGTTTAGTAATATTGTTGGAGTATCTACATTAAACAGCCACAAGAGAGGAAAACTGTTTTGTAAAGATCTAACATGCTATGCTCTAGTCTGTACACTAATACAAACTATGACAGGATAATTTTGCTCTGTTCCCACAACCAATCTCTATTCTGCTTCAATGACAAGAATGGAAGTGGTGGTGCCCTAACAGTTTGTTGCAGAGCATATTAAAGTCCTTATCATATACCACTTTTTGTTGATGGTAACACATTCCTGGCTAAGAGGCAACATGCCCACAACAATCAAAGTTGGGTAGATCCTACCCAACTCCTGTTATATTGGGAGAATGCAATACAGTTCAGAAAACAGACATAACTGACCTTATTATAAATAAGAGACTTCATCATGAGGAGGTGAACTATAGGATCGGTAGTGAAGTATCTTCAAAATGAAGTTATAGGTGTGTGTAGAAGTGCCCTAGGTACCGTAGTACATGATTCTAGCATGCCTAGGATTTAAATTAATCTTTCCCACACAGTGATACTGAAGCTTCTGGCCTTCTAAATCTGAACTATATATTTTGCTGATAAACTAGAATCATAGAGTTGGAAGGAATGCATCCCTAGAAGACGTTTATCGAGGTTCTCCTTAAAGATTTGCAATGATGTAGATGTCCTGAAATTTCTACTTTATGGAATCCATCACTGAATTACTTTTACCTTAGGTACATGCTAACTTTCAAAATTGACTCTCCTGTTGTATAAGTCATTTTAGTCTAATCTTACTCGCTGATGCAACAAAGAGTAAGGATAATTCCCCACAAGAGTGTGCTCCAATTTAAAAGCAATAATGAAGCACTTTGATCCCATGATGTCAGCAATATTGGAGAGCTCAGCTAGTATATTTCCTATTCAGATGCAGGGCAGTTGAAATTAGTTTAGTTTGCATTTACTTTTACAATACTTTGTAATGTTTCCTTTTTGGAAAGTACTCTTCATCACACCTCCTTTCTAAGTGTCAGTTGCCTAAAAGGCTCTTTAAGGAAATGTTACCTTGACAGCTTTGCATCTCCCCTCCATAGCCTTGAAATGAGCAAGAGTAATACAGTATAAATGTCCCCTTTCTTTTTGGCAACAGCTTCATGAAAAATATCATACTGCTAGGGTTTTAAAATTTATTTGCTTTTGTTTTATGTGAAGTGATGATTTTATTCTTCCAAGACTTGAGGCAATTCATGATGGTACAGTGATAGAAGGATATTTGTTGTTTCTTATTCTCAACATTTCTGAATTAACAGAAGGGAAGGCAGTTATAGGTGATTTTTCAAACTGCCTTTGAGGGATTAAGGAGTGGAAATGCCCTTTGCTCTTTTCTATAGGTCAGATTTTCAGGTATTTGAAGAATATTGTAAACTCGGTCCACTGTCTTAGCTTCCTGAGAATTAGAGAAAGGAATTAGGAACTTCAATGAGTATATTCATTACTCCTTGAAGCTAAAGGAAAAGATATACAAACACACTCAATATGTCAATCAGTGTCTTTCTAAATATAATTTCTAGGCAAGAAAAGGCATAGGGAAAATCATGCTAGGGGAGAGAGAATCCTACCCCATATTATTAGGTCTCAATTAAAATCACCCAGAGGCTGCTATTAGCATTAGAGTAGGTGCTCTTGTTAGTGCCATTGAGTGCAATGGTCAGAAATTTGTGGAGGAAAAAAATTGCACTGGACTTCCTTGGATTTAGGGGTGGGAAGATTTAAATATCCTCTTTTGCATAAGCAGCACCCATGATTTGGTACTTTGGTAATACAAAGTCGGAGCTAAGAAAAGGGATTACAAATTTACAGAAATAAATATTTCATATGAGGTTGTTTTATTTTTTCCCCCTTCCTCACCCCCCCTCAAAAAAAAAAAAACATTGGTCAGTGCAATCAGTCAGTGGTAGAAGAAAGGTTAATTGAATAGCACCTTGAGATGTTGGTTTTAAAGAGTCATGCACGGGCAGCATGGAAAAGGTGATTTCTTTTTAAAGACTGCAACAGCCGTTTTTACTTTTATAAAAAGTTGAGAGAGTTACAAAGAATCTGGCATCTCATATATTTAGTCTGCATACACCTCCTTGATGCCAGGAATCCATTAGTAGTGAGAAAAGAGAATGCTTGCATGCACAAACATAAAGTAACACAGCACCAAATTAAAGCATCACTTGCATTTCACACTGCCCCTGCTTTGGGCTAATTAGCAGATAAATTAAAACTCACACTTGTCAGCCATGGCAAGAGCACAGTGAAATCATTCTGGAGGCAATGGCACAGTGTTAAAATAACATGAAAATATTTATATCTTAAATAGTGCTCACCTTAAAGCTACCAAAATATTTTCTTGCTAAGGAGCAGGCTCAGACCAGCTGATTACTTTTGCAGCTGTGCTAGAGTTGAGATTTATTTAAGTTAAATAAATAGAAGGAATATGGTGACTGGCTTTATACAATTACATCCTAGCTTCAAAGCAAAATGCTACAGATGCTATAGAACTGTATATAGTTTCTCCGCAGAGGTAAGTTTTCTGATTGCAAGGAATATTCCCAGATGTTTCACATTAAAGCTATTGGATGCGTGAATTCTGAATGACAATGGCAGACTATAACTGGTATCTAATTATATTTTGCACTCCGGGGCAAAGCTACCATAGCAGTCAATTCAGAAGAACTGCAAGAAATAAATCAAAGATGAAACAAAGGAGGGTGGTTTGTTGATTCTTGGCACAACATCTAATGAGAGAAACATGGAAAAAGAGCCTAGAATCAGTCAGTTTTTTTCCTAATTTCAATCAAACCAAAATAGGGAAGGAAGGGACGATGAGAACATGTTTTCCTTTTCATCTATGTCCTGTGTTGGAAAATCAACAACGAGAAAGACATATAGCAAATTGTTCATGTGAATCCCCAATAATAAAGCTTAAATCTTTTGTACACATAAAGCAAAGGCATTGGAAAGACCTCAATAGTTGGAAAAAAATAAAGATAATTGAAAAAGCAGCTGAAAAACAAGATAGGTAGATACTGCCAGTGATGACATAATGAGCTTACAAAAATTTGAAGAAGCAGTTACTGACAGTCAATCCTTGTGAAATTATTTTCATAAAGTCATGAAGAATCAGAAAAAGTCAAGCACTGCATAACAACAATAATATATAGCACTGTTTCAGTTTTGTTTTGGCTGTTCTAAATCTCTAAAAAAAACTTCACAGAAAGGTGTGATGAAAGGAAAGGAAGATAGTAGCAACAGAATTGAATGGATGGACCTCAACCATAATTATTATAAATGGCTTCAGTAAATTTTGGAGCAGAGAAAGCCTGTTAGATCACTGGAAAATCTCTCAGTGTGTAATAAAATCCATCTGGTTGTGTCAGAACCAAACATATTGGATCAAACCCAATGCAACTTTTTTACTTTCAGGAAATTAGAAAGAAGAAGAATGCAATTAAAATAAATAGGAAGAGCATAAGCATCTGTAAAATCTGATGGTTTTGTGAGAATGATCTTCCAAAGAAGATGATGTTGCAACTTAGACAAAACACTGACTGCACATTATTCAGAAATTGTTCTCAAATATCCACTTGGCTCTTGTGCAAATAAAAACAAACATCTAACACCCATCTTCACACTTTACAATACTGTCAATTTACCATTAAAACAATGCATTGTATAATATGAGACCAGGAATACATGGCAGGAAAAACACACAGTCTGTGAGCCAAAAGCTATCATGCGCATATGGAGTTCTGCATTTTAGACTTCTCCATTCACTTTGGAACTATTATGCTCACCATACTTTAGCATAAAAAAAGAATGAATTCAATTCCTACTCCCTCCCCCCATTTTTTTGGCATGGTTAAAGATCTATTCTTAGCAGATACTCTTACTATTTAAGTCAGTCTTTCCAAACCTTGGACAATAAAATGTTATTGGACAACAATTCCCATCACCTCTGACCATTGGTAATATGGAGTGGAATGTGGGGGGAATGGTAACTTGGGGGAATTACACTGACACTTGAAGTGGAGGCCAATCATTTCTCTCTCTCCTGCGCCCCCCACTCCGCCCGCCCCCCGCCCCAATCATCTATCTCTTTACTGAAACTCATTTAGAAATCCTTCAATCCAATCTTCAAGGGATATTTTCTGAAATAGCCTTTTGGAACTTTAAGTCTCTCCATGAACTAGCTTCTCTTTACAGTACTTAACTAACATTCTTAATTAAAAGCAAGCAAAACCTAGCAAACAAATCAAGAGAAAATCGGAATAACAAAATATTCAGCAATGATACCTCAAATGAAGAACAGAATCTACTTTTCAATCAGGTGGTCACAAAATATAATAATTATGGATCCAAGGACACCTCTCTCCCTTACTTTGAGGTACTTTTCCATTTTTAGAAGCACTCAGATAAGGTCAATATTGTAACTATATTCTGTAGATAAGTATTTTATCTTGTTCCCTCTCAGCTAGAAGATGTAATTCTACCTTATCTACTAGTCAACTCGAGCCTTAATATAGGATGGGGAACCTTGATCCGGCAGATATTTGCAGCTCAGCAATTTCAACCACGTTGACTGTAGGAGGAGATACAAGAGGACATCAGATGCTCATCAGAATGTACAAGATCAGACAGAGAAATGGTTCTTGAAGTCACTTCTGGCATTAGAACTCCACCTTTGATTAGGCCTGAAATAGGCAGTAGATAAAAATGGAACAGAATTGGAGTGTAATGCTTTTAAGGATCTCACTTCTGTTTTTGGGTGGGTGGGTGAATAATATTTAAATCAAACATTTTGTAGAACGTCAACTGTAGAGCATGATTCTGCAATTTAGTCTGGATATCATTAAGGCATGTATTGCTTTAGTGTGATTTTTCTGAAAGATACAATTATTATACCAACATAATGTTGGTGAAGCATTTTTATTTACTGTCTCCATTTCAAATATCAAAGAGAAACACAGAATCAAGGATAGATGTGAACCAATAAATTAAGTGAGAATATAATTTAATACAAATACAAATCCTTCAGTGGAGCTTTCCCCAAGTAACTCTTGGATTTAATTCCACTTTTTTAATCCCACTAATGTAGACATTGATTCATTTATACAACACAGAATCAAGAATAGGTGTGTACCAATAAATTAAATGAGAATATAATTTAAATAAAAATGCAAATCCTTCAGTGGAGCTGTCCCCAAGTAACTCTTGGATTAAATTCCACTTTTTTAATCCCACTAATGTAGACATTGATTCATTCATACAATCAGGTAAGTATTGTCCAATTCACTTGATTTGGACAGCATATTGTGTGAATCTAACCATTATATTATATTAAACCATAAATTATTGATTTGCATTTTACATTAATCTAGGCAGTTGCAATTTATAAATAAAAATGGGTAAACAAAGCATGCCTTAGCATGATGTGCGAATCCAGTGATATTGTGTATGTGTGTGTGTGTGTGTGTGTGTGCTATATGCTGAGCCATAATAAATGCTGAACCATAGTAAACTAACTTGTAAAGCCTGTTAACTTTGTGGTTGAGGAATCAACATCAATTCTATTTTGAACAACACACCTTAATTAAGCAAATTGTTTTTACTGATGTGCAAACCTAGTTATTGATTACTTATCTGAATGATAGAAAAAAGTGTTCTCATTCAGACAGATGAAAAAGAGCTGGTAGAGAACAGGAACCTATGGTTCAACTAAATTAAAAATTATATATGTCTATGTATATAATTTAAAGAACCACTAAATGACTTCCTCTTTCTCTTCCTTCTACAGTTGCAGTATTTCCCTGCCCTCCTTTATGTTTTTAAGAGACATATCTTATGCTATCAAACTTCATCCTTACATAATTATTTTTCTACCTAGTTTGCTATGGCAAGGAAGGCTTCATAACTCTCAATAGTTCCAAATATTACTGTATTTTCAAAACTCCTAAAAGCAGCTAGAGCTTGCTCCTGCTCTGAAAAGGTGGATCAGTCTCATGCTTCTTCTACCAGAAAAGTACGATGGGAATAATTAAACAAGACCGAGTTTGCTGAATGCTTATGTTTCTGAATGGAGAGAAGTATTCAAGAGAAGTATTCAATGCATTCAAGGGTGATACCACGAGAGGATTCACAAAAAGCAAAAGGACTACCTTGCCAATGCCAGAGGATAGAAGAAAGATAAGAGGACTTAATCTTCACCTGTTGGAGGGTCATGCCTTGGATCTAGGTCAGAGGTAGGCAACTTTGGCTCTTTTATGACTCGTGGACTTCGACTCCCAGAATTCCTGAGCCAGCAGAGCTGGCTCAGGAATTCTGGGAGTTGAAGTCCACGAGTCAGAAAAGAGCCAAGGTTGCCTACCCCTGATCTAGGTCAACTACTGTTTCAATTAATTGAGAGAGATGGAAAATTGACAATATGTTGTGTAAATTCTTTTCTTAACTCTGAATATAAATATTTCTAATAATTATCCACAAAGAGAAATGCACATATCCTAGGTACATTCATATATTAAGTTCATATTATAACTTGCTAAGTGCTTCATGCTTAAAGTGGTTCACTGGGGAAGTGATAATATTTGACTGTCCTGATAAAACTTCGTTAAATGGCTTCTAATGAAGTTATGTTTATTTTTTAATGATGGACGTGTATTTTTTAAAGGAGTGTAGTCATGTTTTATTAATGTTAGCCACCTTGAGGATCCTTCTGAAGGCTAATGGGCAGGTATAACAAATTTTATTAAAAGTATAAACAAATATCCACCTATCCACTTTACATTGCTCTGGTCCTCCTTCAGTCTATTATTCTGCTAAAAGTACAAGTGATTCATAGGTCACTTGTACTCAAAAGGCCAATCAGAAGTCAAATCACTTGGCTACAAAGAGAGAAGCTGTATCAGTTTCTGCCTTAGTTGGCTGCATAGTTGATCGATCATCTTGCCTCTGAAGATACCAACCACGGTTGCCAGCAAAACGTCAGAAAATCTGTTCTATAGACCGTATCAGTAAATTCCAGAGTTGAACACTGCCCAATACAAGTGATTCAGGTTTTTCTACCCCTATTGGACTGATAAATACTGTTCAGTTGTATTTCTACACTAATATATAGACTAGAGTCATTATGCAATTCTTTCACCAAGTAAGTTGAGTCTCCATCCTCCCTTCTTCTTTCCCAAATTTTATGAACTTGAATTTTCTATGGATCGCCCCTTAGAATGAAAGGTTCCAGAGTCTGAGTTAAAGGGCACATGAGAATATTTAGCTGACTAATGACTTCAACTTTTGGATTTGTATTCACTTGATAGATGCACCATCACAATTAAAGTATTAGCATCTTGGCAGTTTTGAAGTGGATAGTAAGTTCTTGTTGTGGTCCATTGGCTGCCAACAAAGCTAGCAGCAGAGTCAGATGAGGAGGAGGAGGAGGGGGAGCCTGGGTCAACTTCGGAGCCTTTGGAAGGCTCTTATGAGGAAGCAGAATCAGAGGCAGATGCAGAGCCGGGGGGGGGGGCATCTGTCTACGCCCAGGCGGAGATGCAGCTGTCTTTGGGGCCTGAGATGAATGAGGGGGAAGAATAGATGGGGCCCGTCCCAGATGCACGTATGCATGGAGAGGAGAGGAGAGGAGAGGAGAGAAGAGGAGAGGAGAGGAGAGGAGACGAGACGAGAGAAGACGAGAGGAGAGGAGAGGAGATGAGAGGAGAGGAGACGAGAGGAGACGAGACGAGAGGAGACGAGAGGAGACGAGAGGAGAGGAAGGCAATAAGCTGGCTTTCAGAGAAAAGAAGACATAGATGCTAGCCAGTCCCTCCCTGGCTGGGAAATAAATAATAGGCGTTTGGGAGTGGCCTGTTGTCGCAGACAACTGTTCATTTTCCAGGGTACATCAATCAAGTCAGATTCCTTTACCAGAACCAGGTTTGTCAGGACTACTTGTTCTGTATTTGAGGTGCTAACTGAGTCTCCCAGCTGGGAATTAATAGGTAGTGAATTTGCCTCAGTTGGTGTGAACAGGGACTGTTTCTGCTTGGTTTAATCCTTGAAAGACTTTCTATCTGGAGGTCTCAAGTGAATAGACTGTTCTTGCCCTGTGTCAGAAGGGGAAAAGACTTTCCTTTGTGACTACTTCTTTTTGGTTTCGTCTACCCAACATGAACAAAGATTGTTTCTGCCCTGTTTTTAAAAAAGAGGTTTGTTTTACTCGTGAGTAAGCAATTTCTCATTACGTGTGAAGGCTGAGTCAGAACAGTTCTATCAAAAAACTTCAACCATAAACTCCTTGGGCAGTGGTGTCTGCAGTGGGAGGGGGGAGCAGAAGATAAAAGAGAGGTCATGCCAACATGATGCAAACTCTGCCCCTTCTGCATATTCACCAAGATGTCGCGTGTATGCACAAGAGATACAGAGCTTGCAGCACTACTTTTGTCATTTTGAGAAAGATGCTGGCTCTTGAAGACACATCCGCTTCTGCATAATCTCATATTGCTTCGTGGAACAGCCTGAAAAATCAAGAGACTACATACAATTTGAAGCTGTGCCCCTTTGAAGAAAATAAAAAGAACCCTAGAATTGATATAGTGTTTATATCTCAATAATACTCAAGTTCTCAATGAAAGGAAAGAAAGGAATAGGAGAGGCTGACATACTTCTCACCTTCTGATAGTCTGGAACAAAACACTTAGGAGAGACTGAATGGCACTCAGCATTGAAATCTGATGCCTGCAAAATGTGTTCATGTGCTTTGCACACTGTAGTGCCGAGATTGTTATTCACATAAATCTCCAATACCAAGTTTGATCAGAACTGAAAAATCTACCAAGAATATTCAGCATTGTGAGAAAAAGATAATTGTGATCAGAACTTTTACAGGGATAGCATGAAGCATATAGATAATTGGGAGGTGGCAGGAGGGAGCATTTGCAAGCCAGGTGTGCCCCTCCAGCTCCTCTATGTTTGGGGGATTTGAGATGGTTAAGTTGCCATAAAACCCTATCTCCACAAAAATGCTTATTTTTTCCATTTTATTGTGGATATGAAAAGGCAACTAGGGTGCCCTAAGCCCCTATTTTTTCCCTCAAGTCCCCCAAATAGGCAGAAAGTTCTGTCTACACCAAGATGTAACTTGGTGTAAGAGGGCATAGAAGAGCAACAAAGATGATCAGGGGACTGGAGGCTAAAACATATAAGGAACAGTTGCTGGAATTGGGTATGTCTAGTTTAATGAAGAGAAGGACTGGGGGTGACATGATAGCAGTGTTCCAATATCTCAGGGGTTGCCACAAAGAAGAGGGAGTCAAGCTATTCTCCAAAGCACCTGAAGGCAGGACAAGAAGCAACGGATGGAAACTAATCAAGGAGAGAAGCAACCTAGAACTAAGGAGAAATTTCCTGACAGTGAGAACCATTAATCAGTGGAACAACTTGCCTCCAGAAGTTGTGAATGCTCCAACACTGGAAGTTTTTAAGAAGAGACTGGACAACGATTTGTCTGAAATGGTGTAGGGTTTCTTGCCTGAGCAGGGGGTTGGATTAGAAGACTTCCAAGGTCCTTTCCAACTCTATACTATTACTACTACTACTACTACTACTACTACTATTGTTGTTGTTATTGTTATTGTTATTGTTTATTATTATTGTTGTTGTTGTTGTTGTTGTTGTTGTTGTTGTTATTATTATTATTATTATTATTATTATTATTATTATTATTATTATTATTATTATTATTATTATTATTATTATTATCGTCTCTCACCCTAGGAAGGCAACAAAATTAAAAGTGTACAAGTACATATTAGTGCTTAGTGTGTACTTTTCCCCACTATGTGGCTCTCTTTTGTACTTAGATATTCCCATGTTTCAGGTGATGCTATCATGGAGCATATGACTTCATGTTGATATCCCTGTGGCTTTTAATGGACATGGATTCATTTGGAGATGCAGGACCAAATCCAGAATGTGATGAGTACCCAACTTTGAGGACTGCCAGACTAGAATTTCAAGTCAAGTCTGATAGCCAGAACTCAATGAGCCAGATTCATAGTGAAGTTTGGGGCAAGGCATCATGAAGCAGCAGCTGGCCTTTTCTTCAGATGCTTCCATGCCTGTCTTTTTCTTTCACCCTCTATCTGGAAGCAAAAACAAGAATATTGAACAAAACTGGAAGTTCTCTACAGAAAGATAGCAACAAATTCTGGTATAACGTAAAGACTAAGCAAATCACTATCATATTACCGAAGGTAGATTTAAGGTAATTTTGGAATTCCTGTTGGTGTTGGCATAAAATTTCAGCTTTTTTCACCATTAGTGTCTTTTGGGGATGCTAAGACCTGTAGTTCAGCAACAGTTGGGAGCTTATAGACTGCTACATATGGCATGTGCTTTTGTGGATCATAGTCCACTCCATCTCATGTATGGAGTACAGACCTTAAAAAAAATAGATATATCCACAACAACTTAATAATTCTTTGTCATGTTTTGGTACCATGCATCTGTTGAACTTGATTTTGATTCATGAAAACTTATGTGATAACAAATTAGTTATTTTTTAGGACTAGGATGAAAACTCTTTATTGTCCAGGTCCTATATTTAATATAAATGAGGCCATGTCATACGTAAGTGAGGACAGGATTTGCTGTTTTCCTTGGGTTTGTGCAAAGGAAGAATTCAGAGAATATATTTGTATACACATTTTGTTGACTTTATAGTACCTTTTTTTTTTGCATGCCTCCTGCCTTAAAACATTAGAAAATGCTTACCAACTTTCAGCAGTTGTGATCAAAATGTGTTTCATGGGCTACAAAAAAATAAATAAAAAAAAATTCAAAAGCACATATACCTCAAGACTGCTATTTTTGCTGCAAAAGACTAACAGAACTGGCATTCTGCAAATGTATATTGCAATCACTCTTGGAAGGCTTTAGGTTTGATTCTGTTCTTGGTTAATACACTTACAGGTAGTTTTCAACTTATGACCATAATTGAGCCAAGAATTATGGTTGTAAGTTGTGCTGATCATTAAACAAGTCATCACATGACCAACTTGATTCTATTCCTTTGTTATGGTTATTAAATGAACCCATTGCCCATAATGGGCATTTTATTTGCCAGAAGTAAAAATGCCAATTTCCAGCAAAAAAGTTGTAAATTGTGGACACAGGACACAGGATGCTGCAAACAGCCATAAATGCAAACTGGTTACCAAGCAGCCAAAACATGATCCCATGACCCTGAGGGGAATCTGGCCATTGGAACTTTGAATCTGGGTTATAAGTACCTTTTTGGGTCCATTATAACTTTGACCAGTCACTAAGTGACCAGTAGGTTAAGGATTATCTATAAATACCCATTTATTCTATTCTAGTTTAATCCAGTCCAGTCTTATATTTTGTAAAATATTATCATTCATTTCTTTTTTTAATCTCATTCCTTTTGTGCACCTTATAGAAATATCTATCTATCTATCTATCTATCTATCTATCTATCTATCTATCTATCTATCTATCTATCTATCTATCTATCTATCTATCTATCTATCTATCTATCTATCTATCTATCTATCATCTACATATCATCTATCTATCTCTAAACATAGCTGCATACCTACCTACCTACCTACATACATACATACCTACATACATACCTACATACATACATACATACATACATACATACATACATACATTTAAGTCTATGAGATAAGCTTAGGGATGGAGATTGATTAAGAATTGTCAGAGCACTTCTGGCAGGGTGTGGACTAAAACTAATTTTCTCTGTTATATATGTTTACTTTTCTGTATTCCTATTAACTATGGGAATAGCCAACTATTTGAGTTTTCATAGTTTAAAGTGATTTAAATCCACACATGGAAGCATTCTTCTCACTACTGTTTGCAAAACCTAGATGCAGTAGATGGAGACATTGACACATTCTATGGCAAATTACAAGAGTTGTCTAATGCAACATTAAGAAAGGAATATAACACTTAATAGGTGATTAGAATGCAAAGGGTGAAGAATTTGGAATTATGTGACGATTTGAATTGTGTAAAAATAATAAGATAGGAGATAGGTTAATAAACGTTTGGTGAACATAATTATTTATTGCCCACACATATTTTAAATGACTTAATTATATATTATACATTGATATCACCAAATGGACAACACTGAATTAATAGCCTACATTAGGGGTGTCAAACTCGCAACATCATGTGACGTATCACGTGATGTATTGTGACTTTTTTGCCATTGCCGGCAATGGGGTGGGCGCGGTTTCACTATGATGCATCCGGCCGGCAGTTTGACACCCCTGGCCTACATAATAGGGAACAGAATCAGTAGAATACGTAACAGGGAATAGATGTTGAAGAATGCAAACTAATTAACCAGGACATATCCAGGTGTGGTCTGTGCATGAATTGTTAGTGTCAAATATACAGGTTAAACTTAGAAATTCAAAGAGATGAGATGTGTCAGAAAGATTTGATCTGGAAGACATACAATTGGAATAGAAAAAAAAACACATCAGTTTCAGTACTGTTAACTTATATGAAAAAGAATCCGAGGTGCTATGGGAATAGATAAGAGAGAGTGTGAAAACTGCAATGGAAAAAATATTCCCAAAAGTTCAAAGAAGAAAAGATCAAAGTGATTTTCAGAACAAGCCATCGTGTATAATCAAGAAAAGACAGAGAATGAAATAAGGGCAATAAAAATTATACATGACAATTCAATGCAAGAATTTCAACGTAAGGAAAGATATCTCAATCAAGAATGTTGACGGAGAAAAATAATAAGAAAAAGAAAATGATCTTTTAAAGTGGATTAGAAAATTTACCAGTAATGCATGAATTAAGGTTGAGCAATGATCCAGATACAAAGGGAAAAGGTGATTGGACCAACATGCATATTGTACGCGCTGGCAATTCCTTAAAGAAATTGCTGCCTAACAAGCCCAGAAAAGATACATTTGATTTAAAGACCTGCAGTTAGGTGTTCATATGTGTGACATGCATGTATTCATTCAAATAAACTTTTCCTTTTTCAAACCCAGATTGCTACGCAGACCTGGTAGGAATACTAAAAAGTAGTCAAAAAGTAATCAAAAATACTAAAAAGTTTCTCGAGAGCTGTACCCCCCTGCAGGGAGGCAGGACCTATTAGATTGGTCTACCCCCATTGGCTACTGGACCCAGATGGGTTCCAGCAGGAACTGGGGGTTATTATTGCAGATCTGCTGCGCAATCCAGGCAAGCTCTTAGTCACTGTTTGGAATAGGAAGGTGACTGAGGCTCTGGATAGGATGGCATCCATGCGACCTCTCCTCACCTGTAGACCTCTCCGCCCTCCATGCTATACAGAAGAACTGAGAGGGATGAAATGGCTGAAGAGACATCTAGAGCGCTGCTGGCAGAAGACGAGGGATGAACTCGATCAAACACGGGTAAGATCTGCTATTAAGGCCTAGCTACTTCTCCGCACTAATTGCGTCTGCAGATAAATGAAACTGAAGCCTGGCAAGACTGAGTGGCTCTGGGTTTGGGGTTTTTTGGCCCATGGAGAATCACCACCTTTGGTCTTGGATGGGGTGGCATTGCCCCAAACAGACCCTGTGCATAATCTGGGGGTTCTCCTGGACCAGGGGTAGGCAACCTTGGCTCTTTTATGACTCGTGGACTTCAACTCCCAGAATTCCTGAGCCAGCTATGCTGGCTCAGGAATTCTGGGAGTTGAAGTCCACGAGTCATAAAAGAGCCAAGGTTGCCTACCCCTGTCCTGGACTCACGACTCCTGCTCAAAGAGCAGGTAGCAGTTGTGGCCAGGAAGGTCTTTGCACAACTGTGGATTGTGCACCAGTTATGCCCTTTCCTGGACCAACAATCCCTACTCATGGTCACTCATGCCCTAGTCACCTCCCATCTTGACTACAGCAACACAGTCTACACAGGGCTGCCCCTGAAAAGCATCGGGAAGCTCCAGTTGGTGCAAAATGCAGCAGCCCGCATGATTTTGTGCAGACCTTGGTGTGCACATGTATCACCTCTGCCAGTGGACCTGGGGAACCCAGAGCGGGATGGAGCCCATTAAATGGCTAGTATGAACGTGTGTTGTCGCCGGAGTGGGCGGGTGGGGAGTTATTATTTTAATATTTTTATTATTATTTTTACTTCTTTTATATGGTGTTTTTATATCCCTGTAAGCCGCCTTTAATCGCCATATGTGAGTAGGCAGCGATATAAATTTTCTAAATAAGTAAAATAAATAAGTAAATCAGGAAAGAGGTTTGATAAAGGTAAGGGTTAAAGGAAAAGAGAAGGATTATACTGAAACCATGTATAAATGGGATTATTAAGAATAGAATAATAATAACTTTATTGTCACTCTGAATGTACACTAATTGGCATGCATTAAAATGAAATTTCATTGCATTCAGCTCTCAAAGGGTCACCACCTCTGATACACACTACATAGATATGACATAAATAAATAAATAAATACAGAATTATGCATATACCCATTAAATGTCCAAAACAGTAGTAGAAAATCTTCAGAAATCACCTTCTCTAGAGAGTAAGGTAGAAATGGCAATAGATCAATTGCTTTTCAGAAAAACAGCAGGCACAGATGAAACATCTACTGAACTGTTTAAAGGTGCAGGAGAATAGGCAGTTAAAATGCTAACAGGCCTGTCAACAAACATAAAACAAAGGTGTATGGGCTATGGATTGGAAAAGTGTTGCGCATATATTGTATTCCTAAACTGAAGAAGGGAGATGCAAAAGAACACATAAATTATAGCATATAGGTCGTCTTTGACTTACAACCTTTTGTTTAGTGACAGTTCGAAGTTACAATAGCACTGAAAAAAAGTGACTTAGGACTGTTTTCACTTACGACCGTTGCAGCATCCCCAGGGTCACTTGATCAAAATTTGGATGCTTGGCAACTGGTTCATATTTATGACAGCAAGGTCAATGGGGAAGCCAGATTCACTTAACAACCGTGTTACTAACCTAACAACTGCAGGGCATCACTTAACAATTGTGGCAAGAAAGTTCGTAAAATGAGCAAAACTCACTTAACAAAAGTTTCGCTTAGCAACATAAATTTTAGGCTCAATTCTGGTCGTAAGTAGAAGATTATCTGTAATTAATTCCTCATGTTGGTAATATTTTGGTTAAGGTCTTATGAAAAAGAGTAGAACCATACATGGTGAAAGGAAGGCCAAATAAACAGACAGGCTTTAGGAGTGCAGAATGACATGGGATCAGATGTATAAATGTAGAGAGTAAGAAAATACACACACAAAAGATTTACCCCTGTTTCATTGATTATGGATCTTTGGGTAGATCATGCAGCTTGTGAAACAAACTAATAGGTATGCCAAAATACCCCTCTTTATTCTTCTATAGAATCTTTACAATGAACAAAAAGCTACTGCAAGTATTGAATCTGGAGAAACAAAGTGATTCAGAATAGAAAAGAGAATGAAACACAATGTATATTATTCTAATATCTATTTAATCTATACAGAAAATATATTTTAGGAAAGACAGTATTGAAAAGGATGATAAATGGAGTCAGAATAGGAGATCAATACACTAATAATATGCAGATGACATCATATTGTTAATTGAAATCAAAGCCTTAGAAAAGCTCATTGTGAAAATAAGAATGGGAAGCAAAAAATATGACATGAAGTTAAATATTAAGAAGATTACAATACAGTGCCAGCCTGTATGTGTAGTGAAGTTACACTTGACTATGAAGAAATAAAGGAGGTTGATAGTTTTATTTTTGGGGATGTAAAAATTGATAAAGGCAGGTAGAGTGTTGGAAAAGTCAGGAGGTGATAAATTGTAGCAAAGAATGCAATAACAAACTTAGACATGAAAGACAAGGGCTTTTGTTATCACTGAAATGATATTACAAATTATCTACCCTATTGGCTTTTCCTGATGGCTATAGCTGGTGAAAGACTACACATAGGCCCTCTTAGGAACTGGCATTTTCGGACTGGTTGGATCCAAAATGTCAAATTTCCTTTTTGAGATCCCTAGCCTGGGCATCTTATCCATGTGGTCTGATGTTCAGTGAATGGAAACAAGGAAAGAATGAGCCAGATCTGCAAAAAGAAGAGCCATTGACAATCTTCTCTCCTTCTAGTTCAATGTCTGTGGCGATTCTCAGTCATCCAGGTCATAGTTATCCCAAAGATGCTTTTCCACGAGGCAACTGGACTTTCTTGTTTTTCTTTGAAGACGTTTCGCTTCTCATCCAAGAAGCTTCTTCAGTTCTGACTGGATGGTGGGGAATGGAAAGATTTATACTCTTGCAAACAGCTGTTCATTCGCATTCTTTTAGAGAGTCATTAAAGCTACCTGGAGGCATATCTGTGTCTCCAGGGTCACCTGAGTAGTGCAAATGGATGTGGAGCCTTCTTGGAACTGTTGAAAGGACTGTGTTGTAGACTGGAGACAGATGATGTTGGATCCCTCCCCCTGTTTTGAAAGAGGGCTGTTCAGTTCTGACATAGATGGCCTCTTTGAAAGAGGAGTCAAAGAGGCCCTCTATGTCAAAATTGAATAGAGGGCGAGGGATCTGACATCATCTGTCTCCAGTCTTCAGCACAGTCCTAGAACTAAGGAGAAATTTCCTGACAGTTAGAACAATTAATCAGTGGAACAATCTGCTTCCAAAAGCTGTGAATGCTCTATCACTGGAAGTTTGTAAGAAGAGACTGGACAGCCATTTGTCTGAAATGGTATAGGGTTTCCTGCCTGAGCAGGGGGTTGGACTAGATGACCTCCAAGGTCCCTTCCAACTTTATTGTTGTTGTTGTTGTTGTTGTTGTTGTTCCAAGAAGGCTCCACACCCATTGGCACTACTCAGGTGACCCTGGAGACACAGATAAGCCTCCAGGTAGCTTTAACAACTCACTAAAAGAATGCAAACAAACAACTGCCTACAGGAGTATATATCTTTCCATTCCCCACCATCCAGTCAGAGCTGAAGAAGCTTCTTGGATGAAAAGCAAAATGTCTTCAAAGAAAAACAAGAAAGTCCAGTTGCCTTGTGGAAAAGCATCTTTGGGGCTCCTTCTAGTTCTTTTGGTTTCAGCAGTGCTCCAGATGTAGTGGTAACTTTGGTTCAGATCTCCCCTCCTGGTCAGATTAGAATTTCTGGGTAAACTACTTCCACTAAATTATAGGATTTGTATCTTTCACTATTCCATTTTTCATCAATAGCTTGAACTGAAATTTAAGATGTCCATGAATGATTCTTAAGTTTGAGTTGTCAGTAGATAGTCAGATAGGAATTATTATCTATGATTTCCAAATGCCACTGTTTTAATGCAGGAGTTAAACAATCTTCTAAAAATGCATTGGATTCAAAACCACACTATAAAATTCTCCTGTCATTCCCATATCCACACCTCACTGATTATTCTGAAGACATATTCCCATCCCCTGTGATTGTTAATAAAAACAACACCACATGTTTTTCAACCATTATTACCCAGACATGTATACGCTTTCTGATTGACTACTTATTTGGACATATCTCACTCTCTCAAACAAAATGAAAATGCTGTGGTTTTCTCTCTCTCTCTCCCGCCCCCTTCTTCTTCTTCTTTCCAATCCTGTATTCTGTATTGATTTAAGAGACACCAGGTCCACAGAGGAATCATGTCTCTCTCCATGATTATGCTTTGTATATGATGTAGGATGAAAAAGGTAAGACGTGCCTAGTACAGGAAGAACAATTAGCACACTATAGTATGGGGGAAAATTAGCAATAAGTACAGATAATACACGGATGTAAACTGTAGAAACTTTTGACTTCTTTTTTTAGGATTCAGTTGAGAAGTTTATAAAATACAAAAAAAACACATTCTAAAATGCTTTGCCGTTAGGGAGGTTGAGACGAAAACAGTTTCAAATTTCTAGTGTGCTAACAATGTGCAGCACTCTCCTTCCTGGCTTGCTTGTGGACAGCTCTTATTTGTTTCTATATTTGGCACTGACTCATCTATGCCATGGCTAAGCTGTGCATGCGTGAGATGTCAGGAGGTGCACAGGAGTTTACATCATCTGCCATGCTGATGCATGAAATTTTTGAATTTGACCTTGAGAACAATTCAGCAGCATGGAAGACAAAGGTCAAGCATCAAGACTGCAGACAGAAATGTCAGTCACAACATTTCAGACACCATTTGTAAGAACTGTCATGAGAATTTAGCCGGACAGTTGCTTAAGAAACAATAAAAAGCAGAATGGAGTCAGAATCCTTTTGGCAGTATTTGTTTGCTTAAAATAATTAAGAGACGTTCACCAATGGATCTGCCTTAGGAAAAAAGAGATCTGGTCACCTAAAATCAGGATGTCTAATTTTTTGGGATCACCATCATTATTAAAATTCTTTGCTGGTCATATTCTAAGTCTAAGTGGGGTCAACTCTGGACAAGCAAGAAACACAACCCAGTGAGTCATAGTTGCTAAGATGAAGAAAAACCCGGTGTTCCCAATTTTTGTGCATGGAACCATTTTCTGCTAAAGCCATGTTTCCAGTGAATTCAGCTCTCAAATCACTGCAAAATGATTTCTATTTCACCCAAAATTTGTTTACTATATTTAATTCATTTTTACTTCTTTCCCCAGAGCTTTTCAGACCTTTTAAAAAACAAACAAACAATAAATCTATTAGATAATTATTTTTAGATCATCTTATGTGCCTGGGAATCATTGGGCATCTATTAGAATGCTCTGGAGCCTATACTGTGAAAATTACTTTAATTCATCATGATTAATATAATTACTCCCATGCATTTAATTATTTCCCCCATTTCCCCCTTTTGGGGACACTGGGGAGCCATCCCCCAAGATTGAGGAGGTTTGCAGACTGTTTTGGCAGGCACATATTGTGAATCCCTGGCTTAAAGGAGACAAAACCGGATGGATGAAGGTGGAAATGTAGCTGACAATTTAAGAAGCTTGAACCTACTAAGCACAGCTCATCTAAGACCCCTCTCTCTCAGCACACAGAATGAGCACATTTCAGAACACAGACTGACCTTTGCACTTAAATGTTTGTGATTTTTAAAAAAAAAACATATTCTTATATGAACTTATATATAATATAGTAAAGGTAGGAGACTTACACAGTAGCAGATCTATCATTAGCTATATTGCTCAAAGAAATGTTCTGCTGCTGTATTCTGTACCTAGTTAAATCTTTATACTGTGACAAACAATAAATGTACACATTTACTTTCAAGGTTCTTCTCATTCTTTTTTAGTTTTAAACTTACATATTTCGCAGATGTATCTGACATACAGTATAACAATGAAAGGACAGACAATAGAGTATGACTTGGAAAAATATATAACACTCAGCAGTAATTAGAATAATGAAATTATGAAAATAATTTATTTCCTATTTAGGCAACACAAGAGATATTAGAGATTACGGATTCTGGGGTGACTACAATGACTGTCCACCTTTGCATACAAATAATACTTGCTGAAATTATGCAGTTTATATAGTGATTATGCTGTTATACTGTATCTTATATGCCTGGCCACCCTATCCACAAATTTCAAGCATCAAAATGCTTGCAGAAGCACAGAAAACTTAAGTGCTTGGGGTATGGGTGTTTCAGGTTGAAACAAAGCATATTCTGTGTACAGGTAATCCTTGTTTAGGGACTGCCTTGTTTAGTGACTGCAGTTATGACAGTGATGAAAAAGTAGCTTTATGACCAATCCTCACAGATATGGCCTTTGAGGTTTGTAAAGCAAAGGAAAGCTAAAATAAGATCATGAGCACAATTGTGGTTTCACTCAGCAACTTTTTAACAACCAAGTTGCTGATCATAATTGTGGTCACTAAACAGGATTATCTGTATCATAATACTAGTGATTGCTTTTCTGCTTTCCCTTTGGGAAACAATGATTAGCAAAATCAGGTTGATTTCTATACATGTTTTGTTTTGGTTGGAATCCAGTTCTCACAAATGTTTGCTGCCTGATAAATATTCATAGCACATTAGTTTGTTCTTCTTGTGGGGCTGTTGGTATCCCAATTGTCACGTTGCTCATGTTCTTTTCTACAGCTTCTATAATCATTATGCAGAAAGTTTGTCACTTTTTTTTCCTCAGAGAAGTGATGCATCTTTACACAAACATGACAGTGCAGAATTTCAATGGCTGCAGTTTTCCCTATAGCACAGAGAAATCTGTTTACCTGTTGCAGCAATAGAATTGTTCTGGATCATGGAGAAAGATGGACAATGGTGTTTGTAGATATACCATGTGACATTAACTTGGAAGAGGCTCACCCCTCCCCCAGATCTATTGGTACTACTTGTATTCAAGGCATGTTCAACCTGAGATAGTTGTGCATAGTCTTTCCCCCTTCTTTGTGCTTCCAAGATCTTTCACTTGGTTGTCTTCCCAATACAAGCCACACACACACAGCTAATTTAAACAAGTTAAATCTCATATCTTCTGTTCAAGGAATCCTATGACTTATCATTCTTTAATGAGTTTGAAGGATTGGCAAGACAAGTCCTAACATTCAGTAGTATGAGGAAGTCAAGATTATCATCAAACCAACTCTCATACCTGCCACAGCTTAAATTCCTAAATAGAAATGATCCTTGTCTCCTTTTGTTGAGAAAGGTATAGTTTTATTAGAAGTGTACTGCAGTAATGCAAAGCCAGAACTGAGAAATGTGTGCCAAAATCCCTACGTTTAACTCCTTCCCCTTAGCTACCTCCCATCAACCACCCCCAGGCAACCAATGAGGTTCAGGCAAGATGTTTTCATAACAGACAGACCAGGCACAGTTTGGTGTGTAGCTGGTATTTGGGTGACCTTGAAGCAGGGTCTCAAGGAGATACAGCACTTACTTCTGTTTTCCCCTCTCACAAACCTTCCGTGTTACATTTTCCCCCTGCCCAGAGTTTGTGACAGTCTGTCACTGAATAGTAGCAAAGCACAAGCAAGCATGAAGTGGCAGCTGACACCAACAATCAAGAAGGAAACAATACCCCAATCAAGGAACTGCCAAACAAGCTAACAGTAAACACCCCAATCAAAGAACCTCCAAGACCACCCCCCCACCAACACTGACAGGGCAAGCCAAGATAACATAAACTGAGAGCAAACTCCACTCCTTACTAGCACTGATGATTTTATTGAGGACTGAGGACCCCTCACTTCTCCCATCTGCTCTCAATATCTCTGAAAAGCTCAGGAGCTGTGGCAGACAGGATTATCTGTACCTAAAATCTCTGAAATACCTATTGTTCTGTTGCATAGATCTACTGCTGACACTCTTCCAATCTGTGGAAGTGACTCAAGTGCATGTTCTGAAAGCATGTCAAAGCAGTTCTGGGTCAACTGCAACAAGAGGAACATCTCTTTTTCTTCTTGGAGCTGCATATTCTTTGTAATTGTGTTTTTAGCTCCAAGATCCATGGTAGTAACATTACTGGAATGGGTTTTTTTGTTTTGTTTTGTTTTTTTAAAGGCTTGGAGACTTTTAAAATAATAACAGTATTTTCAGAAGCTCAATGCATTTATCTTAAAACTCATCTCATAAAAAGGAACAAAAGTAGTGTTCCCCAAATTGTCTTTTTTTTCTCTCCACTAGTATTTAGGTGATCTCGGTGGGATTCAAATAATTTAACAACTGGTTCTCTGCAGGGGGGGATGCAGGGGGGAGGTGAGGGAGCCGCTGCCATGAGGCAGGTGGGGGAGCTGCCCCATGCACCCTGCAACAGCTTACTGTGCCGAAGGGCCCCGCAGCCAGGCCTACCACACCCCAACACCTGTCGTGCCTCACCTGTTCGGTCGTGACTTCTCCCACTTTCTCCTTCTTCCTCCTCTTTTGAACAGCCCTTCGCTCCTGTTGCTTCTTTTTCAGTCCCGGAGCTTTGTCCGGAGCCTGTGCAGAGAGTCTTTGGAAATGAAGCCCCGCAGCAAGCAGGTTGTCATGGTTCTGATAGATGAAACCCATCAAAAGAACTTCCAGGTAAAATCCTTCCTTAAAGAACATTTTATTCGGGAAACAAAGTATCGGCACTACATAGTTGAATCCAAAAACTAAATTCCCTTCCCCCGGATACAAAGTAACAAAGTGCAATTCCCACCCCCAATAAACTGTCATAAATCACATTCCCCAATTAGCTAAAAGCGCGGCCTTTCTCCCCAGCTCCTCAGCCCGCCAAAACGTTATCAGCTTGTTCCCACAGCAGTGTTATTATTATGGCTAGCTGAGCTTTCATCCCAACTCCCCCCGCTGCACCTGATTTCTAAAAGCAAGAAAAGGCATGTTAAAGGAGAAGAGAAAATGGCTGCATTTTCAACAGTTGTCAGAGCGGGAACATCCAATGTTAGCAGCGCTGACACAGGTAGGGTGGGAAACATTCCCTTCGCTTTTGGACCAGCTCCGAAATGGGCTGGAAGGAGCGGCCCAAGGACTCCAATCTGGCTTTGCAGCAAGCAAGGGGATTGGAGGCATGTGAATGCATGCTAGTCTGGCATCTCAGAAAACCCCCCCCCCCCCCGTGCTGGATTTTCGCTACCATACTGTTTAACTTTCTTTAAAGTTTACTTGATGCAGAACGGGCATGGGAATGATTCCCACCCCACCTGATCGCTGTGGGGCTTCATTTCCAAAGACCCTCTGCACAAGCTCCAGACAAACTGAGATCTAGAACTGAAAAAGCAGCAATGGGAGCGAAGGGCTGTTCAAAGGAGGAGGAAGAAGAAGAAAGTGGGAGAAGCCCAAGGAAGACCTCCTCCGTCACCCTGCAAGTGGAGGCAGAGGTGGGGGGGAAGGCAGGCAATCCAGATGTGCTGCACAGTGGCAGCAAGCAGAGGTGGGGAGGAAGCCTTCCCCTGGCTGCCTCCGCGTGCTGCTACCATGCAGTATGTCTGGATCGCCTGTCTCCTCCCCTCTGTCTCCACTTGCAGGGGGACGGAGGAGGTCTCCCTTGGGCATGGAACAGGGCGTCAGCTTCAGTTGGTGCTTTGGAGAATCTCCTCCATCACCCTGAGGAGCGTGAGAGCAGAAAGACCTGAACGGCTGAAGGAAGGAACTGAGAGAGAAAACCTCAGCATCAGATTGAAAAAAAACTTGGAAAAACTGGAGATGGGAAAGCCAGGAGTGGAGACTCAGATTTATCATAACTGGTTCGCCGAACTCAACAAAAAAATAGGTATAGGTTCTGCCGAACCAGTGCGAACCAGCTGAATCCCACCACTGAGAGTTCTGGAGTTTGAAAAAGAGGGCAGGGAACACAAGTAGCTCATATTATTATTATTTATTGTATGGTACCTTCACATCATATTTTGATTAAAAATGCAAGAGATAGATATAAAATATGAAATATAAAATATTATAAAAGTATGTCTAGATTACAGTTTTGTCAATAATTTATTTCAGAATCTGCACAAATGCCCTTCTTTTCCAATCTAAGCACTGGCGTTAGAATGATGTAGAGGATTATGTGGAGACTGGGACCATTGCATTGCATATCATCCATGATGTCATAGACACCCATCCAAGAAGAGTCTGTAACATTCATGAATCATGGTCCAACAGCATCATAATTACAAACCTAATAAAATGACGGTAAATGCAAAACTAATACTGAATAGCGAGGAACATTGCCATTGCCCCTTTATTTTTTCGCTCTCTCTTTTTTTTATTAAGTTTTATTCATTTGTAACATAAAATATGAAAATACAAAATCAAATAGTAGGAGACAACGGTAGAAAAAGAGAAAACAAAAAAGGTGTGAAGAAAGGGGGGGAAGAAACAAAAGGCATTCACTTCCGATTCTCTTTGTTGCAGTAAAATCAGACATTAAAATCAAATCTCAACTTTTTACATTTGTATAGTAGTATGTAGTAGCCATTTCCATATCAGCAAATCAGTCTAATCGGTAAAACCCAAAATCATGATAACATTTTTTTCCACCTCAAGCACAAAGTCCAGAAGTGGTTTCCAAGTAGAAACAAAAGTACTTACATTCTTTTCTTTTATCAGCACAGTCAATTTAGCCATCTCATTTTTTCACTCTCTTATTTCTATCTCTGTAAATATTTAGAGTCTCTGTCATTATTTTTATTCTTTCTTAACAAACTTCTCATTTTTTCCTGCCTGTGCCCTTTCTGGGGGTAAATGTGATGATTGGACACTTTGAGACATCTGTATTGCAGACATTACCTTTATAGTAAATCATTCATGCTGCCACATTTTCAGTAATCCAAAACCTATGTTAGCTGGTAGGAAAATATCTGTGACACCACTTTCACTGGTGCACATATTTTAAAGCAGAGTTATGTCTTTTTTCCTACTCCTTTCCCCTTCTCTTTTTCCTTCTGCTAATAGCTAGTGAGATATTC
Source organism: Azemiops feae (assembly GCA_023970755.1). NCBI lineage: Eukaryota > Metazoa > Chordata > Lepidosauria > Squamata > Viperidae > Azemiops > Azemiops feae. The sequence continues at coordinate 2,017,217 of JALGBA010004268.1, read as the reverse complement.
TGTATATTGTATGTATTAGTACTAGAATAAATGCCTGAATGTTATGCAAGTCATATCATTATCTATCAGCAGAGATTTGCTTGGATATATAATTCAAATTTTAATTTAATTATTTTAATTGGACAAGGTCAGTTTCAACTGTAATGCTGGCCTGGAATCCCTGTGGATTTTTCATAGCAAAATACGTGGGGGGGGGGTTAACTACGTGTAGAGGGATCTGCTTTAAATCATTTTGAACATTTTCAGGAGATTGCTGGGAATAGTGAATGGTATATCTCCACCAGCATTACTCCTAATGAAAACCATGAGATCAATTCCTCCTCCCTTTTTCAGTCTTCAACGTGCTTCAGACTGCTCCCCAATCTTTCAAAGTAAATTTTAAAGGCATATGGGAATTTCATGGGACAGAGAAGAAGAAAGATATTTATTTATTTATATCCCGCCTTTATTATTTTTACATACAACCCAAGGCGGCAAACATATCCATCACACTTTCCTCCTATTATTTTCCCCACAACAACAACAACCCTGAGAGAGAATAATTGGTCCAAAATCACCCAGCTGGCTTTTGTGGCTAAAATGGGACTTGAACTCACAGTTTCCCTCTTTCTATCCTCGTGCTTTAACCAGTTTTTGCAATAGTATCCCATGAGTGGTGCAGCATGCAGTCTAGAAGGGATGGGAAACAAAATGGCTTCCAACTTCACTGGAAATTGTTCTATCAAGGAATCCTTGGTTATCATCTCAAATTTTCTGCCATCTTCATCTGGGTACTAGTTTCTACTGCCTTTTGCACCCCAATCCTGTATTGTTAGATTTGTTCTTATTATGCATGTGAGTGACTTTCTCTTCAAATGCGTAGTAAATTAATCCCAAAAGATTACTCAGGTGATGCCTATTAGATGTCTTACAAGAAATTTTCACCACTCAAAAGATTCAGATCGGTGGTATCTAAAGAAAGCACTGATAAAACAAGCATTACTGCTTTTATTTGTGTTTAGTTGCATTCACTTTGCATTTGTGCTCCCTACATTCTGTCCATCTTATGACCCCATTCATCACTAAAATATCTCTAAAAACCCAAAGGCATCCAGGTTCCACAGTGCTAAACAGGTCATAGCCCTTTCTAACTCGCCATTCTGACATGACAAATGCCTCAACAGGAACACTAGTCTTGCAGAGAGAAATGTCTTTAGAACAGAAATTCAAGTTTCCGGGATCTAATGGATTGTGTACCTTCCAGGAGCGTATGCCTTCCTCTAAATCTCAAGAGGAAGTAGTTACTCTATGAACAACAGGACTTCCCATCCTAATTTCAGACTCTTTTCTCTTGGCAAAACCAATTCAAAATACAATCACGACACCTATGTTGGGCTCTTGATGAATGGTGAGATTCTCATAGCAGCACTGAAGTTCTCAGCTGAACTTATCAAGGAGGCTTCAGCATGGATATTGGAATCTCCCTGGTCTACCAGCATGGAGTTCTTTAATATCTTCCTTCAGGTCCGTTTGAGATTTCATTAGAGAATACAGTATGATGAACAAAGTACTAGCAATACATGGCTTTGTCTCTGCCCAAACATTTAACATCAATCCTGATGCTAGAGCAAAAGGATTTCCTTGTGAGAATAATGCCGTCGCTGTACCAAACAGCAATCTAGATAGTGCTGGACCAAGTAGCCAGGAAGACAGCACTGGTGAAGAACAACTGCTCCAATTTCATCGGTCCAATCTAAGTAACATGAATCAGGTAAGCCTTCTTATTGATTATTAAGTTATGGGAATGTTATTACAATCAACCATGCATTTAAAAGGAGACCCAGTTTGGTGTAGTAGTTGACATAAGACTAGAAACCAGGAGATTGTGAGTCCTGCCATAGGTACAAAGCCAATTGGGTGATCTTGGGCCAATCACTCTTTCTCAGCCCTAGGAGGTAGCAAACCACTTTTGAAAATGTTGCCAAGAAAACTGCGGGAGCTAGCCAGAGAGTTGCCAGAAGACAACACTGACTTGAAGGTACTACATGCATGTGTGCATGCATTCGCTTGTGCGTGCGTGCGCGCGCACGCACACACACACACCATTTAAAAGCAGTACCAAAAGCCTATAAGATAGGTTGCCCTAGCAACTTTGATCTTGAGGGATGGATAGTTTTCAAGTATGTCAACCGGAAAACCTTGCTTTTTCTTACCCATCTTTTCTCCTTGCTGGAAGTAATTTAAATAAAAACACATTTTTTTTCTCTTTCTCTTCTTTCTCCCCATAGAACAAACTGATGACGATGATGATGATGATGATATTCATTCAGTCATATCTGACTTTTTGTGATTCTATGGGCCAGGTCTCTCCACATCTTCCAATCTTGCACTACATCTTTACAAATTTGGAGCAAACTACTTCTCCTTGTAAGATATTATTAAGCACCCATCCAAAAGATTTTCTTCCTTTTTGCTATATTTTCTTTTGCAATTCCAAAATACAGTTAACCTGGGGCTCTGTATCCTGTCCGTTCCTAATGGTTCAAAATAACATTCTAATTGCTTAATTATTTCAGTATGATCAATATTTTTAAGTTCATATTCTGAGTAATTTTCAATATCCAGATCACCCAAAGACTTAGATATAAAAGCTCTTCCAACTTTTCAGTAAGACTAGATTCATTTGTCACTGACTTTTCAGCCTTTCCCCTAATAGCTCTTCAAATTCTTCATCTATCGGTGTGCTCCTAATACACTGAAGAAAGCTGTCACTTGGTTTCCTTCATTTCCGTTTCATTCTTTTTTAACAAAAGGACATTTCCTACTTCAGAGTTTCCTGCCAATCTTTCTAAAAGTTTAATTCTGAGTGGAATGTCATAATTAGATCTGCCAAATAGAATAGTACAATAAAAGGAACCACAAAGCCATATTTGGGAAATTCTTGCTACTGTGTGTACTGGAATGAAACTACAGAGGATTATTATTGCCAGAGAAAATTTAATGTTAACATATGGCGTGGTTACTTTTACAATAGTACAATCAGTTTTATAGAGCAATTGACTTAACATTTCTAGCACAGCACAATAAAATTGCTGGGTTTTTAACTACCTTTCACTTTCCATAATGATTATCCAATCATATGAAACCTACCAGGACACACCTTGAGATAACACTGGAGAATATCTGTGCTGGGTGCAACAAAAAATGTTCATAAAGTTCTATTTGTTATACCCCATCTGATAACTATTCAGTAACTTTCTTTAGCACAAAGCTCTGTCAAAAGGAAAAGGAAAAGAAGTACAAGAAAAGAAGAGAGAGGTCAAATTTACTTAAGTTTAATTCTTTCTTAAAGAACAGACCAGTTAGAGCAGGGGTCTTCAAACTTGGCTCTTTTATGACTTGTGGACTTCAACTCCCAAAATTCCTCAGCCATGTGTTTAGGACCACATTGAGAAAGACTGCTTAAAAATAAAATGTCAGAAATTAAAACATCAAATCATCAGTAGAAGAAAAATTACAGTAGCAGTTAAAATATTTAAAATAGCCAAAGAAAAATGTAATATCTTGCAATTACAAGTATTTAAAGTTTTTCTGTAAAATGCAAGTTTTTAACTTCTGGGAAAATTTTGGTCATTCCTGAGATGTTCTTAGCAACAGATTACAGAGATTTGGGGACAGTAAAAAAAAATAAGCTTCTTTTGTAGTTTCAACTAGACATATCTCCTAGGTTATGTGATCATTCTTTAGGCATCTGCTAATAAGCAGAATTTTGATTATGTAGAACTTGGTGTCCAGGACATTTTAAAATCCTTTTTATATTTTATTGATTGTGTCGTTTCCTATTTGATAAAAAAAAATCATATTAATAGAGTGACTGTTTTGGGTGCAGAAATCTTGCTAGAGGAGAAGATTTCTTCAACTCAACTTGAATAAAATCCTGTATCATATAAGAAAAAGTGTCTTGAGAAAATTGCTCCTAATTAAGTGAACTTCTCTGTCCATGGCAGGAAAACCAAGATCATGGACAGTTCTAACTGAGTAACTTGCTAAAAGAAATATTGAAACCGTGAACTAATTTTTAACTATTTTTCTTCAAGTATTTTTTTTTCTTTCTACCCTTCACAAACTCCACTCCTTTTATTTAATAAATGAGTTGGGTGCCTTTTTCCTTCCTGTGTCATCCTACCTGATATGGGTATTAAAGTGAGCCTAATAATAGAGATAGCATGTGATCCACAGTAAAAATCAGAGGTTTGCAGAATGTAATGTTGTCCATGATTCTGACCAGTATCTTTAGGACTAGATTCAGGTGAAAACAAATGATTGGAGTTTTAAGTAAATAAAGTTTATTTTAACTTGAGCACAATTACAAAAAAAAGCAATATCCAGTTTTGCTCACCTCTGAATTAGGAAATGATCCACTACCATCACTACCACTCCAAATTGTAGAAAGCACTGAAAAATCCTTTCTAATTCTCTTTCTGCAATTCTGGTCTTTAAGGCATAACATGTTTTACACTGACAAGCTGCTGTTAACATATTTTTTGTTAATAACTGAATAGCAAAGTTCCTGTAGGCATGGCATTTTGCAGCTCTAAAATCAGATACCATCATTAGAGTTCATATCTTTCTCTGGGTACCGAAAAAGCACATTCATTTTTAAAATGCTGAAAAACCTTGGTAGTACCATAATACATTCATAAGTTACCTATGGAGAGCTGCCCTTTAATCATTTTTAAATCTCAGCAAGAGATAGTTATATGGTATATAGACAATTGTTCCAACACACAATTTGATGCAATTTGTAATGATTGTGAGTCTTTGCAGAGGTGCATCCTCTACTTAGGAAGTGGATGCCAGAGGGTCAAGTAGAGCACATTTTAGAATATAAAATTAGAGCCATAGTTAAAAAATATAAATTCCACATATGTGTTCTTAATCAAAATAGAGGCTGTGTGCTTGTCCAGATTACTTATCCTTTTGGATAAGATAGTTTGTCTTTTACATACCATGAAGGAGATTCTGTGGAAAAGAAAGGTGTGTGTCCCCAAGACAGATTAATCAAATGGATACCAACTGAAATTTTAGACATAGACATAGAATTGTTGGACTGAAGGGACCTTAGAGGTCTTTTAGTCCAACCCCCTGCCCAAAGCAGGAAATCTTATATTATCTCTAACAAATGGTTGTTCAATCTTTTGTTGAAAACCTCCAGGGATGGAGAATATACAAATTTGGGAAGCGAGCTATTCTATTGATTAATCCTTTTCACTGCGAGGAAATTTCTCCTTAGTTCCAGGTTGGGTCTCTCTTTGATGAGCTTCCACCCATTTCATTCTTGTCCTTCCCTCAGGTGCTTTGGAGACTAAATCAGCCCCTCTTCTCCTTGAGAGCCCTTCAAGTACTGAAAGACAGTTATCATGTCACCCCTAAACCTTCTCTTTGTTAGGCTAGAGATACCTAGTTCCCTCAACCATTCCTCATACAGTTTAGTTTCTGGATCCCTTATCATCTTTACTACTTTCTTTTTCTAGGGCCTCAGCATCGTTTTTGTATCTTGATGACCAGAATTGGACACAGTAGTCCAAGTGTTGGCTGACCAGTGCTCTATAAAACAGTACTATCATTTCTTGTGATTTTGATGCTGTCCCTCTGTGGCTGCAGCATAGGACTGCATTAGCCTTTTTGGCAGTTACAGCAACTGCTGACTCATATTTAGGTGGTGGTCACTAGGACACCCAATTCCCTCTCACACATGTTACTTCTGAGCCAGGTACTGCCTATTCTTATCTGTACATTTGGTTTTTCCTGCCTAAGTGCATCAATAGATTTAGATTTTTCAATAAATCAATAGTTTTATATATATATTTTTTAGCATCAATAGATTTCTTTATGTCATGAAACTCTCCAAATATCACTGAAATCCAAGTTCCACCTGCCCAAACCACTCAAAAAAGCAGGGATTCTATGTTATCTACCAGTCCTGCCCCGAGAAGTGGATGTTGGATGACAAGGAAATGAAGCAAAGGTCAGGTAGGATATGAAGACTGAAGTAAAACTGAATTCTTTTCATCTGTCTTTACTATTTTACATATAAGATGGGTACTTGAACTTGTACTGATTTTTTTAGAAACAAAATCAAAACAAAGCAAATTAGCGTAAACAAGAAAAGATATTCTCAGACATCTTGAGGTACTGTATAATAATAACTATATCCTGATGGCATCTACCTGAAATTATATGTAAAATTGCTAAGCACCGAGCAAAAATATGCATTTTTTCCTACAAATTAAGGGTAGTAATTTGTGGGGTAGGGTGTCGATTACACTTTTATCCTGACCGCAAAGAACACCCAGGTTACTACAGTCCATATTGAAAATGCCTTATTTATTAGCAAGTCAAACTATTCCATCATACCTATTCTACTATTTTATTCTACTCTTCAAAGGCTGAATGCTTGCAGCAGAGCTACATTTGTTCAATGGGCAATAAATGAAATCAATGAAAAATGAAAAATGGAGAAGCAGCCAAACCTTGGTACTCTACAAAAAGTCAATGAGGCATTTAACTTATTTGTTTTCAATTCCTCAGTGAAGATCAGAGATTCCAGGGTTGTATGTTGTCACTTGACTGGAACTGAAAAGTATCTTCAACTGTTGGTTAGATAAATTCACTAACTTTATTCCCTGAGAACAGGGAACATGCTAGGTCAGACTATGACATTCTCGTTCACACCCTGTGGGCCATCTGGGTCCTTTGGGAAGTCCAAAAGCAGATAATGGGTCTCTCTATTATGTTCTCCAGTACATTGTAACTTCCACATTTATCTTTTTACCATACATACTTAGAGGTACAGTATGTTCTCTCAGAGCTGAAATAGCTGGAATGTTTGGAATATGAAACATCTGCACAACTTTGGTTATTTTAATAGATAGTGGCACACCTATCATCTTCGAATTTGTTTAACTTTCTTTTAAAGTAATTTAATCCAAACTTGGTGGGGGACAATATGAGATCAGCTCAGTAAACCTTTTTGCCCAACAGCAGCAAGGTCAAGAAGCACTACATTGCATATGCTGCATGACCCATTCAGTTAAACAGCATTTATGAATGTGGAAAAGTATCTCTATCACTCTTGCACACTTATGGAGAAGCATCATCAGTTCTGAAATCATCATCTCATCATTTATTATCAAACAGTCAGGGATGACCCTATCATTAGACAGAGTGAAGCCATTTGGGCAACCATCTCCTTATTTTGCAGAAAGAGGCTGTATGGGACATGTGCTCCCTTGTTAAATTAGCTTACTGCCCTGAAGTGTAGAGAACCCTGTTTCTTCACTGTTATTGCATACAAAACAGAGAAGCCACCATATTGCCTTTGGCTTCTGATAGCAAAATACTTTAAGGCTGCCCTGCCAATAGCTTCTAGATATCAAGTACAATTAAAAATAAAATTGAAATTATCTTACTAAGGCATATCTATTGATTATTTGATACACATTTTCAGACAATGTTGAATGGAGTGGGAAAGAAGTGTTTTGTTATCAAAACCTAAAATCTCCCTTCATGGGTGAAAAAGTAGGCTCCTAACAGTTATAGTATAATGAAATAAATATGCAAGTGTGTGTGTGAATATGTGTGTGTGTGTGTGTGTGTGTGTGTTTGTGTATTCAGCTCAGTATGGACCATAAATGTATATCCTTATTACTGATAATAGGAAAACAGGAAACCATGTTAAGGCACTGAGATTCTCCTTCTCTATTGTAAATGTATCTGCCCACCTGTTTAGATGAAGCAGTTGAAAATCCCTCAGAGTTTTTACAAAATATAAATTCGCTGACTTAGAAACCTCTATATAATTTGTTGTTGTTTTTTATAACCTGGAAGATTAACTCTATCATTTCCTCAGGAAACAAAACTGAATACCTTGCAGGTCTAACAGGCTTATTTTGCTTCCCACTGAAAATTGGGTCTTAATTAATATTGGGTCAAAATCTCTTCTCTTGTTTTCTCAGTATTGTCTTTCCAATGAGTGACTCTTCTGTTTTTCAGCTTCATTCTCCTGGTGCTTTTCAATTTCCTTTAATGGTGTTTGAGTTTATTGACACACAAGAAGGAGAACTGTGGGTTTTTTCTCCTCCATTGCACATCTCACTAGCACTTCATAACCCTGTTTATCTTAGCTTCTGGATCTGAAAAAGCCCCATGGAAAAAGTTCTCTCTGGAGATTTCCCCAGGATTGAGCTGAGGATTCTGCATATTCCTTGACAGGTGATTGTTCAATTAAAGAGAGGAAACATATGTTCTTGAAAAAGTAAGTGCAAGAACCCCATGAGAGTGCCCTACAGATAGAAAGACTATATATAATCTGAACTTGAAGTAATAAAATAATGCCTATGAGAATTTCATTGAAATTTTCTTCCTTGAAAATATTTTTTGAAAGCAATTACTTTTCCATCATATTGAAGGGGAATGGTCAAAACACTGAGAAAATAACACAGCACTAATAGGACCTTCACAGACTTGTGACATCCTTTCACTAAAACATATTTTATTCTCAATGCAAGGAAAACTGCAGGTGGATTTACATATGCAACAAGTATGATTTTCCAAAATCAATTCATACCAACCTTTTCACAGTTTATGAAAAACAAAATAGAGGAAATATTTATTTGATTCCAGTGGAATGGTAACAGATATGAGACTCAGAGGGGGAAATTGTGTTGAAATTCTGTAGCTTTCTTCCAATAATCAGTTGTAAACTTTTTATTTTAAACCATCAATTGGAACTGGCTATAAGATGGAAACATTAAATATAATATATAAGAGTAAATGTGGCATTTTTTTTTAATTTAAAAAAACTCAAGGACCTTTTAAAATGTGAAGTTCAAGAGTTTGATTTGACAAGCAATTGGGAAAAATGAGACCAAATCAAAATGAAAGACAAGAAAAAGGGGCAGTTTTGGAAATGTTTGTATTCAAGATTTCTAAAAGTTTTTGTTCAACTTGGAGATAAATGTGATTCTTTGTTGTCCCACCCCTAAGCTTTTATGGTAATGAACTCCTCTGCATCCATAATCTTTGGTTTCCTTCTCATCCTCACCCATCTCCAGTCAATATGTGATATAATAATCCTAATTTAGTAGTATTATTTATATTAATATCATTCATAATAATAAAAATAAGGCCTTGAAACTAGTGGAAAAAAGAAAAAGAAACCAAGACATCAAAATAGACTCTCTAAATTCCTTTAAGAATGTGTTTTTTTCTTTGCATGGAACAGTAGCAGAGGAGGCATTTTGAGAACAGGAGGGAAAGGTATATAGGCATTTTCTCCTCATCTGCACTTCATTCTCTCCAAACGTGACTTGGTTTCATTTATTTTAATTTTTTTAATCAGGGAAAATTGTACTTTGGTCCTCAGGTTTCTTTTTCAGAATAATCCAGAAATACAAAGAATCATATCCATCTGCAATACAATTTCTGGCTAGTTTGAGAAATCACTATGAGTTTTTGATTCTCTTTGATTCTCTTGCACCAAGATTATTAGTTTGAATGTGAATGTGGGTAAAAAAAAAAGTGGAAGCTATATTACATTAGCCCATCAACCCAATTATTGTCAAGTAGGGTAGTTTTTAGTGTTTCAGAGTTGACACCTATCAACCTATAAATGTGAGATATCCTTCATGCAAAACATACATAATACACTATTGCTAAGTAGTGGGAATATTGTTTAGTGTTATGAATCTGATACTCCTTAAGCCGACCGGACAGGTTGTGGATGTTCAGATGCTCATGGAATGAATTTCCCATCATCCCCCAACACTGATCTTTCTTATTAGAAATCTACAGCAAAATCTGGAGAATCCATCCCTAGCTTAAGTTCTTGATTTTGAACCTGTGGAATATTTGGTTTACTTATACATACCATATAAACAGACAATGATTAAAACCCTTCGCATATCTACAACTTTCTTTTTTGCAAAAGAAATGCAATGAATGAAGATGGCTGTTCAGTTGCTCCATTTGAAGAAAAGAGTACAATAATGATTTCATTCAGACAGCCATTGTTGCAGAATCTTCCATGGGCTTATTGTCTAGAAGCCCCTTTGATGAATCATATATTTGGGAGACCTTTTTATCATGAATCAATCCTGTGTATACTGACTGAGTAGTAATATTTTATTTAGCAAAGCTAAACTGTATTTAAAGACATATAGGATGATACCCTGGATTAATAAAAATCAATTTGAGCAATGAACAGTTTTCTGAATTTGACTTACTATATATTCACATTTTTGGCCACCTAATGAGAAGGAAGGACTCACTGGAGAAGAGCCTAATGCTGGGAAAGATTGAGGGCAATAGAAGAAGGGGACGACAGAGAATGAGGTGGCTGGATGGAGTCACTGAAGCAGTAGGCGTGAGCTTAAATGGACTCCAGAAGATGGTAGAGGACAGGAAGGCCTGGAGGAACGTTGTCCATAGGGTCACGATGGGTCGGACACGACTTTGCAACTAACAACAATATTACATTTGTGTAGAAATGATACAACAGGATGAACAAATCTGCTTTTTGAAACTTGTGCACCAAATTTGTAAGCAGGGCATCTTCTAGAGTTCTCTGCTTGGCCATTCAAGTAGGAATTTGGGAACTGGAGCCCCAACAACATCTGGAGAATGCCAGATTGCTGAAGATTGAAATAGCCTATGAAACTCCTTTATTTCCCCTTGTTTATCATAACTAACACTGAAGTATCATATTCCACAACTGTTTCTCAGGAATAATAACTCTGAAAGTCCCCTTTGCAGCAATTTCCCCAAGCACCTCATTGCCGCTTCCTCAGTAATTATGAGAAGTGCTAGCTCATCCATCATCAATATGAATGCAGCTACCACATTACTCTCTTCTAATTTGCTCCTATAGCTCACTGATAAAGCTATGTTTTTATGCAGAAGCTCCCAGATTCATTTTCTGGATTCACCAATTAAAAGGGAAGAGAAAGTGGAAGAAAATGGGAAAGATCATCTAATAAGGACCTTGAAAAAGTCTTTCAAATCAATGAAAACAATACCAATCAGTGCTGACAAAAGGACTGCTCTATGTAAGGTCCTCCAGCTACAGAGATGCTCCATCACTGGTCTCCCAACTGATCACTTTCTTCCATCTGTCAGCCAGCAAAAGTGACTCAGAAACAGGCAACCTGGAGCACCAGGCACACATGAGAAACTTAATTTTATGCAGTCCTTAGCTTATTTCAAACTTGCAGTAAAACATAGTAAAAAAAAGTAAGGTTCTACATTTAGGCAAGAAAAACCAAATGTACAGGTATAGTATAGGTACCTTGCTCAATAGTAACAACTGTGTGAGGGATCTCGGAGTCCTAGTGGACAATCACTTAAATATGAGCCAGCAGTGTGCTGCAGCTGCCAAAAAGGCCAACACAGTGCTGGGCTGCATTAACAGAGGGATAGAATCAAGATCACATGAAGTATTAATACCACTTTACAATGCCTTGGTAAGGCCACACTTGGAATACTGCATCCAGTTTTGGTCACCACGATGTAAAAAAGATGTTGAGACTCTAGAAAGAGTGCAGAGAAGGGCAACAAAGTGATTAGGGACTGGAGGCTAAAACATATAAGGAACAGTTGCTGGAATTGGGTATGTCTAGTTTAATGAACAGAAGGACTAGGGTGACATGATAGCAGTATTCCAATATCTCAGGGTTGCCACAAAGAAGAGGAGTCAAGCTATTCTCCAAAGCACCTGAAGGCAGGACAAGAAGCAATGGATGGAAACTAGTCAAGGAGAGAAGCAACCTGGAACTGAAGAGAAAACTTCCTGACAGTTAGAACAATTAACCAGTGGAACAGCCTGCCTCCAGAAGCGGTGAATGCTCCAACACTGGAAGTTTTTAAGAAGAGACTGGACAGGGGGTTGGACTCGATGACCTCCAAGGTCCCTTCCAACTTATTATTATTATTATTATTATTATTATTATTAATTATTATTTTATTATTATTATTATTATTATTATTATTATTATTATTATTATTATTATTATTATTATTATTATTATTATTGTTATTGTTATTGTTGTTGTTGTTGTTGTTGTTGTTATTATTATTATTATTATTATTATTATTATTATTATTATTATTATTATTATTATTATTATTATTACTGTTCCTCCTCTGGCAGTTTGTTGCTTAGGAGAGAGAGGAGAATAAAAGAAAGACAAAGGTTAGATTATAGCAAACTTCCCTGAAATGGGGAGAAGGATTAATCCCACTCAGTGTTGCCCCAGCAATGCCTACTGCTTGCTTCATTTGCAACCAACATTAGATGCAGCTTCAACAGATCGTTTCCCCAAAAACTAGTAGCATCCCAAAATTATACTATCCAAATTTGATGGCAAAATGGCCAGTTTCCAGTAGATTATTTTATTTTGTTTTGAAATAAAAAAATGTGAAAATGGAATGAAGAGGGGAGGCAAAATTCTCCCATTTCTGTTTTTTCAAAACAGTCTGAATTTGCACTGAATTTTAGCGCTAGAATTGGAGGCTGAATTGAAGACATAGTTAAAGTGTCTTCCAGAAACATCCTGAAAAATATCTCCACTCTTTCTTTTGCTGGATGGGATCTTGAGTTGTGATCCCCAAGTCTGGGAATGCTACATAGCCCTGACTTAACTGTGGTTTTTGGCAAGAATTTTTTTTTTTGAGTCTGCTGCTGATGCTACAGCAGAGGAAAAGATTAAGTTGCAAGAGGCTGGAAATACTGGGAGTTGTAGCCCCCCCTCCCCACCGGTGGGAGAAAGCTAATGTATTGAATTGCTTAATGTTCTCTGCATCAGGACAGAGATGCCGGTAGGCTGGCATAGAGATCACTCCTAAAATATGGAGAGGAAGAAAATCTGATCCACAGAATGCTTAATGTGATGATTGTCTGATATGTGACTCTTGTTTCCTAGGTGATATTATAATCAATAACAAAAGACCCTGAGAGAAGATTAGATGAAAACAAATTGCAAGAACTTTTCTAGGGCAATCAATATCAATACCCTGACTAAAGAATTAAATATATTTAAGGTACATATTCTTCTGATTTTGGTTCTTTAAAAGAATCACAAGGCAACTTCGACCTACAGGTGCAAGATGTTGTGGCCCCTATCACACTGGGGTTGGAGATAAAGAAATCTCTCTCCAGTAATGAATTAGCTTGCAAGACCTTGGACTTGATGTTCTGTCAAAATCTGCCTTGCCATTTTTCAATCCTTTTCTTCCTCCATTAAAGAGCTTCTTTTTATCTTACTTTGTTCTTTGGGCAATGGATAATTTCTTTCAAATTTCTCTTGGTAGTTTTTCTGAACTTACCTTATTGTTAGAAGTGTTCAAGTGTGCTATCTTAGTGTTGTTTTTTTGCCATATATCTTCCAAGCAAATTCTCTTTCATTGAAGTGAGTGAGAATTGAAAGGAAAAACATACAGCAATTTTTTTTTGTATTTTTGCACAGGATTTTGGACTAGTCACTTTGGACCATTTCCATACTAACCCTTCTCACAGGGGTGCTTTGAGGTTCTAGAAAAGAGATAATTTCTATATATCCTTTCCTAATCAATAACTATATACAGAGGAATCATGTATAGGGGACAGTTTGCAAGGGCTTATAGAAAATTACTTTGTGACTGTCGTGAAGTAATGAGACAACATTCTTTGGAGAAGAAGTAGACAATAAGATCATAAATAAAATGAAAATGGGCAAGGGATAAGCTTATTCTCTGTGGCCTATTCTATAACTAATCATTCAGGGAATTTAGCTAATACATTTTTCAAAGAAAAGTATGAGAACTCAAATAATTCAACTCTGCTGGATTCCTTCTATGATGGGTTTTAAAAATGGATCTGCCTGGCATAAGCTGTTGCAGGAGACTGCCACCTCCAGGTATTCTATCTTCTAGACCTGTCACAACTTTCTGATGAGTAAATGGCTTGTTAATAATGACCTTATTGACCTGAAATGTTCTTCATCAAACCCCTGTTGCTTGTACATAAAGCCTTTGGTTGAACTCAAATTCAATCAAAGTTTTAGTAAGATCTAACTGCCATTAAGCCTGTTCATCCATTTTGCCCATTTTCCCTTCCCTTTGTGATCTATTGCATTAATGAAAAATAAAGAATATCTTCAGGGCGGTCATGAAACCTCCTTTTAAAAAAACATTAGTAGTGTCAGATCTGCCTCAAGTAGGTCCCTTAGGAAAAAAGACCCTCAACTCCATTTGTTTGAAGTGATAAGTTCTTTTACTAAAGGATACTGGCTGCAGCAAAGTCAAGCTAGAACTAAGTTTTCCCATAGAGGAAGTTACAAATTGTTCCCTTCATCCCAGCCCTACCCTCATGACCAGTTCATCTTCAGCCATTGAAGTGCGGCATAGGTGTTTTGAGAAACACTGAGATGTTCGGGGGAGTCCACGTTCCACTCTCAGGATGCATGGCCTTGAGTGCTGGCACAAACAGGTTCTGTTTATCTCTGGTCTTCATCACACTGTCATCCCCCCTCCCTGTTTCCCATCATATGCCCATACATGTTTATTGCTCATTTGTTCACCCCCACGCCCCCTTCCCCCTACCCTTTGAAGGCAGAATGCCAGCAAGGCACAAAGCTGAAGATGGCAGATCTGACAAGTAGGGAGGAGGAACTTCAGATATTAGGCTCTACCACTCATGATTCATAATGGGACACCATGTTGTCCAGGCCTGAGGTAGTGAAGGTCAATGAACATCTGAAAAGCAGGCCTTTTGACAGAAAAAACAACATTGACAGAAATCCACATTGACAGAAAAAAAAACAACAGTAAATATAAATGTCCTGTACAAGTCATGATGATATCACAGATAGGGAAATACCACAGAGTTCTATTCAGATCTCAGTGGTCTTGAACATTTTTATAACTGACTTAGGTGGCAGGATAGGAGGTATATTCATTAATTTTGCAAATGGCACAAAGTTTGCAATAGTGATGGAGTGGTTTCTACCACCTCAGAAGAGAGGCTTAAGGTTCAAAATGATCTTGATAGACTTGGACCTTTTCCAACAAAATACTATTCAATGATGAGAAATGGTAGGGGATCTACAGCTGCCAAACCAGCCAATGAAATGTGGGCTGCATCAACAGAAATAATGTATTTGTTAAATCTCTCTTGGAATACAGTTCTTTGAAGAGTTTCATATGTCGGAACCATCACATTCTGGTTGTGTGGCTTCAATACAAGAAGGATGTTGAAGAACTGGAAAGAGTTCAAGAACAGCAATAGTAAAGGGCTTGAAGGTAAAATTCTGTGAATGGTTAAAAGAACTGGGTATGTTAATCCTGAAGGGAGACATAATAGCAGTCTTCAAATACTTGAAAGGCTATCATAGTGAAAAGAGTATGGATTTATTCTCCATATTGTCAGGGGAGAAACAGAAGCTAATGGTAGAAGCTTACAGAGAAAGATCCAAATTCAAAATGACAAGGAATCTCCTGACCATGAGAGCTGCTAAGCAGTGGAACAACTTGCTTCCTGGAATTTGAAGTGCTCCATCACTGGAGGTTTTAAGCAAAGGTTGGTCAACCATTTGTCTGAACAGGGAATAAGATTAGAAGACCATCAAAGTACACCTCCAACTCTGTAATTCCACAAGAGTTACACAATTATGTCATGATGCATATGATATTATTTTAATAAATATATTAAAAGACAAGATAAACAAGATAAAGATTATACAAGATTATACAAGTAAATAAACTCTATACCAGGTCATTGATTAGATCAATGTAAATATTTAAAGTAGGCTACTCTAGCTAGATGGTTTACTTGAGGTTGTTGACTCATTTCATACATTGATCACACTTTCTCCAGTCATCAAAAATAAGGAATATCCAAAAGAAAATATATTTCTGTAAATTTTAGGCCATTCAGCACAGGCAAGAATGGTTAGCAATTATTGCTGAAGTGTCCTGGGTAGATTTAAACATGTCAGCTTTCCTATATATTTTTCAAAGAATATGATTTGGTATATGACTAGAGAACAAGAGAGCCTCTATCCCAGATAGTTTATAATGGGGCTGAGTATAGCAGACCAGCCAGTCTTTGTTTTAATGCTTTAAAAAGAGGAATGTGTACTTTGACTCTTCCCTCCACTTATTTATAAGAACAAGGGTTTCAGAAAAGCATGAACTCCGTAACCTAATTTTTACATTGTGTGAAGCCCTGGTTGCGTAGTCCTAAAATACAGAATACTCACAAAAGGCTGTGTTCACTTAGGATGGTAAACCTAAATCTCAGAGATTGATGTTTCAACAACATACTAAGATAAGAAAGACCACATTTTAGCATAGCAATATGTGGGAACCCACCCTGTGTATCCTAACATATATAAGATATTAAACGTTTTGCTAAATAAAAGAAAAATAAAAGAAATCTGGCAAACAATAATTGATATGTGTATTGAAAACAATAAAAAGGAGACTCCACAGACTATAAAGAAAGAACATTATTCAGATGAGCATAAATGTACTGCATCAATCCAGAACACAGAAAAAGAAAACATACCACTTACACAATATCTTCTAACAAAATGGATATCCACGCAACTTTATCAAAAAAATGCCTGATCACTCAACTCAACACAGAACAATCAACATAAGCTACAAAAAGACCTACTCTCACAGGTCAAAAACATAACAGAAACAACCAATAAACTATTACAATTACATAGGATTCCCACAAACCAATTAAAACACCCCAAAACATATTAAGTAAACCAAATTTTGGATTTCTAGATTACATTTGAGGGCAGTTTTATGTTAGAAATAAAGGACGCAAAAAGACTATAATGGACAACCAAAAATTTTAGCAAAATTTATGAATTAGGAAATTCAGTCTACTAACATCCTGATGTTGAAAAAAAATCAGGTCAAGTTCCAAACTGGCAATAAAATGGAGGCTGTTTAAAAAAGAATGTTTATTGATGAGCAGAACTAACAACAGCATGCAATTCTGGGACAGCTGACAAAACAGAGTTGAGAGTAGGTGAGCTTTCTTTGGGTTTCGTATTTGAGATACCTGTTCCTATGCAAGAACATGTCCTTTAATATTCTAATGGCTGTTGCCAGATTCCTATGTGGTCACGTAGGGGTCATGGCTCACTCTATAGGCAAAAGGGGAAATGCAAATCCTAGGTGTTTGTCTGAGCTAATCTTGTCAACTTTTGGCTTGCCTAATTGTGTTGCTTATCTGGAGTCTCTGTTTGCTCTGTGCTTATGAATAGTGTAGTCTAATCTTTCTGAATGCATACAAAATCTCCTAAAACTGGCCTCTTCATGTTTTTGCTTGAGACTGAGGCTGCTTTCTGCCTTTGTTAAGATTTTTCTCCATTTCTTCTTTAGAGGAAATATTCTATCCTGCCTCTTTTAATATTCCAAAGTGTGTGTGTGTGTGTGTGTGTGTGCGCGCGCGGGCATGCTGACTTCCTACATTGATAAGATTAGGAGATGCTGCCGATAACAGAAATATGGGGAGGCAGTCTAAATGTGTAAATGACTTCAAGGAGATTTGCTCCTTCCTTCTTTCTTTATTCTTTCCCCTCATCTCTATCAACTTTTACTCTGCAAATTAATTCCTTCCTTCCTTCCTTCCTTCCTTCCTTCCTTCCTTCCTTCCTTCCTTCCTTCCTTCCTTCCTTCCTTCCCAAACAAATGTGACATATGCATGTATTCTTTCTATTCTTTCAACATAAATACTCAACCAGATGGGAGAGTGGATGGGACCAGCTGGAATTTTTTAAATATAATTTTATTATTCTTTTTTTGTAAAATAATGATCAAACAGAGATATAGAGAAAGAGATAAGAGAAATGCAAAATGGTAAAAATCATAGAAAGAAACAAAAATGGTTTTAAAAAGTAACTCCAACTTCTTTTACAGAATCTATAATTAACACTGAAATTTACCCTCCCTTTTAGCATTAAACTATATTTTCCATTTTTCCAATTAATACATTTTACTAGTCATTGAATCAGACTAGCTGGAATCTTAAATATCATGTCTGAGGGTGTTTACAAACTGAATTACAAAGTTTACCGTTAATGTTTGTAATTCAAATTTACAAAGGAGAAAGTAACTTTAATTTTCCACCATTATGCTCATGTGTGGCTTTTTTTATAGCTGATGTTCAAACTTAATTGAAATAATAAGTTGTATATTTTCTAGCTTTCTTAGTAATCAGGAGACAGTTCATATTATGGCACACCAACTTGGTTTACTCAATGTGAAATTTCCATATTTTTTTTAGTTGAAGTATTTTTTTTTTACAGTACTGTAGGCTTAGCGTGTATTCTAAATTTCAGCTCATATTATGGCTTTTGGAATAGAAAAGTTATAATATAACTATTAGAATACAATAGCATTTTGCATAAGGATTAATTTTCTCCTGAATAAATTTTCACAGAGAGATGCTGATAGAAATGAAAAGAACAGGCTGCTAAATTAATACATTGATTTATAAGAAAAGCTGTGTTGAATTTATTTTAAAGTTATTCCACAATTTTCTTTTATATTAACAGCTACTTACCCAGTACAACTTGGTCTTTTTATTTAGACATTTATTAGAGGACTAGGAAATTCAACACTCTGTGAAACATAGTTTGTGACAGGTAAGATATTCTATCATGGTCAGGTTTGCATTATATGCTAAGTCACAATCTTGCCTGCTTGTTTTTGAGTTAAGATGATGTCATGTGCAAAGGGTCATTGTTTGTTTTGAAAAAATAGGCTAAATTTTGAAACCATAGTTTTTATTGTTTTTCTGATGGCTCCAGTATTGAATGAGTAAGGCAAATCATTTGAATATATGACTGGTTTGGTTTTATAAGGCTATAATCAATGCCATGACATAGCAAAAGTTGTTAAAAAGAGAGGAAATAAATTAAAATTAGCAAAATAAACCATGATCACTTTCCTCAAATAAAACCTGGTTTGATTTTTTTAATAAATATTGCTTAATAATTTAGAATGTTGTGATTGTATAGCCATTTGCTTTTTAGAAAAATACTTTTCAAGTTAAGATTTATAGCTACTAATATAGCTACTAATAGATACTAATCAGTTGAAAATGGAGGAAAGTAAATACGGGGTAATGATTAAAATGAACTAAATATAACAAAAAACACCAGGTAACAGAAAAATCCATATAAATAAATATATAAAATTAATTCAAACATTCGGTTTATCATCACATCTAGACCAGTGTTTTTCAAACTTGGCCACTTCAAAATACATGGAGTTCAACTCCCAGCATTCTCCAGCCAGCATTTGTTGTTGTTGTTAGTTGCGAAGTCATGTCCGATTCATCGCGACCCCATGGATAACGTTCCTCCAGGCCTTCCTGTCCTCTACCATCTTCTGGAGTCCATTTAAGCTCACACCTACTGCTTCAGTGACTCCATCCAGCCACCTCATTCTCTGTCGTCCCCTTCTTCTACTGCCCTCAATCTTTCCCAGTATTAGGCTCTTCTCCAGTGAGTCCTTCCTTCTCATTAGGTGACCAAAGTACTTGAGTTTCAACTTCAGTATCTGGCCTTCTAAGGAGCAGTCAGGGTTGATCTCCTCTAGGACTGACCGGTTTGATCGCCTTGCAGTCCAAGGGACTCGCAGGAGTCTTCTCCAGCACCATAGTTCAAAGGCCTCAATTCTTTTGCGTTCAGCCTTTCTTATGGTCCAACTTTCACAGCCATACATTGCAACTGGGAAAACCATGGCCTTGACTATACGAACTTTTGTTGGCAGGGTGATGTCTCTGCTATTTAGTATGCTGTCTAAATTTGCCATAGCTTTCCTCCCCAGGAGCAAGCGTCTTTTAATTTCTTGGCTGCAGTCCCCATCTGTGGTGATCTTAGAGCCCAGGAATTTAAAATCTGTCACTACCTCCATTTCTTCCCCATCTATTTGCCAGGAATTGAGAGGGCCGGATGCCATGATTTTGGTTTTCTTAATGTTGAGTTTCAAGCCAACCTTTGCACTCTCTTTCTTCACCCGCATCAAGAGGCTCTTTAGTTCCTCTTCACTTTCTGCCATTAGAGTGGTATCATCTGCATATCTTAGGTTGTTGATATTTCTCCCGGCAATCTTAATTCTAACTTTTGATTCATCTAGCCCTGCCTTTCTCATGATGTGCTCTGCATATAAGTTAAATAGGTAGGGCGACAGAATACAGCCTTGCCGGACTCCTTTCCCAATTTTGAACCAATCAGTGGTTCGTTGTCAAGTCTCATGTTGTTCTTTGACCCGAATAGGTTCTCAAGAGACAATAAGATGAGTCTAGTACCTCCATCTCTTTAAGAACTTGCCACGATTTTGTTGTGATCCACACAATCAAGGCTTTAGCATAGTTCAAAGAAGCAGAAGTAGATGTTTTCTGCGAACTCCATAGCTTTCTCCATGATCCAGGCGTATGTTGGCAATGATCCTTCTAGTTCCTCTGCCTCTTCGAAATCCTGAATTTACTTTCTGGAAGTTCTCGATCCAAATACGGCTGGAGTCTAGCTGTTAGGGATTGAAGCATAATTTACTTGCATGTGAAATGAGTGCAAATGTGCGATAGTTTGACATTCTTGGCCATTGCCTTTCTTGGATTGGACTGTAAAACTGACCTTTTCCAATCCTGTGGCCACTGTTGAGTTTTCCAAATTTGCTCGCAAATTGAGTGTAGCACTTTTACTGCATCGTCTTTTAAGATTTTGAATAGCTCAGCTGGAATACTGTCATCTCCACTAGCTTTGTTGTTGCTCAGCTTTTCTAAGGCCCATTTCACTTCACATTCTAGGATGTCTGGCTCGAGGTCAGTGACCACCCCATCGTGGTTATCAGGGATGCTAAGCTCGTTCTTGTATAGTTCTGTGTAATTTTGCCACCTCTTCTTAATCTCTTCTGCCTCTGTTAGGTCCCTGCCATTTTGGTCCTTTATCATGCCCATCTTTGCATGAACGTTCCCTTCATATCATCCAATTTTCTTGAAGAGATAATCTGGTTTCCCTATTCTAGTGTCTCTTCTATTTCTTTGCACTGTTCATTTAAGAAGGCATTCTTATCTCTTCTAGCTATTCTCTGGAATTCTGCATTTCAATTGGGTGTATCTTCTCTTTCTCACTTGCCTTTGCTTCCCTTCTTTCCTCAGCTATTTGCAAAGCTTCCTCAGACAGCCATTTGACTTCTTGCATTTCTTTTTCTTTGGGATGGTTTTAGTTGCTACCCTCTTGTACAATGTTGCGAACCTCCGTCCATAGTTCTTCAGGCACTCTGTCTATCAGATCTAATTCCTTAAATCTATTTGTCACCTCTACTGTATATTCATCAGGGATATGATTTAGTTCATACTGGAGTGGCCTAGTGTTTTTCCCTACTTTCTTCAATTTAAGCCTAAATTTTGCAACGAGAAGCTCATGATCTGAGCCACAGTCAGCTCCTGGTCTTGTTTTTACTGACTGTATAGAGCTTCTCCATCTTTGGCTGCAGAGCACATAGTCAATCTGATTTCTGTGTTGACCGTCTGGTGATGTCCATGTGTAGAGACGTCTCTTGGGTTGTTGGAAAAGAGTGTTTGTTATGACCATCGTATTCTCTTGACAAAATTCTATCAGCCTGTGCCCTGCTTCATTTTGTACTCCAAGGCCAAACTTGCCTGTTATTCCGTTTATCTTTTGGCTTCCTACTTTAGCATTCCAATCCCCCATGATGATAAGGACATCATTTTTTGGTGTTGATTCTATAAGGTGCTGTAGGGCTTCATAGAACCGGTCAATTTCATCCTCTTCAGCACCAGTGGTTGGGGCATAGGCTTGGATTACTGTGATATTGAATGGCTTGCCTGGATTCGCACTGAGATCATTCTGTCATTTTGGGGATTGTATCCCAGTATTGCTTTTCCTACTCTTTTATTGACTATGAAGGCTACTCCATTTCTTCTGAGGGATTCTTGCCCGCAGTAATATACCTGATGGTCCTCTGAATTAAATTCACCCATTCCTGTCCATTTTAGTTCGCTGATTCCCAAGATGTCAATGTTCAGTCTTGTCATCTCTTGTTTGACCACGTCCAGTTTACCTTGATTCATGGATCCTACGTTCCAGGTTCCTATGGAGAAAAAATCTTTACAGCATCGGACTTTCCTTTCACCACCAGATGCATCCACAGCTGAGCGTCCTTTCGGCTTTGGCCCAGTCGCTTCACTCTTTCTGGCACTACTAGTACTAGCCCTCTGCTCTTCCCCAGTAGCATATTGGACACCTTCCAACCTGAGGGGCTCATCTTCCAGCGTCATATCTTTTTGCCTTTTAGTACTGTCCATGGGGTTTTCATGGCAAAGATACTGGAGTGGGTTGCCATTTCCTTCTCCAGTGGATCACATTTTGTCAGAACTCTCTGCTATGACCTGTCCGTCTTGGGTGGCCCTGCATGGCATAGCTCATAACTTCATTGAGTTACGCAAGCCCCTTCACCACGACAAGGCAGTAATCCATGAAGGAGCCAGCCAGCATACTAACTGGGAAATTTTACAAGTTGAGGATTTTAAGATTACCAAGTTTGGAAAATGTTGATCTAGACCAGGGGTCTTCAAACTTGGCCCTTTTATGACTTGTGGACTTCAACTCCCAGAATTCCTCAGCCAGCGTGCTTGGCTGAGGAATTCTGGGAGTTGAAGTCCACAAGTCATAAAAGGGCCAAGTTTGAAGACCTCTGATCTAGACCATGTAGCAGCACATTGTGTAATTTTCTCATTTGCAGAACAAAAAAGGCTTTTTGAAAATAGATAACAAATTCATATCCTGAATAGATCCCTTAAAATCAGAAGAGCACCTTTCTTTCTTGTTAAATGGAATTACCCTCTTTGCCATACCCCAGGTTTGAGAGAATTAAGTGCTTCATAAAATGGCAAAATAATATGTTTCAAGAATATAATTCAACAACACACTGAGATAATTAACTGTAATATTTCTCCCCAAAGTTAAATTAACATATGTACTGATCTGAAACCAAAACAAAGTTACAACAGAAAAAGGCCACATCACCAAGATAAGAAATCTAATGACCACTATTTTTCAAATAAACCTTGAGGGACAAATAGACCAGAAATAATATTTTCTGATAAATTAATTTCATTTTTAAATCATAGGAACGGTATCTCACTTTTTAAACACTTGGAATTGTTAATTTTTTTTAAAAAAATGGGTATATTCATTGTTCCTTGCACAGATCAAATTAGCTTGCAATATTGCATTCCCACCCCCGTGTCACCATAGGCTCGTAATCATCATCATCATCATCATCATCATCAAGCACACTTAAGTGTCATGCAGTGGACCGACTCAAGGTTGACTCAGCTTCCCATCCTTCCAAGGTCAGTAAAATGTGGATTCAGATCATTGGGGACAATATGTTGACTCTGTAAACTGCACTACAAAGTGGTATGTAAGTCTAAGTGCTATTGCTATTAAGAAGAAAGCTAACAATTCAGTCAGATACACAGCTGGAATAGTGGACTGGACTCAAGTAGAACTAAATGGATACGAAGACCAAAAATATAATACCAGTGAGTCATGTCCTTCATCCATGCAGCAATCTTGACCCACTCTACTTACCAAGGAAAATAGATGGGCGTGGAATGTTGCAAGTAGACCAGATAATTGAAGAAAAACGGACATTGGAAAAATATCTGAAGGATAGTGAAGAAGATGCACCACAGCTAGCATACCATGAAAGATTACTGATTACTGGAGAAACCATTCTAGACTATAAGAAAGACTAAATGAAGAATAGATAAGAGTCAAGACAAGGAAAAGTATTACTTGGCCAGTACATTTAAAAGAAAATAGCAATCATAGCGGATAATAAGACAATGGCTAAGAGCATTGAAGGAAGAGACAGGAGGTCTAATTCTGGCTGCATAAGACTTAAGAACAAATACATACAAAGTCAGGTTTAAGAAGACAGCAACAGACAGCAATAGCCACATTTCCAAAGAAGCTGAAGAAACAGTGAACTACCTAGTTAGCTGCTGCAAGAAGATTGTACGGCTAACTACAAACAACAGCATGACAAAGTGGCAACAATGATGCATTGGAATACCTGCAAGAATATCATTTGCCTGCAAGCAATTGGTGAGACTACAAAATAGACAAAGTAATAGAAAATGAAGATGCTAAAGTGCTCTGAGACTTTGGAATTCAAACAGACAAGCACTTGCCATATAACAAATTTAACAGGTGTTGATAAGAAAGAGAACAAAATCTGGATAGTGTATATGGCAGTACCAGGAGACAGAAGAATAAAGAGAAAGAACTGGAGACATTTACAAATACAAAGACCACCAAATAGAAGTAGAACGATGGTGGCAAAATAAAACAAAGATAATACCAGTAGTGATAGGTACATTGGGTGCAATCCCAAAACATCTGGAGTACCACTTGAACATAGAAACACACATACATAATTCCTCTTCTTAAAATACTCAAAAATCATTTAGGTAAATATTCTATTAATTTAAAAGGAAACAATCAAATTACATTAGGGTGATTTTGACATTTGTATATGTTAACAAATTCCCAGGTAATGGGAAGACTTGGGAAAAGAAAAGAGAAAATTACAACAAGAATTAATATATTTTGATTGAAACTGATAGTCAAATATAAGTATATACACTAGAGAATAATCTGAATAATTAAGGTGGAATTTATTTCTTAGTAAATGCATAGGGTTGTGCTATAAATTGCATAAACTATTACTTTTTCAGAGTATATGTAGGGATTATTTATCTGTTTTACAAAATAAATGTATAGATACTGCTGGGAAATAATATTATGTGATTCAACCCCCCCTCCCACACACACACTTCTTTAAACAAAATCTTATGCCAAATTTGTTAATCTTTATGATGCCACAGGATTCTTTGCTTTCTTTTGGCACCCAACAAATATGTCTGTTAATTATTCTTAGTGTTTTTGTATCAATGCCATATGTTTCTTTTATTGAAGGATGCTTTGGAAAATTAATTTGATATGTGACATATAAATAATGTCCATATAAATAAATATATATGAGGACAAGCAAGGGTGCCTGGAGGAACAGCTTACAGAAGAATTACAATACAATCAACAAGTTTATAGCATTAGATGCAATTAGCTCTATAAATCATCTGAGTCTTACTGTCAACTGTCCCATTGGCAAATGCAACAAAAGAAACTCCTGGGACATTATTTTACCAAGAATGTAACTTTACTGATAATTCCACATAGGCACAGAAGAAGCAAAGCCAGTTTTGAAGTTTTTGCGCTCGAAACAGCAGAGGTAAAATCCCCTTTTCTTCCCTGGGCCACCCACTGTTCATTGTCCACCAATCAATTATAGTCATTTTGTTTGGGGAAACAGTCTGAGCATCTTGGAGCTTTCTCATCATTTAACCTTGGGCACTAGGACGTTGCCAGGAGACGGTCGGCTCTCTTGCATTCCACAATCCCCTCCCAAGCCTCCCTTGCATTCCAATACCTGCCCACCCCCCTCCCTGTTTCTGTTGTCTGGTTGTAAGCGGCGTGCGTAGCGGGTCAGCCATGACACTTGCTAAATTGGTAGCTACCTATAATGTTGGTACTGAAGTATAACAGAGAACAGGGCAGCTATTGTGACTCCAGGTTTGAGATGTTTTGAAGTATGATGTGAACATAGGACCACATGCTTCTTACAGCCTATGTAGAAACCAGGAACACCAAACAATTGGAAACAATGTCTCATTCAATTGAAATTAATCTGCAAATATAGCTGCTATTCTGATGCTTTATGTTAGGGGTGTCAAACTGCCGGCCCGCAGGCCGGATGCATCATAGCAAAAACGCGCCCACCCCATTGCCGGCAATGGCAAAAAAAGTTGCGATATGTCGCGACACGTCGCATGACATTGCGAATTTGACACCCCTGCTTTATGTGATCTGACATTTCCCAATGTAGAGTATAAAATCATTCTATCGCCATTTTTTCAAATTGCTTATATCTAAGAATATGGTGCGGGGAGGGTTCAACACAAGATAGGGTAAAAAAATTATCTGAAATGAAATCCGTAACGCTTGTGGTCCTATTTGGTTCTGAATCCAAAGTCATTTGTACTATGGATTTTATTTAAGAACAGATATGGAGTAAAAGCATTTAGACTGCTTTTAAGGACTACTCATTGAGTACGGTTTGTCAGTCAGTTACAAATCCATCTGGTGGTGATGCTGTGTATCCCACATTTTTCTAGTTTTCCAAGAAGTAGGTTGTGGTCTACTTTGTCAAATGCCTTGCTGAAGTCTAAGTATACTATGTCCACAGTATTTCTCTGGTCTACTAATTTGGTCACTGTGTCAAAGAATGAAATAAGATTGGTTTGGCATGATCTGTTTTTAACAAAGATATGCTGGCTACTAGTTATAACTTTGTTTCTAGATGTTCACAGATTTGTTTTATTATTATTTTTTCCAGTATCTTCCCAGGTGTTGATGTTAGGCTGATTGGTCTGTAGTTTTCTGGGTCTGTTTCCCCCCTTTTTTTGAAGATAGGAACCATATCAGCTCTTTTCCAATCCTCTGGTAGTTCCCTGGTGCTCCAGGAGTTTTGAAAGATATGGTACAATGGTTCTGAGATAACATCTGCCAGCTCCTTCAGAACTCTGGGATGTAATCCATCAGGTCCTGGTGATTTATATTCATCAAAATCAGACAGGTGTTCTCTTACCATTTTCTTGCTTATTTTAATTTTTATTTCTAGTTTGTCTTTTACAGTTATGTTTTTGGTAGGTTGGGCTATAGTTTCTGTTTGCATGAAGATGGATGCAAAGAATGAGTTAAGCAGCTCTGCTTTCTCTCTACTGCCTACTTACTCTTTACTTACTTATTTACTCTCTACTTACTTATTTACTCTCTACTTATTTACTTATTTACTTATTTACTTACTCTCTACTGTTTTGAGGATTCCTCTGTATAGCTTCATCCTCTGAAAAGAAAAATCTGATCCTGGGGTCATGACAAATGAAACAAGCAACAAAAAGAATCTCCAGAGTTGTATTCCCCAATGATTCAATGCATATTCTTAGTTTTGTCAGAATACTTTGACACTGCAGGAATGAATATGCTCAAGCCTGAAGACTGAATTCTCCTTCTTCCTCCAGTGTACCAACAAGAATTTTTTAAAACATAAATTAACTGCAGTTCCTCATTATACCTGAGCTGAAAATTGTAGGGTTTTTTTTAAAGAAAACTATTTTGTTGAGAAGCCTAGAAACTATAATTGAATCTTGGACTGTTTCAGTAAACCACAATTTAAGCCAACTACACCGAGTGCCCCAAAACCGCCCCCTGCCCCCGCTCCTCCTCCCGCCCTCCCTGCTCCGCCCCTGCCCGCCCCCTGCCCCGCCCACCCGCAGGGCCATGCCGCCTCCATGGCCTGCCGCAGATCGCCCAGGCAGCCCTGCAGCTCCATGGCAGCCACGCCATGGCAGCCACGCCCTCCGCCCACACCCTGCATCATCTGCACGCTATGGGACGCGAGGGCGGAGTCTTGTCCCTGCTGCCTGGCTATGTCCTTGGCTGCGCTGTTCTGTGCAGGCCGCACCCGGGGCGATTCTCCTCCAGGGGGGCTGTTGGTGAGAAGGGGTGTGTGGGGGGAGTCGGGGCTGGGGCGACGGTGCGCATGCCCACAGAGAGGGCTCCAAGTGCCGCCTCTGGCACGTGTGTCATAGGTTCGCCACCACTGTCCTACAATTTTTACTTTTCTCAGTCAGCCTAACACCCAGTCAGTGTATTGCCTAATTCCAAGGCAATTGGAAAGTGCCAAATTAGAGAAGGCTTTTCTAAGTATTTAATATGGCAAAGAACTGGATAGCTCTAATGCTATCTAGAGTATGAATTAGACTGCAGCTTGGCCTGCAGCCAGATTCCAAACAAGTACTTGTTCATGTTCCCAGCATGAAAAGTTTTTAAAAGCATTGCTGTCCTGTGATTTCTTTTACTTTGTAATGTTTGTATACCGTCATGGTGTGAGGTTTGTGCTCTTTTGTAGCAGGTGGTAACATTAGGTGGATCTTGTCGGCAAACCAGCAAGAGCCAAGTGTGACACTATGATATCATCCAAAGTTATGGCAGATCTTTACGTCGGTATGCAGTTACCAAGGTCTGCTTTTAGGAAAATGGAACAATTATTCAATCCTGCATACAAAACACGAACCCAGACACCAAATTAGTCTACGTAACTGTTGACGGAGAAATCTTATAAAGCCCCTTGTACTTCTGATCGAGTTATTAGAACAAACAGCACAGTTAATAGTTCCTGATGGCTGCAAAGTGAGACCACCAAAAAGTCAGTGTGAACATCTCTGCCTTAGGGCACCTCTCAGCAGTGCAGTAAAGGATGCCATAAAAACAGTATTGTCATTAATAACCATTTGAGGGAATAGAAGGGCACGTTCACAGCAGGCTATAGCTCTTGCTGTTAATGCTGAGGTGAGAAGCCATTCAGGCTTATTTAGAAGTCTCTGATTTTGATTCCAGTGTAAACGTTAACAATTTGGCTGATATATGCAGTGCAAAGAACATTTGTCTTTAATAAAGGCTCACATTCTTCTGAATTCCATTATTTTGTCTGTAGGTCCATTCAGGTAGGGAAAGTTAGCCTTAGCTCTCTTGGCCAAGATGTATTTTCTCACTACTGACTCCATGCCCTTGGGTTGTTCTACTATAGATTCCATAGTCATCTGAGCAAGGCACGTGGCAATGAATATAGAAACTTCTGTTACTATGTGTTCCTCCATCTGGTATTTCTTAACAGGAAGATCTTCCAAGTGCCCTACTAGAGATGTTTAGTTGAGTTGGGCACAAGTGTTCTTTTGAAATTCTTCAGTGAATGTGTGGATTAGAATACCTGGATGGTACTGTTTCTGAAGTTCTTCAGAAGAACATATCCATTAAGAGTAGGGCTCCCCTTTAGCAGTGACAATGGTCTGATCTCATTGATGTGGAGAAAGCTGTATGAGAAAGTTCCTGCCTGAGGTGTCCTCTTAGGTTTCAACTGAAGTAAGGGAAGCAGTTAACTTCAGACCACTGAAAAAGGAGAAACAGGACTTCACTCACACCTCCTACACACATTGAAAGTAAATATAGATGCATGACCACATTCCATTCTGAAGAAGTTATCTGAAATGCTCTTTTCCTTTGGAAAAATTTTGAAAGCAAATGCTTTTCATCAAATTGAATGACAACTATTGGGGGAAATGCACATTTTTTTCCTCTGGCACCAAGGAATAATGTGTTTAAAATAGCAATAATAATGCATTAAGGGTAGCTCTTACCTGACTAGTTGCTTAGTGTTCCACAGTTGCTGTAGCTGCCTTGCTGTTGAACTTAACACTGGGCATTCTCAGCATTAATTTAATTTTTTCATAGTTAGTAATCTGTCTTTAGCTACTTTTGACTAATTGGTGAAACAACTGGTCCTTAAGTCTCACATTTTAAAAATTAGAATTAAATTCTAAGTAGGTGCACACTAGTTTGCAACTTTTACCTGTATCTTCCAAGTCATTACACACTTGGCAAACTGCTAAATGAGCTGTAAGCAAGATGGCTTTGCCTAGTGAAAACTGTTTGCAGTTTGCAGTATGCAACACAAACCATATTTGTATGCACTGAACTATATATGTGTGATTCCCAATTACCTATGTTTCCTGTACCATTGTCCATTATTGTTCCAAAGGATGCCACAACTTACAAGAACAGCTTTTCAAAGCCAAAAGTGGGAGATGTGGATGGATGTGGGAAGAAGATTAATTGGAAAAAAATCTATGGGTGTTCTACCCATAGAAACAAAAGTGTTTTCAGACACCACAAAGCTGCCCCCACATAAAACCTAAGGGTGCCATTTTTCCAAAGTTCTTACTTGAATATTAATCAGGAGTGAGTGAAAGAATCAAGATCAACCTCACTTTATTAAAAGTGGACATGTGACCATGAATAAGGAAAAGGAACATTAAGAAGGAAGAGTATGTCTCTAGTTTTAAAGTAAATAAAAATGATTAAATTCAGGGTAATTTTCTTTTAAAAATGACACAGCTAGAGAATACAACTTATTTGGTGTGCTCTCTTGTGCAAAATTGTTATTCCACGGTTGTGAATCTGAATAGACTATACAACTACTGCTAAGAACAGAGATTCGTTGATTACTAATTTGCTCCTAAGTAACGTCTCACTGTGCAGATAATGAAAAAGACTGGTCATGTGGGTTGCATTAAACAAAACATTTAAAACATGTTCCACTGTATTCAGCATTAGTTACCCCTTTAAGGAAGCTATGCATCTTGTTTGGCTTTACACAAGGAGGTGGAGATAATGTAGAAAAAAGCAAAGACACTTAAGGATGCAGAGAATATTGGACAAAGCTGGAAGCTTTAGTTTGTTAAGAATATTTGACTCAGATAATTACAATTAAGTGTGAGATGGAATGAGGAGTGGAATGAGGATTTTATCAGCAAAGCTATCAACTGATTAAAGAAATCATATTTGATTACTTGTAAGAGACTTTCTTCACTGTTTTATTATAAATAAATGCCAGTTTGTTTCCATTGGCTCCAAGAGGCTTGTATTAAGAAACAATATAAAAACATAATTATAATAATCTAAGAAACAAATATTTCCTTCCTTGTTCAGCTCAGCGAGTATAAAGTAATTCTCATTATCCCAATGCTTTCCTGACAGTCATGTCTTCAAAGGTCTTCAGAAACCAGGCAAGGGGGAGTAATCTGGATATAAGAGTTAAGCTTTTCCACAGGAAGTGACCCATTCCTGAGAACACTCAGTTATGGGATTCCAATAGATGATCTTCTGTCAGAGGAGACACCTTCATAACACACTTGCTTCCAGATATAAAGGACAAAGCATAGTTTTCTTTGTTTGGCAATGTACTTAATGATGTGGTTGGTGCATCTCCAGAAGAACATTTCTTTCTATATTGTAGGGTGCTTCTTCTAAGGTGCTTCTGGCCCTCCACATCTTTCATGAAATAATAGGTAAGACTGATTAACCTACCTGATTAATTAGGGAGCAACTTTTTCCACAGTTAAAAAGTTTACTTACTTAATCTAATCAATTAATCAGTGGAATGTGACAACCCTCACAATAGCAACTCTGGCCACTTCCAGTGTGGTTTTTATGGATAACCAAAGGGCAACAAACAATTTTATCTCTGTCACATCTTTTTTGTAATGCAAAAACAAAACACAGCAGCATTCAGTCTGGGGAGACATGGGCATGCACCCAACTGTTCTCTTGCTATGTTATTTTGGAAATAAGTAATGTTTGCATAAGGGTAGGGTACCCTGTGGAACATATAGAACTGTTAAAAGGGAAGGGCAGGGATGAGCCATTACAAGGGGTCTTGGAGAAGAGTTACACAGCCCAAAGACTGAGCTGAAGTGTGAAAAAGAAACTCAAAATAACCTGCCTTGATTTTGTTTCCTATGAGACAGAAAACCTAGACAGGCATTCAAGATTGTTGTAAGCTTTTTGAGGTAGGTCAAGTCAAGAAAAAAGGCACCATAGAGATTGAAGAATGCTACTTTATTGTTGCAGAATATAATAACAGAACCTTGAATCTACCTAGCATTGCTACCTAGGTCAGACACAAAGAAACTTAATAGCCTCTATTAACTGAAACTTGATCAGGGTTCCAAACTGCAGACAGAAATTACAGATGTTAAGCAAATAAGTTGTCCCAGCTGAGAATATAAGTCATCAAGATCAGCAAGCCCAACCCCACTCTTCCACATGGTTTTGATTTTGTACATAATGACCACAAAGAGGCATTATAGAATCTATTCTAAAGAATACAATTCAGCGATGGCTTTGCAGTTGTTATTATGCATAAAGTTCTATATGGAGTTATTGCAAAAGACAAGGTCAATAGTAAATTTCAAGCAGTTAGTGATTCTTCCACATCTGAGTGCAAAACAGCATGTCTACCTTGCTGATATCAGAGAGAAAAGTTTTATGTTTGGTATGTTTGTACATCCTCAAAGCCAGGTATATTTGCAAATACTTAACTTACCTTCTGCATCCATGCAAGTGCTCCTCTTTTCTACATGTAACAGTTATTTTATGTTACGTTTGTGTAACCAGAATAGCAAGAAAAATTGCAGGGTTTTATGCAAGGAGGTGGTGTTGTGAGCACACAAAAGCCAGCATCTGCAATACAAATGAACAGCTAGGCCTGAGTGAGCACATAAAAGAAAAAATGAGAATGCAGTGGTTCTAATCTGGAATATTACGAATGCAATAGCACTTCCAGAACTCTTATTGTTCTAATAGGACAATGGTGACTGGGAACAGAATCGTTTCATTGTGCCAGCTTCATTCAAAACCATTTTTTCCCTAGAGATTAGCAATTCACATGGAGGCCTCTCACTAGAAGAGTTAACTGGGTGGGCAAGCAGTATTGGGTCTGTATTAGTAGATGCCATCTTTCATTCTTCTTTACATTGTTCAATTGATTGGTGTTGTATTTTTTGTACATTAAGGCCTGTTGCTATAAGACAAAATTACGCTTAAGATTTATATTAATGTAGCTTCTTTCTGCACATTTCATTTAGGGATAGGTTGGGTTTACATATTGTTGAAGATACTAACTTGTTTGATTTTGGCTTGCTGTCTTGTGCGAGTCCAGCTACAATGGTCTATGATTTAGCATATTGTGTGAACTCAGTTGTCATTAAAATCAATAAACCACAGTGTAACGTGTTATGTGAACTATGTCATGAAGCTGATTCCAGCCAAATAATTAGCTTTGTGAGTTGTGCAAAGTCAGCAAAACGTATTAATATTGGATTTCACTTTGAATTTAAGGTATTCAGCCTATTAGGTTTTTGCAATGTTAAAAAAAGTATACTTGTTGGGTGGGGTCATCTGAAGGGCTGGAGTTAACTGTCCTCACAATTGATCACTTTCATGATGAATTTCATTCTGGATACAATCATGGTAAGAATAAACAAACTTAAAATGGGAGCCATTGTGCGGATGGAGTCCTACAATTTGATATTCATGCTGTTGTAAACTATCTTTGCTCTGCAAACCTGTAGTGCTTATATGTTGGGTTTTTCTTGAGAATGATATCAAAGCTTCAATTGGTTCAGAATTTTGCTACACTATTGTAATTTTGACAGTAAATATGTGAAACACACCAATTCTTCAAGATTAATACTACTTCATCTTGAATATTTGCAAAAGTAGGAAGGAAAGGTGTAAACTGAATGAATGAATGAAGAGTTCTTACTCTTACTCTTTCTGAGTAATTCTGAATTTACCTCTACAGTTCTGAATATATTGGGATCTAAATACTAAAGAAACATTATCCCCCAATAACACACAAATAAGATTTTTAGCTGAATTCATTTTCTAACACCAACTGATAAAATATATAAACTTATTCAAAAGAAGTTTTTTTTTTCTGAGTGTATCCCCACTTTTGAACAACCCCCTTTTCTATGTCTACATACAATAGCCAGAGTTGTATGAATGGGGTTAGCAACAAACATTGTAATAAGCTAACTAAAATCTGTTGGGGTGAGGAGATGCCCACAGACTCATTCATGAACTGAGTAAATCCTATGACTTTCTATGGACCTACTATGATTACATGTATTTGGAAGTCCTACTTTATTATGTGAGGTCTATTAGATGGCAAAACCTCCCTATCATAGGTTAATCATTTTATGAGAATAAGGACATTTGTTAATTTTGATCTATTTTTACTGTCATCTAGACAACCCCGTCACCCCTTGAGTCATCCTTTCAGAAATGATAGAACTGGATTCCAACTTTGTGGTTCTGCTGGACTCGGTGCTTCTACTTGAGCAGCAAAATTAAGATTATGGGCAGGAGAGCCTTTGAACAATTACATCTCAGGTGCCAATTGCAACCCTTCCTGAATCAGAGGCATTGGGCATAGTCATGCATGCCCCCAT
This sequence comes from Azemiops feae, assembly GCA_023970755.1. Classification (NCBI taxonomy): domain Eukaryota; kingdom Metazoa; phylum Chordata; class Lepidosauria; order Squamata; family Viperidae; genus Azemiops; species Azemiops feae. Next base: position 1,983,166 of record JALGBA010004268.1, on the reverse strand, counting down.
CACCTCCCCTCCCCTTGATCAGACTATTGCAATTTGTTTACATAGAGCTGTTCCTGAAGACCATGTAGCTTAAATTGGTTGTTTACAGTGGCTCAGATAGGGTGGTGATTTAATTGTGTAACATCTCTATTTTGAGAATTCCACTGGCTTCCAGTCAAATTCTGGGTGCAATTCAAGATGCTGCTTGTCACTTTTAAAATCCACATTACTCAGGTAATGGCTGTCTGCTTGGAAGTGAATCTGCCTGACCAATAAGAGGCTCTGTTGGACAAGAAGTCCTGTTAAAGATCAATGAAGGAGTGTCATATAACAGAGACTTCCATAAAAGTCTTCTCAGTTATATGCTACTCCTATGGTATAATTTCTCCTCACATGTAAGAACTATTTCCTCCCTAATGAATTTTGCAAAGAAATAAAAACTTGGCTCTAAGAGAGCATATTTGTGGAAATGTTATTTTTTAAGAATCACTCCTGCTGTTTAGTGCTACGTTGATGTACATTTTTTTTTACTGTTCTTCTCATATTTACTTGTCGTATGTCACTCACAGCTGTCTGGAGTATAGTGGCATAGAAATATCAATAGTAAATAGATTTTAAAACTGACAAAGCAAGAAAGGAACTCAAACTTTTTAAAATATATGCTTAACACTTTTTTTAAAAAAAATATTTTACATAATATATCAGTTTCCATTATAGTTCACTGCTTTCCTCAAAGATAAAGATTTTTTCCTTTCAAATAAATAAATGAATTATTTAATGACTTACATTTTATTCATCAAATGAATGAGCATGAACCCATCTCCTGCAAAACCTGCACTTAAATCCTTGTTCTCTTTTAAATACAGTTCTATTTAAATAGGTTGTTGCTGAAAGTGGCAAAAAAGATAATTACTTGGCTGTCCTCCCAACCCAAAGACCCTATTACATTTAGTGAAACTGCATATCTATTGAGTATTAGTTATTTTTTCATCCGTTTCCTGTAAAAAACATGACGTTAAAATGGTAAGACTGGTAATTCTGGATTTTTTGGTCTAGCTCTCCCTCCTGTAGTGTCCCAGGGATAACAAGCAAAGATAGTGAGGTGAAAATAAATATCAATCTCCTAAAATCTGGAGATCTACCATCTCTTTTTTCTGATAACAGTTCTTCTTTCTTGGCACCAACAGGCCTTCTTCAGTTGTTATGTTCTTGTGGAGTAGCTTGTGGATTTCCTCTGATGACAGATACATCCAATGAGTTGCTTCCAATGAGGGACTTTCTAACTTCGGAGAACATTTTTAGGAACAACATACTTTTTGTTCCCATGTTCTCCTCTTTCTTGACTCCAGCCACTTTCTCTCCTTGACATTCTTTGACATTATTCCTTGCTGGATCTATATCAAACTCTGAAGTCCTACACAGCCACCAGTTCTAGATAGCTCTAGTATTTGCGTGGGGTTGACAAGATGTAGAATCAGTCTTTGCATTCTGTTCCACTTTTGTTACCTTCAGAAAGGGAGAGTGTTATTTTGATGGTAGTTCCAGTTCTAAGTTTTGCTTCTCAGCAAGCTTCTAAGTTGAATCTGGTGGCATGAAGCAATTTACTAACAAATGCTTGCAAAGGAAAGTTGTTAATGAGTGTCTCCTTTCTTGTAATGCTTGCTCTTCGGAGAATGATTCTAGACCTGTCGAATTTTCCAGCAACTTTAACAACAGTAGTCAATCATTGTGATCAGAAGAGGGCTCTAGTTCATGCCAGGTCTAGCTTCTTTGAGCTCAGTGAATTTAACAATGAGAGAATGCTGGTGGAAGAAGAGGCTACCAGCAGTGGATTTTTCAGTGTTTGTGCATTTCTTCTTCCTTTTTTTAATGGGAGTGCAGCATAGGAGTTAATAAGCTTGTTGTCCTCTTCAATTCTCTGATGATGCTTTAAATGTCCTCTACTAAACACCTGTGGTACTGATGACAAAATATATTTTGAATCAATGCACAATAAATACAAAGAATACTTCATTTTCACATTATTTTTGCTATTTCCCTACATTCAAAACTATCTCTTCCAAACAGATTAGGATAGTGTGAGGTTCTTTCCTTCTTCCCAGCACAAGTTAAGCTAGCGTAGGTTATTGCAGAATGGGGATTTAAACCTGGCTACCCTCAAGCATTATATATGTGCTAAAGCGGTGTTTTTTTTAATCCTTTGTCTGAATAGAAAATTGATCTATAAATGTCTGCTGCACATGAGAGCAACATGAATTGTGCAGTTCCATACAGAGTGACCACCAGAGCAATCTTGCACATATTTATACAAATGTCTCATTGTTTAAGAGGGTTTACTCCCAGAAAATGTGCAAATGATTACAGTACAGGCTAAATTACATAATTAGCCATGGGAATAGGGATAGGGGATGGAGAACATGATTTGGTCCCCAGCATTCCTATCTATATACTAAAATTCTCCTGTCTGTCTGTCTGTAGGCATCAATTAACCAAAATAGTGCCTCATAGAACAACAATTTTTGAATCAAGGTACCTAAAATGTACTAACTTAAATGCGTACAAAATCTGGAACCCATTACTCTTGTGGCATTGATATTTCAAAATTATTCACACAAGTTGCATTTGCTAACCTGTGGCCACTGTAGCACTGCCAATCAGCCACAATCACATGATCATGCTTCTGATGCTCACTCCCACAAACAAAGTCATTGGGGAAGCCAGCAAGAAGACTGAAGTCAGTCCTACTCCCACTGCTTTTTTGCTCGTCTGTGGTCATTCTGTTTCTGTTTAAGTAAGAAGATATCTCTGAAAGGATGAGCCAATGGGTCATGGGTCATCTAGTAATTTCTAAATACCTGCTCAACTGCATTCAAACTATTATAACAATTATCCATGAAGATTTGGAATAGAATTAATAGAGCCAAAATACTTCAGGGAGAAAAAGAAATTACCAACTTTGTGAGAATTGCATGCGGGGGGGGGGATTCCTACTGAAGCATAGGAGCACTTCATGCACACACTCCTGAGAATAGTCAGGAAAAAAATGATTTCCTATCATGGATAAAAGTGTTTTGAAAATAAGTCCAGTTCTAACATTCCAGCAGAAGAAGCTGTTTGGACTCAAAAGGTTTATATGGCGTCATCTAATCTGACATTTGCCTATTGCAACTTGCTCCAATCCACAGACCGTGGATAGTATAACCATAGAAATACAAAAAGATAAAACAAAAAATTAAAATCCTAATACTCAAAAGAACTCAGATGCTTTTTTCACGAGGCAACTGGACTTTCTTGTTTTTCTTTGAAGATGTTTCGCTTCTCATCCAAGAAGCTTCTTCATCCAACTAGCTTCTTGGGATGAGAAGCGAAACATCTTCAAAGAAAAACAAGAAAGTCCAGTTGCCTCATTAAAAAAAGCATCTTTGGGATAACTATGGCTTGGATGACTGAGAATCTCCATAGACATTCAAAAGAGCCATTCCCAAGATATGCATCAAAAAACTGTATTTTCAGTTTTAAAACAATGAAAAATGGAATTGTTTTGAATGTCTTCTGAATACTACAAAGAGACAGCGCAGAACACTTGTAGAGTTCCATTAAAGGACCACAAGGAGGTCTGCGTTCTTGTCCATATCCTCCTAGCCACCTCTGAGGAGAGAGGTTATTACAGGCTCTCTCAAGGTATTCTTACCAGACAGGAAAATTTAATCTTGGTAAGGAAGCATCTGATTGTTACTTTAATGAGCTTGAGCCCTGCAGCTTCTGGCCCTTCTCTCTAAGCCATGTGCCATAAGGAATAACAAAAGGTTAATTTAGATGCAAAATGTTATCTCAAAAGGTAAGCATGCCTTCTAATTGAAGTCAGTTGCCTGCATCCAATTGAAGTAGTTTCTCCTTCCTTCCTTCCTTCCTTCCTTTCCTTCCTTCCTTCCTTCCTTCCTCCCTCCCTCCCTCCCTTCCCCCCTCCTTCTGACTTTGCTTAGCCACCTAGGTGTTGCCTCTTATAAGGCTGAACTTTGGTGGCTTGTTTTTCAGGCATCTCCTGCCTTTATTCCTACCCCTATTTTGGGGAAGAGAACAACACAGATGAAAATCACAATTTCGGTAATATGATTTCAGGAAGCTGGAGGGCTGCCAACAGGGTGATGATGGTCTGCTGACTCCTGATTAAAAGCAAACAAAGCCCAGGCCAGCTAGCATTGCAGGAAAGTGGGCTATAACGTGTATGAATAAATAAGTTACTCAAGTGTAGGGCAGAAGTGGAGTGCTGGAGAAGAAATGATGAATTGAAGATGGCTCTCTAAAAGCAAAGCCGACAACCATAGACTGAAGAGCTGATTCTTCCTAATTCCTCTCCAGATAAAGAGAGAACTCAAGATCTCCCATAACTGTTTCAGACAGTTGCTTCTTGCAAGGAAACTGCAAAACAATGGTCTCCAGCAGGTTAAGAACACAGGGAGACAAGGGCAAGCCATTTTCACTCAAATGGCAATCGGCACCTTTATGGACATTGGGTTTGCATATTTCCTTTTATAATCGTTTCTGGAAGTTGCTTGTTAATGGCTTTTCAGCTATTAGGAACCTTTGGATCAACAGGTCTTACAGCACCAGGTGTTTCCTTCTATCTTTGGCCAAAGATGTTTTTTTTTTAAAAAAAAAAAAAACAGCAAAAGGATGAAGAGAAGAGATGGATTTGAAATAAGAGTCCAGATGGATTTGAAATAAGAGTATGGTATGAAATATAAAAATCCTTCCAATGGGAAAATGCTTTTTGTTTTGAATTCTTTAAAAAAAAAACATGATAGGATGGAACTTTGAAGGCTGGACACTACAGGGATACAAAAGGAATTAAAATTACAATTAAAAGAGAACATTTAAAATTGACTTAGTAGTATAAAATGGAAGAGAATACTTTTAACATTACACATACCAAAGGATATTTTGAACAATGGACTGACAGGTTAATAGAGCATCTGCCATTATAGATACACTGTGTTCAAAAAATATTCAGGAAAAGAACAAGATATATTAGACAAGACTGAGACTGATCTGAAAGTGGATTTAAAAATTACAGGCTACAATAAGGGTATGGAAAAAGATGTTACACTGCATATATACAAATGAAACTAACTGATGTCTTAATTATTAAAAAAAGGTATACAAATAAATCAAAAAAGTGACCTGGATTACTTTCCTATATTGGATTTACAAGAGACTTATTGAGGTTTTGAAGAATTGTGTGAAAAGGGACAAGGGAAAAATGAAAAGAAATCAAATTCTAGGACATTACTTGAAGGATGTAAGTTCAAGGACATTAATTAAAATGTTTAAAGATCAAGGTTGTTAAAAGGAAGGAGTATAAAGTTTATTTGATCAAGGTTAAAATAGCTACCTTGTTATCTCTGATAACCCTTAATGGATTTTGCTGATCAGGATGAGGCTTTAAAGATTTGTTTACTGATAAGAGATGCATATGGGAAAAAGAGATCATTTTTTGTATTTTAAGAACTGAGACGTTACCAAAATTGTTTATCCTTGCTGTGATGTAGGGGAAAGTAATTTCTTTATATATCTCTTTCTTACTATATTTTTTTTCTTTTCCATACTTTCTATCTTTTCTTTTTCTTTTTTTAGCTTGTATTCATTTTTATATTTTTAATTGTAATGTTTAATAAAATTACTATTTAAATAATGTATAGCAGAAGTAAAATGAGACATAGAACAGAGCATCATATTTTTCCCCATTAAAGGTAAGATCTTAAAGATCAATCCACCACCTAAGAGACAAGCACATTGAGAGCACAGCATTGTCCTCAATTGAGCCCCAAATTTCTATTGCTAAATGAGACGTATGTTAAGTGAGTTTTGCCCCATTGTACGACCTTTTTTGCCACCGTTGTTAAGTGAATCACTGCAGTTGGTAAGTTAGTAACACATTTATTAAATAATTTGATTTCCCCATTGACTTTGCTTGTCAGAAGGTCACAAAAGGCGATTGCATGTCATAAATATGAGTCACTTGCCAAGCATCCGAGTTTTGATCACGTGACCCTGGGGATGCTGCAATGGTCGTAAGTGTGAAAAACATTCATAAGTCACTTTTTTCAGTGCCATTGTAACTTTGAATGGTCACTAAACAAACCTAAGTCGAGGACTATCTATACGTAACTTATCTTCCCACCTTGTTGCCTGGTTTCTGTACTTTATAGTGAAAGAATGGACAACCTCGTGACTGTTGATTAACATCCCAAAAGGCAAACCAAATAGCTTGAGTATATTAAAAACCGGAAGTCTGAGTAATCATGGTAGACTTCAAGAGTAATTGGTAAGGTCTGCAGAACTGCACTTCTCCTAATGAAACCTGGTCAAGAGAAATGCATGTGCCTGGGAAAGGAAGATAATGAGACAGCGATGGAGAATGGGGTGAGAAATGACAAGCATGGGAAGGCAGGTTTAATGGGGGGGTTATGGGGAAGGATTTCAGGACAAAGTGGAAGAGTGAAGTTGGGGCTAGAACATGAATGAGAAAAAGGGATCTGCGGAATAAAACAGGAATCAGAGAATCACAGAAATTAAATCTGCAGATGGCTTGTTCATTTTAGGACAGTTTCATCCTGAAATCTAGAAATGAAATGAAAACTATTATGAGGAAAGATTATGAGCTAAATTATAGGTTCAGGATAAGAGAAGGAGAGAATAAGAAAAGAGATGAGCCCTGGGACCTTGAGCAGGAACAAGGTCTTACAAGAGAGGGCTAAGATTAAGAGCATAATTTTAGGTTAGCAACTCAAGACCAGCATCTTCACATAGTGACGGAAGCTGGCTTGAAGTCTGGGAATTAAAATAAGTGACCATGGAAGTCCATGGGAACCTGGGGGGAAAAATCACTCCCCTTCCCCAAACTACAATCTAGTGATTCCATGAGTGTTACTACTAAGTGTATGGACATAGCTAGTGGCCTGTAACAATCATTTTGGCTATTACTGCATGATACTTTGCACTTTTAAGTGAAATTAGAATGACATCAGACAACCTGCAACTTATTGGATCATCCTTTCAGAGATATTTCCTCATCTAAGCAGAGAACAGACAGACCATGAACAAGAATCAGTGGTCGCAGCAGTGACTTCCAATTTCCTGCCGGCTTCCACATTCCTTTTGGAAAACTGGCAGGAAGTGTCAGAAATCATAACACGACCACAGCTGATTTCAGCAGTGCTGCAGTGCCCATACTTTTGCAAAAACAACTGGTGTGAAGTTGCTGCCAGTTGTATAGGTACAAGGGCAATAGGGAGATGGAAACTCCACACAACCTACAGGTTTCAATGAAGTGTAGGGGAGATGGTGCAGAAACAGCCACAACTTCCCCAAATTTCATTCCCATGGGAATCATGGGTCCAGGTATTCTGTAAGTTAGTCCCTTTGGGTTACCTTGCTTCAATAATTTATGCTCCATATTATCTTTCAATTTTGTCCAATTGAAGGTTACAGGCACAATAGTTTTAGTAGTACAAAGATTATTCTATGCAATTCTGAAATCAGCTTGTTTTTGTCTTTCCCAGTATTTTTTTTAAAACAGAAGTAACTGGCTAGTACATCACTTTAATTTAATTTGCATTTAAGTCCAGGTAAAACCTCCTAGGGCCTAGACCTAGGCAATCTGACTGCTGATGACTTCCTAATACAGTTTGCCATCGACTTTGGGATATATTTTTTTCAGCTCCCTTCCTAGCTTACAGTCTTTAATATTTTCTGGAGTTCTTCATCCATATACTAAGCAGGTCTGATTCTGATTAGCGTTTAGTTATCAGTCAAGGTCATCTAAATGTGTAATCATATTCCTAATCCTTCTCAAAATTAAAATAAAGAACTTTACTTAGGTCCAGTGAAACAATGAAAACAGCCAACCTCATTTGAAGAGATCAACACGCATCTTTGAATTGCTAACATAAGCGTGGGGCTGCTTATTAGCTAATAAACTTGGCTACTTTTGCCTTAGCAAGGGTTACTATCACCTTCACAACTTTCGCTTCCCCAATAACTCGCCGCGAGACGACTTGTTTAGCCTTTGTAGTTCAACTGCAAGATGAATGGCAGCGACAAAACCAGCAAAAACTCTTTCCGCGTTTCGGTAGCGCTTTGCCTTTGCCTTCTCTCCGGGTGTGAAGCACCGCGGGAGAATCAGGCGTCTCAAAATACGCCTTTGGCACACAAAGCGCCCGCCGGGGATCTTCTTTTCCTGCTAGCTTCCCGCTCCCTTCCTTTTCCACGTCTGGAATTCGGGGATTGTCGAGAGCTTTTCGGAAGAAGACGCGGGGGAAGACTCCGCGCACCGACCTCTCCTGAAGAGGCACTTCTCCTTCCCGGAGGCCTCCAGCAAATAGTTGCGCGGGGAGCGAGCGAGGGGGGGGGAAGCTTGGGAGCGAAGCGAAGAGGGCGCTCGCAGAAAGCATCCTTCACGGAGCAACAAGGACCTCCCCGCTCTCTGGGGTCGGGGGTTCTCGCCTCTCCCGCCCAAGTCTTCCCTCGGCGGCCACCCAGCCGCCGACAGGAGCACACCCTTTCTCCTCCTCCTCCTCCTCCCACTCCCCGGCTTCCCTTGCGCTTTCTGCACGCACGCACGGAGGCAAGTGAATGGGGAATCAAGAGGCTGGAGTGCGCGGCAAGTGGCTGCTCCTTACAAATGAGCCTCCAGGCAGCTTTATCTCCCCACCCTCTCCCGGCCGAAAGAGGAGGGGCAGCGAAATGTGGCCGCTCGCTGCGTCGGAGGAGGAGAGGAAAAGAGAGGAGGGGAGGGGATTTGTGGGGGAAAAGAGGAGCAATGGCCCGTGCGCGCCTCTTGTTCCCGGTGTGATTTGCAGCCAATCATCAGTAGGTGTCCACATCCCCGCATCCTCCTCACCTCCTCGGCGCTGCGGAGCCTTCTCACTCCTCGCCCCCCTTCCCCTCCGCCTCCTCGCTTCCTTCCCCTCCTCCTCGTAACCACACACACGCAGGCACGCACAAACAGCGAGGGGGAGAGCGAGTCCCCCGGCTGCCACCCTCCCTCCATCGCACACAGCGACAGGAGAGACGGACGGAGCGCAGCGCGCAGGGAGAGACCACCGAGCACCACCGCCGCCAAGCGCTCTCACACATTCATGCGCGCACACACACACACATTCAGTGCCTGCTCTTTCCTCTTCCCCCTCCCTTCCCTCCTTTCTCTGCAACCAGAAAAAAAGAGGCACTTACAGGTATTTGCTTAGTGGATCAGAGTCTTTATTTCTTTCCCACCAAGCCTCCCCACCCCCAACCCGCACCACCGCCCTGTACAGTTTGTTTACAAGTATCAAAGTTGTAATTGAGGAGCGGCCAAAGAAAGACACCTCGGGATATTTTTCTTTTGTTTTTTTTTTAACCCTCTCCTTTGTGTTAGGGAGTGATGTGCAACTAAATAAAGACAAACAGGCGGGTTAAACGTCTGCAAATCCAAGCCCCCAGTCCCCCCCAAAATACAGAGACTGGTAAGTGATTGTTTTTGGATCTTTCTTTCTTCCTTTCTCTCTTCTCCCTTCCCCCCTTCATGCGCGCTCTTTCGCTCTCTCTCTTTTCCGCCTCTTGGACCGCTGGGATTGTTAAAGTAGATGAATGCTAAGCTTCAGCAATAAAAGGCGCTGCTCTATTAATTTATTAATTAATCTGCACCAGCCCCTCCTCCTGAATGTTAAATATGACCTTTGATCTCTGTCTGTAGCAGAACAGAATTGCAGTATTGAACATGAACAGTCACATTGATTTAAACAGTGAGAAAATCGTGGATTCCGAGCTGCTTTTAATTTTCTTTTTAATCTGGCTATAGTTTTAATATTGAAAAAAAATCAATAGCTGCGCTTTAGACTTCTCTTGCGCTCGACATATAATATCGATTAAACAATAATGACATGGTTGGTGGCACCATTATATTTTTCCCCCTTGTTTCTGATAGCCATAAACCTTGCAAGGGGATTTGGCGGGGGGGGGGGGCTGTGGAGGAGAGAAGAGGTTGGAATGATAGGAAAGAGGGTTTGTGCAAGCAAAGCCACTTTAAGGCTGTGAAAAATAGGGCATGAACGTGCAGTCTCCATAGCCTGCCCCCCCCCTTTTATATTCAACATTAGAACCTTTTACCAATCGAGCGCTTTGCCTACCCTTATCCAACAAAGCGACTTCTTTCAAGTAGTTGCTATAGTTTCCTTTAAAATAGTGGGTTTTTTTAAAAAAAGTATTCTATTATACATGGTGACCTGCAATCGTATTTGTGTGTGGGAATAGTAGGATTTGCTACCAAATCCCCCCAGGGAGCAATGGTTTCTTTCATTTCTTTTTCTTTTCTTGCTGTGAAAATGCAAAGGTGGCTGTGTTGTCATTAAAGACTTTTAGCATTCAAGGGTGCAGACTGACCTCCTAGTAGTCTAACAAGACTGAGGTGTGTTTTTTTTAGGTTTGCTTTCCTTTCCTCTTGATTAATTTCCCCAACCATAGTTTTTTAGTATGGTTCAGCTAGATGTCTGTCTGCTTTTGCAGGTGGTAGGTTGGGCTAGAAATAGTTCATTGGTCTAATTATGATAGTAATTAGTATAATTGATAAGTACTTTTCACCTGTAGGAATGGTGTGAAAACTGTTTTAGGCCCTCCAGACTGTCTCTGCATTTAATTTACAATTAAATACTATATATATAGTATTCAACTGGGTTAATGCTTTCTTTTACTTTATAAATAGTGCAACTCTTTATAAATAGTGCAACTCCGATCTGATCTGCAAACTAAAATCCTCCCAACCATTATTTTAAGTATGACCTGGGAGTGATAAACTCCATAATATCCTCCAGCCCATAGATTGTTGTATTATACTGAACAGGTAATGTTCAGCCTTCAAAAACCTTAAGAACAGCACTTCCAGTCTCTATAAGGTGGCATGTACATATTTTTAAATGAACAGATAAGCCTGGGTTCAATGCTTAACTTGATAAATTAACCCATAAATTACTCAAATGGTTGGGTTCACACAACATACAATGCCATAAAAAAGTAATCGAGGTTAAAGCTAACAAAACTTAGCATACTTTGTTGACCCTGTTTAAGTCTGTCATAAATATATAAATTTATTCGTCAGATACATCCACAGGTGCAGAGAACACAGTGCCTGTTGTCTGCAGCCTTCCTGACTGGGGATTAAACCTGTTTAGAAGCCATCAGGGTTTAGTTGGAAGGCATGAGATTGGCCCTTGGGAAACTGTTTTCCTATCTATTCTCTGGCCCCATTTACTCTGGCGCTTAATTTCTGGCTAAGAAGGGCATCACCTTCACCAAGAGCTTTGCCTTTGAAACCTCCAACACCAATTCTGTCGAGATCCAGACCCAAAGGACAAAGCGGCAGCTAACAAATCTCTGCGGCTTTCAATATATCAAGATTTGCAGTTATTTTGTGCATCTATACCCCACTGAGGAGGAGGGTAGACTCCGAGGGGCACAGTGGAGCCTTACCATACTTTTGTTATTTTTAACACCTCGAAAATACTCGTTTTCCCTCTCCTGTACTCAATTTGATAGTTTCCTCCTCCTTTTCTCCCCGGCAATCCGGCTTGTTCCCACCTTCCTTAACGTTCAGATGCCCTCCGGTTAGAGGATTTGGAGCCTCTCGCTACCCATCATTTGCATGTGTTTAGCCCTCCAATTGCCCTTTCTCCCTTGGCATTTGTCGGCTCTTCCCTCCCCCTCCCCCGCTATTCTCAGCTATTAAAGCGGGCAAAGAGAGGGTAGCCCGCCCGCGGGGGGAGGGGAGAGGAGGGGGAAGGGGAGGAGGCTGCGGTGGCCGGATCATGTCTTTATTGATTGTTATGCAAATGAGTTGCAATGACTGATGTACGCCTCTTCTCTGCGTGTCTTGTGGATCTTTTTTTAACCGAACCAAAACAAAAGCACACAAACGCAGCGGGTTCCCCGCCCTCTCCCCGGCCCTCCTCCTCCCACCACCCTCCCCCCCCCTTTGGCGTAGACCTTTTCCGAAATGACTCTCTTTATTTCAGTGGCGACGGTGCCCGGGCTTGAGAATGCCAAGGAAGAGCCGGCTGCCTGAGACTTCGCCGTCTGGAGAGATGCCCCCCCAAGAGGATTAGAGGATACCGCTTCCCCCCCTTCCCTTCCCCTCCCTTCGACCCCTCCGGCCACCCAGCCCCCGTCTCCGCCCCCCCGACGGCTCCAGTGGCCCTCCTCCCGGCCCTGCCCTTCCCTCCCCTGGCCCTCCCCGGACCCCCTTTCCTCTCCTCCTCTTCCTCCTTCCCTCCCACCCTGTTGCCCCAAGCCCACCCGCACCCCTTGGGCACTATGAACACCAACGTGTGCGTGGAGACGGGGCCCAACCCCGAGGCGCCGGGGCTGCCCAAGGAGAACCACCTGCCCGACGGCGCCCTCAACAGCCTTGTGGATTACAACTCGGAGATGGAGCGCTACCGCTCCTTCGCCACCTTCTACAAGACGAACGGCGGGGCCTTCCCGCAGGCAGCCAAGATCGCGCGCATCACCACCCCCATCTTCCCAACCGCCGCCGCCGCCGCCGCCGCACGCATCGGCATGTCCCCGTGGAACTGCGACACGGCCACGGCGGCCGCCGCCACCGCCATGCTGTGGGGCAGCGGCGCAGGAGGCGGGGGCGCGGGCGTCGGCGGGCCTAACCCTGCGGCCGCCGCGGCTGGCGGCGTGGCCCGGAAAGCAGCTGCCGTCGCCGCCGCCTCGTCGGTCGCAGCGCCGCCGCCGCCGTCGGCTTCTTCGCCCGCCTCTTCTCTGCACGCCGCCGGCAGGAGCGGCGGCGGCGGGAGTTTGCACCATCGGAACGAGTCCCAGCGGCTCGGCAAGCCTGGCTGCGCGCCAGCCGAGCAGCCCTCGTTGCAAATGGCCAATAATAATTTCCTCTCCACCTTAGCCCCGGAACACTGCAGACCTTTGGCTGGGGACTGCATGAACAAGCTCAAATGCGGCGCTGCTGAAGCAGAGATAATGAATCTCCCCGAGCGCGTGGGGACTTTTTCCGCTATCCCGGCTTTAGGGGGCATCTCATTACCTCCCGGGGTCATCGTCATGACAGCCCTGCACTCCCCCGCAGCAGCCTCAGCAGCCGTCACAGACAGCGCGTTTCAAATTGCCAATCTGGCAGACTGCCCGCAGAGCCATTCCTCCGCCTCTTCGTCGTCCTCCTCCTTGGGAGCCGCCGGAGGAGGGGGAGGAGGCGGGGGTGGAGGAGGAGGGGGCGGCAGCGGCGGCGCGGGAGGAGGAGGGGGCGGCGGCAACCCAGCCAAGAAGAAGAGGAAAAGGTGTGGGGTCTGCGTGCCCTGCAAGAGGCTCATCAACTGTGGAGTCTGCAGCAGTTGCAGGAACCGCAAAACGGGACACCAGATCTGCAAATTTAGGAAATGTGAAGAGCTAAAGAAAAAACCTGGCACTTCGCTAGAGGTCAGAGGAGATGATTTCTTTCTTCCCAGCCTCCCGCCGTCCCTCGTGAACCCCCTTCCCCCACCTCTTCAGTGCTTCTTGTCTAGTTTCAAGATGCAGCATCCCTTTTCCGAAGCCTCCTTCAGGTTGTGAGGGAGAACTCCCCCCTCCTCGCCCCCCACTTTGTTGCCTCTCCGTAGTACTGTGCACAAAACATAGCCACACGTCCTCAACCTGGGGGTGGGGTTGATTTGGACTGCTCTGGACCCAGTTTTGGAGGAGGGGAAGTGGAGAGGCCGGCCCTCTGCAATAAAAACCTGGCCGGGGGGGGTCCTGGGCGTTTTGTTTGGGTCTTTTGGACAGGGAGGAATACCTGGAAAGTTTGTGTTAATGGGATTTGGAAAGGAGAAAGTGCCACAAAATCGCTCAATTCCCGAGGGGATTTTTTTTTCACCCTTTATAATCATTACATGAAGATTTCTTCTATTTTTTTTTTTAAATACATATTCCCAAGTTGTATATTACAAGTAAATTGATTGGAATCTATGGTCTATATTTTTATCTGTTACTTCAAGGTGTGTTGTTTGGTGATATGTAAACTATTTTTACTTAATGTGAAATTAATGGTGAAGGGCATTTTTTAAAAGAAAATCTGAACTCTTTAGTAGTCATGAAACACTTCAAGTTCTAAAATAATTTTGGCGGTATAGTGGATCCTTTCCTTTTTTATTTGCTGTGTAGATTTTGCTTTGTTTGAAAATTAAATCAGGGAGTTTACTTTCTAAAGCTGATTCCAGATCTAAAAATGGTCCTAAGTTCATCTGAAATTAAGAACTAGGTAATTTGGAGGAGGTTTTGATAATTTATTGCAAGAGAACAATTAGCAGTGAAGAAGCTAGCCAAGCATACCAAAAGTAATACTTTGGATCATGATACATCCTTACCAAAAATAGCCCTTTGTAGTCTATTTTACAATTGGATAAAGAATATCTATGAGTATTTGTGATTGAAATGTATATGCATTTATTTTTTAAAAACTCAGAATTGACAATGTATCATAGACCTGAAAAGAGGTCTTCAAGTTTAGTAGACTTTAAAAAAGTAGAAGGGATATTCTGGATTTTCAGTTCATGTATTTAGTTTAGCAGTCAAAGAAAAGAAAACGTAAAATTATTAATAGCATTATTTTTAGATGGAAGAAAAGAGAGGAAAGACTTGTAATGATTTAAACCCTGTGATTATTAAAACTATAGTATTACCAGGTAGATGAACCTATCAGATGAGTGTATTTGATTTGAGAAAGCAAGTTCTTTATGGAACTTTAAGATGTAAAGTGGCTGAAATTAGCAACTCAGAGTTGCAACTGTCATTAACAGGAGTTAACTTATACATGGATTTTTTTAAATTTGTGTTAATGTTACTACTAAGTTTAACTTCTCATTTAGAAACAATAAGGGCTGAAAGGAAAACAGCACTTGGGTGATACTAATTTTTCTTCTTCCCTTGCAAAATTGAACTATCCTTTTGGAAAGTTTAATAACTTATTCCCCATATATTTTCCATAGCTGCTTATTGTGCATATATCCAATATCACTTTGATGCAACAGTCTCTACGGACTATATTTCAGCTGGTAAAAATCAGTTGTATATAAATGTACCTGTTATTTTTGGTTGCAAACACTCCTGTTTATTTCATAGAACGTTACCGAAAATGTATATTGTGATTTTTACAATAAACAGTAAATGCTGAATTTGAACACTAAATCATAACTAAAAATGATAACTTTTTTCTGTTCCTGGGTGCATTAAGTGTACTCTTCTGCACAGTTTTCCAATACTCCTCTTTAAAAAAAAACATTGTCCTGATTTTGCTAACTAGTTATAAGCGAGGAAAGACTGCAGTTCTCAGCAAATTTACCAAGGATATATATCTTAAAAATACCGAAATATACTTGAAAATTAATTGAATAGGATAAAGCTGACTGCCCTATTCAATCTAACAAAACAGTACCTTGTGTTGCTTTAAACAGAGATGCCACCTTTGCACAGAAGTAAATTACACTAGAACTGTTTTCATGACTGCACTGCCAACTAGCCGAGCATATCTTAGATTAGCTGCTTGTGTGAACCAAGGCTACGTGGTTAGTTTATAGTTCAGTTTATTATACAAATCCAGACAATGAGATTAAGTCATTTAACCGTAACTCAATTTACTGTGGGTTAGTGTCTTATGCAAAGTGTTTACTTTCAAGCAAGTTGGTGCCAGATTTCAACCTTAGCAGTTAACTGGATAATTTCTGAGCAAATGGCATGTTTCTAAGGTTATATTTGCTGAGAATCTTAAAATTCAGGAGAGAAGAAAATATTTACCGAAGAAAACTGCTCGCATCAACTTCTTGCAAATGCTGTCCTTCTGTCCATTTAAGGGGAAACTAGCATTAGCAGGCAAAATCAGAAGAAAAAGTTGAACCTTCTCATAGTTCTCTGCATGTGGGCCTTTCATTTCTGTGCAAAGTATCACAAAGGAAACATGTGACTGAGATGCTATGTTAGCCTTAGAACATCTCTTTCCATCCTCCACTGCAGCCTATAGATTGATGGAGTTGATAAGTTTTGTCTGATGCAATATGGCTCCTCCATCCTTAAGAACTTTGGATTGAGTTCAAAGCTCATTTTCATCAGTGCATCTGCCTTTTGCAAATCATCCTAACATTTACAGCTCTGTCTGAAACAAATACTAAAATCCTGTTAACTTCAACTCTGTTTCTCAAAAAGCAAGTTAGACTCATAGCTGTAAAGTGCAATGATTAAATAATTTTTGATAGTGCGCATATAGACACTGCCCTGTCAATGAAGTAAAGGGGTGAAGGGGTGGGAAAGAAATGTATGTAATAGGAAATAGCATTCATGAATGAACAGTTGGTAGATGTCTGTATGCACATTTTTCCTGACAAAGAAGTTCTGAATCTTTAAACATTTCTGTATGAGATAATTGCACCACAGTTGTGGCCAGCAAAATGCATATCGCTACATTTGGAAACATCCTCACTTTTTAGTTACTTATTTCTTTCTTGTATACAAGCACATGTGCAGGTATACATAGATAGGTAATTCATGTAACATGTAGCATCACAAAATAGCAACTTCAGTTTTAGCATACATTAATGTGCTATGTAGAGACAATCTATAGCTAGCTCAACATCTTGTGTGAACCTCCAAAACTGAATGTATTAAGTGAACCATGATTTATTTAAATGTGGGGAAATATGCTGCATAAATACAATGCTGAGCTGCAGTTTCCCAATTTTGAAAAACAAAATTTCTGTAGTTTTTCTATTTCAGTCTAAATAATGGCAGTCATTTTCACGTTAGAAAGACGTCCAAATTTAACCATCTGTTGAAATTAGAATTTTCCATTTACTGTTTCATTTCTTTTTCTCCCACTAGCCTTTTTTTATTGAGCAGTAAAGAGAGAGCACAATTGCCCAAGGCACATCAAGAACTACACATCCAGTTTTAAGGCAATAAATTGGAAATGTATCGAAGATTGGCAGAGCATGTGTGACTGAACTGATGCTTCCCTTGTTTCAGACAGGAAGAGAAAGTTGGAGTGACTTGGTGTCTCTGTCCACAGGTAGCCTGGTGACGAGTCATTGCAGTCTAGACGGGGCTCCTGATTTGAACAACTTCAGAACCAGAACCAGTTCTCTTTCTGTTCACAAATATGAACATTTTCCTTAAAAAAATGTAAAAGCAATTCTTACTCTAGGTAGTCCTCTACTTACAACAGTTCATTTAGTGACCAATCAAAAATTGATTATGACAGTTTTTCACACGACCATTGCAGCAAATCCGTGGTCATGTGATCAAAATTCAATATGGCAACTGACACATTTATGATGGTTGCAGTGTTGTGGGGTCATGTGACCACCTTTTGCAGCCTTATGACAAGCAAAGTCAATAGGAAAACCAGATTCACTTAACCATGTTACTAACTTAACAACTGCAATGATTCACTAACTGCAAGAAAATTCGTAAACGGGCAAAATTCACTCAACAACTATCTCATTTAGCAACATAAATTTTGGGCTCAGTTGGAGTTGTAAGTTGTGGACTATCTGTAGTCACAAGCCGACAAAAATCAGCTACTTCATGTCTAAATTACTTTTGAATGAAATGTTGCTTGCATCCTAGCTTTTAAAAAAAAAAACATTCCTTTTTTTCTTATGTAAATCTCATCCAAAGAACACTTTGACCACTTAGTTTTTTCCATAAAAAGGTATCCTATAACAATATAAAAAGTCTGCATGCAAGCATAGTAGTAAATATACAAACTAAGATTGATGTCACACACAGTTGTATGTATTCACACCCATCCACAGCATTCATTTAGATTTATGGTATGTTTAAAAAGACATAATCATTATTTATCCAGGAAGAGTACTTATTTTTTCCCCATTAGTGTACAATAATATAATTCCTTCTGTAAAATATAGACTGAGGGGCATGGCTCAGTATCGCCTCTTTCATGCAGTGAAAAACCAAAGGGAATATTGCATAAGGACATAACATCCATCTTCATGCTTTTTGCTTCCCAAACTTGCTCCTATGGAGCAAGAGTCGGGCAATCCAGGCTTGGTTTTAATATTTCAAAACTGATGTCTGGAACTAACACTCTCTTCATGTTGAGCTTCTATATTAAATATAGCTTAACTGTCCTACTCTTCAGTTTCCCTTTCATTGGACCTCATTACTGTTATTAAGACCTTCACCATGACCAAATAGTTATATACTACAAATTATTTTCATTCTAATCAAACTGAGAAACAGTTTCGTGTTAGGCTCTAGATATCTTCCAGTGATCCACTGTTACTTAACTTTCAAGTCTGAATAGAAAGTCATGGTTGTTGTGTGTGTTGAAATAATGTTAGTAGTTGTAAATCGTCCTTAAAACTTTCACACTTGAAGAGCTGATAACTAAAATTAAGCTTACTAAGAGAAATGGAAGCAGCCATAGAACTTGTCCTTAAGAAGAGGACAGCAGAAGAGGTAATGTGGTTGGCAATGAACTGTTTTTCCTGGAAAAAGAATGTTGACAATGCGAGGCTACTGAGCTGTGTGGACAGTGATGAGTTATGAAGAGACAGTTTCCTCTTGGTTTTCTGTAATTGTGGATTACATTGTTCCATGATACTTGGCTATATAGGGAGATTGTTTTATGAAGAATAGTCTGGGAATGTCATTAAAATAACTACTGGAAAGTCAGAAAAAAGGTGTGCTTTCTGGCTCTCTGGCTCTTATTCTATTGGATAATGAAAAAAATAACCATCATACTCAAATTAGTGTTTTTTTCTCATATTGCATTACATACAACTATATAATTGTTAAGTTATTAACCTATACCCATAACCTTATGATTAACCTTACCATAACCTGTTCCAATTTATAAAAGCTTTATTAGGGGAAAGTGTACTTTTATCATTTTTGGGAGGGGTTCATGTTTTTATTACTGGAGATTAATAACTGTCATAAAATTAGTTTTTATTGTTACTGTTATTTATGAGTCACAAAGCAAAATGTTTTCTGTTGTACAATTTTAGCTACAATTTTTGTGTGACTTGAGGTAAATGTGGTTTTTTTTAATAATGTGTTCATTTTTCACCAATATACATTACATATTATAACAATATATGATTGCTTAAGTCAGAGGTAGATGGCATTATTTCAGATTTTACTAAACGTATGCACATCTTCCACTTCAGTAGATATTCTTCAAAAAGAAGTTCAATTTATTCACCCTAAACTTTGACTTCATTGGTAAATTTACCTAAATCATTATTCTGATGTTTGTTATGGAGCCATGAGAATTTCATGAGTTTGAGAATTTATGAGTTTGAATGTTCTGAAGTGTGGGGAGAATTGAAGATTTCTGAGTGAGGCAGCTGGTAATATCAGACCAAATAGATTAAGTGACAGGAACAGAGCTCTCTGCTGATCAGCTGTTGCAATGGTCTCCTGATTTTTAACTTATTTAGAGAACTTGATAACCATTTAAAGAGAGCTGAAATTTGATCTCCAGATATTTTTTAACCTCAGCAATCAATGCAATATTTATTGTTTATTTATCTACATAAATTATTGTAGGCTTCTTGTGAAAGCCATGCATTACAGATAAAATATACTAAAACAGTTCAAAATAATTTAAGCAGTTTTACCATAAAATCATTCTATAATTAGCCTTTTCTAAAACATCTACAGAGCATCAACCTCAGGAAGGCTAATAAAAGAGTGAACTAGTTAAAACCATGCCCCAAATCTCCCTAACTAAGACACTTTTACTTATTGCCATAGTTTGATAGCAAACACAGAGAAAGAAAATCTAATGCAAAAAGTTTGCATTGAAGAGCCACATATTCAAGCTTTTTAAAAAGTCTATGGAGACTCTCAGTCATCCATGTCATAGTTGTCTCAAAGGTGCTTTTTCTTTGAGAGGGGTTCATGTTTTTCTTTGAGGAAGAAGAAGACGACATTTTGCTTCTCATCCAAGAAGCTCCATCAGTTGTGACTGGTTGGTGGGGGGATGATAGGATAGATTCTGACAGGATGGTGGTGGGGGAAATAAAAGGATTGTATTTCTTTGCAGAAATTTCTTTTAAATGATTTTTCAAAATGGGAGTTACGGCCCTCACATCAGATTTCTCTACTTAGAAATGGAACACTCCAGTAGATAACCTGACCCCCAAATAGGTTAAGTTAGCCCTGGCACTTAGAGCTGGGCATAGAAATGCAATAGCAACTGATGCAGTGGTAAATCATGTTAGATGAATCTGACTGCCCACCCCAAACAACGCCTGAGCAGCTACATTTGGTGCCAGCTGAAGTTCCCGAATCATCTTCAAAAGCAATCCTGGGGAGAGCACGTTATGATATTTCAGTTTAAACATGACACTTTAAAATAAAATCAAATAAACAATAGACTGCATGTATTATACTGATGCATATGGTACATATATGCTAATTATGTGGATATGATCGCAACTATACAATTGATAATATACCAGAAGGTTTCCCAAATAAATGTCACTGGAATATAAAAAGAATTCAGCAACATCATTGTTTTCTTCTCTTTTTCACTTTCTTTTAAAGGACCACAATCAGGATTATGCTAAAAATAATTCCAGGCTTTTTTATCTCTAGAAATAAATATGCAAATCACTATTAAATCTAATGGGTTTGCATGAGAATATTTACACCTAATAATCAAAATTAATAAATCAATTCAATAGATAAGTCCCAGAAAACTTACTAGTGCATAACAATTTTTGCTGGCTTTACTACTAGTCTCCTGGCACATACCTGACAACCATTTGTAATGTATAAATATCCTGAAAAAAGAAGGCCCAATTTATATATTACAATATTGAAATCAAATAATTTCTTAGTATCCTATGAAACATCATGTCTCTTTGCAGTAAAATATAGATAGCAGAACTGCTCCAAATTCTCAAAATTTACTTGAAAATGCATGATAATCTGCCACAGGTGAGGTGATTTAATTTCACAAAAGATGCTGATAACCTTGAAATTTAGATTTCTAAATTTAAAATGTCTCTAAGTAGTCTGCTTCTTTGTCAGTCATCTTTGGATACTTAGACAGTTAAACCAATGATTGAATGGTCATGGCAACCTGTGAACATAAGTCCATTTAATTATCTGAACAGGTCAAAAGTAGTTAAAAGGGAAAGTAAATGGGAAAGATGTAGAGTAGAAAATCTTAACAGTACTTTGAAAGAGAACAACATCAAATCATCCTGTCCAAAAGCATCAGGAGCCAACATTAATGATACATGTAATATGTCAAGCTATATAAAATATTGTATAAAATAACATCAAAACTGGCGTTTAAAAAAGGACATCTTAATGAGCCATGCAGATAAATATTGTTATAAATTATTAGGCACAATCTGTTCTTGCATTTTCTACATGATACAGTGATGTCTCCTGTTAACACCCACAGTTTAGATATCTCTCTATATAACCAATAGTAAGATTAGCTTCAGATGAATCTGCTAGTTTTATAGAAACTTTGTGAATTATGTTTATTGACTATCTTGGGGGAAGGGAGGTTATTAAAATTTCATACAATTTTAAAGTTTCATTCCAATTTATTGTAAAACCAAGTCTGACATGCATTGTATTTTTCAGTATTTAAGTTCAGTTTTCCATGCGAATGATGGACATATTAGGAATGTCTTGTGAATTCCAGTAAAATTTGCTAATGTATTTTGCCAGAGGTGACAGTGACTCTTCGCATAATCCTAGGAAATTACGTGTAGCTATATGGAACTGAATCTAGAATGTATAGTTTTTAATCTAGCTGATTTTGTACACCCATTGCTTATATGTTATACAGCCTGCCGTTAAGTAGCTTTATAACAAAATAAATTTTATTGAATTCGGTCATGCTTGCTGTCAGGGAAATATGTATAAAATTACAATGGGGGGGGGGAATGAGTTTGATTTGATTGCTAAGAATAAATTTCTTAGCTTCGTGTGATATTTTTAGTATCCTGCAGAAAGTGGGTTAATATTAGGAAACAGCCCTTTGCCTTTCATATGTAAGAAGTAAATATATTGTGGTTATTCCACTAGTGGATAAGTCTTTTCTATTCACAGGAGTGTTGTTTCCAGAGTGCTAAAAGAGCATGGTATGGGAAAATAACCTGAGATATAGATGCACAAGCTGTTGTTAAGATCATTTGAATCATTAAAATGTATATAGAGCTTGTATCTTCCTTATAGATCAAGTTTCACTTCCAAAATATCATGATGTGTAAGTTGAGAAGTTTCCTTATAAGTTGTATGAAAATTGTAAATACCATTAGCATAGTTTCTTTTTTCACTGACTTCTTTGGATCTGGGCAAAGGATTCTTAAGAGTACTTTGATTAGAAAAATCAAGATGTACATATTGAACTAAAACTGGTTTCCTATGCCCCCATGAGTGACTTAAGCCAATTAAGTTATTTCTTTGAGTCAATCCTGTTTTCTTCAATTGGACATAACTACTTATTATGAATCTTGTATTACTTTGAAGTATAATTACCAAATTTCATTTAAGTGTGGCAGAATTCTCTAGCTCATTCCTGCTGATATGTTTATTGGATATTAGACTAGGATGAAGCTGATTGTTCAAGGAGTACTAATACTCATCAAACTTGATTTTCCTATTTCAGCTATAAGAGAGGAGAACTTGATTTAGCAGTAGTCACAGTTTATTGACTTGCCCAAAAATCAATGGACAAAAAAAGAGCTAGCTCCTACCTGTCATATAATGACAAAAGAAGCCTCTTGTCCTAATTAATATATGTGTCTTATAACAGAGGTTATAGAGGTCAGAGTTGTGGATAGGACTAATATATCTATGTTCAAAAGATCTTCATGACTACTAAATACTGTAATGAGATGGAGTTTTCTCTCTTTGCTCCCATCTCAGCCATGTACATGTTAGCAGTCCAGGTTTGATATTAGTCAGAAATAAGGACCAAGGAAGGCAATGAAACTTCCTTCCAGTTAATTATTCATTAGATGGCTACCTATAAATCCTAAATCTGGCTTGAAATTCAAAAGGTTGATTATAGGCTGAAGTTTATACAGATATATATTAACCTATATATTACATATGTAATATAAACCTAATATCATGCAAATGAGTAGGCTTTTCAGAAAGACAAATTATGTAGGGAGATAAAAGGTTAATGTTTATTTGCCAACATTCATTAATCTTAGGTATTCCCATGACTGCATATTAATTGCATTCATACAGTTGATATTACCTCCAATCCGATTCTATAACATCTTAGGAGGTCTTATAATAAACAATAATTCATAGTAGTTGGTTGACAGCGAGGAAAGATAGTTGGTTATTTTTAAAAAATAACCAATATACTTCTATATTGCTTCCAATACAATTACAATTCAAGGTGATTTACACTACAAATTAATAGAATGAAATAATTAAAACAATAGTTAAAGAATGTAAAATATTCATTTGAAAAGTGGTATAAAAACTATTCAGATTTGAACAGATGCTATAGGAAATAGCATTCTAAAGTATTAGGCCCTCAACATAGTGTTCACTTAAGATCTGCTTCTATCACATTGTCTTGTTGATGTAAGAACTGCCATAAAAGGTCCTGTTTTCTCCTTTCATACTTCTCCCCCCCCCCATAAGAAATACTTCCTCAAACCATAGAGCTGAGTAAGGCAGAGATGGTATCCCTCTAAGAATGTAAATTATTATAAAAGTTATTAATACAGTCTTAAACAATCCACTGTCTTGCTAATATATGTGGTTTTTACCTCTTAAGAATTCCAATCCAAACTGGAATTGACAATGCCAGTACTGTAGGGAATTCTGGTAGTAAAATATGTATGGAGGCCACCAAGTTGGGGAAGAATAGATTTTAAATACTTACGCAACTATTAAGAATTTTGTAAATCGTTCTCCAGCTGTTAAGTAGATCGGAGGCCTTTTATACTTACTTGCGCTCAATTTCTATTTGTACTCATCCAGATATAAATCTAAATTTTACATAAGTAACTTGTCTTTATATTCATAACAACAGCAGCAACAAAACAAAATGGAAAAAATGTTTATCTTGACTGTGTTTATACTTGGAAGATGTATCACTTGAGCATTGTATAATTCATTACCAGGATAGCTTTATAAAAGTTTTTATATACATCTGGACCATTTTGGAAGTTATTGCATACCAAACAGCTTTGGTACAGATTACTTATTGGATCATTTTAAGAGTCTGGAGGTCCCTAGTCTGTACTCAGCTGATTGAATCTGGATTAAATTTCTAATAAAGATATTCTGGTAGGCCTCAGCTTTTACTTTCCAACTTTGTATGTCAGCAGAAACATCTCCAGAAGGATTTTAAGTACTGTTAATGGTTGAATGAGGATATGGACTCTTGTATAGTTGAGAACTCTTTTAATGCAGGGTTCCTCATTTTGGAAACAACATAAACATGCTAGATGAACGTACTTAAAATTCCATGTTACCTATAGTTCAGAATGAAGTTGGAGGTGATGGTGATGTATGTAGAGGGAATCAACTTATTTTCCAAAGCACCTGAAGGCAGGATAAGAAGCAATGGATGGAAACTAATCAAGGAGCGATCTAACCTAGAAATAAGGGGAAATTTCTTGACAATTAGATCAATCAGTGGAATGGCTTGCCTTCAAAGGTTATGGGTGCTGGAGGGTTTTAAGAAGAGATTGGACAGCCATTTATCTGAAATAGTATAGGGCATGGGTGTCAAACTCGCGACGTCACATGACGTGTCATGACATATCGTGACTTTTTTCCCATTGCTGGCAATGGGGTGGGCGCGGTTTTGGTGTGACGCATCCGGCCCGTGGGCCGGCAGTTTGACACCCTTGGCATAGGATCTCCTGCTTGAGCAGGGGGTTGGACTAGAAGACCTCCAAGATCCCTTCCAACTCTGTTATTCTATTCTATTCCATATTTGAAGGTAAATAAAAAGTCCTTTAATACAGGTCGTCCTTAACTAACAACAGTTCATTTAAGGACCATGCAAAGTTACAACACTAAAAGAAGTGACTTATGACCATTTTTCACACTTATGACCATTGTAAATTCCCATGGTCACATGATCAAAATTTAGATGCTTCACAACTGACTCATATTTATGACAGTTGCAATATCCTAGGATCATGTGATCACCTTTTACAACCTTCTGATAAGCAAAGTCAATGGGGAGGCCAGATTCACTTAACAACTGCAGTGTTTTGCTTAACAAATGTGACAACAAAAGTCGTAAAATGGGACAAAACTTACTTAACAAATGTCTTGTTTAGCAACAGAATTTTTGGGCTCAATTGTGGTCATAAATCTATGATGACCTGTATCAGATTTCAACAATCATTGATTGGCTTCTAACTCAATGTCCTATATTTCAGGAAATAGCAGACAATTTTAATAAATTGTATTGCATTTATTAGCACAAAGTCTCTCTGAATTTTCCACAGATAACTCTTAATTTCTTTTTGTTTAAAAATCCTTTCCTCTTGTTCTAGATCTAGAGTAAGGATTAGCAAGGCTTTAATTCCTTGCCCATTTGCCATGGATTAGGAAAAACTAGAAAGCTAGATGAATAATTCTGATTTAGATCTCCTGGCATGATGGTTTTCCACCTGCAGAATTTTCCTTATGTATTGATCATTTAAAGTAGTACAGACACAAGCAATTTCAACAGTGATGAAGTCTTCAATTAGAGAGGTGGACAGAGAAAAAGCATTAGAATGCTGCTGTGATAATACTTTAATCAGGTAGAAAATGTCCTCTAATAAATAGTTATTAAATACATAAACTACAGTAACTGAAGAGACTTCCAGTGGTTCCCTTCTTTACAATAATAATGATAACAATTTCATTTAAAAGATCTTGCCTCCTTTATTTTTATGAAATGGATATGGTCAGAATCAGCATAGCAAGCAGGTAGAGCAATTGTATCATTCCCTGTAAACTCTAGTCACAGCTATTGCCACAGTATATATGACTTATCATATTTTGTCCAGATAAGCAGTTTCACTTTAAGAGTAACCTGTTTTTGGAGGCAATAGAACAGGCGTCACAGTTACCATCTAAGACAGATTTCATTATTTTTTAAAGCTTTGCCATGCTAATAATTTACATTAGCTGGAATGTACATTCAGATGAAAAATATTTATCTCATAGTGTCAGTTGTGCAACTACCATATATATCACTGTTACATGGGATTATAATACCAAAGTAGAATCTTCTCTAACATATGCTTATAGAAGAAAACTAAATACTAGATTAGGTAAAGCAGTGGTTCCCAACCTTTTCTATACCCCGCATCCCTAGAACGTTTCTGATATATTCTCGCACCCCTTACAAAAGTTGAAAATAACGGCAACGAATTATGCATATACACTATAATTTTGAAAACCCAAGTTTTCGCACCCCCTGGAATATCATCTTGTACCCCCAGGGGGTGCGAGTACCCCTGGTTGGGAACCCCTGAGGTAAAGGATGCAACTAGATTTCATGTATAAAACCTGTGATTACAGTGTCTCTCAGTATAACATAATTCTAACTTTTCCTGCACAATTTTCCTAGCTAGATAATTCTCAGAAATTATTTGCTTTGTGGGAAACATGTTATAACTAGGGAAAATGAACACTATGCATTAGAATATTAGCTGATTTAAATCAATATTTTCTGCACCATTTTTTCAACGCAACATCAAGAATTCAAAGCTTGGCTAGTTAAGACTAGGTTAAGCAAGGTTGGCCTATATAGACTGGAAGTGGTTGTCCAGGATTCCAGACAGAGATTTTTTTCCAAGTTTTTCTGCAATACTAAACCCCTGAACTTGATGTTGCAACACTGAACTCTAAGAAGCTGGTTAAATATTTGCCAACAAAGCAAAATCAGCTTTAGGATGCCTATTGCAATATTCTTAGTGGATAGAATCCTTTCGAGACATTATTTTCTTGATTTGATTCCCACTTAACTATATATTGTATATATTGTGTATATGGTAAATCCATGTGACTAGATCCACCACATCTCCTTGGGCTTTGTTTCTACAGAAAGATTTGAATCAAATGCAATAGTCATTTAAAGCTAGTGACAATGACAGAAAAATGTCAACACACACACAGATAATGACATGGTGAGCCCCTGATCTTTCACAGTTGCATCCTTATATGTCAAATGCAAGTATATAAGTTGCAAAGTTTGCATTGTGATGTCATGGCACTTGTCATACTTGTTGTCCTCATGAATGTTTCTGATGCCCACATTCCTTAAACATCTCAGAGTGGCTAAAGTACTCATTTAAAATCATGTGACTTGGGAGCAGCTTTATAAATGTAAGGTACCATAGTTTTGTCTTTGGAATTCTGGATACTCCAACTACTATGTTTCTTTATTATTATTTCCAGAATTAATTACATTTATAAAAGTAGACACAGTAAAAATATTGCAGTACAGTTGTGGTCCGTAGAACTGCTGTCCTCCACTGGGTTAAAGCGTATGTTTTGGCAGTGCAATAGAGCTCTATGCTAAGGAAGCTATACAGAAGTCCAGTTATTGGGAAATTTTAATTATTTGCAGGCAGGCAGGCAAGGAAGGGAGGGAGGGAGGGAGAAAGGAAGAAAGGGTTTCCAATGCTGCTAGCTTCCACAAGAAAATTCAACAGGGAAGCCAACAGGAAGTTGGAAATTGCTCCCACTCAGTGATTTTTTGCCTGACTATGGTCAG
Source organism: Azemiops feae (assembly GCA_023970755.1). Taxonomy (NCBI): domain Eukaryota; kingdom Metazoa; phylum Chordata; class Lepidosauria; order Squamata; family Viperidae; genus Azemiops; species Azemiops feae. Next base: position 1,955,415 of record JALGBA010004268.1, on the reverse strand, counting down.
TCTGTTTTTCAGTTTAAGATACTGAAACAATAATCCAATGGGTCACAGGCTGTCTAGTATCCTATTAAAGTTGGTTGCTGTTTAGAAGACATACTTATTCTTCAGTTGAAGTATTTCATATGATTGTGAACATACACATACATTTTAAAATGCTATATGTTTTGACAATTTTATATATAAATCATCTACAACCTATTGTCCTATAGACAAATAGCACTATTATCTCAAATCAACCTGAATTGATTTGGAGAACATCAGGTAGGGGAAGTCTGCTCTATAGAATCAATCCATAAGTCCTACTCCTATAAATATAACTAGGATTTTTTAGGTATTTCAGCCCTTCTGATTTTAAATAAAACTTTCTTTCCCTGTCTTTTTAAAATAATCTAAGATTGCTTGTTCAGAGAATGTCATCCATAGAGGTTCTTCAGAGTGTTGTTATTTAAAAATTTGCAATGAGAAGGAAATTCCAATATAAATGTGGAAATAATTTTCAGCTTTTATTAAAATCCAGGTCGTTCATTTTTAAAAAGTTTTAAAAAGCTTGAAAAGAGTCTGTGTTCTCTATTTTCAACAAAAGGCCCTAAGATTATTCAACATAGGTCAGGTGACAGAGGGAAGTAAGTATATGGAAACCATTGGAAGAAATAAATAATAGCATTTTAATTGATGCTAAATTTGACAGAAGATCGTCTTCTTAATTTTTTGTGGTATTGATCTTACAGTACTTAGCCTGCTCTCCATTGTGTGACTTTAGAGCAGTTGAACCAATGATATTCAGAGGGACAATGATGCATAAGGGGCATCATCAATACCTTTGATGTCACAGAGGGGCTTGCAAGCATACGGCCAAGCACCAGATGCACTTAGTAATAGGACCAATGTTGGCCATATTTCCAGCCCATTATATTCTCTCTCGCTACCAATGCAGCCTATAGGACTTTCTGAAGTATCCTGATTTTAGATTCTCATTTGTCCCTTTAGCATTCCGGTTTCTAGTACTTGTAAACATGGGTGTTAACCTTTTTTAATAAAAAAAATTAATGATCTGTGTACTGCTTTGAACATAATGTATGCATGTTTATGCATTTGCATTTTCTTGATTTTTATTTTATATTTTCTCCACATTGCTATTGTGTTTCTGTTTCATGCAAACACCTGTCCTGAAATTGTGCAGGGTAATCTGATGCTCCCCCTTCTGTATCATATGTTTTCTCTTGTTTATTGAGTTATGTTCCGCCATACCTCAGATATGACAGCCATTTAATAATCCTGATGCTGTAACTCTGCAGGGGCTAAAAAGATCCCAGCAGGCTTGTTAACTTCTGCTCTGAAACATTATGGGAAATATTTTCCTGTCCTTAAAATCCATGGGCTTCTGATTAATTTATTTTAAGGCTGTAAAAATCCATAGCCAGGTATGTGGGAAGCATATTGAATTGCTCTTCCCATTCAGTTATTTAAGTTCGCTTTCCCCATTCCCAGGTTTTTCCTAGCCATTTAACTGCTTCTATGTTATAAAGTAACTTTGATCAGTATGATTACATCTCAGAAATCTTCATTGAAAAGTCCACTACAAATATTTATTTATTTATTTTTTTTAAAGAAAAGTGTTAAGTATCATTCCTGTCTCAGGAGAAATACAATCTAGACATTTTTATAAATGTATATACTTATTCTTGTTTAGATACAAGGAATGAAGAAGATTAAATAAAAGAAGTTATTCCAAATGGGATATGAATCATATTCCAGATGCAGTGAAAGGGAAACCGAGTCCGTTTTTAAGGGGAAAGAACACTCAAAGAAGACGTTTTCAATAGTAATCTCTACCCCACCCCCACCTTTTTTTTTTTTTTTTTTTGGAGAAAAAAGCTGAAGAAGAAGTGTGTGGTTTCAGCATTTCTGGTAATAAATTACTGTGGGTAAGAAGTAATGGGAAGCAGGAGAAATTGTTGATATGTTATATCAGGCGATTATAGTGTACTGTTTGTCTACAAAACTCGTCTCAAATGAAAATCTACTATAGAATAAATTCTAGGGGCTATTTAAATGCATGTCAGGCAGCATGTTTTCCACATGCTGCTCAATTAGCCAGCCTTATTATCAACTCAGTATTTCACATTGTAATAGATTTTGGGAGCCTGGTTCACAGATGTATCTATCTTTCTCAATACTTGTTGGGTACATGAATACCAATCAACTTCACTGCAGTTAGTCAATGAATCCATCCATTTGTGTATATGTGTTTGTGTGTGTGTGTGTGTGTGTATAAAATGTGTATATATGTGTATTTATGTATAGGTGATCTAATTAGAAATGATGTAAACATTTTATTCAGGAAATTATAAAGTGGTCATATTCATGATGCATCGTTCTATACATGCAAGTGATTTCTAAACACACATAAATCAACAAGTGATGAATACGCATTTTTGAACTAGATCAAACTGTGCAAGTAAGTGATGAAAAATTGAATAGGGTCACTCTGTAAAGGCCATTGCTGTGCATGATGCAGCATTTGATCCCTAGATGAGTTTTGCAAAACTTCCTTTTGCATTTTCAGCTATGGTAATTATGAACGTGCTCTAGGAAAAAAAAAATGAAGCTGAGGTAATGAAATGTTTTGTCAGTTATTGTAATCACGTGAACTTAATATATGATTCTGATGAACCTGAAAGCTTGGTCACCATTTTGTGTCATTTGAATGATTCTACTCAAGATCCTGTTGTAATTTGGATGCTGGGATTTTTCTCAAGGCCCAACTTTTCTGCCTTTAGTTTTATGTATTTTGGGCATGTTCATACTGCTCAGGAGGAAAAATAGTGTTACTTTTATATAGGAGGAAGCTGATGATGTTGTCACTGCTCTCCAAAGCAAAATTACTTCCATTCAAAACTGAAAGGAGGTGTGAGGGAAGAAGGGGATATGGAATTTCATCCCATGTTGCTTTTTGAAGGGCAGCGAAAGTAACCTGAATTAGGATTTTATGTGTTGTCTGTAATATGATCTCATTAATGTTTCCTCTCTCTGCATATGTAAATAATGTAATGATTAAGGTGCTGAATTAGGAGTAGAGAAATATAGGTTCTAGTCAGTGGTGGGATTCAAATATGTGAACAACCGGTTCTCTGTGTGGATGCTGCTTCCGGAAGTCCATTCTGGGCCTGGGCAACAAAAAATTAGCTACCGGTTCTGCCGAAGTGGTGCGAACCGGCTGAATCCCACCACTGGTTCTAGTCCTTCCTTGAACATGGATAACTGAGATGTAGCTGACTTTATGCCAGTCAGTTTGTCTTAGACTAGGAAGTCAAAAAAACATCTACCTATCAATCCACATGTGACAAACATAGTAGACTATGAACAGAGCTTCATGTGAGTGGATTGATTTGGGATGACAATAATAATAATAATAATAATAATAATAATAATAATAATAATAATAATAATAATAATAATAATAATAATAATAATAATAATAATAATAATAATAATAATAATAATAATAATAATAATAATAATAAAAAGTTGGAAGGAACCTTGGAGGTCATCAAGTCCAACCCCCTGCTCAGGCAGGTAGCCCTATACCATTTCAGACAAATGGCTGTCCAGTCTCTTCTTAAAAACTTCCAGTGTTGGAGATAATAAATGTACACACACACACACACAAAACCTCCCCCACACATATACTATTGTAGGGAAAATTGAAGGTAGGAAATGATACATAAAAATGTTAAACAAATTAAAAGAGGATTGTATTATAAAAGGGAGTAATGATAACAGTTGTAAAGACATCAATACTGTAGATGCTGTCTCATGAATTTTGGAAAGCATGTAGGAGAACTGAAGGATAATCAAAAATCCACGGGCAAAATGCTTGGAGCACAACTTTATTACCAAAGACTTTGATCTTTCCAGCAAAATTGAGGCTTGAGCTGCTGAAGATAACTCTGGAATCACAACATGAGCCAGTGGGATTTAACCGGGAAATAGACTTCTGCCACATCTAAATTTCCATAGAGGCAAGTTATGGTACACCAAGAGCTGCAATAACTAGGAGCGAATAAGAAACAGGCAGCCTGGTACAAGAATACAATCTGTTTTCTCAGGAAAGGAAGGAGAAAAAGATACTGAGAACAATCAGAAAAGAGATAATTTAACATAAACTAGGAAGTTGCTATTATTAACTCTTATATACTATGTGGAATGGGTTCTGTTAGAGAATAGAAGACTTAAAAAAAGGAGCAATCTTAAATAACAAGATCTGTTTTCTATGGTTTTCAAATAAATTCAGGTGCACCTTTTTATGAAGGGGGATATTAAAATTTAAGTACTCGGTGGCATACACACATTTAAATAAATAGAGAAGCAAGTGAATTTAGTACTGAGACTACAAATACAGTAGTGGCCAAAATTGTGGAAACCTTTTGGGAAAAGTATTTTTGAGGTTTGATGGCTAATAACACCACGTTTTTTGGGGAGTAGTACCACAAAATTATCAATGGAAAGATAATTTAATCAAGAATGTAATCAACATAGTTTGTTCAATTATCCGTACTGTATTCTATGAAAAGTTATAGCCAAATAACCAGAAAAAGGAAGCACAACTTGCTTAGGTTGATATCAGGTAGCTTTCCTTCATCTGATTGTAGCCAATGAGCACGAGTATTTAGAGAGCCAATCAGGTGTCATCTTGTTTTGACAATGAGCCAATCAGATCACAGTAGGATTCAGTTATTGATGTCATGTACTGAAGCTGAGAGGAGGACATTTGTCAGTGTGTTATGTGATCACTATCAAGTTGGTTGGGGTTTTTTGTGTTCTTTCATTTAGTGAGCTTGTAAAACGTAATAAAATTAAAGTAATGGTGCAAAGAATTGACTGGTTGCCCAGAAAGCGATGTAAAATAGTATTATTAAGTGAACAAGGCTACAGTTATAAAGAAATTAGAAGAAAAATTAACCAAAGGTGGCATTTCTACTGTACACTTTTCCCAAAAGGTTTCCACAATTTTGGCCACTACTGTATGAACCAAGACTGAAAAGCTAAGGCTTTCCCAAGGATTTTGAACATGCTTCTCCAAATATAAATTCCAGTGACTTTTCTCAAATTACTTTAAAAATTCAAGCGTGGTTTCTAAACAGAAGGGATGTTGCATGAGAAAAAAAAATCAAAGTGTCTTAAGCTCTTAGTAGATTATTTTTATGGAAGCTGAAATTAAGCTCAAACATTTGACAGTAACATTCCTTGCCTTCTCTTCCTCCACCCCTTGTTTGCAGGTGACATTTGAAGCTGCTGTGAAAAGCAAGGATAGGAAGGTTCTAATCATAGTCCTAGAATAAGGAAATACCTGTTTCAAAAGAAGAAGTAAAAGGTGTCAGAAACTGCAAAGATTAAAAAAAAAAAATAGCTCATTCCAAGGATGTGAGTGGGAGATCAGAAGCCTATTCCCAGAATTATCAGCAGTGAACAGAAGAAATAGTCAATATTTATTACTATACAGCTAGTCTTTGCTTAGTGACTGCCTCATTTAGTGACCATTTTCAGTTATGATGTGATGAAAAAATAACTTAATTACCAATCCTTGCCTTTACAACCTTCACAGGTTTGGAAAGCAAAGGAAAGCTGAAGTAAAATTGTAAGCACAATCATGGTTTCACTTAACGACTGAGTTGAATCACTAAATGAGAATTGCCTGTACTTTACATTCAGGTTACATCACTGAGCTGACTCCTTGATAGCAGAAATGGTAAGTATAGAACTGTTTAGGAAGGTTGTTCAACTTTGGGTCAAACTTGATATGATAACTGACATATTAGTAGAAAGCAGAAATGAGTTTCTTTAATATTGATCTAGATGCAGGGAGAAGATAGGTTTTTAATAGACCTTCATGTAATTTACAAAGGTTTAAATTTTCCTTATCTTGCCAGGAACCTTAGGAAAATCCTGTTCCAAATCTTAATGTTAAACTGGTTGCAATTTCCATCTAAAAACTGTCTTTAGCTCAGTAACTTCAAGCAGCCAGATTGCCTGCTGCTGAATCTAGTTATGTGGTTACTTAGTTTGATCAGGATCATCTGAAAGTGCTGATTCGTATCTCTTTACTAAGATTAAAATATTTCTTTGCTGCTAACTGATATCCTGGAGGCAACATGAATAAAGGTTCTTTGTCTATGTGTACGTGGCCAGCTGCTGTACAGCTGAATACAGAGTAAACAGGTGGCCACTCAGGTGTGAGCAGCACGTGTCTGAGGGCCCAGTTGACACATGAATGTCTTTTAAGGTGAAAGAGGATAAAATGCATGTAAGTGTGTTCGCTTGTTTGTTTGTATACTCGGTACTCTTGGGCATTCTTGCTGGAGTATCACACTTTTCATAGAACTCTTATCTTTTAAGGAGATGGTATTTAAAGTATATCCTGGCTTCTTAGTTAAAGAGATTGGATGTTCTTATAACCAATACATCTGATTTAGAGAATTTAGACAACTTAAATTCTATATACCTGGTTTTTGCAGTGAATGAAAGATCTTTTTTAGTGATTGAGAATGTTGTCCTGTCTGATTAAAGGGCTTTAGAAATGTAACTGAGAGGCAGAATAATTACTGTAAAAAAAATCCCATCCTGATCCAAACCCCTGCAAAAGAAAAGCTTCAAGATAACTTGATCATGTTGAAGGAGGAGGAGGAAAAGATACATTCTTTAGTATGTGATAGGTTTGTTTTTAGTGGTGCAAGGCAAACCCCCCCCACAAAACCAGTTGGAATTAGATACTCGGTATTATTTGCATTTTTATCTCATCTTTCTGTTTATATAAACTAGTAAGACTATATAATGGAGGAATTTAAATCCAGCCTTTATGGAATAATATATATATATTTTTAAAAAATCTTAAGTTTGGTTTTTTCATTTCTCTGTGTAAAAATAAGTTTGCCATACTACCTTTTAGGAATAGCTGTAACTAAACACAGTTATCGATCTTTTTTCAGGATCATTAATCTATAGAGGATAGTTACAGGGGACCCATTGGCTAAGTCTTTAGTCAAAACAAAGCAGATTCAGGAAACCAGTTTCCTAAGGGGGTGGGAACAGTTTCTAGGAGGGAAATTTAAAATGAGCAATCAGTATCTTTGATGCCTTGGGAAGACACTTTCCTGGTGATTTCAACAATAACTGTTTAACTTAAGGCTGCCTTAGAGGATCAGCCAAGACAGATGGATTCATGTAGCTGTGAGGCTGGCAATGTCTGGCTAAGTCGTTTGTTTAGAGAAATGGTCTAGAAAAGAGAGAGGAGGCTGGTTTTGCTAAGTTTTTTAGATGCCAAAATAGTCCTTCTTTCTGATAAAGATATGGAGAAAAAAAAGATACAGGCCTGGTTTAGTAGTTTTCCTGGTTTATGGATCAGTCATGGACAGCCTAAGAGTTCTATATTCTCTTTGTCTCTCTTTTCTTCCTCCTTTAAAATATAATAGATTGGAGGATTCCACTTTTATTTATTATTGTATTTTGGTACAACTATTGAATGCAATAAAGAAATTAAAAACAAAAATATTAAGATTTATTTATTTGGCTTAGAATCTCTGTCTCTATTCTCATGGATAAAAATATATTTTAATTAATTAAAAGCTGCTCTGAAGATGTATATTTAAAAGACTTTTTTTAAGTGAATAAGAGGTTAGAACTCTTTAAATCAATGTTTTAAATCCATGTAATACCTCATCTTAAAGAGTTGTTCTTCGATTAGGCAGTAGGATCAAGTCAGGTTCAAAGCTTGATTGCTGAGTTTGAGAGGGCTTGAGTCACAGTTTTACAGTACTTCCAGTTGGGCCTAATGGGACTAGCCTTTAATACCTGTGGTGTCTGACAGGGTTCCATCTTGTTCTCTAAGCTCTCCTCATCTACATGAACTCACTGAGGGAAATCAACCTGAGCTTTGGAATGGGGTGTCATCAGTATAGAACAGAGTTCCCCAACCTTTCCGGTTTTGCGGACTAGGAGGGGGGAGAGGAAATGGTTTCACGCTAGTGGTGATGTGCATGCGCATGTACTCACCCGCTATTTCCACAGCCCGGTTCCAAACGGATCACAGCCTGGTAGTGGGTTGCGGCCCCGGGGTTGGGGACTCCTGGCACAGAACATTACTGATGACAGTTCTATTATGCTTCATTATCCATTTCCAGAGAAGCAGTACCCTTGAATGTTTCCTGAATATATTATGAAGGAGGAGTTTCTGAAATTAGAAGAAATTGATGTCCAGTTTATTTTGGAAGAACACACTCAAATTCTGGTAGTGTTCCTTGTGAATCAGTGGATTCAAGAGTGGTGAGAAGCAACTATCTACAATGATAACTAATGTATCATCTATTTCCTTTCTTCAGCAGGTTTCATTTGGCAGTGGTTATCCAGGTTTTGTTTGCATTTCATCCTGATTGCTGCACTGTATTATTAGGGGCTATTGTTGAAAAGGTCCAGGATTATACTGCAATATCTGTACTGGTTCCTAGTTATTAAAGGTCAATTTAAGGAGTTGGTATTAATCTTGAAACTAATTTAAAATAGTTTAGAACGTGAGTTCTAGAGGATAGAATTGTAATTATGAAATAGTCCAGTTAAGATCTGTAGAAAAGACTCCTTTGAAGATACTTCTGCTGTCTGATTATTCTTTCTGGCATGTAGGTGAAAAGTTGTATTTGAAAGAGAAATCTGCTAAGATTCATCTCTTTCTTTGGGCTTGAGGTTATATTAACTTTTTAATGTTCTGTTTTGTTTTCAAATTACATTAACAACTTTAAACACTTGATGGAGTAGAAATTTTTAGTATAGAAGACAGATAAATAAATCTGAATATGACATTTACGGGAAGTTCATATATTGAAAATTATCCCATTTTCTAGAGCTAGAGCCTGCTTCATACCTGCCTGTTGAAGCCTTTTGGGCCTGGTTCATACCTGTTCCTTAATCTGTCATTGTTTGCTTACAGGAAAGTTGATGACTTACAGTTCTGTGTTTGAGTGGATGTGAAAATGATGTTAACATAAGTCTCTTGCACTTGATTTCTAATGGCTCATCACACATGTTCTCTCAAGAACTGAACATGTGTATGTGTGTGTGCAGGGTTCAGGTGCAATTACGTATCACGAACCCCCATTTAAATAAGCCATTCGCTCTGTGCTTTTAATGCGATTGTCTGAAATGAATGTTGGCTATACATTGAACTTAATGAATTAGAGATGAGGAACTGATCCAAAATTCTTTGATATGTGATAGTAACCTAATGTTATTTTGAGATTTTTATTCAGTTTTATGCAGCTTGTAAAACTCCTGTTTTCTTTTTGTTTTTCTCCCCCCCCCAATGTGTTTTAAATAAATAAGTAAATAGACATATAGAACTCAGCGGGAACAATTGTTCTGGCCTCCAGCTTGACCATGAAAGGAAATCTTAGGGAAGAAATAATATAATTTGATTGGGTGTTTAGGTATGCTAGAACCACTTCATCCTCCTATATATTGTCTGGCTTTTTATTTTATCCACAGTACAGAATGGTAAAAGATTCAAGTGAGTGTAAAGGTATTCCACTGTAGGTTTTCCTGAAAACCTGGTGTATGACTCTGTTTATATAGATGGATATAAATATATACACATACACCAACTTACACAATTTGCTTTGGAATGCATGCTATAAATTATTGTCACACCTTCTGCCAACAATTGATTAGTTTAACTATCAAATGCATTGGTACCTCGGTACTCAACTGCTTCAAAATTCATCAAATTGGTACTCGGCACATTTTGACGTAAAAATGTTGTCCTGGTATTTGTTGTTTGCATGGTACTCGATGCACTGCAATAGGAAAAGGGGGACGGTTGTGGAGAACGGACAGGAAGTTGGCCATACTGAGAAGGTCGCTGCAAAAGTAAGAAGAGGATAGCCACAGAGAGCGGACAGGAAGTCGGCCATGCTGGAAAGTGACTGACATAGAAAAAGGAACAGACAGGAAGTCTTTCCTGGCCGAAACAAAGGGTCATGTGGTAAGTCATGTGGTTTGATTGTCACTCATTTTTAGTACTCATCGCGCCTCTGAGGTACCACTGTATTTTTTTTGAGAGTACAGTAACTTATCTACTAAAAATTTACTTGTTCAAAAAACAAGATTTGTTTCAGACAGATGTATGCTGATTTCTAATAATTTCTAGTAATCACTGTTTTGCTGTAATAAAAAACGGTGAGCTGCTTACAGATCAGTCTCTTTATCTATAGAATTTTTCCTGTCTACTCTTTCATCCCCTTTACATTTTGTCTGTCATTCTTAACTAGATCAAATATTTTTCAGGTATTTTTTTCACTTTGCAAATAGTTTCCACATTGTTTCTGTATATGCTGAAAACTGTTCCGGGAAGTTGGCTTTGTGCCTGATTAATGTGTTAGATCAGTCAGGGCTATACAAATCCAGTTTGTGACAGAAAGCCAAGAACAGGCACGTCCAGAGTACGGAATTGGTGCAAGAAGACTGTGTATATGTCAAACAACATAAAGTTTGTTTCCATAGCACGTTCTCTGACAGCGTAGTTATTTATAGTATGTAGTAGGAATATTTCTAATCCACCCAATATCACAGATTTCGGCAAAGATGACAAAATTATTTAAAACTTTGAACATTAAAATCTGTAAAATAATAAAAAGAATTAATGACACAGGGAAGACTTTATACTTTGGGGAATAGAACAGTATTATAGAACCAACCTGCCTTAGGACTTTGTTAACAGAAGCAACTAGACTTTAGACTTTTTGAGAAAAAAAAGTTAAGCTTAAGTTCAAGTGAATGAGGCTTGTGCTAGTTACAGAACTATTCATTTTGAGTATGAGTACCTTTGTATTGAATAGAATATTTAATAACTCTGCATGGCACACATTCACAATAAATGTAATATGTTCGGGGAGTGGAGCTAACCCTGATCCCCAAATCTGATAACTTTAGAAAAGTTAGATGCTAATAGCTTTTCATTTCAGTTAGCACTGTATTATTATTAATAAGTGCTAAAGAAAAAAAGTCACCTGACTTTCTCCATCTCTCCTTGAATTTGAACTTCTTAAGATGGAAGGCTATTTATATTGGTAACAAATGTAGGTTAGTCTAGTTTTTTCCAGCTTCACATCCATCCTATTAAAAAAAAAGTATGTCACAATGCAAATTTCACTCTGCTGGGACAGCTCATGCAAGTGTCTAATGGGAGAGTTTGCTTTATAAATGTTACAATGCCACATTTAGTCCCATGCAATAAAACTATATCTCCCCAAGTTCTCAGCCAGCAATTCAGCCATCCATCTAGGAAGTCTGGGAATTGCAATCTGAACACATTTGGAGAATTTGTTTGGGAAAGCTGTATTTTCCTCTACAAGGTGATTTGTTTTTAGAGTTATTTGGATTTGTCTGGGGGGAAAGATGAGCGAAGCAGGAAGGAAAAAACAGAGAGAAAGTTAGCTGTGATCTAACTTTCTTGGGGACAGATTAGATAATTCTCTAAAGGAAGCAAGGCCAAGTTTGGGATCGTGGCACAGGGAAAAAAATATTGATTCTCACATGCTATTTATGTAATTAGAGTATTTCCTCTCAAAGCTGCTATTTATCCTGAAACTTTCTAGGGATATAAGCTTTCCCCTGCATGGCAAACAGCAACTCGAGGAAATTTATTGTAAGGAGAAAAGTCAGAGATTGTTCTACATTGGGGTGGTTCCCAGTTTAATCACACACATACAGATGCACCTCTGACGCATGCACACAATAGCTGCTATATAAAGGGAGAAAAGCAAGACAGATCAAATTACTTCTCTGCAATGGCAATGTATGCATACCTCATACTGATTTCCAAATAAAATAGGCGACTGTGAAGAGCTTTTCTTTTCCTTTCACAGTTTCTGTATACTTGCAGAAATTGAGAAAAACGTGTCTCATGTCTGCGTTGATAGACATTGGCTTATTCATAAAACAAGTGGAATTCTATTGTATTGTTGAATAGAAACTAAAAGTAGTCCTTGACTTACAACCATTCATTTAGTGACCATTTGAAGTTTCAGCGGTTTTGAAAAAAGTGACTGATGACCATTTTTCACATTTAATAACTGTTGCAGAATCCCCATGGTCACATGATCAAAATTTGACCACTTGGCAACTGGTTCATATTTATGACGGTTGCAGCATCCCAGATTCATGTGTTCACCTTTTGCGACCTTCTGACAAGCAAAGTCAATGGAGAAAACCAGATTTACTTAACAACCGTGTTACTAACATAACAATTACAGTGATGCACTTAACAACTGTGACAAGAAAGGCTGTAAAATGAGGCAAAACTCACTTCACAAATGTCTTGCTTAGCAATAGAAAATTTGGGCTCAATTGTGGTTGTAAGTCGAGAACTACCTGTAAAAATCAACTGATTTCATAAAATATACTATGTTTTGAAATATCACAGCTCCACTGGGAATTATGTACAACTTTAGTTGCAGTTTTGCAAGTAATTTTTAAAAAAATGTTGCTGTGATAACAGGCAAATTGTTTTCTGCCCTACTATGGATGTGTATTGTTTGTGATATCTTTTGCTATGTTCAGTATTCTTGTCTATAGTAAAGGTGCAAATGGAGTTTCAGGTGGTTTTAGCATGCAGTGTTAAGATGGATTGCTAAAGTGAACTGAATGAAGATAGGGTGAGGTTGATCACATGAACTTGTGGGCTGCATTTGAAAGCTAATTATGGTTCCAAGTTTTTTTTTTATAATATTTTTGTACTGTAAATAGCTCTTTTATCTTTTGGTTGTGAACTGCCCAGAGTTTCATATAAGATGGGTGCCTATAAATAAATAAGATGCAGAAAACTCTCAACTCACTTCAGTGATCTGATATATTTTGCTTTTTTATAATTCAGGTATGGCAGCCCAATTCTGATTTAGTTTTAGTGAGAACAAAGTATTCCAATAAGATCTTGTTTCTAATACCAGATCACACTAAATTATTTTTTAACTAAGAGAGGTACTTTGTGGTAGATTTCATGCATCATGCTAAATCATAACGTTGCTTGTTTGGTGTTGACTTGTTAAGTTTTATAAACCACCAATTAGGTTTTTTCTCAGTAAACTATGGTTGAAAGATTTCTGTCTTAATACAGTGTGTGATCCAGGCTATTTACTTTTTCTGTGTCTCCTTTCTTCAATTTCTAAATGATACTTCTTTTTTGTTCTCTAAGAACAACCCTGGACAGTCTGGGAAATTAAAGCAATGTGTGGTTCCCAGATTATTGTTTCAGCTTTTGATGCCTCTTTCTACCATATCATTCATTCATTCATTCATTCATAAAATTTATTGGCCGCCCATCTTGCCACAAGGTAACTCTGGGCAGCTTACAATCATAAAAATCTATCTATCCATATACCTTAAAACATAAATAAGTGAAAAAACAACAATTAAAATCTAATGGTTAAAATCTTTAGGAATTTTGGAAGTATAGTTGCCAAAAATTGGCAATGTCTGTTGCAATGACCTAGCATACATGTGTGAAAACTTCATGTGCTATCCAAGGATATACAATTCTCAGGTTCTTTGCAATTAGACCAAGAGCTGCTGCATTGCCTGGTCCCCAGAAAGCTACGCAGGATACGACAGCCAATTTAAGCAGTCTGATGGGTTGTATGATAGCCTTAAATGTATCCTCCTTCTGTCAGATACAGCATACAGCTTTCCTCAGTGTGAAGCCTTCCAGAATTCGTATCCAGCTTGGCTTTTGGAAGTTGTAGTTGTTCACATTTTGAGAGCAGCTGGTTGGAGGAGAGCTAGTGTAGAATATTTGATCAGGGTGTTTATTTTTCAGCACTATTAGAACTGACTTGAAAAACCAAGTTGATCATATCCATTTTACATCATTAATATCATTTGAATCTCTACAGGCTATTTCTTTTATGAAAGGAGAAAGAAGATTGTATGTATTTTAACAGCAACTTCCATCGGAAATGGCTGTGATCACAAAATGACATTATGTATGGTAGCATCTTTCTGTGATTTTACCCAACGTCTAATAGAAACATGTAACTTGCAGTTATTCTCCACATAGATATCCATTATCTTAGCTGAATAAATTAATACTGTTGTTTGGTTTGGAATCCCAAGTTTCTGATATTAAAAATCCTCCTCCTCCTCCTCCTCCTCCTCCTCCTCATCATCATCATCATCATCATCACAGTGTCAGTGTTATTTAGCAATTAAAGTTCTGCATTCAGATTTGAACTCCAAAATTCCTGAAAGTCTTAAAAATAAAAAATGGCAAAGTAAATGAAGACTGAGAGCTAGATATTCCTTGGAAGTGGTTCATTGTTTTTTTCCAGACATCTTAATTTCATGCAGATCTGCAAGTAATCCACATTCTTATCATATGATGCTTTGTGCCAGTATTGTACCAAACAGAAAAATGATCTTAATAATGCTAATATGCACTGAAGATTATGACACTGAAGAGTAGAGCAATATAAGCCCACAGGATATTACGGGACAATTAAGGAAATCCTATTAGAAAATTAACAGCAAATAACCCTCATGAAAGCATTTATGAGGAATGGTCTGTGTCTTCTGTTATTTTTATGGCAAATAATTCAAATTTTATATTAAAAAACTGTTACAATTTATAAAAGAATAGAAGTATGCACATCAAAATTAGTTTGTACGCATTTTCTAGTCCTATACAGTGTTCTGTATATTTTGTAGGGCAAAGTGCTGTTGAAAAGTTCACTGCGTTTATTATTTTCCAGACAGAATCCTGTTTTGGTAATTGCAAACATTTCAGGAAAGAAGCCTTGCTTGTTTCTTTTTTAAAGCTGAGAGGCATAGCTAATATTTTAGAGGGGAAAGAGAAGGTTCAAAACATGACTGAGTAGTGGGAGAAATAAATAGGATGGAATTTAATGAATGTAAAGTTCTATATCAGGGAGGAAAAAACAAGAGGCACAAGAATAGCATGGTGGAAACCTATCATTGGCATTAGTGCATGTAAAAAAGGATCTGGGTGTTCTTGTAGACCACAAGTTAAACATGAGTCAATATTATGATGCAGCTGCTAAAACAGGGATTATCTTGGGGTGTTTCAACAGGAGCCCAGATTCTTACTTGGCCAGATTCCACTTGGAATGTTATCTCCATTTCTAGGCACCCTAGTTCAGAAGGGACAATAGCAAAATAGAACAACTTCAGAGAAGGGCTACCATTACAGTGGGGAATCTGGAAATAAACTCTTTGAGGAATGCAATAAACTTAGCCATAGAAGAAATTACTGAGGGAAAGTCAGATAATAGTTTTCAAATATCTGAAGGATTTTTAATAGAAGAGGGAGTAATAATAATAATAATAATAATAATAATAATAATAAGGCCTTACTAGGAACTGCTTCCATCCTGCGACAATATCTGTAATACCATCAAATATCCACATCTGCCTATCCCAGGTCCTTGGTAAGGACTCGATAGGTAGACAAAAATGCCAAATCCAGTCTGAACATCTGACTGACTGTGCGATGATCAATAATAATAATAATAATAATAATAATAATAATAATAATAATAATAATAATAATAATAATAATAATAATAATAATAATAATAATATAAAGTTGGAAGGGACCTGCTCAGGCAGGAAACCCTATACCATTTCGGATAAATGGCTGTCCAGTCTCTTCTTAAAAACTTCCGGTGTTGGAGCATTCACCGCTTCTGGAGGCAGGTTGTTCCACTGGTTAATTGTTCTAACTGTCAGGAAGTTTCTCCAGCATGAGATGGAGAATCCACCAATGGGTTTAGACTATCTTCCTGCCCAATAAGACTAAGTCTGTCAGAGTTAATACGCCTCCTGCTGGGCTGATGCTCCCCAGACACGACTTAGTCTTCAGCCCAAACAGGACGCGTGTTGACTCTGAAGGCAGGTTGTATCTATCCATTGGTGAATTCTCCTCCTAGCATCCCCCAGATCAAAAACAGGGAAAAAAGACTCACAGCCCGTAAATCGCCGATAAATCAGCTGAGCGTCGGGCTTTCCTTTTCTCTCCCGCTGAACAGCTGAGCGGCGGCCTCCGGGCCTGCTCGCGGGCCGATCGGCGTGCCCGCCGAAGAGAGAAGATTTAAACTTGAGCGGAGGCTGCAGGGGGGAGCAGGAAGGGACAGCCTAGGCTCGCGCAGCCCGCTCGTTTTTGCCCTGTTCCCAGCGCTGCCGCGAAGCAGCTGAGCACAGCAAAGAAGCTTCGGAGGCAATTTCTTGCTGCCTGGGAGCAGCCGGCGGCGGGCGAACTCGCCGCGGCCGCCAAACAGCTGAGCGTCGGCTTGGAGCCACGCTCTAATAGATCCTTCAGCCCGAGCCTTGGAGAGGCACCAGGCCCCTGGGAGCCTCAGCCGGGCCAGGACAGCTGTTTTTGTACCTCTCCTGCACACAGTCTGGAGCCACGATCTGACAGCTCTAACGGACTGGAGTTTTGGCGCGCAAACAGCGGCCGCCATTTTGAGACGCATCGGCCTCACAGGAAAGGCCCAGTAACTGTCTGCCTTGATTCAGGGCCACAGACAGGCCAAAAGCCTGCAAAAATAATAGGACTGCTATTGGGACTTGGGTCCAAAAATCTGGTTAGGCCCTCACGTCAGGCAAGCCACTACACTGTCTCAGCCGCAGTCAATCTACAGCCATTTGGTGTCTGGACAGGGCGGCCATTACAGCCCAGTTAATTAGGGCCTCCACTGGCACGGCTAACCCAGATTCTGGTCGGCATCCGCCTTCCCAGGGCATCCCAAGCCCAAGCCTCAGTCAGGCAGACACTATTAGCGTGAGCTGGCACGCCTCTTGGCACCGCCGCCACCACCTAGGCTTCGTGTGCAGGCACAGTTCACTCTGGTGACAGCCGCCACCATAAGGAGAGGAGTGTGCAGGCACAGATCACTGAGGTGATAGCCGCCACTGATCGGCCAAAGTGCGTGCCGGCACTCGCCGATTGCGGTTCAACCGCTACTGAGGGATATCTTGCAAGACGCCCAGCCGCGCGCCACAGCGCCTTGGGGGGCATTGTCAGCCGCTTGGAGCCTTGAACGGGGGCGTAAGGGCGCTTAGGTGATCACAGCCCCGGAGCCTTGACGGCACGTCAGCCTCTGTTGCACCATTAACCTGGTGCTCGGCTCCTGCTCCTGATACACCAAGGCCACTGGCCACAGGCTATAATGGCTGACAGCGCAGTTCCTCAGTCTGCGCAGGGCGCACCCGGCACTCCCGCTTCAAGCAAACGCAGGTCCTCCAAGCAGGAGGCAGCGGGAAAGATCAGGGCCAAGGCCAAGGCCAAGGCCATCTCTGCCAAGCGGACCTCTAAGGCTGCTGAAAAGGAGGCTAGCAGGAGACATACTGCACTTGAGAAGCAGTTCTCCAGAGCTCAGCAGCTAAATGAGGGGGAACAGGTACCCCTGGCCCCTCAGGAGAGCTCACTTGCTATCCCGCTGTTTGGCCCACCTGCTCCAGCAGCTCAGCAGGCCTGGTCTCCGCAGGGCCTACCAATACAGGGCACGGCTCTGTTTGCAGACCGTGGGTTAAGCCCACAGGTATTGCCCCCCCCTGCAAGGGTTCACTTGGCTCCTGAGGCCACATTCACGCCCACAGCGGCGGGCCTCCGTCCCCCTGAGCCACAAGGGGTGGGGCCCGAACAGCTCCAGGCGTTACTCGCCCAGGCATATGCCCAGGGCATGGCCGCCTCCTCCTTGCAGAACCCTAGACCGGGGGCCACAGTTCCACTGCAATCACAGGAGGCAATGCCGGAGTATCCGGAGTCGGTTTATTCCGACTACTCCCCCCAAGATCGGGACTCAGGCCCTGAGGAATATGGGTCGGCGGGCTTCCAATTGTCGGAAGACGAGGAGTCGGCACCAGACCCCTCTCCTTTCGTTGGCCTTTTTGACCTGAGTCTGTTTAAATCGCTCCTGCTCAAGGCCACCACATCGGCTAACATTAGCCCAGAGCAGGATGCACAGCCGTCTCCCTCCACGAGCCAAGACCCAAAGCCGCTCTTCTCCGAACCTACGGTTACGGAGAGGCACATCCCTTGCCCCCCATTTTTTCTAGAGACCATCCGCAAACAATGGGGGAATCCAGGCACTCTCCCAGCACCAGGGGGAGCAGAGCGGAAACTGTGTACTGTTGCCCCGGTCCTGTCGGACCTCCTGGAGGTCCCAAAGGTGGACGCATCTCTAACTCCCATTCTTTCCTCCTCCACCGTGCCAGGTGATATGGCTGAGGCCTTGAGGGCGGAGGATAAGAAATCTGAATTCTCCTTGCGTAGGTCTCACCTAGCATCGGCATGGTCAGTGAAGGCGTCCACATCCACCTCCTTTTTCGCCAGGACATCCATCCTCTGGCTTAGGGAGCTCCAGGCCATGACCCCCCCGGACCAGGTTCGTGCACACCAGAATCTGGGTAAGTTGATAGCCGCGGCCGAGTACATGGCGGACACTTCACTTCATGCCGCCAGGTTCTCATCGAGATCCATAGCCGCTAACATTGCGGCACGCAGACTTCTGTGGCTGAGACAATGGCGAGCGGATCTAAAATCCAAGTGGCGCCTGGCATCCGCTCCCTACAGGGACGGACACCTCTTTGGAGAGGCACTAGATCCTTACCTCGTTGAAGGTAGGGACAAGCGCAAGGTGTTGTCCCACCTCGGCAGAAAGCCGGACAGACGATCCGCTCCATACCCGCGGAGGCCATCTTTCCGCCAGGGCTCGGGGACAGAGTGGTCTCCTTCGTCTCGCCCTTTTTTCCCCAGACCTGGACGACAGCCGGACCGTCCAGCTCCCAGACCTAGACAGCAGTTCCACAACAAGCGGCCCTTTCGAGGCGCGGGAGGCCGTCCCTTTCGAAGAAACAAATGACTTGAGGGCGGACCTCCCCATTGGGGGCAGACTTTCCGCATTTGCGCAGGAATGGGAAGCCACCATCACGGACACCTGGGTGCTCAACACCATCAGGCGGGGCCTTGTCCTAGAGTTCCAGTCCCGGCCACGGGACCGCTTCATCTCTTGTCCCATGCCAAGAAAGCCAGCCAAGTTGGAGCTTCTGACCGAGGCCATCCGCCATTTGCTGGTAATCAGGGCCATCGAGCCGGTGCCGGCTGGCCAGACACATCGGGGATTCTATTCCATCCTCTTCGTGGTCCCAAAGCCTTCGGGGGGATGGAGAGCAATCCTCGATCTGAAAGGACTAAACTCGCATCTTGTCTACAAAAGATTCAAGATGCAGACACTAAGGTCCATTCTGGCCAGCATCAGAAGGCACGATTACCTCGCTTCCATCGACCTCACAGAGGCGTATCTCCATGTCCCCATCTTTCCCGACCATCGGAGATTCCTCAGGTTCTGTTCCGGGTCCCACCACTACCAGTTCAGGGCCCTACCATTCGGACTATCGTCCGCCCCGAGGGTCTTCACAAAGATCCTGGCTGCACTGGTCGCCCACTTGAGATTGATCCCAATCCGGGTTCAATGTTACCTGGACGATATTCTCATACTGTCCTCCTCCCTTCAGCAGGCCCGATCAGACATAACCTTAACTGTCCGAACCCTTCAGACCCACGGCTTTTCAGTCAACTTCCAGAAGAGCCTAACAGAGCCCTCGCATCGCATCCTTCACCTGGGAGCGACTATAGACACCGAGCTCTGCATGGTCTACCTGTCCCTCGGAACGCCGGGACAGTATTTGTTCCCTGATCAGACGGGTACGAAGGGGGCGGACAGTCACATTGGCCTTACTTTCCCAACTACTGGGCAAGATGGTCTCTTGCATGGGGATAGTACCTTGGTCCAGGCTACACTTCAGAACCCTCCAATGGTTCTTGCTACCCTACCAGAGGCAGGGCACCAGTGCATCCAATCTGAGGGTCAGGGTTACTTCCCAACTTTTGGACTCCTTCCGGTGGTGGATATCCCCAGCTATAACCAGGGGATCCTTATTCAAGGAACCGGACAGGCTCATCCTAACTACAGATGCCAGTCTGTTCGGTTGGGGAGCGCACCTAGGTTCTCACCTAGCACAGGGACGATGGGCACAGGCAGATCTCAGCCACAACATCAATTGGCTGGAGCTCAGGGCCATACATCTGGCGCTGTTACGCTTCAGCGACAAGGTGGCGGGACAACATGTCCTAGTGCTCACAGACAATGTGGCAGCAAAGGCCCATGTCAACAGACAGGGGGGCACCCGATCCAAGAGCCTTATGGCCGAGGCTCAGTCACTCGGTACTTGGGCAGAGACCAATCTCTCCTCCCTCAGGGCGGAGCACATATCGGGAGCAGCAAACCAACAGGCGGACTCACTGAGCCGGGCGACAGTGGACCACTCAGAGTGGCGCCTGCATCCCGACCTGTTTGGAGAAATCTCGGAGAGGTTCGGACTCCCGGTGTTGGACTTATTCGCCTCACCGGCGAATACGCAGCTCCCGAGGTTCTTCTCCAGGTTCCAGTCTCCAGGGGCAGAGCGGACAGACGCGCTCCGCAGCCCATGGCCCCAGGGGCTATTGTATGCCTTTCCCCCTCTCCCCCTGCTCCCGGCCCTAATCAGGAAGGTACTACTGGAGCGGGCGGAGGTAATAGTGGTGGCGCCACATTGGCCACGGCGACCGTGGTTTGCCGACCTAGTGGATCTTTCCATCTCCCCACAGTGGCAGATCCCTCCAGGACAGGTAGCTCTCAGCCAGGGGGCTCTACGGCACCCGGACCCACAGCGCCTCCAATTAGCCGTCTGGCATTTGAAAGGCAGTACCTAGCCCGAGAGTCGTGTTCTGCGGGTGTAATTGCCATGATTCAGGCCTCCAGACGCCCCTCCACTAACAGAATTTACGACTCCTCGTGGAAAAACTTCTGTGCTTGGTGCTCAAGGAATCACCTCGACCTATCGGCTGTCACGATATCGAGTATCCTGGAGTATTTGCTCGACGGACTCAACAAGGGCCTATCGCCCAATACCATCCGCCGGCAACTGGCGGCGTTATCCACAATGCTCACGTGTGACACGCTGACGCCCTTGGCTCAGCACCCCCTGGTGCGGTCATTTATCAAGGGCGCAATTAACACCAGGCCGCCCGTGGTTCATCGGTATCCCTCTTGGGACCTCCCACGGGTCTTGCAATCCCTCACTTCATCGCCGTTCGAGCCCATTAAAAACAGCTCTTTACAGTTCTTGTCAATGAAGGTGGCCTTTCTCGTTGCGGTCACATCGGCCAGACGCATCTCTGAACTAGCGGCCCTCTCGGTCAGAGAGGACCTATGCGTCTTTCACAGTGATAGGGTGGTCCTTCGACTGGATCCGACCTTTGTTCCAAAGGTGAACTCCTTGTTCCATAGGTCACAGGAGGTGGTCCTACCAGACTTTTGTCCCCGGCCGTCTCACGGCCTAGAACGTCAGTGGCACACATTGGACGTTAGAAGGGCGTTGAGCCACTATATCAAAAGGACTTCAGCCTTCCGCAAATCGGAAGCGCTCTTTGTCTCATTCCAGCCTTCTTCCATGGGAGGGAAGGTCTCATCCTCTACAATAGGCAGGTGGATCAGGGCTTGCATTACCAGAGCGTATCAGTCCCAGTCTCTGTCACTGCCAGGGCGCATCACCGCTCATTCTACCCGCAGTGCCTCTACATCGGCGGCGTGGGCAACGCAAGCACCCATTGGGGACATTTGCAGGGCGGCGACCTGGTCCTCGCCTACCCCGTTTGTGAGGCATTACAGGCTGGACAAATTCGCCTCGGCAGACGCATCCTTTGGCCGGAGGGTGCTCCAGCAGGTGGCGTCATCCAGTGGGACACAGGTCCTGGCCGATTCCCTCCCATAGGGACAGGACTGCTTTGGTATGTCCCATTGGTGGATTCTCCATCTCATGCTGGAGAAGGGGCGTTGTCTTACCTGAACGCCTTTTCTCAGCATGACGATGGAGAATCCACGCCCGTCCCCATCTAGGCCTACCAGGCCCTGTGTCAGGGGCACAAGAGAGTCAACACATCACACTGTCGTCAGCAGCTTCGCCTTCGTCGTGTCTGGGGAGCATCAGCCCAGCAGGAGGCGTATTAACTCTGACAGACTTAGTCTTATTGGGCAGGAAGATAGTCTAAACCCATTGGTGGATTCTCCATCGTCATGCTGAGAAAAGGCGTTCAGGTAAGACAACGCCCCTTCTCCTTAGTTCTAGGTTGCTTCTCTCCTTGATTAGTTTCCATCCGTTGCTTCATGTCCTGCCCTCAGGCGCTTTGGAGAATAGCTTGACTCCCTCTTCTTTGTGGCAGCCCCTGAGATATTGGAACACTGCTATCATGTCCCCCCTCATCCTTCTTTTCATTAAACTAGACATACCCAATTCCAGCAGCCGTTCCTCATATGTTTTAGCCTCCAGTCCCCTAATCATCTTTGTTGCTCTTCTCTGTACTCTTTCTAGAGTCTCAACATCTTTTTTACATCGTGGTGACCAAAACTGGATGCAATATTCCAAGTGTGGCCTTACCAAGTGAATATGTTCTGTATTGACCCTGAGGGCAAGACTAGAAATAATGAATTAAAACTGCAGATAGTCCTTGACTTACAATGGCAAGCAAGCTAAAAATTTCCATTGATAAGCAAGACTGTTGTTAAGTGAGTTTTGTCCCATTTTACGACCTTTCTTGCCACAGCTGTTAAATGAATCTATGGTTGTGAAGTTAATAACATGGTTGTTAAGTGAATTTGGCTTCCTTGTTGATTTCGTTTGTCAGAAGGTCACAAGAGGTGATCACATAACCCTGGGACACTGCAACCATCATAAATACATGCATATTGATATGTGTCTGAATTTTGATCACGTGACCACAAGGATGCTGCAACAGTCATAAGTGTGAAAAAGTCATAAGTCACCTTTTTCAGTGCTGTTGTAACTTGACCCAAAATGATTGTAAGTCGAGGATTATCAGTATAAAGATGAATCTTACTCTCACTGTGTCTTACTGATTATTGCAAAAAAAAATCATTAAAAGAGATCAGTAGCTAGGGCATATCCACCTCTGTTGTGCAAGCTGCTCTGGCTTCTGTTTCTTTCTGGGTTCAGTTCAAGGTGCTGGTCATCACCTTTAAAGGCCTATATGGCACAGGACCTAGGAGTGTGATGGTTAGGATGCTGGGTTGGAGATTAGCAAGCCTACATTCAAGACCCAAGTGCTACTGTGTGGCAGGGTGAGTTCCCATCATTCGCTCCAGCTCCTTGACAGGGACATGAAAGGAGCCCCCCCTCCGGATGTCCCCTGGGCAACAGTTATGTCACCAGTTAATCCTTTCAACCCGGAGGCACCTTAAATTATCCCTCCAACATGAAATGGGGGAGGGTAGCAAAGGGCCAGGTTATCTGCAGACCAGACCGCCTTTCCGTAAGGACATCTACCTGTTCTACCAGATATATCAAATATGGTGGGCTCACTCCTAGTGCCTTCCCTTAAATATTGTCATCTTATGGGAGCTAGGAAGCATGCCTTTTCTGTGGCAGTCCTTGCCCTATGGAACATTCTTCCCCCTGGAGTTCAGCAGGCCTCTATCCTCCTAGCCCAGAGGTAGCACTCGGAGCCCTCTCTGTGGGCACACGTGCTGTTGCCCCAGCCTCGCCTCCCCCGAGACCCGCTCCTCCCCAGCAGCCCCCCTGGAGGAGAGTCGCCCCCGAGCGTGGTCCACACGGAGCAGTGCAGCCAAGGACATGGCAGCCAGGCAGCGTGGACTAGACTCTGCCCTCATGCCCCATCGCGCGCAGCTGCTGCTGCTGGGTTGCCTGGGTGATCTGCGGCAGGCCCTGGAGGCGGTGAGTGGCCCTGTGGGCAGGCAGGGCGGGGGACGGGGTGGGGGCGGAGCGGGGGCAGGGGGTGGAGCGGGGGGCGGGGCCAGTTTTTGGGCACTCGGTCTCTAAAAGGTTCACCATCACTGTCCTAGCCTGACATGGTACCAGTTTTTTGTTTATAATGTGGTTGGTTTCTATAATTTTAACATGGTTTTTATGTTTTAATTTTTGATTGGGAGCTACCCAGCATTTGCTATAAGATGGGCAACTACATAAATGTTTTAAATAAATATAAATCCCTATTGCTTTGAAAGACTTCCAGGGTCTTGAAGGATCAACACTTTCAAAAGTGTTGGGAGTAGTCTCTAAAACAGAAGTAGAGCTCTTTTTGATATTCTCTTGCTGTTTCCACCATGCTACTAATATTACCTCTATGATCTCATGTCTCCTGTTGTTTTTGAAAAGTGCTTGTTCAGCTACTTCTCTAATCTCATCAGGATCTTGCTGGCAATATTAGGGTAAGTGACGTGTAATTAGAACATTCTTTTAAATTAATTTTTTTAAATCTAAATTGTTTAGGTTTGAGATATACATAGACTTTTTCAGGTCTTTGATCTGTACGTTCCGTATTTGTTTTCATCTTTATTGTTTTCATGCCAGCCTCCTTTAAGAGCCCCAAGAGGATTTCATATATCCCTGGAGCTTTCCTATTTGCCACTTGTTTTATAGCCCATCAGGCTTCCTCCTCAAGCACCTTTGGTTCTTCATCATACTCTCTCTTGAATATCATACCATCTTAAGTTGGACTTGCACAGGTTCTCTATATATTCCTTCCATATGCTATCGTATACATCCATTTCCATGCTTATTTCTTATGACATTGACATGAGGTTTGATTGTTTCCATGATTTCGCTGTTTTCTTAAATAGATTCCTTGTTCCACCCATTCCCTTTATTTTCTGTTATTTGTCTACACTCTGATGATATACAGTACCTCTTTACTTTTCTCAGCAGAGGTTTTCACCTGGTCTTTACTGGTCTTTTTTCCATAATTATTTCTGTGGCCTTGATAACTACTGTTCTGGCTCTTTTTTATATGGCTTCTTCTTTTATAATCATATTTTCCCACACTTTCTCAGGCTCTCATCCTGTTGGATCCAGGTCTTTGTATCTATTTGCAACCTGGAATCGGTCATATTCTGGAATGAGTTCTAGGTTATGATTCATTAGGATTGGATATTTTCTAATTCTTCAGTCTATTTCACTATTTCAGTTATTAGTAGCCAGTTATTAGTAGCCAGTTATTAGTAGCCAATCAGCACATGGCAATATTTTGCAATTCAGCATGTAATGTTTCCATCTGTCTATATAAAATATAATCTGTTTGATTATGATGTTGTCCGTTTGGAGAAATCCAGGTACAGGGCCATCTTTTGTGTTGTTGAAATCGTATTAGCAACACATTTTCTGTCTAGAAGGTTATCAGTTATTCTCTAACATCATTGCATGTTTTAATGCATGGAATGAAGCATGCTAGAAAGATTAAATGTATTAATCTTTTAGTATGTCATTGTGGTTTACCTATTGGATGTGATTTAGCCTGTCAAGCTAATGTTACTAATGGTCTCATTAACAATAGTAAACAAATTGGTGAACTTTCCTTCAGTAAATATGTTTAGAATCTGGATAAGCATGTTATCGTGGATGTTTCATTTTGGAGGTCTGCGTTAAAAGAGGCTTATCTAGCTAGCCTTTTCCAACTTGTGGCTGGATCCAGTTCACACCACTTCTCAATTTTTCACTATTCCCAAGCAGAAGGTACTCACAAAACAGTGGCAGATGATCAGCAGCAAAACATAAAGCAATTTCCTTTAACCCCCTATCTCTGTTTCCAAAAATGATCATGTTGATCATCAGTGTCAATAATCAGTGTTGAGATCCCTACAATAGGTGTAAGATGATTTATTTGCCCAGCTTTCCCCTTGCTTTACATGGTGGAGTGTATTTTTGTGCATTGAAAATGATGTTAAAAGCAACAAAAAGAGTGCTTAAGATGCTCCAGTTTTGCAGGGCTGCTGTCGGTTTCTATCTCTGTATCTGGCTAACTAGGAGAGAGTGATTTTATCCAAAATAAGCCTGTGACTGTTTTGGAGTAAAACTGACCTTTTTTTTTGCCTTTGCAGCTGGGGTTTCATGTTTGCATGATACATAGCGTCTCCTTTGACCTACTTATGAAAGTCATGTGAACAGAACCTATCCTGTGAATCTTTTGTGAATCCAAAAGGCATTATTTAATCCAAATGGGGAGAGATGCAAAGTGCCATTTTCTCTCTCTCTCTCTCTCTCTTGCGTTAAAAGCAAAGGAGTTCGGTCTCATAAGATGCCACACTGTAATCACAGCAACTTAGTAATGGGGATGGCCTGGCAGCTGAAATCTGCTATGTAGAATGCCTTTTTCACACAGTATTGTGAAGTCTTTGGCCTCCACTCTTCCCTTTGAGGTTCTCTTGACAGTCTCATTTTGTTCATATTTATAACGACATAAGGTTGAATACTGAAAAATCACACCCCTCTGCAATGTGTTGCCCAAGGCAATTTCTTTGAATCATGTTGTGGTGTGGCTGACAATAAGCTGTGAAAGTCTACCAGTGTAAAGAGCACTAGGTTCCAGATGTGTTGTCCCATCAGGGCTGTGTAGTCAGGCTCATCAAAATACATTTGCTAAGATTTATTCCACTAACATTTATTTAATACCATGTTGTTATCTGTGTTCCAATTCCAGAAAGTTTTTTTCAGCTGCAAGTGAGGATTGGGTTTTCCTATCCCACACTGTTTTTCTATCTCTTTAGAAATTACAATTCTGTGAGGGAGGAGTCAAAACCCACTTTTTCCCTGTCAGATGAGCAAATTGATTTTTAAAATGCTGATGATATTTTTTTGTTGTGGTGCTAGTTTACTGATATCTATTTTTTCAGGGTGCGCAGTTTTCAAATGCAGGCTTAGATGTTAACTGTTTTAAATGTATCAGAATTCCTGTATATTTTATTGTTCCATTAGAAAAAAAGAACTTTGAAACTATTTCTAAATTTTGCCTGCAGTTCAAAGAAACAGGTGTATATGTATCTGTAATTATTATATATGGTACCTTGCATACTTTTCTATCCTTTTCATTTAAGTGAGGGAAAATCACATTTAACAAGATCTATGAAAAAAATGATATACAAGAAATTCATTCTAAAACAAGAAGTGTGATACTATATAGGGATTTTTAATGTCTTTAATGCAGGTTATTGAAATAAATTTATGGGAAAACAGAACAAGTGTGTTTTCCCCACTTATTTTTGAGTATGCAGTTTTCACATACCATTATTATCAGTGCATATCTGAAACACACAGTTCTTTTTCTGGGTGTTATTTGTTTATTTATAAAAATGTAATTAGTAGTTTCCACAGACTTAAGACAACAACCCTGCCTTTGAGCTATGCTTATCTCACAGTTATACAATTCATAGGCAGCCCAGTTCCCTGTGTTTCTTGGCAATATTAATTGAGCGCTTTAAAAATTGTTTATGCTTGTAGCAAAATAACCATGCTATTTTAGTAAAACCTATATAAAAATTGTTTTTATTGTTATAAAAAATCTTATAAAAATAGCAATTCATTAAATTGTTTGTGTTGGTGTGAGTGTGTAAATTGCAGGATAATTTCAGCTATTAGGCATTATTAAATAGAATAAATAGAAGGAAATGCAGTAATTTGATAATAGAGTTCCATGTCTGAGTTGGCATTCTATGATTTGTTCTGGGTCAATACAGAAATTACTTCCCTAAGTCTTTACTGTTATACAGATATAATGGGGATAATAACTTAAAAAAAGTCTAGCCTAGTCAATTGCTAGCTGGGAATTCTGGCACTTGTGGACCTAGCACATTTGAAGGGCAACAGGTTGGCTGCTATCTATCTGAACAGCATATTAAAAATATTGTGCAATGATCTACTTAAACAGTCTTCTTATGATGGTGGGAAGTGGTGCAGTGGTTAGAATGCAGTACTGCAGCTACTTCTGCTGGTTGCTGGCTGCCGTAGTTCGGCAGTTCGAGTCTGACCGGCTCAAGGTTGACTCAGCCTTCCATCCTTCTGAGGTTGGTAAAATGAGGACCCAGATTGTTGGGGGCCATATGTTGACTCTGTAAACCGTTTAGAGAGGGCTGTGAAGCACTGTGAAGTGGTATAGAAGTCTTAAGTGCTATTCCTATTGCTATTATATTTCATTGTAAGTTATAGGAATTATTTCTAATACAGCCTTTAAAGATATAAATTAGAATGTGCATATTTCATTCAAAATGGCCTCCCCCTTCCTTTAGTAATATGATATTTTTGGTAATATATGCGGGGCCTCATTATCCCACAAAAAAAAAATATAATCCAAAAATATTTCTGGGCACATCAAGTTGCTATCTTCCTTTGAGACTGTCATTTTAAAAACAAAAAAAATTACATATAAAAAACTAATAATTGACTTAGTGAATTTATTTTATCATGAAGTTTAGGACTTGAAAACGTTGACATCAAATAGTTCTTGAAAAAAATTGAGTTATATGGCATTGTTGCACAAATAACAAAATGTTATATTGTTATTATATTTACCATGGCTGTTGTTATACTCATTCCTATTTACCGATGTTCCCCAAATTGTCTTCCCCTAAAAAAAGGTTTTTGTTTTCTATCTATTTCTCATGTCTTTAGAATATATGTATCTACAAGTATTTTGTACTGTGTTTTTCCTTTGTTTTCACCGTATCTGGTTGTTTCTGGTTCCTCATCTAAAAAATGAAATGATAAGAATTAATGTAATGATGGGAAACCAGAAAGACTGAAGATCAGTGGAGCATTGACTGTACCAGGGATAGGGTTTGTGTCAAAAAAGTCAAGAGGCATGCCATGGTCAAAGACAGGAAAGACAGGTCATTCACATGCATGCTTTAACCCTCTTGTACTCAGGTTCATATGGAAAGCATAGGATCCACCCTTGAAGAGTTCACCAACATTTTCTTCTGCTTCTTTAAATATTTTTGGATGTGTTTTTTTGTTCTTCATCAGTTTGAATGGAACTAACAAGGGGGGGAGGGGAAGTATAGCATCACAATATATACTTGCCGATATCAAGTCACTCGATAGTGATATGGGCAGCAATTAAATATTATAAATAAATACATAATAATAATAATAATAATAATAATAATAATAATAATAATAATAATAATAATAATAATAATAATAATAATAATAATAATAATAATAATAATTAAAAAAAAAATACTTGTGGATATGCCAAAACTTTTAGGTGCCAAAATGCACCCCCCAAAATGGCTTTGGCTTATTCATGGATAGGCTTATCTGCAAGTATATACAGTACAGTAATATATTTGTAAAGGACCCTTATTTCCTATATATTTTTGCAGATCAGCCAATCCACAGATAAGCAGACCCTTGAATTTTTAACCAAAATACCACGAACAATGCAAGTTGGCTTATCTGTGCATGGCACATTTTTCATGGTATTTTGGTTCACATTTCAAAGGTACGCTCATCCACAGATGGACTTATTCATGAGTATATATGGTAATTATGACATATTGCTACTGCATCTTTTTCTCTGAACTGTGGAGTAGACAAAGAAATGAACCACAAATCACTTTGCCAGTATTAGAGTCTATATTGGAATGTAGTTCCAATACAGCTTCCTTTGATTTTTACCTTCAGGGATGATGCCCTTTTTAATTAAAATGGGAAAACAAATTAAAAAATGGAGCAATCTTCCTCAATTTGGCACCTCTGGATGACATGAAAATTACAATCCAAGAACATCTGGAAAATTGCAGACTGGGGAAAGCAGATAGAATCAAAGGCTTAAAGGTTATCAAGCTCACATGTGCTAAATTTTCTAGAATGCCCATACCTTATAATGTAAGTGAACAGCAGGATTGTTGAGTTTCCTTTGGGGAACAAATCAGCTGTTTGTCAGTATTTGCACCTGCAGAATACTGGAGGCTGCATTAAACAATGCTGATCAATTCCAATTTTATTCCTGGTTTCCCTCCCCCTCACTTCCTGAGGATTTTTTCTTTCCTGTCACTCAGAATAATGATCCCTCTGCAAGCATAGCCCAGAAGCCAGAAACTAACTGTAATCTCATCAAGACTTTGATTCCGTAGCAGGGACTGGTAAATTTATACAACCAGGAAACTGGGGCACCTTCACATCCCATGTTGGTTTGCTCAGCCACCAAAATGGATAAATTTTCTTCTTCTTTCAACTTTTAGAATCTGACATTTTAATGGAAAAATCAAAGAATTTAATGGCATGAATTGAGTTTAAATGACCTCATTGCTTTTTTCCCTTTTCCTCTGAATCTGGACTTTTACTGTTGCTACTTTTGAGCTGAGAACCAGAAAAGAAAGCTATGTACAATTTCAAGACCAAGAGTTTTGTTATTATTAATAATAAACTGTATGTGTCTGTTCTACATTGTGTGTGTGTGTGTGTGTATGTACGTGCATGCTAAAATAAAAAGGGTCTTTATGTATTTAATTGGGTGCAGAAATTCAGTCTGCAAAAATAAACACTCTAATACTAACCTTTTCTTCTCATAGAAGCAAGTCCCGTTTATTACTGTGAATAGCGTAACCTTGTAGAGACCCATATTGAATTCATCTTTTTAACTTATTCTAGTTTCTAGGTGAAAATAAGGAATGGTAACCAATTCTCAACCAACCAAATAATAAATTAGGACAGTCACATTATGCACTAGAGCAGCTATTTTAAGCTGTGTTCTGTTGCAGCTGTTACGTGGAAAAGCTGTATCCATGCTGTATGGAGTTTCACCTACAACTCCTAACTTTAGACTAGTTTGAAACCCCATCCTCCATGTTTCTCATGTGTCTAGTCTGTTCCTATTCATCAAACCTAGTCAATGAGTTAATGGGTGTGTCCTGAAACTGTAGCACTTTGCATTTCTCAGCTATTTTGACCATCTTTCTCTTTCCCTAAGACATTGTTCTTAAGATAAGAAAAATGATGGAAGAAACAGTGGGAAAGTACAGATGTAACTTTTTATTATCTATTCTAGAAGCACTGTAGATCATCTATATACAGTAAAAAAATTACTGTAATTGCACATTAACAATTTCTGAAACTTTGTATTAGATAAGGGATTTTTGCCTGTATCTTTTGGGTCATAGCGTAGCTTCCTTTAGTCTGATGCATGAATATTAGATTTCTTAGACCATGTCCCTTTTGGTTGTGATGGCTAAAATTCGTGGAAATTCAGTCAGACACAACCTTTTATAAATTAGTACTCTATCCTATAATCCCCCAGCTAGATGGAACACAGCTCTAGGTACTGTACCACAATGTATTTTAACTTGGGTATTATAATGAGGCTTTTATAATTCCTCTTGTTGATAATAAGCCTAGATTTCATGAAGCTCTTTCCATAGAACACATCAGAGCTTAAGCAGACAACATAGCTGAAAAGTTTCCAGCTGTCACTTGTGATCTCCAAGTCCCTGCTAAGTATGCTTGAAACTGAGAATGGATTACCAAGAGCTAGAAGGTCCTGCTGCGTTCCCACAACTTGCTGGTTCTAGTTTGTTGAAGAAGAAAGAAAAAGAGAAGGAAACTAAGAATTTACCATGCAAAGGACTTGACACTGTGGTCCTTTGGCTTTGCTGTGTTGAGAGAATCCAGTGGACAAAGCCTGGTTTTGTTTTGTTTGTTTTTTTAAAAAAAACGGAAGCAAAAAATGAGCAACATTGTTATTTGTGGAATATTTTCATGCTTGAAGACAGTCTGTTTGACTTTTATTTATAAATTGGTATATATGTTTTAGCTAGAAAAATTGTAAAAAGGGAGGGAAAATGTATGTCCTACATCTTGTTGTTTCAGAAGAAAAATGGATTTTTTAAGATATTTTCAGTAACTTACTGTAATAGTGGCAATTATGTCCATGAGCCCTTTCTTTTAGAATTCTCTTTAGACACATTGGAATTGCTTTGCATGGTTTGGAATGCAGTCTCCTTTTATATACAACTTCCTAATAAATTATATAACCATATATCTTATTTATTATCCGCAGTCACCTTACAATCTATGTAATGTTGCATGAATGGTCTGGCAGCAATATATATACCATGTTCCAAATAGCTTTGCAAGGCATCTTTATTTTGTCACCTGCATCAGCATAGAACAGAAGTAGAGAACATGCATCAGGAGCTTGCATGTAGGGCTCTTGTACCAAAGAAAATCCTGAGGTTCAGAATATAATTAAAAGGCAGAAGGGACTGTGTCTTTGGAAAGTAATTCATTAAAATATTTCCCCCTTTCTATTTAACCAGAACAATAAATCTATATTTAACTACACTGGTCATGAAAGACCACTGGTCATTAAAAAAAAGCCATGGTGGCACAGTGCTTAGAATACAGTACTGCAGTCTAACTCTTTATTCCACTGCCAGGAGTTCGATCCTGACTGGTTCAAAGTTGACTCAGCCTTCCATCCTTCCAAGGTCGGTAAAATGAGGACCCAGATTGTTGGGGGCAGTATACTGACTGTAAAGCACCATGAAGGGGTATATAAATCTAAGTGCTGTTGCTATTGCTATGAACACTATCACAGATATTCTATAGCAGGGGTCTTCAAAGGCCCTTTTATGACTTGTGGACTTCAACTCCCAGAATTCCTCAGCCAGGCACTCTGGCTGAGGAATTCTGGGAGTTGAAGTCCACAAGTCATAAAAGGGCCAAGTTTGAAGACCCCTGTTCTATAGGATCAGTTTGAGTGGCTGAAGAACAAGTAATAGTATAACTTTCCTGAATACCTTTATGAGTGGCTGCTGAAGAAGAGCATTGCCAAGTTCTTACACAACATTCTTTCATTGTAGTGGAGCTTGTGCAACAAAGCTTCTTATTATATTGCACCCATGTTGTTATCCTATAATTATTGCTTTCCACATGAATAAACAGAGTGAAAATCATTTGATGTCAGCCCATTTTGTGGGAGTCAGACTACCTTTGAAAGATCAAATTCTCAACTTGGGAGTACGTCTGGCAGAATGTTGATTTCAAAAGTTCCTTGACTCAATTTAGACTAACTAGATCAATTTCTGAGAAGACTAAATCAGCCGTAATGCATATGCTTCAGGTCTTTTAAAACCAAAGTAAAAATGGCAATGGAAAATCTCTTCTGTTCTGCCAAGAAAACTATATGGACATGTTTATAACGTCATCAAGAGTTGAGTTTGACTGTAGGAAGGTTTACCTTTACTATAGCATGTTCTGCACAGATTTGTCTAAAAGAGCCTAGAAACGTAAGTTACTATACAATGCATATTTAAGAGTCTTCACTGATTCCAGAGTTTTGTAGCATAGTGTCCCATTGTTCGACCAACTAACTTACTTTTAGTTCACATTGAGTAAACAAATTATCCTCCATTTCCTGCAAGTTACTCTTGTGACATGCAAGGTAGTATTAGCAGAAAATGGAACTTTTATGGCAGAATATGGAACTTTTTACCATAAGAGATATATTATTCTGCCAGTTTATGTTGTCAGCAGAAGATTATTCTGTATTTGGTAAGTTTTAATAGTTTCTTGGCAAGTTTCTTACAATATAGAATTACAAATGAATTTTTACATTTCTTAAATTTTTTACTCAGCAGGCTAACTTAACTGTTTTTATTTTGGAAGTAGAAAAATAAGAATAAATCCTTTAAGAACTTTTTAAGAAACCCTGTCATTAGTTTGTCGCATATTCCATTAAGGAGTAGACACTCGTGTTTTTTTTAACCTCTCTAGCTTTATTCAGACATAATACATACTTATACTTTGGTGATGCCTATCGCAAACTTCCCCAACCAGCATACCTTTCAGAAATTAACTCCCAGGTTGTAGATATGCTAACAGGGGAATCCTTGGAATGGAGATTTTCATCTTTTGTGGATACCTATGTTGCAGAAAGCTGGTCTAAAGAACTTTTGGCTCAAGCACGTTTCCATCCCCTTTTTGTGATCTTTCACGATTTCCTGCTCTCTAATCCTGATTTGTCGTTGATGAAAATTGTACTTTGAAGAAAGCAGCAGGGAATGGATACACGGGAAGAAAGGTTCCAGCAATCCAAAATTCCTCCTCAGTTTCTTAGTACATTTAAGTTCGGTTGATTTTAAAGATGAAAATATATAAAATGCTGACTTATGAAGTAGAGATGAGTGTGGGAATTTGCTTTATTAAGGCAACATTCTCTGAAATCCTCTGGTTCTCTGGTGAATTAATGAAGCACCCCATACCCAAAAAGAGATGTTGATTTTTGAAATCTGTATTAAAAGTTTATGTTACACATACTAGCAAGACACATTAAAGTACTTTTTTGTGGGATATCATCTGGATGAACTTCGATAAGCAGGTTAACTAATAGTGCAATCTTGTATGAATTTATTCTGAGATAAACCCTATTTAAGTCAATAGGAATTATTTTGCATTTTAATTGTTTTCTTTTGTAAGTTGATATAAACATCATCAAAGATTTTGGAAACAGTCTACTATATGATTGTTACTCTGCTTGTTTAAATAATCTGTTGCATATTCATCACAAAAATGTTTTTTTCTAATCTGTACTTCTCCAAGGTATTTTCTAGGCAAGGTGACTTAATGTTGCAATTATGAAAGACACAAGAGGCTAAGGTTGGAATCTTTCTTCCCATCTCAACCATAGAAGTGATCTAGTTAAGAAGTTCAAAGCTCTCCAATGAGAATTTATACAGAATAAGAAACCTATGATCTTCCAATTGTTGCTGAGTATGTTGACTTGATCAACCAAGAACAGTATTTTGCCAACAGCCTTCAGCTTCCCTATCCAAATTGGCAAAATTATTGGAATTGCATTATTGGAGCGATCAGGCTCAGATTTATATCCACTATTTGGTCTATGGCTCAGGTAGTACAAATATTTACCCACACTTCTGGATGCAGAATTCCCAACACAGCGTACAACTTGGTTTGTGGTCTTTGATTGTGATGATAATAATCTTCCTAGTACTGTGTTGCTAGTTCCATTCCAGAGGAAATGTCCATCTAATATCTTGTCCCACTTAATTCAGTACTGAATTGATATTCTGTTGCCTTCCTCCTTCTTAAGAAGGAATTCCGGAGGCTGTACTCAAACTTCTCTTAAAAATACTGGGGTAAGTTGGCCTGCAGTCATGAAAGAGAGCATGTGTTTTGCACATAAGGTGTGTGTTCTGTTTATTATCCTTATACCCTCACAGTGTGAATAAGAAAATAGCTTAGGAGCAGGATGTAGGAGGTCAATGTTCTGCCCCATTTATATCAGGCACTGCATTCCATCCTTGTTAAAAATGGGCAGGGCTTCCATTGCCCAGTCACACATGCTATTTTGATGCTGTTGATTGCTCTGTTATGTCCAGCACATCCA
Organism: Azemiops feae; assembly: GCA_023970755.1. Taxonomy (NCBI): domain Eukaryota; kingdom Metazoa; phylum Chordata; class Lepidosauria; order Squamata; family Viperidae; genus Azemiops; species Azemiops feae. The sequence continues at coordinate 1,920,107 of JALGBA010004268.1, read as the reverse complement.
CAATTTGTGCATTCCAGAAAATGCATGTCTATTAATAAAGCAGAAATGTTTTTGTTATAAATTTTAGCTAAAAAATGTCCCCTGTGCATTTTTTCCTGCTAAATATTGAAAAAAATAGTTTAGATTAACAGGAAGACTCTTCTACAGACTAATTTGCAATTATCTCTACACATAGCAGTTATCCTGTAGTGCAAGGCAATATTGGCAGTTAAGTCAATCAGGAGGAAACAAAGCTGTACATAGATAGTAGCAAGTGAGGGCCTCCTACACTTGGCAACCGGCAGGAGAAAAGGAAGGGAGTTTGCAAAGAGCTAATTAAGGGGATGCCATTTGCAGTTAGGATGAGGCAGCTGAAGCCACATTTTGCTAGCTGATTTCAAGTGCTGCCAGCAGAGAGATCTGTCAAGAAGAGAGAGAGAGAGAGAGAGAGAGAGAGAGAGAGAGAGAGATGCCTCTCCTTTAGAGATAGAGAAGATAAAGGACAAAGGCAAAGCACACCCCATCATTCACATGTGGAAGACACCTACAGTGACATGCAAAGTTATACCAGGCTAAGGATAATCCTATCAGTTTTCCACAAACTGGATTTAATGGAATCTGCTCCAAAGCATCCACCACTTTTGGATTCTGTACAAGTTCAGGCAGCCAAATTACAGTTTAGTTCAAATGAGACAAAGAGAAAGTCAAAGTGATATAGTGGCTAAGATGTTGGATTAGGAGTAGGGAGATCCAGGAGCACCCTCAGTCACGGAATCTCCCTGGGACTTTAAGCCAGGTAGCTCTTCTTTATCAGTTGAACCTACATCGCTGGGTTGCTCTGGGGAAGGATTGGAAGAAAGTTAGGAAAGATAAAAACCCATCAAATAAGTTAGAAGGATTTTATTTATTTTTTTGCTATAAAGCAGCTGCTTTCCACCTGGAACCTTCAAGGTGTCTTGGGAGTATAATATATTCCCCAAATACTAGTGCTATGGCCTTCAACTGACTGAGAATTATATTAATGCACCTTCCCCAAATGGGGAAGCTATAGATTAATAGGGGAAGATCATGCCTTGACCTTTTTCTCATTTTTCTTGCAAAAGTGTTCTAAAAGCCAGAAGGAAAATGGGCTAGAGATTTGACTGATTTTCTATGAACTGGCCAAAAGTGAATTTTCAGTGGTTTAATAGTAATAATTAAACTACAAGTTTGGGAAAAACATCTTTCAAGAGAAGTTTTATGTTGATTGTTTATATGTCATAACTTTTATGTTATTCAGCTGTAAAGTATTGTTTGTTGTTTACTGTTGGCAAGATATTTCTGGCATTTTCTTTTTGTGTTCAAAATGTTTACCTCATTCTATTGTAGATTTGTGCCTGAATATTCAGGTCAGCCTACCCTATCACTCATGGACTGATATAAATAATTGGTGCACCACTTAGGCCACTATATCATTGGCTGATTCTAGTTGGTAAACTTCGGACTAACAGCTGTAACATACTAGTCTGTTCCTTGCATATTTACCACTTAGGAGATAGGTTGGTTTCATAAGTGGCTGTAATTGCCAATAGTTCACCCAGTTGATGTTTTAAAATTCAAAAAAGTCATATTGCTAAAATGATTGTTTCTTTAAATTATTAATCATCAAGAAGTGTTGCGTACAACTGGGACAATTAAAAGCGCAATTGACATGTAAAAGAAAGCCAAAGACAAAACAATTAATAAAAACAAAAGAGCACATTTTATAATACAATGAAAAGAAAGCTTAACTTGTTTTCTTGCTTCTTTTTTGTAGAGAACACCTGTTCCCAGCGCTGAAGCATTCCGATGGTTCTTTTAAGCAGTAGCATATCTTATTTTCAAGGCAGCCTGAAGTGAAAGGCAAGCTAAAGTCTTGCTTTAAGAAATCGCTTAGTCTACCACTGAAGAATATTATTTTCATTTATGTATAGGGGTTTCCTCAAAGAAAAATAAATCATGACATAGAGTGGTCTCCAGGTAAGAGGGAAGACGGTACATTTGAAGAGGCTGTATCTGATAAAACAGAACGTCCCCCCATTGAAATGCCTGAACATAAGATAGTATTGTTTTATTTTCTGTCCCATCATATTCACCGTCTGACAGCATGTCCTGTTGTGTTTCATCTTGTTTAGACAAAGCTTCTGCCATTTCTTAGCAGCTGCATTCTGGGCATTAGTTCCTCAAGTCTTAAAATGACATTCAGTTTCCTCTTGAAAGGCCCTCTTAGTAAGACAACACTCCATATAAGAGAGCATTAACCAGCTTTGGAGGGCTACTATCTTATCCGGAGACCACCATACCTGGGATCCTGACAATTGGCCAGTTTGCTCACATTCAGTACACCAATTCTTTTGTTGATGTAATTTAGCTATAACTAGTGAACTTGTTGTCTATTTTTAAAGTGGCTGTTAAAAACAAAATTATACATTTGGGTAAACCCCTGCTATAAAATAATGTATCTTGACAAAGTACCATATCTCTACTTCATTTTTCCAATGATTTGTACTATAAACTGTACAGATAGCCGCTTGTATTTTGTGTGTTTAGACACGAGGAGACAATCACATCTGACCAACTATGGAAATTAACCATTGTTCACATCAGTGTAGTTCTGCAAATTAAATCTGGAGCAATACATTTAAGCATTAAGAATCTTCCTCTTCTAACCCGCCCCCCCTTTTTTTTGTTGCCACTGTCCAGTATCATCATCAGCAGTACAGGTAGTATTCTTACCATACACTTTGCTGTTAGTACCTGGAGCAAAGTTGTTCAAAAGAAGATACAATAATGTCTCTTTCAGATGTTTTCAGGACACAGTATTGTATGACAGGGAAGATACAGGCAGTAACAGTTAATCCTCATAAGTATTATAAGAGCAATTATGCTCACCCATTGATTCAGAAAAGTTTAACCAAAGTCAATAAACTGCAGTTCCTATAAAATAGGTTTTAAAGCAGAGGTGGGCAACTATGGCCACTTTACGACCTATGAACTTCAATTCCTAGGCTCAGGTTGTAAAGTAGTCATAGTTGCCCACCTCTGTTTTAAAGTATAGGAAGACATACAGTTTCAGTGTTGCAGAGCTACAGCAGAATGGTTTGTTACACAAAATGAAAACAGTTTCGTATGTTGAGAGGAACAGGAAATCTCTCAGTTAATGTATTTACTTTCCTCTAGAGCAGGGGTGGGGAACGATGGCCCTTTTTATGACTTGTGGACTTCAGCTCCCAGAATTTCTGAGCCAGCCATGGTGTTGAAGTCCACAAGTCATAAAAGGGCCATCGTTCCCCACTGTGTGCTAGAGGTTGCTTTATAGATCTTTTATTAGGGGGAAAAGATACCTGAAATTATTTTTCTCAGTTTGTAATATTTAGCTCTTAGACTAGTTTGTAAATGTAGGTGGGGTTATATTTTTTCTTCTGTCTGAAGGACATGAAACTCAGAATGTCTTTTAAGGTGTTCTCAAATGTTAGCACTTTTAATAGAATTGAAAGTTGAAAATAGATTGTGATCTTTTTCTCTTTAAACCTAATCAGACATTTAATTTATCATTATCCTATTCAGAAAAAACACAAGAAGATGGGACAGTTAAAAAATTTCTCTATGCAGGTTTCTTCATGGCTATGGCCATCTCATCACAATTTAGGCTTGCAAAGTAGTTTATTGGCAAAAAAAAAAAAGTGATAGGAGAAGAGTTTTAAGGGAAATGCATGGCTTTAATTGATCTAAAATGAAACTAGAGAGCTTGTTCAGGATTCTGCAATTTGCCAGCAAATAATTTCTTTTTATATATATTTTTTAAAAAATCTGTATAATTTTTGTGATTGCCAGAAAGGTGGAGTTTAAAACAGACTGGCAGTTTACCAGAATCTTAGAACATAGAACTTGTTGAGAATACACATTTACAATTTTTATATTCTTTATTACTGACATCAACTTTCCCCACCATACTTTTGGGTATTTCATTTGTTCATAATTGCCCTGTCATATTTAACAATTGTAGATCTTTCTCACTTGCAACACATAATACGTTGGTGAAGATTTTTTTAATCTCATAATTGTAAGTACGGAAACAGGATGGTATTAGACATTTATTCTCTCTATGTGCAGTTTCTTGCTGAATCTTCCTCCTTAAAAACAGAAACTATATTCCTACATTTCCCATTAGAAAAATACATGATTCAAATATATGCAAAGCTTAGTACTTTGCATAATATATTCCACTTGTGGAACATTTTGTCACCGAATATGAAATTTTCAATGTATAATTCTAATGTACATAAGGATAATAATAAGATGAAATATCTACATAGCATTTTTCTTTCAGCAGTTTGTTATATTTTATTTTATTTTATTTTGTCAAGACAGAAACTTGAAGGTACTTTGGCCAGTAGCAAAGTGTTATGATTTAAAAGGAGCAGAAAAGGCCATTACTATGAATCATTTCCCTCTCTCTGACTTGTTTTCAACAGATATGTTTTTATCATTTTTATGACTATTTAACTTAAGATAGAAATATTTGTGATCTAACACTAAGAGAATAAATGATTCTTTCCCACCATACAGCAAGCCCATGATGTATAATTCTGAGAAAGTGACACCTATTGAAATCCCCTTGAAACTGCAGAATTTAGATATTCAAAAGATGCTCTTCAAATGCACAGATTTTTATGAGATACATCGTGCTAATTTTTTATAGACAAAGACCACGCAGTTTTATATTCTTTTTATTATGGTAGTTTTTACATTTTTTGGAACAACTTAGCTGAGTTTTCTATTGTTTGAATGAAGGAATACAGCATTTCTGTGAAGATCTGTTACTATATAAAAGAAAGGGTTATTTATAAGGAAAGGAAATTGATTGAGAAAATAGTGTCAATGGAGATATTTAACTTTCAGAAGGGCTTTACCTTTTATTTCTTTTTTCTTTTGACATGCACACATATTCACATACCTATGTACACACTGATTTGTGAAGGATTCGGAGAATGACCAAGAACTGGCAGGAATTATTAGCAGAATAAAAATTGAACCGAGTTTGAGTGATATTAGAAAGGATGATACTTTGCAAAATCTTTTAGTGATAGATAGTTCTAACCATATAACTGCAGGAAAAAATCATTTTTATTGTGAGGCTATTAATTATATGACTATTTTATTCCTGATATTATTTTCTTTAATATGTTCTGGCCACTATTCTTCAGTAAGCTTTAGAATACAGCCTAGAAGTTCTTAATCCCTAGAATTTGCATCTGATGCTTTTATCTCCAGTGATGTAAGCATTTGGCTCTTCAGATTGGCTGCAACTTTTACTTTTGGCCAAATAGAGATTGTTGGACTACATTTAGCATCTGCTTCCCTGTCCATTTGTATTTGACATGATACAGAATATCCTGTGAGTAGATAGGCTTTCCAAAATACTCATAGGGATGTCTATTTGGGTAAAATAGTTCCTTTCCTTGGTGATCTTCCATTCTCTTAGTTGTAAATCATCCTAGATGAGTTTTTTTTTCCATTCCAAAGTGTTAGGATAATATCTTCACTATGCAACCTCATGACTTCAAGTAGTCTGAAGTTGAATCAACATGATGGTTGTTTTTCATTTTTGTCTTTTTATCATTTGAGGTTTTTCTGTGCTAATTATTGAGCAATTGAGTTATATGGGGCCATTCCCCCCCCCACACACACACACACTTCAAAATAAATAAATAAAGACAAAACTAAATATCAATATTGTAAATGCTGGAAACCTCATTTTCCCACTTCAATGTTAAACAGCTGGCCTTGTTTGAAATAATTTTTGTGACTCCTGTTAAGAAAGAGAGGGATGAAAATATTAGTTTAGGTTCCTTTTGGTATAAAATGATTCATAGCAATGTACTTAACTGTTTAATACCCAGATTTGCATGTGTCAGTGTGTGTTTTTTTCCTGGATTTTTTCATTTTTATTTTTTAAAAGCTGATGAATTTGTATATTGTAATTGTGATGTTTTACATATCAAATCTGAATTGTTAAAAATATCAAACCCACTAATTGCATAAAAATATAATTACTTTGATTCCCACACATTTCATTTAATTGTGGTAGAATTCTACAGCTTTATTATTATTTTTTTCATTTCACTGAAACAGCATTTGTATGTCATTGTGCATTGAAGTATTTTGGTTGCAACTGTTTTGAAAAAGGAAATATGTTTTCAGACTTTTCCTCTTCTTTCTGTAATAACAAATTATTTGCAATATTGATTATAGTTAAAATTTTGAATCTTATTTGTGATTACCACACAATGTCCTTAAGGCTGCAATCCTGAATGCAATTACTTGATGGTAAAATGTATTGAAATCAATGGAACGTCTAAGTAGATCTCAATAGGATATGCTGTAAATAATTTTAAAAAATATATGATCTGAAATGCAAGTACCTTGTGATAGAAAAGCAGGGTAAATTATTTTAAATAATAAATTTCATATTTTTGCCAGAGTACTCCTTTACTTTTGAAAAAGGGACAACTCTGCAGGAACCAGTGATGGAATTGCCAAGATTGTTGCTCTACTGAAATGAGAAGGGAAGCATAACATATTTTGTACAGGAGTCTGCCTGACAATATTGATATGCTGAGGATGTAGTCAACAAGATATACCTGAGTATCAGTTATGCCAAATTGTACCATAGCCCAGGTAAACCTGTACAATTATCTATAGACATTACAAGAATGAATTACAGTCATTTCTAGAAGAGAAATAACATATTTCTTTTTGTGTTCACTCCACCCCTTTAGGTACCTCATAAAATTAACTATAAAAAAGGAAAGTTTAAATTGGCTATGTCTATAATGAAATAATAATAAGACAAATAATTAAATGAACTTTCTATCCAGGGTGAAATACATCCAGCCAAATCAACAGTGAGTCTTTGATCATAGCTGGATGCATAGTGACACTCAAATGGTTGGTTATGTGTAATAGCTAAATGTTTCAGATATTGTTTTGATTAAATTTGGCAGTTTCACACTGAGGTCTGCTGTTTCCTGGTGCATAAAAGACACCTCAAATGTGAGAAAGTATTCCATATTCACAGTTACAGAGAAATGGGTTTACTTTTTTTCCCTCTCTCACAGAAACATAGACCACAAAAATGTTCACCATTCACACTGTTCTCCTATTTCTGAACTGTGCAGTAATCTATTAAATTTTCTAATAGATCTTGTGTAAAGTGTATGTATGCTTGTGCAATTATGAAAAAGCAGTTTTGGAAAATGGTGTATTTATTTCAAATCACTTATGGGGCATGTACAAAACTGTATAAAAACATTCAATTTGCCCAGTAAAGTTGTTTTTGTGATATTTCTGTGTTGTTAAATAAAGGAATTTAGTACTCTAAAATCTCTTTTTTTCCCCACTGGACAGATTTGTTGTAAGGATCTTAAATAATCAACTTTATATTTTTTGAGGTCCACCACAATAAAATAACTCAAAAGGTTCATATTTAATTCAATAAATGCAAGAAATCTGTGATACAATATTTGTATAATGTTTTTACTCTTTATTGGCTTTGGGGTGGAAGTTTGTATCACCAAAAGATTTCATAAAAGTGCATAATGTTTTAAACAAATCTTGGAATCATAATGAATTTATTGATCCAGAATCATAAAGCTAAAAATGTCATATAATTAATCACACAATATATATGCAGAGAGCTGATTTTCTTTTTGTTAATGGAGAAATATAGGCATTTTTCTCTTAAACACTTTTGGTTAATGATGACACCATTCCAATAACAGTGTTAGCACTTTGCATCTGTTTTACTGCTTCCTAGTACAAAGTCCTATTCACTTGCTGGCTTGTAAATTTCAAGAAGTAGAAAGAACAGGTTCTTTCCCTGTTCCCTTTCCCTAAGTCCATATTGTAGTTATTACCAACATATGGACCAACTTCAAATAGCTTAAGATTTTCAACCATACAGTCCTTGATCTCAACGAAGAGTCAATTTTGGGCATATCTTTGAGGCTGCTGAAATCTCATGACAGCAAGTTTTTTTTAAATTTATGTGTTTTATTTTTGCCTTTTCGGACAGTTTTTGACTCCTGGCCACTTGTCCCTGCAGTTTTCTAGGCAAACGTTTTTCAGAAGTAGTTTGCCATTGCCTCCTTCTTCCTAGGGCTGAGAAAGAATCACTGGCCCAAGGTCACCCAGTTAGCTTTATTCTTAATAAAGGACTAGAACTCATGGCCTCTCAGCTTCTAGACTGATGCTGTAACTACTAACTATACCAATCTGTTATTATTGTTAATTTAAATTATGATCCCATCAAGTAATAACTGAATAAAAGCAGCAACTGTTTGTTGTTAAGGGTTTAGACAAAGATAACATAATTGTATTTTTTTCTTCAATTCTCAACATCTTTGAAGTGAACTTAGAGATTTTAAAAATGTTCAGTAAAAATAAAGATTTATTTATTTATTTAAAACTGGCCACCCATACAGTATCATATACAATAAGCATAGGCAGCTAACAATCAGAAACGCAAAAAATAAAATGCACCAAGTTAAAAAACCTTGTGCACTAAATGCCATAACACTTATCTTCTCAAAAACACAAAGGCTGGACTACCAAGATCTTTCCATTTTAATTTTTTGATCTTTGGGATCAATGATTTGGTGGATTTTGTAGTTAAGCAAAAGTCTGGTACTAATTTAGAAATCCTTAATACAGCCTTCCAAAATCTATTGTTTTTATATGTAATCAGTTTTATATGTCATCAGTTTTAGTTCCTAAATGTGGTCTGATTCCAATATATCTAGAAAATGCCAAGTTGGATGAGACTACATTAAGAAAACAATCGGTTGTATGAATGGTCTGAAAAGTCTCATTTTTATTGCGGAGGTTCTGCAAGTCAGGAACATTTCTTTACACCCATGCTTTACATTCTTCCTGTTTCATCTAGAGAAATTGTCAATGCTAATAAAGAATCTCTTATTTCAGGTTTTGGGGGAGGGCACAATGCTCAATATACTTAAAACAATATACCTAAAACTTACTGACCCCCAAGTCATCTTGGAAGAAATAATAGCAATAGCACTTAGACTTATATACCCTTTCACTGTGCTTTATAGCCCTCTCTAAGGAGTTTATAGAGTCAGCGTATTGCCCCCAACAATCTGGGTCCTCATTTTACTGATCTTGGAAGGATGGAAGGTAGAGTCAACCTTGAGCCAGTGAGGATTGAACTCCTGGCAGTCAGCAGAATTAGCCTGCAGTACTGCTTTCTAACCACTGTGCCATCACCGCTCATATCCCTTAATAGCCCTTACGATGAGTCTGGATCCAAAATATGCTAAACATCTGCTCTGCTGTGCCCCACAGGAAGATGGACAACTTTCTTATGGTTAGGGATTACACATTTTTATCTTATTGCAACTGCAGAAAATGTAATTAATGATGTCTCAAGATCAAAACTGATCTTGGAGGAAGGGATGGAGTTGGGAAGTTGGGTTAAAACAGCTATTTTGTGTCTTAAATCCCCTCAAAATAGGGGGCAGGGATCAAAAATCTGCAGGGTTAAGAGGGGAAATGGGTCTTTTTAGAATATCTCTTTTTGTACTTTAAATCCTTTCTGGGGTGCAGTGAGGATCACAAAAGGGTCAGTATGGGACATTTCCAGAGGGCTGCTTGTTGTTTACCCCTGCTATTGTAGTGCAAAGTAGGTTTGATTTTTGCTTAGTAAGCACAACAATAGAAATAATTTCCAGTGTAGCCATCAACATCAGAAGACATAGAACCTCTGGCAACTCTGCAACATTTTCCAGTGATAATAGCAGGTGCTCTCATTGTATTTGTATATGAAAAATACAGATAAAACATCCAGATGGCCAAATGTCTACAAAGTATTGCCTAGTCAGTTGCCACAGTTTTACAGCACATAAAATATAACCTGGTAGCTAATTTGAGTTTTTAAAATATATATTGTATATAGCCAAGGAAAGAAGGGAGGACTTTGACCATAACAAATTTATTAAGCCCAAAAAGGAAGTTCAAGACATTCCAAGGGACCAAAGCTACTATGTAGACCTTTACCAGGAGACTTCCAATGGACAACAAGAGAAAAAAAATAAGCCCAGAAAAATCTATTGGAACTGGCTGTAGGAGTTCCCTGGAATTCAGTGGGGGAGGGGGGGAATTGCTGCAATAAGAAATAGAAAATGGCTGTTGATAGTGAGGTTACCACAGGAAGGGCAGAATTTATCTCCTAAAATGTCACGCATGCATGTTTGTTGGATGGTGGGGAGAATAGAGCAACAATACTAAGGCATCCTACTTTACATTGCATGTGAATATGCTTTACTGGTGTAAACTACTAGATCGTCGTAAATGACCTAGAATGTCATTTTAGTTTTGTGTCCCTTTCCTGTCTGCAGGACACCAAAGGAGCACTGCTTACAGAAGTGTCACTGCATGTAGATAGGGCCCAGGAGATAGCTCAGGCTTGGTTATTAGACAAAACCTCTAATTTTTTCATCTTTGGCCATCTTTCCAGCTCTACATAAGGATACAACCACTTAGAAATAGTTCATGGACTAATGACTTCATCAGAGACAGTTTGGTTTAGTGGTTAAGGCACCAAGATAGTAACCAGGAGACTGTTAGTTCTGGTCCTGTCTTAGGAAAGCCAGCTGGATGGTCTCTCAGCCCAGCCCACCTCTGAGGCGTTGTTGGAGGGAAAATAGGAGAAAGAGTATTGGGTATGTTTGCCACCTTGAGTTATTTATAAAAATAATCTTTTCTTTATGTCAGAAGCACCTACAAATTAGACACATAAAACATTCAACATTTTACACATGCTATATTTCTATGACTATTTTATACATATTTTATTTCCTCACTGTTGAATGTTATAAAAATAATACAATATAAATAAATACAATTAAAATTAAAATCATGTTCAGATGATCCCTTGACTTCATTTTGATATCTTTCTTTTATATTATCCATTTCACTTTCTCCTGCCCAGCTATAGCTCCGACAATTATTTTTATTTGAATTACCGATGCCTTCCATTCATTAGGATCTTGATGCCAACTTCTCCATTCATCATCATGGGAGCAGTAATATTTGGTTTACATCAGCTGTTTGGTTACCAAGGAGGAGTTATTCCCAGGGACACTGGGATGCAAGGACTTCTTACTTCCTTTCAAGCTTTAAATGTCAAATTGCTTCCTGGTACGCATATCTCTAGTCCTGCTGAGATTTTATGTTGAAGCTATGTGTTTAGGTTAATCTGCCACAGTAATCAGAAGGGCTCTGCATCTTTTTCAATTAATATATTTTGTTAACAGGCATAAGCTTTCAAGAATGTCAGCTCACTTCATCAGATGCATACAATGGCTACACTGATGTGTAATTTAAATTGAGGTGATGTGGGGTAAAGGAAAGGAAGATGGTTATGGAGATGCAGGTTACATGTGAAACAGTTTATACATACCTGATCAATTAACAAGTGAAATGTGTTAAGTGTCTGAGACCTTATGAGATTACTTGAAATCTTTTGATGTATGTGAGTACCTCAATCTCTCATTTAATGGTGCTGTTAAACTCCCACGTTTTTCAAAGCAGTCACCCTGAGATCTGCCATTGAGTTCTTGGAGGATGAAATGCTCCAATTTTACTTTGCTCTTGTTCTGGGTCCTTATGTCAAACTTGTGTTCATTAATTCTTTTGCATAAAGTTTGTCCCCTTTGTCCTAAATAGAATCCAGAGGGACATTGCTGACAGATGATGCCATATATCACATTAGAGGAAGTGCATGTGAATGTACGTCTAATCTTGCATGCATACTTGATGAGCTCTGCGATAGTACTATTGGAGTAAATGTGAGGGCATAGGATACATCTGGGTTCCCATGTAAACATAATTGTCCTGATATTTCTTGTTTGTGAGACTCTGCCTTTGGTTGGGTGAGAATCCCCTGTCCTCCAGATTCACCCCAATTTTAATCTTACATTAATCTAGCTACTCTATGCATTTGATGATGTGAATTACAGTTCATGACAGCTTATGCATTTTATTAAAATTGTTAGTCAAAAGATGTGCTACCAGAATCCTGATTTATTACCATCACAGACTAACAGCATTCTCCTACAGTATCTACAACAAAAAGCACCATCTCTTTCAATGTCTGTGACCCATCTCTGATAGAAACAACAAGGCAGGTGTTCCCCGTATGTCATAGAAAAGCAGCACTACGTGTACTATATGACTGAAACTATTGGCCAAGCATCCCACAAGGTAGGAAAATCCAAGGAGGCTGAATTCCACAGAGGTTTATGATTTGTAGCTCCTTTAGGCATTGCCCAGCAGGCCAGTGGGAAACATCATCACCTGTTATACTGGAAGACTGACTGAAGATCAACAGAAACAAAGATATAGTGTGTAACTAGGCACCTGGATCAAATAACTACCTCAAATTCACTATCCTAATGATGAATCAATTCACCCATGTGAATCTATGGTTCAACTCCTAAAATTGTTTGAAGACAGGTTACCAGAACAGTGGAATGAGAGATGGTTCAATTTTTGGGGATAACCTTTTTAGCATGTGTTAAACCAGGGGTCCCCAACCCCCGGTCCGTGGACCAGTACCAGGCCGCGGCATGCCAGCAACTGGTCCACACAAACAAGCAAAGCCCCATCCGCAGGATGCAGGCAGCATACAAAACCACTCCCCTCCGCGCCGTGGAAAAACCTCTCTCCACGGAAGTGGTCCCTGGTGCCCAAAAGGTTGGGGACCTCTGTGTTAAACAACTGGATACTATTGGCAAAATTCAAACAGGTGTTACACATAATAGGCTTCCTGAAACCATCCCAATGTGTGGAAATTCTACTTCTAACCAAGATTACTGTTAATCATGCTGTCTCAAAATTCTGGGACCTGTAACCTCAGATTCCCAAGACATCTGAAAGGAAGATTTATGGGTTGCATATGGGAAAATAATGCCATTGACAATAAGAATTTTATGCAGCAAAACATCTTTGGAAATAAACTATTATTGAACATCAGAAAAATATTTTCACCCTAAATGTATATTCATATTTCCTCCCTGAGCCACCCTATTTGCCATAATATCTATAAGAAGATGGTTCCTCATTTAGAAACATCATTTGTTGTTTGGACTCATGGAGCTCTTTCAAGAACTAAAGGCTCCAATATTCTCTGGGGTGCTGCTGCTCAATCTTGGCAACTTTAAGATGTGTGGATTTCAACTCTTAGGATTCCTCAACCAGCCTGCATTGGGAATTCTGGGAACTGAAGTCCAGACACATTAAAGTTGCCAAGATTGAGAAACACTGCTCTAGGGACACAATTTTAACTATATAGAGCTTTGTCTCTTATCTACAATTGAGAAGGCTTTCCTGGCGGTGGTGTACTGAGTCCTCTATAACCTCTGTGTGTGGCTTTCTCTACAACTGTATGGTTAGATCTGCTTTATTTCTATTCAGCAGAAAGGAAATTGGGATAGCCAGATGGTGAATAGCTCAAGGCCACCCAAGTAGCTTCCCTTTGATTTGAACTAATATTCCCTGCGTGCTGCATGCTATTCATGAGACCAGATTGGCTCTCAGTGTAATCTCATATTGTCTCAAAAAGGGAATATAATTCTTGAGCTGCGCATCAGGAAAAACTCTGCAGATTCACACCAACTCTGTGGCTGCCCAGACAGATTTATTGTAAGAAAAAACTGAGCTGCTTCAATGTTATTTAACTAGTAGCCAGTTTCTTCTAAGAAGCATTTCTCCAAGGAACTTCTCAGCAATTATTAATGGCATGATCCTGCACAGTTCCACATGCTTGCTCAGAGATAGTGATCATCATTAAATTCTCACTTGGTAACTAATCAAGTTTTAATTAGATGCATAACTCTTCCTTAAAAGACAATTATTAGTATAATTGTTTGGATAAGAAAGAAGGAAGGACTGGAATGAGCCCTAGGAAAATTGGGCCCTATGGAGGTCATCCATGTGATATAAATTGTTTTTTAAGGGAAGGGAAATAATATTTGGAAGGGGGAATATGCCACCAGGTGATAACTTTCAACTTGCAAGTATAGTAACTCCTGCAAAGCAGGACATTATATATTACATGCAGGTGATTGTATTTTTGTAACATGACTATCTTTATGCTACAAGTACTCTATAACATATTTTATTTAGAATAAATCAATAAATAGTGATATTGATTTATCGATATTGATATCTTATCAATATCGATAAATCAATATCACTATTTATTGATTTATTCTAAATAAAATATTAATATTACAAGACAGATGTTGAAAAAACATGGCTCTCCATAGCAGTTATTATGAACATGGTTACTAAATCTGGTTTATATTATAATACATCTTATTGGCAGATTTAAATCCGTTATTAACTCATGTGGAACTTCTTAGCAATTCTTAATATAATTCTACAAAATGATGAGCTCCTTCAAGCTATTCTCAAAAGCACTTGAAGGCAGGATAAGAAGCAACGGATGGAAACTAACCAAGGAGAGAAGCAACCTAGAACTAAGGTGAAATTTCCTGACAGTTAGAACAATTAACCAGTGGAACAACCTGCCTCCAGAAGCTGTAATGCTCCAACACTGGAAGTTTTTAAGAAGAGACTGGACAGCCATTTGTCTGAAATGGTATAGGGTTTCCTAACTGAGCAGGGGATTGGACTAGATGACCTCCAAGGTCCCTTCCAACTTTATTGTTATTATTATCATCTTTAATTAATTATATATGCAGAAAGTTGAGATCTTGCTTTGAATGCTAAATTCACTAAATCTGTCCATCTGTGAGGAAGAAAAATAACAATATGAGTGTCCATGTTTCATTTCTTAACTATACAGATAGTCCTTGACTTACTACTGGTCCCGTAGCAACCATTTGAAGATAACAATGGATTCCCCCAAAAGGAACTTGTAACCCAGTTCCGAAGTTCTGATGGCTGCTGCCCCCCCCCACCGCAATAAAGTGACCATACTTCAAGTCCTTGGCAACTGGATCACATTTACCGTTGTTTGCCTCATCCCATGTGATTTATGTTTGTGCTCCATAGTGAACAAAGGATTTGTTTAACAACCACAGTGATTTGCTTAACAACCACTGCAAAAAAGATTGTAAAATTGGGTCAGTCACATGGACAGGTTCCATTATGGTTGTAAGTCAAATCATGCTATACAATGGTTATAGTGCTATAAGACATTGTTTCTGTCATTTTGGGGTTAAACTTTCATAGTATTAATCCAAGCTTTAGCTTATGCTTCCAGGGCAGCTGCTTTATTCTAAACATAGGGTTATTCCAATTCAAATCACAGAATCAAATGGAAACATTGCCCAAACTCCCATCTCATAAAAAATAAGCAGTGCTTCCTGCTTTTCCGCATAAATGCTAACACAATCCAAGGAGCAGCACTTGAAGATTTTGGGATATTTTTCAAAAATTACAAACAAATCCTAAGTCCCTATGGCTATAATAATAATAAATATTTTTCACTGGAATCCAAATAGTATGATTTTATTGTGCATCATTATGATGTCTGACATCCATATATAGCTATCTCAGGAGGAGAATGGGAAGGAACATAATTATACATGAGTTGCTTTCTATATGTGGTTCTGTTCCTGCATATCACACATTAGGTGCTTGCTGTCAATATGACTTTCCATTGTGTTTACAAAGAGCAAAATGAAAATGAATGCACTCTTAGGGAACTAAAGGGGCATACCCATCTTGAATATACATGCATGGTACACAGCAGGGTATCAATTGAAGGATGTCAAACGAGGTGGTAGAAATGGAATGATTGAAGTGCTAAATTTAGATAAAAGAAATCAAATTTCCATGTATTATGGAGTCAGTGGGCAGTTTGGGATTAGTCATTATCATTCCATCTATGTAATATATACTACAAAGATACTAGAATGACTTCCGGTCTTGCATCATAGCTACGCGGCTGAGGGATTGTGGGGCTTCGCACCCCACGGCTGGTTTTGCCGTGCCAGGGGACCCTAAATGGGTCTAAAGTCACCCCGGAGAGGCGACGAAGAAGGAGGGCTCCCCCCGCTGATCACGGAACAACGGCAGTCGATCCGTTTGATCCAGGGGAAGCCCTCCAATCTGACAGGAGAAAGGCTAGCCACACCTTGATGACTAGCCCAAGCTACTGGCAGCCGAAGTCCAAAAGCACCAACCAGAACAACTGTGAACAGCGTGCTTGAACTGGGTGACAATATCAATCTTCTCCCTCCTATTTTGTAACTGATTTCCTGGAAAAGATCCCCAAGAAGCAAAAAAATCCTCCGAAAGTGAGAAGGGAGGGGACCATTCCTGGGTATGCAGCTAACAAGTAGGTTGACTTGGTCGCTCAACAGTGAGAAACTGGTGAAGCGGGCACAGCAGCGCCTGCATTTTCTGTGTCACATGAGAAAAGCACATCTTCCCCTGTCCTGACCACTTTCTACAGGGGGACGATCGAGAGCATCCTGTCATACAGCATCACAGTCTGGTTTGGAAGCATCACTGCTTCAGACAGGAAGGCGGTGCAGAGAGTGGTGAGAATGGCCGAAAAGATCATTGGCACTTCCCTCCCTCCCATCCAGGACATAGTACAGAAGCATTGCTTGAGCAGGGTCCGTAAGATTATCTGGGACACTACACATCCTCTTCACGACCTGTTTTCCTTGTTACCTTCTGGGAGGAGGCTTCGCGGTATCCGTAGCAGAACATCCAGATTCAGCCATAGTTTCATTCCATACAGCATTAACCTTGTGAACTCTCAAGCTTCCTCCTTCTGTTATATATTCAAGATGGACAGTAATTAATATTTATTTGCTACGTATATGTAGGGGTGTGGGTCTATACATATGTTGTTCATAGTATGTTTATGTGTGTGTCATGTATGTGTTTCACTTTGAGAGTGGGCAACTAAATTTCATTTTTGATGTGTGCCGTTGTGCCCACAGTAAAAAAAATGACAATAAAGGTTATCTTATCTTATCTTATCTTATACCCCCACCCTTCCATAGATGGAAGTGGCAAATTAATGTTTATGGCGGACAGAAATATATTGAAATGAAGTTAATAATACTACAGTCTGGATAAATCTGGAAATTATGAAAACTGTTAAGATTTCACATCTGAAAGAGTATTGATGAAATTATAAGAAAATAATTCTTTGTCTTAAAAGTTGGAAAAAGAATAGCAACTGACATCTAGTGGAAGATTAGAGTATAAAACTACAGCTGCATTGACTCAGAAATTGGCAAGACACCCAGAAATAGAGAAAAACTTGTTCCTTTGAACCTCAGTGACTTTTAGCCAAATAAAGAACAGATGGGAACAGAGGAAAGAAAATACACTGGGCTATCTACTACAGAGTGAGGACTACATTTATTTTAAAAACTGCTGATCTTCTGGGATTATAAATACACTGAGCTGTGATTTCTAAGCTCAAGAACTGTTTGCAGAGAAAGAAAAACCTTGACTTTGGCTAATCTTCTAGGGGGGAATTTACTGGAAAGCTCTTAGGTGGCTAAACATTCTGGACTGCAATTTTGGCTGGTTGATAACTGTAAGACCCCTGAACAGAAGAACTGTTATAAAATACTGCTTTCAATGGTGCTTTGACAATTGGAAATACATTGGATTACAAAAACCGTATATAAAGATAAGAACTATATAATATTTGGTTGTTTGGATTTTAAGATTGGTTGATTTGACAAGGCTAATCACAGAGACTATGGTACTAGTAAAAGACTATCTGGAGGGGGAAAACAAAATGGATGCTGCATACCTATCTAAAAGTGACAGGAAACCACACCTAATATTCCCTTCTGAAGGCCCCAGCCTGGAACATCAGAGATCTGCAGGAGCAACATTCCAGGACAAAGCAAATATTTTCCAGGAGGAAATGTATGCAATGCTGCAACAGATTCAAATGACAATTGTTTCAAACCATGAGATTATTAAAAACAACGTTGATGACATAAATGAGCACATCTTCAACCTAAACCTACAATCAGAAAACTCTCAGAAAATGAGGATAAAGAATGAACAAACAAATCAGACAACAGAACATAAACCAGAGGAAAGTGACTCATATAGGGAAGCTACAAATGAAGAGAACCACAGCTTAATACAAACAAAAGAAAATCTGCAAGATTTTGTCACAACAATGAAAATGGAAAAGATATTTTATCTTTCAGGACTTCAAAACAAACTTGAGTATAAGAAAGAAGATCTAACAAAATGGATTATAGAGCGGCCAGGAGAATTATTATAATTTGGAAGACAAAAAACATGCATCCTACTTAACTTGTCTTTTCTATTCCCAACAATACTCATAAAAATACAGGAAGAATCCCCTGGCAAGTGGAACATACTGACATGGAAAGCTACATGGCAAAAGAAGAAGGCTAGAGTTAGATTCAAGAGATTTGATTCGACTTACCAGATGGAGTACTATATGATTAAACACTTGTTTGAATATGGTTAAAAGAATAGATAAATTTTGGATATAAAGGAATCCTACAGTAAGAGGGATAAGATATATAAGTAGTATAGTACTTTTTATAATATATGAGATGTAAAAATATTGGGATGGTGTATGTGAATGAAAAGTTTGGATATTTAAAGGTAATTAATTTTGAGAAAATTATGACTGATAAGAATGGTTTGAATACTGAGGGGAAATTAAGCTTAAATAAGAATCTTGAAAACAGGACATATAGTGACTTAATAAGATGACTTTTACAAATACAATTGAAACATAAGATGATCAGAAAAGATATTATATGTGGATGTTATTGTTATTTGTATAAACACAAGAAAAATGTTTATATCCAACCTTGTATGTATTGAAAATATTAAGAACTATATTCATTTAATGTTGACAAAGGAGAATACTACTGGAAGAGAAGATCAAAGAAATATATCATTAACATATATATTAATATATTGATTATGGAATTATAGAAATTAATTATTATTGTTTTTAAATATATGAACCCAGACAACACACTGTTTACTAAGCACTAAAGATTGCTATTGTAAAAAATCAATAAAATATAGTTTTTTAAAAAGAGATGGCACTAGAATGAAGCAATCCTCAGAGTAAAGATGTTGTACATATTTGCAATGGCAATAGTCTTTACATATGCTTTCATGGTTGCTGAACTATATCTGCATTACAATGTTTGCTATATATATAAGTATGCATTTTGGTTTTTCAGATGTCCTAAAGTGAATTCTGTACAAAAGGATAACAGAAGAGAGAATGGGAATGAAATGAAATACTGCGCCTTAATAACAGAGGATGTGAAATTCAGTCCTTTGCCTGCTTACTAGAAAGTTAATTGAATGGTGCTTTCTCCTTTCTGTTGTGACCAATTCTGTTCTGTATCAATTCTTCAGGTAAAATGTATTTTTGTGGCAGTTTTGATGGCATACGTTAGTCTCCTTTTCATGGGATGTGCTCTCCAAGTCAGCTAGATTTCTATACCAGGTATCATGAGCTTATCACAATCCTATAACACACACTGGACTTCAACATAATCTGTACATTTTCACACCAAAATCATACAACTCTTCTAGTATTTTGATTTCCCTATTCTTCAATTGGCACATATGTGGTAAATATATTTGATACTGGTCTATGAAACGAATTTTTTGAACAGATATTATATTTAGAACAATGGTATTCTTTGCCCTGATTTGTCAAATAACAAGCATGACAAAATCAACTTTCTTTTCCATTTTTGCTTAAATGAGTGACTGTATTATCAGCCATCTTCTTCAATCTACCTCATTTCCTCAAAATGCATACCCTGACCTACTAAACAGCCAGTCCCACATTTTATTATTTTATTATTTCTATTTTCAGGTTTGTTCAGCTTCTCAAAAGTCAAGGCTCTTTCACTAGAACGAAATTTCAGACAATTTCACTCTAAAACTACAGATGTGCGAAGTTAAACAAAGCTACAATTAATTATTCAGTCTGGGCCTGCCTGGTTTGGCTTGTGAAATATAAACATTCAAAGGAGAAGAGAATTTTGGCTTCAATGCTCTTTTTCCCCATTCTTTTTTTCGTCTCCTATTCCTTGAAAGTCAGTTTTAGTCCACTTATTAAACACTCCTCTCATAGAAATGGCAACAGAAAGACACAACTGCTGTACTATTAGAAACATTTTATAATGAATGAAGACAAAAATAAATTCTTTAAAAGCCTGGAAGCCCTGCTGTTTATCCAAACCAGCTAACATTAATCCTTATGAATGTTCTAGGCTGATCATCCTTTACCACCAGATGTACCTATACACTCCTGAAAAATGATATATTAGAAAGCAAGACAGAATAACCCTACTTTGAAAAAGAAAATCCATATTGGAAAAAACATAAAACCCCCACATAGATTGCTGTGAGGGATGATGTGTCACTTTTTCTATGCATACACAGTGGTGCCATCAGGCTACAACTTTAGAGAAGATTCCAAGGACTTGCTCAATAAAAATGAACAGATACTTGTGTAACCTAGATTTAGTTTAGTTTTTTTTAAAAAGAAATCTCAAACTGGCTTTTAATTTATTAAGCCCCCTAATTTTCACTTCTCCTACAATTTGTATAATGTTATTTACCTTGAAAGGGAATAGTGTGATAGATATGTAAAAGTAAAGGCTCAATTGAAGATAAAGCAACTACATGGTCAGTTCCATGAAATTTTCAAAGCACAATACAAAAGTGGTTTGCTGTTGCCTTTTTGACTGTTTTTATGCTTGAGGTGAAAAAAAATGAAATTTTGACTTTGGGCTTTATCAATTAGATAGATTTGATGTTATTGAAATGGCTAGTCTATAATATTTTGTAAAAATAAAAAGTTGAGGTTTGAAGTTGATACTCTATTGCACCAAAGGAACTCAGAAGTCAATGCCTTTTTTTTCTTTTTTTCTCCCTTCCCTCACTTCTCTACTCCCCTTTCCCTTCTCCATCTTTTCCACTATTTGCTTTTGTATTTCCATTGTATTGTATATTATAAACTAATAAAACTTTAAATATGAATGTTTTTGGATAGGAATGGGACAACTCACCACAGCCAACTCACCATGGCCAACTTGCTGCAGGACAACTCACAATGGCCAATTCACCACGGGACAATTCAACAATTCAATTTAATTATTTAAAATAATTATTTTAATTTTTGTCATTCACTTTTCATTTTGTCCCTCCTTTGGCATCCTTTCTTTAATAATTCTATTCCACTGTTTTTTTTAAATATTAGTGTATTTCTTGTCCTGTGGCGAGTTGGCCATGGCAAGTTGTCCCGCAGTGAGTTGACCGTGGTGAGTTGGCCATGGCAAGTTATTCTAGCCTACAGCTTGGAATGTCTTGCAAATCTCACCCAGGCACTATTCAGGTGAAGTTCTGTTTGTTTTTTAATCAACCAAGACTAGCTAGGTGTTGCAAATGCTGTGGCATTCTAGCTGCTAGGATTGTGCAAAGCTTCTATCTGAAGCTGTGTCAAACAAATCATTCCTTCAGGATGAATTTTCTAATTATATCTCTGAATCAATCTGAGGCTTCACAGTGGATCAGGAGCTTTTAAGTTATTTTCAAAGATCAGATGGATTTTTGCACAAATAGGCATACACTTATTGAATCAGATAAGTACTTTGAATTGAATCATATCATTGAACTGAACCCTTGAAGCAATTTTAATTGACTTAGGTCTTTTAAAATGAATTGCAAACTTGGATTTAATCACAAATTGGAATCAGATCTTGCCTGATTTACACATTCCTACTAACTATATTCATACATAAAATGTGAAGCTAAACCAATGAACACAAAAGTTATCTGATGATGGATCACTACAATTCTCTATCTAAGTCAGCCTTGTCTACTTCAAGCACATCCAACCTCAGGACTGCACACGATCCTTTGATCATTTTTGAAAGTTCTGCCATGCCCTTTTCAATCACAACCCTGAAAAAGCATTTTGAGGTAACATACCTCAAAAACTGAAAATGGATTGGGAAGCCCTAAAATAATCTCTATTCATTTAAACAAAGAAATCTTAAGCAAAGAAATTTCCCCACACAAATTAGGGAACAAAACCAACCACATTTGCATAATGTCCCCAACCATCGAGGTTCTTGGTTTTCCCTAAAGAATGTTATGGTTCCCAAACATCAAAACACTGCTCAGTCCTCTTTTGTTTCTCCTGGCAATTAGGTTGTCAAGTTGGTGTCTATGCTATAATTTACTAATTTGACCATCTACTGGAGATGCTAGGGATTTAATTGAGAAGACCTATTAAATGGTAGGGAATGTACTCTGTCATTTAGCAAGATTATTTCTTTCCAAAGGGCTTAAGTATGGCAATATTGGAGAGAAAAAATAGGATAGTACTGAACCTAGGCAGTCCCAACAATAACAACATTAATAACAATAGCAACATGAATCCAGTGACCCTGGATTCACAGAATAAATGTTGAAACAAAAATATTTAAAAAGGCATTTTAAAAATGCTATATGCAGAAAGGAAAGTAGAACCCTGTTTAATTGCTCTCTCCCCAGCACAAGGTGTGGTGTTTAGAGGGTTTGAGTGTCAAGATTCCAGCTTCAGTCATACATGGGAGACAATTCTTCATCATTTATTGATCAGGTAATTGATGTTAAACTGAGAATGCCCATGGCGATTGAAAAAAGTGTGTCTGAAAATGATAAAAGGCATAGAACAGGTTAGATCTACAGGATTTGTAGTTCTGCTTTATTCTTTTTATATTCCATTGTTTGATTGTAGGATACCTAAGATTACTGCAATACTTAATCCAAAAAGGGAATCATACAGAATCATTGATCCATATCAATATTATTAGAGAACTTTTTGTAAAAATTCAATTGAGAGATCTGTAATTAGGGTCTGTAACGGGAAGAACTGATTCCAACTCAATCCTACCAAGGTCAGGTTGATGTTGTTATTGTTGGGACTGCCTAAGTTCAGGCATCTTCCATATTTACTCCTAGATGAAGTTACACTTCCCCATTCAGAAGTGTGTGCGATCTGGGGGCGTCTTGGAGCATTGGTCCTCTTGGAGCCTTTTGGAGGGAGCCTTTTCGCAGTTCCATTGGGTGTGCCAATTGTATCTCTACCTGGATTGGGTGATCCTCAGTTACTCAAACCCTTGTCGCCCCATGGCTCAATTATTGCAATGTGGTCTACATATGGCTGTCCTTGAAAACTACTCAGAAGCTTCAACTGGTACAGAACATAGTAACAAAGCAATGGTGAATAAGCCTTGGCATGCCCACGCTTTATGAATTGTACTGGTTGCTGGTATTTTGTAAGTGTGATTCAAGGCTAGTTATCACCTATAAAGCTGTACATAGCATGAGACCTGGTTACCTGAGGCACCACTTGTCTCCTGTAGCTTCTGCCTAGTTGTTAAAACCTACAGAGTTGGTGCACTCTGGATCCTCTCACTCAAACATTGTTATTTCTTGGACCTGGGAAGCACACCTTTTTAGCAGCACGTGCCCTCTGCAATGAGATCCCCCATGAAATCTTGAGGGCTTCCACCCAGAGGGTGTTCAGAAGGCTTTTGTAGGGAGTAAGGAAGATAACCTTGAAAGAGATATGCAGGATCTGTTGCCTAGGCAAAGCAGTGGAAGCAATTTTTAAGTCCACAAGGAGATGTGGCAGATGCCCTCCCTTTACTGAACCATAAAAAGGAGGAGGAGGTAACAGAACAATCAGACTCTCAAGATTCTGTTATTATCTGCCTTGGGGAAGGGTTAATTGGACCATTGTTGTGCAAGGTTTCTGACCACTTCAGGGTGAGATAAATCCTATGAAACATTGAACTAATGAGTTCTGAGAATGTTTCAATTGCTATAATAAATATGATTCAAATCAAAGATGCAGCTCAGTTGCAAATTTTAGTTATATGTCTCTGGCCAATGATTAATTCATGATATCCTAATGTAAACAATCTCTTTAAGGCTGCAACTAAGAAACACCAGTCCTAGATTTCCATTTCATATAAATTCAAAAGCTCTTAGATTCTTAATTCTAGAATAGGATTTTTTTCACTTGCATCAAGCTGATATAAGTCAGACTTTAGCCTAAAGCAAGCTGATTTTTTAAAAACTTTGCATTCATCTAGAGAGTTACAGGATGAAATTACAGGATATATGTACTAATAACATATCCCTCTTTTCCTGAGATGATCCTTTTAAAATATGATTACGAGCAGAAACCAGGCATTAAATTAAATGATCTTTCAGGTCACTTCCAGCTTTAAGATTTTATTCTTTATTTTTGTGATTTCTGCAGCTAAAGGAATATATTCAGACTTAATGCACAATGTTCAACTGGCAATGAAAACTGGTGTCAACTGGATCAAGTCAGAAATCTGTAACTACCTGCAGTTTCTTCTAAGAGTCTTTTCAGAAAGACCATCTTACAGAACTTAAAACCTGGATTTCTGTATACATTTCAAATTCTGTCTATAGCAAATATGAGCTATGTTAAGCCTTTTGTAAACTTTTGGAAAGGAGGATTGAGAAGATAAACCATTATTCTTTTTCTCTGGTAAGGTTTGAAAGCTGGTAACGTAACAAGAGCAGCTCCAGGACCGGATGAATCCAGCTGGGCATATTATCTTTCTCCTCACCTGGAAACACTGATGATGTGGCTGTTTATGATGGCCTACAATATGAGCCAGGCATGCAAACCACACACACTTTGACAAAGCAAGCAAGAGAATATATCTTGGGGTCCACTTGCAAAGCTGAGCTCAGAGAAATTTGCACATTTTCCAATAAGCTGCTTTAGAACTGGAGTTTTATGCCAGGGTTAGGGTTATTATAAAGTCTCTGTTCTCCATTGCCTTAGCTGGAATCAAGAGCCAAATGGTCTCTTTCTTCAAAAACAGTGTGCAAAAACAGTCCACTTGGTAACATTAGAGGGAAAGAAATGACAGCAAAGCCCAAGCCAATGGTATTTAAATAAGAAAAGGTCTTACCAGGAGGCAAAATGCTATAGAGTTGCAATGGCAATGTTTTGAGCCCTATTCTTTCACTTTATTGCAGAAAGAGTTATGAAGTCCTTTTTCCCCCTTCCATTCAATCATGTCCAATACTTGGAGACTGCCTAGACATGTGCCTGCAATTTTCTTGGCAAGGTTTTTGCATTGCCTCCTTCCTAAGGCTGAAAAGAAGTGACTAGGCCAAGGTCACCCAGCTGGCTGTGTGTCTAAGATGGGCCTAGAACTCCTAGTCTCCCAGTTTCTAGCCTGAAGCCTTAACTTCTATACCAAACTAGCTCTCATGAAGCCCATATAGCTGCCCTGAATCCAGACTAATTTCTATCTCTCAGGGATGCTGGAGCAATCATTTCATCACCACTGTTAAAATAAGAGTCTGCTGATGTTTGAAAATTCTGCTGTCTGAATGATGATACATGAAGGAAATTCTTATTATTATGTTCATGTTATTCATTTTCTGTGTTTTAATGTTCTGTTGTTATTTATAAAACACTTAACAACAATGGAAATGTAGTAGCATATAAGAGGAAAGAAGAAGGGGATTTAACTGATATTCTAGCTAGTTTTTGCCTGAGGAATGAGGGAAAGATATCTTCTGGTTCATTTCAGACAACAAAATTACTCAAGAAAAGTCCTAGATTAATTGCTATTAGGTGCCTTTCTTTCCTGTTTTTGTAGATTCATATGGTGTAGACATTTTGATTGAGAATGGTTCAGGTCAAACAGTAATAAACCAACATCAAATGAACTGAAACTTAGTGAGAATACTCAGAAAATAAGACTTTAAGATAAGGATCAGAAGTGCTGAACTAAAGCTTCCTACATTCTATTAAATATGACCACTGCTTAGGGATACCGGGAGTTGTCATACAGCAATCTGTCAGATGCAAATAACCAGGAGCATTTGTTGAGTTCAAATCACAGAAGAGTTTATTATTGTTACCTCTGTTCAAGAATCTAGTCAACTAATGGTCAAAACTAAATTGGCGCTAGATAAAGGTCAACAGAATTTATGGGGTGGGGCTGGACTTGGGTCTCGTGGTAACACAATGACTCCAAACTGATGACACATTTAACCCCACCTTCAAGCTCAGCCTGCTCTTCTCCTACACAACCTATGCTATACCAATGGTGTTTTTTCTCATCAAATTCTATAACATAGTTGCTCACTATTACTCAGATATGGAAGTAAAAATTTGACCTTTTATTTACAGACCCTCAAAGGGAATAGTGGAGGTCAAAGACCTCAGAATATTGTGTAAAAAAAGCACTCTGCTTAGAAGATTTCAGCTACCAGGCCATCCCTCTTACTAAGTTGCTGTGATAACAGTGTGATATCTTGTGAGACATACTCCTTTACTTTTAACAAGAGAGAGAGATTTTGCACATCTCCCATTTGGATTAAAAAATGCCTTTTGGATTAACAAAAGATTCATAGGACAGGTTCTGTTCACATGACTTTCATAAGTAGGTCAAAGGAGAAGCTATGTGTCATGCAAACATGAAATCCCAACTGTAAAGGCAAGAAAAGGTCAGTTTTATTACAAAACAGTCACGGGCTTATTTTGGATAAATAAACTCTGCCCAATTAACTAGACACAGAGACAGAAACCCACAACAGCTCTGAGAAACTGAAGCTTCTTAACACTCTGTTTGTTGCTTTTAACATTATTTTCAATTTCTAAGAAAACAATTGCTTAGATCACTTGAAGTTCATATGACTTGCGTGCTGCTGAATAATCATCCCTAGATTCACTTATAACTAAAGAATGGAAGTTCTGAAGACAAAGGTCATTTGAACTTTCTCAAGATTCTTTTCACCAAGAGATTGGTGTATTGAGAGATCTTAACTGATTTTAACACCATGAATCTTAGGATAAAATATGCCAACCATGCAAAGCCTCAGTGTAATCATTTAAAGTGGCCAAACGTTTGCATAAAGTTTAGGATGCAAAAGCTAGTCTCCTTCCAACTTAACATCTTTTGATGATGAAAAAGGATTGCTCTCACATTATTGCCCTTCAGCACAGCAATAAAGTAACATTGTTTTTCCTTGGTTATCTGGAAGCAGAATTCAAAATGGTTTCATACAGGCAAGAGTATGACACTTCCTAAATGAACTAACTAATTGCCTATGTGTCAGGGAATTGCGCAGCAGGTGTCCAAATGGAGCCAGAGACACTGACACGAACTTGTAGTTTTATATAAATATATTTTACATCTATATATACAGTAAAGAAGATAGTCAGGCACATCACTACACCATGAGGTAAATCACAGAGCACACAAAGGATACAGAAGAAAAAGGTGGGAAAAAGGGGAAGCTCCCCTTCCATGCCCACAGCAACCAATCACAGCACAGATTGCCTCATGCAGGAGCCAGCAATCTCAAACCAATCAACTATAACTGTGTGCTCTGGCTCACTGTACAACCTCACTGTTCCAGCTTAAATATTTAAATATCTTAACTATTTGGACTAAATATCTTAACTATCTGAACTATTTGCCACTGGAAATTGTGGTAACAATTATCAACCAGCTTTGATTACATTCTTGCTTAGTTCCAGCTGCAGAAGTATAAAAAATATCTGTTTTATAGGACCAGAGTAACATTCTCTTGGTCTTGTGCTGGATGTGGGGAAGGTTTATGTCCAGCTGGAGCATTACCTCAACAGACTAAACTGTCTTTCATCTTCTCCTATTTCTCCACTTATTTGTTACCAGACTAACAGATTATTTTCTATCTGTCTTGGCTTTCATTAGGCTCAGATTTCTCTTTCAGGAACTGAGCAAGCAAGTATCTATCTCCAAATACTCCTCAGAAACAGCTTTTCACCAATGAAGAACTGGGTTGAAACATGAGGGAGAAAAGTTCATAAATCTGGTCAATGGACTCTTAATAGAAAAAATAATTCTAACGAAATCACTGTTTTAAATTCTAGGGAAAGGTATAGAGCATGGATGTCAAACTCAACCGCGTCACATGACGTATCATGACAGATTGTGATGTTTTTTGCCTTTGTGGAGCCGGGGTGGGCATGGCCTGCACGTGACACATATGGCTCGCGGGCCGCCAGTTTGACACCCTTGGTATAGAGGAACCTTTGAGAAAGAAGTTAGAAAAAAGCTGTTTGCTTCTATATAGGATATTGAGATTCTAGGAAACAATTTCTCATTACTGTATAGCAGGGTGACATTGTACCTCCTTCCCCAATGCCCAAGGGAGCAAATTCAACAAGAGGACAAAAAAGATCACAGATCAGCATACATTCAATGTATGCTAATTTATTTAAATAAATGATTTGATATATAATTTCAACAATATTTTTTATAATAAGGATGCTCTGATCAAATGAGCCTATTCCTTCTGAGTTTGTTGTTTAGTTAGACGCTGAAGGACAGTTTAAAAACCCAGGTACTTAAAAGGTCTTTATTCTTAAACCAAACTTGGACCATCCAATTCCCCATAAATGCTGTATTTATTGTATTTTTATTTCTGAGTTCACAGAGAATAAGGAGATATACTAAGGAATTTTCATGGATGCATTTACAACTATCTACTGTAAATAGAAGTCTATTTTACATTCTGAACCAGAAAATAACTTTAATCATTCTTGCTTTATAATGCAGCCATATGTAATGAACTGGGGAAAAAACATATATTCCGAATCAGATAATTACATATTATACATATTTTCTAGACACAATGGGTAATAAGAATGGATGGATTTTAATTTGTCTTAATTTCTCATATTTCCAATGTTAAATTCATTTTTCCCCATTTCTGCATCACTTTGAGATCTCTTTTACAATCTTGCTAATTTCAAGTGAAAACAAAATGTATACCAGTGAAACAAGAAAAGGTTTTATTTGACTTGGTCAGCTTTTTCAAAATTCTTAAAAGGTGATGAAAAGTCTGCATGCAAACACCAAAGTTTTAGAAGATAAAATAGGAGTCAGAACAAGGTTCACATTTTATTCATGAACAGGAAGAAAATTTACATACAAATGTGTGTAGTTCCATAGAGGATGGTAAAGAAGATACACTGATTATAACACAAGTTTCAGAATAGTTCATTCTAAAATGCAAATTTAAAACTACATATTTTTCTGGGCAATGGCTGACTAACTCTACCTCCTCTCACAGATGTTTGGTTAACATGCATTATTGTTTTTCATATATTTACCCATAACAAAGACTTCATATGAACACACACACACACACACACACAAATGAACTCTTTGTTATGGGTAAATATATGAATAAAGGGGACATCCCTGGTCTTAAACAGATAATGATTCATAGCCAACCAGTAACATCCTGTCAGATATAAACCCAACTCTAATCATGAGAAAAGCCAACATCTTCTGGAATAGTGAGTTCTTATTTCTCAAGGGAAAATATTTGGGATTGAGAAGTGAAATAGAAAAGCCGCCTCAAAGCTAAAACATCACTCTGATGAGATTGGAATTTGAAGGGCGATGCATTCTGTTTCTAAAACTTTCCAATTGGTTTCATTCTATCTAGGTTCAGCTCTCTCCTCACCTCAAGCCCTTTTGTCCTTAGCTTGCCACATCCTGGCTAATAGTGTGCGCACACCGAGACTAAATAAGGCCAGACAAGCAGGCAGGGGATTTTCTGAGAGTTGTCAGGTGGATTGTGATGTGCTAAGTGGAGTGTGCAGAGAGAAGAGATGGGGAGGGAGGAGAAAGGAAGGAGGGAAGAGGAAATCTGTAGGGCGGGGTGCCAAATCAACCTCTGGTCGGGTGACAGCCTCACAAGGACACCAAGCCAAACGTGACTGACTGAAAAGTCATTCCGAAGCAGGGCGCCATCTCCTCCCCCCTCCCTCCTCCCTCTCTCCCGCTCCCTCCCTCTCTCGCTCTCCGTGTCATCTCCAGCAAGGATTTTCAACTCGGTTGCTGAGTTGCTGCTTATCAAAAGCCAGATAAAAGTATGCACGGATTAGTGATTGCCTCCCTCCTTTCCTCCCAATAACGGGGGTAGGGAGAGAGATCCTCTCTCTGCTTCCAAGTTATTGCTTTTATATGCCGCACCTCTGTGCATTCAACTGGAACAGCTTCCTTTACGCATTGAAGTGAAAAGAAAAAGGGAGGAGAAGGAAGGCAGCCAGCGAGGGAAGAAAAGACCACCAAGCGCCGCTCCCTCTTCTTCCCCCTCCAAGCTTTCAGGCCTCAAATAGTTCCGGGCTTAAGGGGGAGTGGGGGAGCAAGAGCAGGATATTCTCGCGTGTGCGTGTGTGTGTGTGTGTGTGCTGGGGGGTGGGTGGAGTAAGGGTAGTTGGAAGCATTATTGATGGTTCTGGTTTCGTTACAGCAAACCCAGGCAGACGGGAGATTATAAGTGATGAGCTGAAATAATTATATTCTGACAAAAAAATAAATTTGGATAGCTCTCCCGCCCTCCTCCGCTCCATATTCCAAGCAAGGAACGGGATGAGCAGGTATCATCAGCGCCATCATTTTAAAAAAGCATAAATGGGACATTTATACACTAGTAATAAAGAAACCGTTTCTCAAAACGGCAGGTCACTCCCTCAGATCTGATGGATGGATTCTTCGGTTTCACGTGGCAGCTCTGGAATTTTCTTGACACTCGTGGACTGGGATCCCTTCCCCCATCTTTTTCCCACACTCTTGACACCCACAATTTGACACTGCCTTTCATGAAGTTTCCTCCCTCATTAAAATGTGGATTTCTTTTCCCCAACAATCCCACGAGAGGTGGGGGGGGGAGAGAGAGAGAAAACATTTTTTCAGCGAACCAATTCCCGCTGCCCTAATATATTTCAACCCTAATTGCTTTTAAAACCATCAATCGATCGATTAATTTATTGATCGATCGGTGATTAATAAGCGGAGCTGCACCCAAGGTGACCCATCCCAGGAGAACCCTCTTTATAATTGCCGAGGGGCTGGCTTCCTGTCTACGGGTGCGTGAGAGAGCCGGGGAGATAATTGAAACAGCTACATTTAGGTTCCACCTTAACAGCGCACCTTAAAAGATTATCTCGGTTATTTCACAGGCACCGAGCCGGCACTAATAGTGCAAGGCAGATATTGAAAAGCAGCGCAGGGCCAGGCAGATCTATTAGAAATTCCCATCCACGCGCCTCATACATATTGATTTCTGACACCAAGCAGCAGTGAAAGCCCCCATGGGAATAATATATTTAGCAGGGTTCGCTGCGAGAAGGTCACAGGGTGCATACAGATTAGCTTCAGAGGACCAAGACACTAGTGTTGGAGCCAAATGGTAGATTTTATATCATTTTAATCTAAACTTTTATAATCCTTTTAGCTCTTCCTTCTCTGGGTGGCAGAAGGAAGAGTCGTCTCTCAGCTACCTTGCATCTTCCTTCCCCTTTGCTCTTAACTCCGCATCTCAGTGTGCTAATGCTGTTGGAGAAGGAAATACTCCTTGTTCTGAAGCAAGGAAAGTCAAGAGGGGCTCTTTTTTTTTCTTTTTAAGAGGAAGGGGGGGGGGTGTTGTCTTCATCTGAAATGAAGATATTCTAGCCGAGAGATTTCCTTGCATTGGGGAGATTAAGATGACAGGGTTGGGTGGAGAGAAAATGCACCAATCTAGTTAATGCTTAGAAATTCAAATCCCATTTATTTTGTTTGGCCCTGTTCCCACCTTCAAACCACACATGTCTTTCAGATTTCTTAAAGCTTTTTTTTTAGTATAGCCAGAATTGTATGGTGAACATGGGGTAAACAAACACAACAGAAAAACCAACCACAAATGATTTTTAATTACCTCTCTGGCTTATTTGTTTGTTTCTTTTAAAAACTATTTTAATATACAAAGAGTTGTTGTGATTCTATCAGTTGAAAATGATACTTGTAAAGACTGGGAGATGCCAGGAGTGCCAAAAAGGAAAGCTTTGGATTGACATATTTTAATGCAAAAATAAAATACAGTCAGGCAACAAAGGGAGTTAATAACATTTTTCTAAAGAAACGTGTAATAAAAATATATCCACACAAACCCTCTGTATTTAAGTCAGACATTTTGTCCTTGGAAAGGTTAACTTTTACAGGCTAAACAAATGAGCAAAACAGAAATAAGAACTGTGTGATCTTCAAGAAGAGAAATCCCATTTAAGCCTTATAACCAGCTCCCTTCGTCCCTGTCAATTAAAATATTCAGTTTGAGTATGGAGGTCTTTACTTTCCCTGCATTAGGAATGTCAAGACACTATTTTCAGAAATATCTCTTCTTGGGAAAGATGGAAGAAGAGTTCTACATTTCAAAGTTGGAAGAGGAGAAAAAAATCTGCTTTCAGTAATTCTAAACATCTGACATTTAATTCATGGATGAAGTGGCTACCTGGAGGCAAGTAGATGGGTATGGATTTTGATATATTGATTTTTAAAATTATTTATCATGGTGTGTTTATCTGCAAAAAGATAGGACATCACGTCCTAAATGATAGACTTTCTGAGAAAATATCTTCTTAGGTGGAAGTAATTAGGAAATATTAACAAAAATGTATTCTCTCTCTCTCTCTCTCTCTCTCTCTCTCTCTCTCTCTCTCTCTCTCTCTCTCTCCACACACATACACACACAATTCATGAAGAATGGAAATTGCTTCCCTTATTGCTCCTATCATAAAGTGCAATAAGAAATAACAAATTCAGGAAGAATTACCTGTTCCTGCCTATTAAAATGGAATATTAATATATGAGAAGTTGGAAGGGAGGCAAAGGAGAAGACAGACAGTGCCACTGCTCTGTTAAAAAGAAAATGGGGGAGAAATTAAATTCTTAGAGGTGAATTATTAATAACAATAAAATCTGCAGCAAATATTTATAATAACAACTGAGCTGCTATCTAATTCCTCAGCATATTTCAATTGCAAAAGTGTACTTTGATTTATAAAAAAATTGAGAGGCTTTTAGGGTTAAGGATGGAGAAATAAAATTGGTGTGTATTGTATTGTTTTGAAGTAGATGCCCATTTTTAAAAATAGTTCCTATCTTCTGTTTCCTGTTCCTATCTCAGTTAAAATCTTAAAATAATTCAATGATTTGCTTTGCATTATTTAAAATGATAATAGTAATTATTCCAGGATAATTTCTAGATTTAAAAGGAACTAAAAATATTCAAAAGTTTAGGAGAATAAATGTTTCTGGAATAGAAAAAGTAGTTTACTTCTACAATGGGGGATGAACATCAATGAACAAGGTCAACATAATTAATAAGGCCATCTTGAGAGCTGCCCCCTGATTAAGAAAGTCTTCTTTAAAAAGCTTCCATAGATGAATACAGCTGCTCCTCTACATAACTCTTAATTCCATTGGGCTTGTCTTGCTTTTTTCTAATATTTAGATGCACACCCACTATTATTGCCACACTCTGATCTTGCTTTTGGTTGATTATCACAATATTCCAAACTACACATAAATCAGTGTGGCTGTGAAATATATCTTTGCTAATTATACAGTGAAGAATCACAAATTGACAGCATCTTTCTTTTGACAAGGCCACCTCTATGTATGAGTTTGTATCTCAAGTAGCCCATCTCACCAATATCATGCTGCCAGGACTGTGTCTAAATTCCCACAGTTGCTGCCTCTGCTGTTCTTTTGGTGCAACCTAAATCTTCCATGTTAAATAGTATTTACTGTTGTAAGAAAGTGTCCTCAGATGTTACTAGTCAGATCTTCAAAATGCTTACTTTCATTGCCCTTTCTCTATTCTGTGTAAGGAACAAGGTTTGGTTGGTGTCACAGATTCCAAACGTGCTTGTGTCAGGCCTTGCTGTGGTGCAACAAATATATGCTTGAAGCATAACTTAAAGCAACTTAAAACATATCTTAGGTTTTAATCAGCCTCTGCCATTGTTATATTGTTATAGCAAAATAGTCATAATACCAGCCAGGACACTCAGTTTGAGGGGGGAAATAGTTGTGGAAATCAGAAAAATGTCTCCTTGCTGACTCTATGACTAGTTTGAAAAATGAAATCAGCCAAAAAACAAGTCTAGTGGAGAAGGAGGAGGCAACAAAATAAAAATATAATTGACATGGAAGAGAGGAAGATACACAGGTAATAGAATAAGTACAGGTAGTCCTCAACTTACAAAAGTTTATTTAGTGACCATTCAAAATTACAACAGCACTGAAAAAAGTGACCTGACCATTTTTCACACTTATGACCATTGCAACATCCCCATGGTCACGTGATCAAAATTCAGACACTAGGCAATTGACTCAGAGTTATGATAGTTGCAGTGTCCCAGGGTCATGTGATCCCCTTTTGCAACCTTCTGATAACCAAAGTCAATGGGGGAACCAGATTCACTTAACAACCATGTTACTAACTTAACAACTGCAGCGATTCACTTAACAACTGATAGATAGATAACCTTTATTGTCATTTTTTACATGTGGAAAGAAAGGTTGTAAAATGGGGCAAAATTCACTTAACAAATGTCTTGCTTGGCAAGAGAAATTTTGCACTGAATTGTGGTCATAAGTCGAGGATTACCTGTAGTGGTAGGAGGCTCACTACACAAAATCTTGTATTGATTTTGTCTGTCAAGTGTGTGTGTGTGAGAGAGAGAGAGAGAGAGAGAGAGAGAGAGAGAGAGAGAGAGAGAGAGAGAGAGAGAGAGAGAGAGAGAGAGAAATGGGCAATATTTTTCACTGAAACCTGCACCTTTTCTATATTTTTGATCCCTGCTTGGGCTTGGGTAACATCAATTGAATAGAAGTAGTTGAATTTGGGAGGTTTCCTTTTTATGCTTTATTGCAGGCATGTCAAACTGCCGGCCCATTGGCCAGATGTGTCACACCAA
Organism: Azemiops feae; assembly: GCA_023970755.1. Lineage (NCBI taxonomy): Eukaryota > Metazoa > Chordata > Lepidosauria > Squamata > Viperidae > Azemiops > Azemiops feae. The sequence continues at coordinate 1,885,192 of JALGBA010004268.1, read as the reverse complement.
AACCGTGCAATGGGGTTGCCGGCAATGGGGAAAAAGTTGCAATACGTCGCGCAACGTCATGTGACGTCGCGAGTTTGACATGCCTGCTTTATTGGGATTAAGAACCAAAATGCCACACTTAGTTCCTCACTTTCATGAAGGAATTCAAACAAAATCTGTCTATCCTTTTCTTGGACAGTTGCCAACTCTATTCTAGAAATTAAAATGGGATGTCAAAATACTTCCTCTTTAGATTAAGGTCAGCAGGAGAAAAATCTAGAAACAGCACTGTAGTAGTTTTATAGTAGATAACAAGAATTTGCATATAAGTTTAATAAAAAGCAATAAATATTTACTAAGTGATAGAAAAATTGAAGTAAACTAAATTACAGTTTTAGTTGAAAAGGATTGGAAGCATTATTTAGTTACAGTACTCAAAATTATTTACTGGGCTCACAAGCCTTCACTTCATCGTCTTTTCCATTGAAATGTAGATGTTATTGTTGTTTAAAAAAATCTCACAAGCCTGAAAGATGCCTATCACTGGCCCAGAACAGCTTTACTAGCACACAAACATTAAAGAATAAGGAGACCTTGATTGAAATAGTTAATGACTGGTAAGGGCAGATTTTTTTCTGCGCCGCATGAGAAAAGCACATCTTCCTTCCCCTGTCCTGACCACTTTCTACAGGGGGACAATCGAGAGCATCCTGTCATACAGCATCATAGTCTGATGCATCACTGCTTCAGACAGGAAGGTGGTGCAGAGAGTGGTGAGAATGGCTGAAAAGATCATTGGCAGTTCCCTCCCTCCCATCCAGAACATAGCACAGAAGCATTGCTTGAGCAGGGTCCGTAAGATTATCTGGGACACTACACATCCTCTTCACGACCTGTTTTCCTTGTTACCTTCTGGGAGGAGGCTTCGTGGTATCCGCAGCAGAACATCCAGATTCAGCCATAGTTTCATTCCATACAGCATTAACCTTGTGAACTCTCAAGCTTCCTCCTTGTGTTATATATTCAAGATGGACAGTATTTAATATTTATTTGCTATGTATATGTAGGGATGTGGGTCTATATATATGTTGTTCATAGTATGTTTAGGTGTGTGTCATGTATGTGTTTCACTTTGAGAGCGGGCAACTAAATTTCATTTTTGATGTGTGCCGTTGTGCCCACAATATAAAAATGACAATAAAGGTTATCTTATCTTATCTTATCTTTTCCTATTCTGTTCTGTCTTCTCCAATTCTCTGAAATAGCTTGGACAAATCCCTGCAGTTTTCTTGGCAAGATTTTAAAGAAATGGTTTGCCATTGTCTCCTTCCTAGGGCTGAGGCAAAGTGACTGGCTCAAGGTCACCCAGCTGGCATTGTGCCTAAGGCAGGACTAGAACTCATATACTCCCATTTTCTAGACCTATGTCTTTGCTCTACTTTATTACTCAGAGTCAGATTTACCTTCAGCAAGCAAAACAAAACAAAACAAAACTTTTGCTGATACCAACCAGCTTTGATAAATCTCCAATTCAAGGTAGTACAGAAATAAAACTAAAGAGCATTATGCATTGATGGTACAACAAAGACCCACATTTGTTTATCTGAGCTTGCCACCAAGGAGGTCTTCCATGTTCACAGCAGTCTTGAATAATTTTTTATGGATAAAATGAAGGAATAAGCCGGACCACTTAATAAGAAGCCACATGAAATTTCCATATCATGTTGGGGGTGGGAAGTGGTAATCCATTACACCTATTTAATATTCATCTTTAGATAACAGCATAAAAAAGAGTTTAATTTTCATAGTATGTTATGATTTCCAATACTGTCATTGCTAATATTACTTCTCTTCTTAGGATGCTGTAGAGTTAAGTGTTTTCTGGGAATAAAATGCAAGAGCATAAACAACTGTGTGGGGATTTATATTTGCACATTTGTTATGTGTGTGGTCTGCAGATCCAGAGGCTGACGGTATCTACCACCAAAAGACTATAGAGGTATAGTCTCTTTTTGTAAAGAAAAGCAAGAAAGGGGAAATTGTCCTGGTGGGGAAGGCTGGGGGTGGGGGACATAGCCCAACAAACATGCATTTACTTTCAGCAGAAGTAGACCCACTTCAGTTCCTGCTGTGCAGGAGGGAGAGCCTGTCTGCGCTGTCTAAAAAGGCATCTCTCCTTCCTATTATACATAAATATATCTCACACTCCAAATCACCAGTCTGCATCACGAGTTGCAGCTCAATGGCTTTTCTGCAGGAAGAAAAAAAGCACCAGGGCTGTTAAGAAAAAGGCTTAATGCATTCTCATTAAAGCAGGTGGGGGAGTACAACTCAACCTTTCTGGGAAGCACAACAATCTTGTGCCTTCCTGGAGTCCAACTCCCTCAGTCCCTCAGCTGTACATGGCTTTTTTTTCATGCAGTTCAGAAAAATACTTCCCAAGCTTCATGTAAAGAGAGCAGGACTGAGCAGAGAGACCCTTATGGCATTAACAGTTTGTTTGCTTGGACCTTTTGGAGAATGGCCCCCTCCCTTTTCCCCCTTGGTGTTTCAATGACAAGGCTCTACATTCATTCATTCATTCATTCACTTTATCAGACATAAGAAAAAGGGGGAGGGATGGTAGGAGACAAAGGGGGACGGGAAGCGATGGGGATAAAATAAATGCCGCTAAATCCTTCTGATAGGTGTAAGTGAAGGGAGCTTCAAATCTATCTACAAGTGTAAAAGGAGGCTGATCTCAGACTTGGAAAGATTTGTGGTTCCCTGTGGCAATATTGCTTTTGCTCCAATATCCAGGCAACCCCAGCTGTTTCAGATTGTGGAGGGAAGGAAGATGAGAAGGAGTTGGGCTACACTGTGGCTGCAATGTGGATGATCATATAGAAAACAGGATGTGAAAATCATGTTTTGGAGACCCAAAGGACAATTAGGATATGATGGTGAGAGGAGAAGGAACAGGGGACGGCAAGCAAAATTTCCATTGAGTGCAGCCAGTTCCTCAGAAAAGAGCTATCTTGAGAATTGCTGCCAACTAGATCTCAAAATTTGGTTGTTTCATTATTGGATGAATTGGATTGGATTCCTTATTTATAATCATGCTTTAGGGTACACGGTACTTTGCAAAGTGCAAGAAGACAGAGTCCAGTCCAAAGAGCTTAGAATCTGAAATTTAGCACAAAGGAAGGGTAACAAAATATTTAATGAAATGTGGCAATGACTTAGAAAACAGGAAGAAGAGCCACAGATTGGACAACCAGCATATAAAAGATGCCACAGAAAGAGGAAGGGCATGGAAATCATTTCAGAAGAGACCAACCCATTTTCCAGAGAGTAAAACAAAAGTATGTGTGTGTGTGGGGGGGAGAGTTAGTATTCATTTTTTTTTGGGTCTGAATTACCTCAAAGGGCTAACTAAAAGAGACAAGGGGTAGAAGGAAGTCATGCAAAGTCATTCCAGTATTGTGTACAATACACAAACTGCACATCATACAACTCCATTTTGTTATTTTCTGCTCTTAATTATTAGTCTATGGTAGCTGAGACCAGTTTTGGACTACCGTGCACAATGCTATAAGCATTTAGTCATGACTAAAGTCATGACCCCATGCAGTTGTCTTCATTGGTGCCAGTGGAATCTTTAGTTTAGTCTAACTCTCAAATCTATTTAGATGAAGTTCTAGATGAATTACAGTAGCATATTGGAAATTTTGAGAAACTGAAGGAAAGTAGAAAAGCTGAGCTTGAGGAAGAGTTTGAAGATGACTAATGATATCATACAAATATTTCAGGAAACCGTTCAAAGTTTAAAGAGCAGCCATATAATATTGGGTGGTGGAGTTAAGAAAATTAAAATTACAGATGTGGGCGGACTAGAGCATATGATGATTTTATAGATAATATTAGGTGTTAGATTAGTCTCCCCTAATATGTTGCTCTCTAGGATTACAGTTCTGTGAAATCCTAGTGATGAGATGGGAAAACTGCTTTACAGGTAGTCCTCGACTTATGACCACATCTGAGCTCAAAATTTCCATTGCTAAGCAAGACAGTTAAGTGAGTTTTGCCCCATTTTACAACCTTTCTTGCCCTAGATACTAAGTGAATTACTGCAGTTATTATGTTATCAACATGGTTGTTAAGTGAGTCTGGCTTCCCCATTGGCTTTGTTTATCGAATGGTCTCAAAGGATTATCACATAATCCCGGGACACTGCAGCCATCATAAATACATGCCAGTTGCCAAGCATTCGGATTTTGAACATATGATCATGTGGATGCTGCGACCATTGTAAGTGTGAAAAATGATCAACGTCACCTTTTTTCAGTGCCATTGTAACTTTTAATGGTCACTAAACAAATGGTTGTAAGTCAAGGACTACCTATATTTTCTTATCTCTGTTCACTGCAGTTCCTAATGTTTTTAGAATTTGGCCTCGGGATTATATCCTAAGATTTTTTTCATGACCCTGAGAAGAGCTTGCTAATTTTATAGGCTTTATAGAGGAGAGTCATGTAAATAAACGGAATAGCCATACTCGGAGGAAGAAACCAGGAAGAAGAGGAGAATTTACTTTCCATTGCCTAAAGAACACAAAAGGATCTCTGTCCATTTTGCTGAAATCTATAGCTAGTTTGTTTAGTACTGAATTTTATATAATTAGTATTATTTCTTTTGGTAGGATGACCCGAAGGATGACCAAACAGAGCCATGGTGGCGCAGTGGTTAGAATGCAGTATTGCAGGCTAACTGCTCACATTGCCAGAAGTTCGATTCCTTTGATCCTGACCGACTCAAGGTTGACTCGGACTTCCATCCTTCCGAGGTCGGTAAAATGAGGACCCAGATAGTTGGAGGAAATATGCTGACTCCGTAAACCGCTTAGAGAATGCTATAAAGCCCTGTGAAGTGGTATATAAGTTTAAGTTCTATTCCTATGACCATCAATAAGGCTTTATGTAAAAGATATTCATATTATTGCAACCAGGCTTGTTGACACAATAAGGTATTCTGGCATAGGTCAGGGGTAGGCAACCTTGGCTCTTTGATGACTCGTGGACTTCAACTCCCAGAATTCCTGAGCCAGCCATGCTGAGGGGAAAGGGAGAGTTTCCAAGCTGAGCCATGCTGGCTCAGGAATTCTGGGAGTTGAAGTCCACGAGTCATCAAAGAGCCAAGGTTGCCTACCCCTGGCATAGGTAAACATCCTGGAAGAGCTTGTTTTATCTTTCATGAGCGTGGTCTGAGCATACATGATTCACCTTGTTGAAACTAAGCAGGTCTGAGTTGTCAGGAGCTGAATGGGAAACCACCTGCACATTCCTACCTTTGTATACTCTGTGATAAAAGGCACTGCACCTAACAACACAGAAACTTCCCATATGTTTTTACAATCTCAGAGGATCTCAGTGATGGAACAAGCTGGAAGACAGTCAATAATCTAAGGTAAGTTTATGGCATCTATTATTCCAGTAAAGTGGATTATGCAGACAACATCCAATCATCTTTAATGGATATTGTGCAGTTGTTGAGAAAAAAGATAACCGGTTAAAAGCACTAAATGTCTAACAAAGATCAGTGACTGAGATACCCTGGAATTGCCCTCTGTGCATATTCTTGTATTGACAAGTAAAGACAGCAAACTGGTAAAACAGCTTTTGAATTTTTATTGTATGAAGGACTGATAGGAACCGTGTATTTCTCTTGTTTTTAGCAGAGCTTAAAAAAATAACCCAGAGGAATTTCTTATCATTGACCTTGTGGATTCATATATTATCAGTAAATCTCTCCCATACATTAGAGTTCAATTATCTGCTTCTTCTCCTCAGATTCAAATGGTATGTTATTCTAGGTTATTTCTGATGATTATCCAGACTCTAAATGCACTGCAGCCATTGATAAAGGAAGAAGAGCCACAGAACAGAAGTATCTTTAACCCTTTCCCCCAAACCATTGCTCCCTATTTTTTAAAACAAACTTTTCCTTGTCTCCCCTCCATCTAAGTACCTGAGTCTTGCATTGTTGGGCAAAATCTAGACAAGTAATATAAATAAATATCTATAAATTTTTCATTCTTGAATGAATGAAGCAGCTATGTCTAATTCCATAATTACTTTTAGTTCGAACAAACAAACAACCTTTGAAAGACAATCATAGATTTTCCAGCATAGCATAAAGTTGCATCCTCATTTAATTATTTGTGCAGAGTTACATTGGGGTCAGAGAAGGGGATGAATAGGATAGAATTGAAAATGAATATAAGAACAGGAAAAAGGGAAGGTGGCTTTCAGATGGTTCAATTATTCTGATGTTGTTTATCTCTAAAGGAGAGGGAGACTGTACCATGGGATCTAGTGACACCTTTTAATGCATGATTGATCATAAAGCTGCAGCTCCTAAGACAAACACATTGGTGCAATGTTTTAAAAGAATATAAGTAGTTTGAAAATGGAGACTTGATAACCCAGGCCCTAGGACAGGGGTAGGCAACCTTGGCTCTTTTATGACTCGTGGACTTCAACTCCCAGAATTCCTGAGCCAGCCATGCTGAGAGGAAAGAGAGAGGTTTACAAGCTGAGCCATGCTGGCTCAGGAATTCTGGGAGTTGAAGTCCACGAGTCATAAAAGAGACAAGGTTGCCTACCCCTGCCCTAGGACCATGTACTGAAGCAGCGTTGTAAACCTCAGGCTCAAGTACCATAGAAGAGTGCATGTTACAGCTCTGTTCCACAGGCTGGACTGGTTGCTAGTTTGCTTTTGGGTCCAATTCAAGATGCTGGTTTTAACCTTTAAAGTCCTTCATGGTATGGGACTGAAATATTTGAGGGACTGCATTTCTCCACTTATATTAGCCTGTCCCATCAGAAGGCAAGCTGCAGTTACCATCAGTTAGGGATCCACAGTTGATGGGTCCGAATAGACATGCTGTGCTGTCCACCTTATGGAACATCCTCCCCCCAAAATTAGATTAGGCGCATCCCTTTTAACATTCCATAAGGCCCTCAAGACCAGGTTATTTGATCAAGCCTGGGGTTCCCATGGAACTAGAAACTTGTTTAGATGGGTCCATTGTTAAAGGGGCCATCTCTTGTTCTCCCTCCACTTTGACTGTATTTTAGACTTTTTAGAATATTTATTATTAGGGGTTTTTTTTATATTTCAAGTCACTATTTTTATTCATTTTGTCAATGGTTGTGCATCCCCCTTGTGAGATAGACTACTATATAAATTTGATAGATAAACAAACAAACATTTTAAAAATAATTCTTTATTCAGAAATATAACTGAAAAAACTTTCTCATGAAAGTTTCTAGTAGACCAAATGGATGTTTAAATATTTCAGGCTACTTAATAAAGCTACATCATATCAGTAAGGTTGTAATGATAGTTGCAAGAAAGAAAAATTGGGAAATCATCTATTTTAGGGATATTCCTCCTCCTCCTCTTCTTCTTCAGAAGATTTACATGGAATTTTAAATTTGGTAACAGATTATTATAAATATTTTTGCAAAAATAAGATATTCATAACTATTTCATAATTGCAAAGCATCCATTTCATCCAGTGCTTAACAGGTTGCACTAATCGTATCTGAACTAATAATGAGTCCAACTGCCTAGAAACTCTGTAGTGAAATTCTTTGTCCTCAAGCTTGATGGAGAATTTTGATGGACTTTTTGCTCATTGCATTAAATCTAATTTCTTGTCCAAGTTTGGGGTAAAATAAGAAAATGTTCAAAAAGCAATTTCAAAACTCCACTTCCAGCTGCACAAAAAATGCAAAGTCAATAGAACCTGAAACATTTTCTTAATGTGGATGCTATTTAGTATAAGGAAGAAAGAAAAGATGAACAGGAAGAATCATAATAGATCAGTCCTGGGGGAAATGAATGCTAAGCATTTGTCCCCAAGTTCTTCCATAAGAACACCAGCAGATCTTTCCCATGTCTGCTATTTTACTGCAAGCTGCTCATTTTAGTCAAAGGGCTATGTCACCTCTCTTTTTGTATTTATTTACCCGTTATTTTTGATATTGTTCCAAAATTGTGCAGTAATCAGCCCGGCACTAAATGGCCTGATGGGGATGTAATTAATTATTCTCAATGCCTTTTCAATGAACGTGTTAAAAAGCAGGGAATCAAAACCTCCCTCTCCCTCCCCATGTAATCGTATACCTCAGCTGGCTTTATTGGCTCAAAGGGAGGGGGAAGAAAAAGGCACATTTGCTTCCCTGCTGATAGCATGTTAAGCATGCTCACTTCACAGGCAGCGCAGATGAAAGTGTAATTGCATGGAAGGTGAATTGATTGCAATTAACCTCAGGACTTGGCCCCAGGCTGGGTTCTCTCACCTTCTTCCCAGGAAAGGTGTCATCAGAGGCGTAATAGGAATGCACATATTGCAGCAGAGAACATACATTTTGGGTGAAAGTACATAAATCACAGGGGGGAGAAACATGCATTTGTAACCAAATGCTCAAATTTAGAAATGAAGCACATAAATCAGAGACTGATGCTGTTGAATTATATCAGGAAACATAAATTTATAGTGGGATCCAAGGGTCAGCAAAGGGTTCACTGAATAATGAAATGAGCTCTCATAAAAAGAAAGGGCTACATTTCTGTGAAACCAAAGGTATTGCAACACAACCTTCAGAAAGGTTGAGGCTGGAAATAATTCCACGCATCCTCTCCAAATGTATTAAAGTTCCAGTCAGTCCATGTAGATTGAGAAAGAGCTATTCCCCTTACTAACTATGAAGTCCTTTACAGATGAGGAAGTGGAAGTTGGACAAGACTTGCACATCTTCCCAGCAACCTTCTTTCTCCTGATTGCTTTCTGGATGTTTAGTCTTCAAGAATGGTTACAGGAATTGGGTATGTCTAGTTTAATGAAAAGAAAGACTAGGGGTGACACAATAGCAGTGTTCCAATATATAAGGGACTGCCACAAAGAAGAGAGGGTCAACCTATTCTCCAAAGCACAAGAAGCAATGGATGGAAACTAATCAAGGAGGGAATTAAGCTAGAACTAAGGAGAAATTTCTTGACAGTTAGAACAATTAATCATGGAATGACTTGCCTCCAGAAGTTGTGGATGCTCCAACACTGGAAGTTTTTGTAAAGAGATTGGACAACCATGCTGGAAAGACTGCAGAGAAGAGCAAAAAAGATGATCAGGGGACTGGAGACTAAAACATGACAAACAGCTGCAAGAATTGGATATGTGTAGTCTAGAGAAAAGAAGGAGAGGACAGTTAACCAGTGTAACAGCTTGATTTCAGAAGTTGTGAGTGCTTAAGAAGAGATTGGACAACCATTTTTCTAAAATGGTGTAGAGTTTCCTGCTTGAGCAGAGGGTTGGATTAGAAGATCTCCAAGATCCCTTTCAACTCTGTTATTCTGTTAACTCTGAAAAGGGGCATGATTTGAGAAATTCTGCAGATGAAGTTGAAGTTTCCTCAACTGTCCTGGTGAGGAACTGTCCCCATCAAGACAATTTTGAGAAAAATTGCTAAGGAGATTCTCAAAAGTCCTTATGTTTTGCAGCTGTTCCCAGATGTTTTACTCTGTATCATTGGGGCAGCCTATTAGAAAAAAAAGAATTGCTGGCCTGTTTTCAGGCTACTCAAGCATCACTAATACACACACAAGAGATGGCACAATGGTTTCTAGCTCAGCAACTAGGATTAGGGATAGGGGGGCGGTTTGTTAGGTTCGCATTACCAAATGCTCACTTTTCAAAGCACAGGCAAACTGAAATGTAACTCAGTAGTACACTACTGCAGGTCTGTGGTGCAGGTTTCTTAATTAAAAACAACAACAGATTTAGCAACTAGGCATATATTAGAAGAGTATGAAAATAATATGCAAAAATGTGCTAAATCAAGGAAAATATTTGCACTAAATATGGGGTTTACAAAACACTAATAAAATAGTGTAGATTAAGAGAAGTGCAGAAAACTGCTTATATACTTTCAACTGGTTTCTTAAAAAAAACCTGGTACGCTGATGCAGAAATCAAATAAAATGAATTTAAGCCTGGGAGAATTGAAAATTGAGTAAAGATAGATTTCTTCAACTACATAGTGGATCACGTAACACATGTACTTGGTCACAGGATTGGAAGGATTGGATTGGTTCATAGGAAATCTGAATTTCTGGGAAGCTTGTCAAATAAGTCATAAAATACTCTTTCATAACACAATGATTAATTTAATTTTTGAAAATACTATGAATAATACAAAATATTATTGTGAACAAGCAAGCAAAAGGGGAAAAGAAAAAAAGAAAAAAGTTAATTAGTATAGAACTATAATATCTGCTGACAACAGAATTACCAAAATTTACTGTTAGTGCTCACTATATTGTAGATTTAAAATTAGCCATAAAACATTAAATTACATTTAAATACATTATTTTTTAACAATGTAAGAACAATCTTTAACAATTTTTTAGCAATGTAACAATGTGCTTTTTTCTTGTTTTCTGCGAAAGGCTGAGAAGAGGGCTGCCCTGATTTTTTTAAGTCCCCTCCCTTTCCCAATTAACTATCATTGGTTAACATATAATTGTGATTCCTAATGTAGTTTGAGACTATATGACTCATTCAACACTCACTTCAATGAGCACCAGTTTCCCTGTCTCTTCTGTTTTATTTACATTTAAAAGAGATGCTTTTAATTTGAAAATAAAAAACAAAACCAACCTCCAGTATATTTTTATTTCCAAGAATTCCTCTGAGCACCAAAGGGATACTATGATATATAAATGATAACTACTGTGCTGCAGTGTTAAGTCTGGAAATGTGTTTACCTACCTAAATAAAACAATCAGGAGAAATTTGCAGAACAGGAAGCTAAAAGAAATGATAGATAACATTCTCATAAATCAATACTTTATCACCATTAATTCTCCACAAGGGAGCCATTTTATAAATGGGCAATTTCTCCCCAGCATCCATTTTGAGAGAGAATTCACTCCATGCTCTACACATTTCAAATGAGCCCACCAGCTGAAAAAAGTTAAGGACCCATTTTCTATACAGTGGTGGCATCAATGTTGTTGGTCTTTGAATCCAGATGCAGATTTCCTTCTATAATATGCTACTTAAGATCTAGGAAGGCATTCTGGTGTAACAGTATGGTTTGTAAAAGCTCTTCTCATCCTGTATTATTCATTGCAGTTATTTCTTAGGGTCTGACTCTATTTGGAAAAGCAAAAACAATACTGGAAGTTATAAGATTCTGAAGAAAAAAGTGACAGATAATTGAGAGATTCAGAGTAAAGCTGAATTGGAATTTTAAAATATCAGTGACTAAGAGAGATTCAATATTAAAACCCGAATGAAGAAGTAACATGTCTGGCAGAATTTGGTGGAATTGAAATTTAAGAAGGACGAGAAGAAAGAGAAAGAGATATGCCAAATCAGGGGTCAGGCTTAGTAGATCACAGCCATAGGAAGATAGAATGTGAGAAAGCTTGGAATGTGTCCATGCCATGTTATACTTAAAACTGTGTTAATGATTCTGCATAATTCTTAAGTTTAGATCCCTTCCCTTAGTGTTAGAGAATTATAATTCAAAATCCAGATTTGAACCAAAAATTGCAGAAGTATTCTTGGTCATTTCATAAACTGCATTCAACTTCCTATTCTCTGATCAGTGAAGTTAGAAAACACAGTGAAAGTTGGTGTTGATGCTTTCTGATTTCAACAGTCTATTGTGCCTGGGCAGCACATGATTGGACCTGCATCTTTTTTTTTTTTTAATTGTGCATACCCAATTTACAAAACATCTTTAATCTTAAATATTTTTTTAAAATAAATTAAAGAATTAAAAATGCAAACTAAGAAAAGAAAATGCAGGAAAAAACCTAGCTTGTATTTTATACTTATCAAGAGTGACTGGTTTACTAATGAATTCACTGCTATACTATGAATAATACAAAATATTATTGTAAATAATAAATCTTGTAAATCTTTGGTTTGGGGCCATTGTGAAAATCTATATACACCACTCCCCAAAGCTTTCAGCAATCTAAAGCTGACCTAAGTTCTTAGTATAATGGGTCAAAGTCAAATTACATGCACTATAAATTTATTTCTGCCTGTATGCCTGTATGCATGAATTATGTTGATGTTAAAATTCATATTTTAAATGCACATACATGCTTGGTAATATCATGGGTTTTGCTCAATGAATCAGGAGGTCTTTAGTTATAAACAGAGTACATGATCCCTTCTATTCTTTTATGCAGGAAGACATATACCAACCTTAGTTTGTTCACTGTGCAAATTAGAAGAATGTTTACTCTGCCCTCCACCTGACCCTAACACATAGGTTTCTCATTCCTGAGTAGCAGTGACTAAATCTTATAGTTAAAGAATATTAGACAAGCAAAAAGACACTTTTTAGTCCGTATTGGCTCCTGGCAACTGCTAGATATGTCCCTGCAGGTTTTTGGCAAGGCTTTTCATAGTAGTTTGCCATTGTCTGGTTCCTAGGGCTGAGAGAGAGTGACTGGCCCAAGGTCACCCAGCTGACTTCATGCTAAAGGCAGGACTAGAACTTGCCATCTCCCAGTTTCTTTTCTTTTTCAATATTTTATTAATTTTCTAGTTTTACAGTCAAATACTTAATAATAATTCTTATTATTAATAAATATACAATTGAATATCAACATCTTTGTTACATTTTTCTCATAATATCAATAATGTCAGTTTTAGATAACTTTTCTAACCAAAACCATGTATCTTAATTGCATTTGCACTTAATATCCATATGTTCAATCAGTATCCTATTTTTGCTTTTTTTAAAAAAAAATAATTTCCCATCAGTGTTCAAAATGTCTCTATTGTTTATAATTTCAAAGTAAGTTATATTTGGGTAACCAAAAGCTTCCCTTATTCAAACTTCTTAGCATTTTCCTGTTTCCCTTCTCATACCAAAATCTCATATTCTAATTATAAATCTTATCTTTCTAGTTATAATAGTACTTCTGTTTCTAGCAATTATCTATTCTCCACCATATTCAAACATTGTTAATAATATAATATCCCATCTAATGGATCAAAACCTCTATTTTCTTCAGTCTTACTCTAGCTTTCTTCCTTTGCAAACTAACTTTCCAAGTCAGTACATTTAAATCATCAAGTAATTTTTCCTCTGTTTTTGTGTATACTGTTTGGAATAAGAAAGACCATTTGGTTAAAGTATTTTTGGAAGAACGAACCCATTGATATTCATTAAACAACCTCCCTCCTTCTCCAATTCCCCACAGTTCTCCTAACAGCTGTATCTTCCATTCAATCAGTTCTTCTTCCTTTTCCTCAAATGTGTCCCGAATTCTTGATTGGTAAGATGACTTTTCCATTTCCAATATTATTGCTCCATCTTCTAGTTCTTTAGTTGTCTGAATCTGTCATTTAGTTACTTCCTTTAGGTCCTTCATCTTTGGATCTGCTTCCTCTAGTTTTTCTTCTATTTTCTGGGTTGCTAGTTCCTTCTTTGTAGTCATGTTCTGGGTTTGTAAATTTAGATTAGGAAATTGTTCTTTTATCTCCTTTGTGTTATTTCTAGTCTCATCACGAGCTAAAGCAATAGTCTCTTGTATTGATTTCAACATGAAGAGAATTTCTTTCTGATCTTCATCCATATTTTCTTGGTGGTATATCAAATTGAAGACTTTGGGGACAGGTGTTAGAGATGGGTTTTTTTTCATTTAAAGCTGAGTATGGGACATCTATTTCATTTTTTTGTAGGTGTTATTTATAATAAAAATTGTTCATCAAAGATTTGTAATCCAAAATATTCCATCATCTCAAGCAATGAAGTGTGTTTCTCCTGTAGGGAAATAGTTCCACAACACAGCTCTGAAAGTCAGTTAATATTTATATTTGTAGTTCAGGCAGGCCGGTTTCAAAATAGTTCATCTCTGCCACACTGATAAGCAGCCCAAAAGTTTTTTTCCCTTTTCCCAGCTGCAGTCTTCATAGGTGAAAGTTTCCAAGGACAGACAGCAAGAGTCTAAATCTGGGCTTCAAGCCAAGTTTCCTTTAGGCATAACAAATTGTAATGCTGTAATCCACCACTAGATGTCATTAGTGCCATTTTCCAGCTTTTTAAATCCAAACTTATATTACAAGCTTTTCAAATCTCTTTTTTTTAAAAAAAAGGTCTCAAAAACACCTTTAGTCCCCAAATTTCAAAGCCATATATGTGTATTAATTCCAAATTAATCTTGTAATTTTCTCTGTTTCCCCCAAATAATTAGTTCGCCACTTTTCTTTTCCTGAGGGAATGGGGTGGAAATCCCCCTTCCCTCTCTCATCGGGGAGGGTGCTTTGGGCAGTTTTTTCCAGGAAGAAGTCTTAGAGTCATAAAGAGAGGATAGAGTCACACCAAGTTTCATCCATGTTGCTGAAAGTTTGCTTGTTAGTGCTTATTGTCTTCTATTGTCAGCAGCTTCTGACTGGCTACATGAATGTAGCCAGTCTTTCCATCGCCAGTTTGGAGGGCTTCCTCAGATCACACGGAAGGACCACTGCCCTCCTGCGATCAATGAGGGTCCTCTCCTTGCTTGTTGCCTCTACAGGGTGACTTTCGACTCTTTCCAGGGTCCCCAGCGGGGCGAAATCAAATGCGAAAGACGGAGCCCCATCTTCCTGCGCCCATTCCGCCGCGACATCAAAACAGGAAGAGGCCATCTCCCAGTTTCTAACTGATGCCTTAATTACTATACTAAACTGGCTCTTATGCTGCAATTACACATGACAAACAAACCTATATCAAGTATACATTGCATACTTAGGGCATAGCTATGCTTGCTGTTTAAGCTGTTCCCATCCTATGCTTATATTAAGCTTGACACAGAACTGGTTTAAAAGAATTCAGCCCAGATTAAAACACTTAGAAACAGCTTTCAAGATATTCAGGCTAGCCTGCAAGTTTGGATAATTACTCTGCTGCTGACTTTTCCAAGAAAGCAATTGATTACATTTCTCTGGGTGCATCTTTTTGGACATGTACATGTATATGCATATTACATTTGATAGATAGATAGATAGACAGACAGACAGACAGACAGACAGACAGACAGACAGACAGACAGACAGACAGACAGACAGACAGACAGACAGACAACTTTCCACTGAAAATACCATGGAAAGTCAAGAAAACAAACCAATGACTCCTTGAATGAATCAATCCAGATATCTCACTTGAGGCACAAATGACCAGGCTCAAATTATATTTGGACAGATTATGCGAAGACCTCATTCTCAGGACATGCTCTAATGCTGAGAAAGGTGGAAAAAAGAGAAAAGGAAGATGACTAGCAGCAAGGTGGATGGAGTTCAGTTACAGAGGTGATGGGAGCATCATTGAAAGACCAGGCATAGGTCATCATGGAGAACATCTGTCCATGTGATTGTTAGAGTCAACAACAACTTGATGGCACATAATCAATCAATTAGATAGATAGACCACATGCATAAACATAGACACAAAAATTCAAATTTTAATTATACATGCACTGTTAAAGCATCCAAATATAGATATATGTGGACACAACACAGAGACTTCTTGTAAAATCCTTTTTTTTTTACTGTTCTGTATGTTTCTAATGCCGTTTAGAGCTATCTTTAGCAATGAATACTTTAATAGTACAGTGGTTATGACTTTTGTCTTGAAAGTAGAAAGTCGCTAATCCAAATCCTGATAGAAACATGTAATTTTACATTATTATTTCTCTCTTCCTTAGCTTCTTATTTTATCCTGAGCTTTTTAAAAGAAAAATCCCATGATTTACTGTTTCATTATTCTTTCATTATTCTTCACCTGTTTCAGAAAGTTTCAGTATTGGCTCAAATCATTTTGACAGTTAACAAAGAATTAATAGAGGGCAATATCATCTATTTATGCCCTCCAGTTGCAACCAAAAGATGTTGTGTCATCTTTAGCACAAAAAAAAAAAAGTACATGGTGTCAATATCCAGCATGAGTATCTAAATAAAATTCCAGGTTCATTCTGTTTCTGAAAATCCAACCATGACCCTCTCACGTAGTTTACACAAACAATTTCACTTTGTTACAGGAACTGTCTGCTTCTTCTCCACATCTGCTGCAGTATCCTTGGAAAGATTTCAGGCTCTCACGGTCTTCAACAGAATCATAGAGGTTTTGTTTCTCCATCTAACCAATTCTAAAACAACACCTCCCCTACTTACTCTAATGGCAAGTTGAAATGAAGAGGCACGTAGCTGCCAAAGTTTCATTCTTGACATATCGACCCCCCCAAAAGAAGAATGAATCTGGAAATACATAAAAACACAAATATACATATATATATATAGACATTGATTAGGGGTTTAATTTCCTAATCTCCCCCCTCACCAGGGTCATTCAGGGTATCTAGAATGGAATTTCTTTATTAGCTTAGTGGCTCTAACATTATTTGCTGCTATCCATTGTGCCTCCGCAATTGGGTATCCTTTCCACCTTACCTGATATTGCAATTTTCCTCTACGATATCTAGAATCCAAAATTTCTTCAATTTCATAATGCCTCTCTCCCTCAACTAGAATTGGGAGTGGAGGTGGTTTCTCTACTGGCCTCATTCTTAAACCTTGAACAGGCTTTAATAAGCTACAATGAAACATTGGGTGAATCTGTTTAAAACCCCTTGGCAATTGCAGTTTTACAGTGACTGGATTGATGACTCTTGTGTCTATAAAAAGACCTATATATTTAGGACCAAATTTTTTACAAGGTATTTTAAGATTCAAGTATTTCGTGGACAAGTATACCTTGTTTCCCACTTTAAACTCTTTTTGAGTAGCTCTTTTCCTATCTGCCTGTTTTTTAAATTTTTGTGTGCTTTTTCCAAAGCTTTGTGTACCCCAACCCATATGTCCTTTATATTGTCCATCCACTCTATTAATGTTGTTGAAGAGGAGGTTTCTTGCAGGAATTCAGGCATAGCCACATATTCGATCCCTGTAGCTATTTTAAAAGGGGTACGTCCTGTGCTGCTATGTACCTCATTATTGTATGCTACTTCAGCCGATGGTAATAATTCAGTCCAATTATTTTGTTGATAATTTACAAAAAATCTTATATATTGTTCTATCATTGCATTCTTACATTCTGCCACTCCATTAGTACATAGATGAAATCGGGAACTGAGTCCTTGGGACGATCCTATAGATCAGATGAACTCTCTCCAAAATTTTGCTGTGAAACACACCCCTCTATTGAAATGATTCTTTTGGGGAGGCCATGTAGCCTATAAATATGCTGTATAAACATCCTGGACAAGTTTTTAGCTGAGGGGAGCTTTAGACAAGCTACAAAGTGTGCTTGTTTGGAGAATAAATCAACTATTACAGTATTTCCAGCACTCTCAGGCAATTCAACAATGAAGTCCATTGCTATTTCTTCCCATGATCTCCTAGGGTTAGCCACTAGTTGTACTAAACCCAGGGTTTTCCCAGGCAATCGCTTCATGGAAGCGCAAACTGAGCAACTAGCAACATATTCTTTTATATCCCTTTTCATTTTTGGCCACCAAAACTTTCTTTTCATGAGATAAAGGGTTTTTACAAATCCAAAATGACCAGTTGATTTTGCATCATGTACTCTTTCTAACATTAGTGTCCTTTGATTACTTGGGACGTACAGTTTAGTCCCTTTCCATGCCATATCTTGTTTAATCATTAGATCATCTTTCTGGTTCTGGAAACAAGTATCTTGTTCCAAAGCCTCTTTAAACTTTTGCCTCAGTGAATCTGATGCTAACCTGGAGGGGGTTTCCCCTGCAAGAAACCCCTCATACTGGTGCTGCGAGCTGGCTGGACGGAATTATAGAATTTACCACTTCTCCCTTAGTATTCTTGTATTGAAGCAAACGTGAAAGAGCATCAGTCAAAAAACAATTTCCCCTGGTATGTAACATAGATTAAAATTAAATTGATTGAAATATTGAGCCCATCTTACTTGTTTAGGGGACAATTTTCTTGGGGTCTTTAAAGCCTCTAAATTCTTATGATCCATCCACCCTTCAAATGGGATTTTACTACCCTCTAAATACTAACTCCAAGTTAGGATAGCCCATTGGACAATGAAGGCTTCCTTTTCCCACACAGCCCACCTTCTCTCAGTGTCTGATAACTTTCGAGAAGTGTACACACATGGTTGTAGCTCCCCTTTCTCATTTTTTTGTAGCAGCACTGTCCCAACACTGCCACATCACTTGCATATGTTTGAATTACAAATGGGTTTGGGTACCTTAAAAGTGGTTCTGCAGCAAAAAGCTTCTTTAGCTTTTCAAATGCCACTTGACATTCAAGGGTCCAAACTAAGGGCTGACTTGGTTTTGGTCTAATCCTTTTCCCATTTTTAACAAATTTGTTACGGGCAAAGTAATCCATGCAAAAGTAGGAATAAATTGTCTATAGAAATTTGCAAACCCCAAAAAACTCTACAATTGCTTTCTGGTCTGGGGAGCTTCCCACTCTAATATTGCTTTTACTTTCCCAGGCTCCATTTCTATGCCTCTTGCAGAGAAATGGTACCCCAAGTAATCTAATCTAGTTTTGTGAAAATCACATTTTGACAATTTGGCCTACAGCTGCTTTTCTAATAACCTTTTAAACACTAATCTTACTAGTTTTATATGCTCTTCCATCATTTCAGTGTAAATTAAGATATCATCTAAATATACCAACACCCCCTTATACAGATATTCATGTAGCACCTCATTTATCAGCTGCATGAATACTGCAGGTTCCCCTTGTAGTCCGAATGGCATCACTCTGAATTGATAACACCAGTGGTGGGATTCAAATATGTGAACAACCAGTTCTCTGTATGGATGCCACTTCCGGAAGTCCATTCTGGGCCTGGGCAACAAAAAATTAACTACCAGTTCTGCCGAAGTGGTGCGAACTGGCTGAATCCCACCACTGGATAACACCCTAAAGGGCAATTAAATGCAGTTTTCCACTCATCCCCTTCTTTTAATCCTTAATCAATAATAGGCTTCTCTCAGGTCTAATTTTGTAAAATAAAATCCCCTTAGAGATAGGTACCTAATATGTCTTTCCACTGATATTGAGATTTTTATAATCAACACACATCCTAAGGCCCCCATCTTTCTTATTTCTAAATAATAGGCAGCCATTTTGATTTTTCAGGTTGAATGAACCCCCGGCACCAGGTTTTTGTCTAGAAACCCTCTAAGTTCTTCCATTTCTTTAGGCATCACTGCATGCATCTTTGGTTTAGGAAACTTAACTCCTGGGACTATCTCTATAGCATAGTCTTTTGGTCGATGAGGTGGGAGTACATCAGATTCCTTTTCACTAAATACTTCAGTTAAGTCTCTGTATTCTACTGGCACACTGTGTTCTAACTGCCTGTCTGCTTTTAGTGTAGTCGCTGACAACACTTTCGATTTCTTAACCGCAGGCTTGTGGCAAGCAGTTGGCGTTTCCTTCAGCTTTTGCGGATTGATTGCTCTTTTCCTCATTTGCCACTTATTGTTATTCCAATCTACTGAAGGATTCCATTTCTCTAGCCAAGCTAATCCTAAAATCATATTTTCAGTCATATTAGGGCTACAATAAAATGAATGATTTCAGTATTTCCAAGCTTTACAGTCATTGGTTCAGTGAGACAAGTTGCAGGTTCTCTCCCCATAAGAGACCCATCTAGCTGCTCGAACCCCATAGGTTGTCTCAACTTTCTGAGCTGCATCCCACTTTTTCTACCGTTTGCAAGCTGTGTACCCCAGTCCAGTAGGGCTGTGATGGTGTCCCTTACTCCCGAGAAGTGCACAAACAGTTCTACCCTGGTAGTCATCGGGGAAATAGGACCACTTACCATTGGGTCATCCTCCCCTTTGCTGTCACTTTCATAGAAAACAAGTCCAGGCTTCTCAGGAATCGGAGTCTCTCCCCTTCACTGGATGGGAAAGAGACCTCCACGACCTGTTGAGTGACTTTTGTTTTTTCTTTGGACTTCAGTACCGGCTTCTTTGTCCTAGACTTACTTGGAGCTTGGCATGCTGACATCGGGTATGGTGTAGGGCAATCTACGGCTCAGTGCCTCTCTTTTCCACACTGGAAACACGCTCCCATACCTGGAGGAGCTTTCTGCCTTCTGGTCCCTGGAACACTTCCCTTACTTCCTTGTCCAGCCGGGCGCCTCTCAGCTGCATGACGAGGTCAAGTTATCATGACTAGTGTGACGTTGGTAATCTATCAAATCTAATTCCATGTTGGTAGCCAACAGACACCAATCTCTGAGGAGATTGGGAACCCCTCTGGGTAGACAATTATAATACAATTCTTTGTTTAATCCATCTCAGAACTGGTAGACCTACATATGTTCAGGCCACCCACTTATCCGAGCCACCAGGCTACAAAATTCCCTAATGTATTCAGCAACTGGACGCTTCCCTTGATTGATCATCTGGATTCTCGCATCTGCCTTCCTTGCCTCGGTGGGATCTTCAAACCGATTCCGTAGCTCTTGCATGAAGGCGTTCATATCATGGAGCTCTGGGGCCACCTCATCATACAAGGACACCAACCACTCCACTGCAAGCCTTTCCAGGTTTGCGGAAATAGCATTCACATGTGATCATTGGTAATCTGCTTCTATATCTTTTTAAGAAATTCCACACCTGGGTCAGAAAGTAAGCCAACTTCTCCAGTCGGTCATCAAACATGACTTTAAAAGGAGGAGACTGTTGATCCTCCCATACCAGTACATATCCAGGTGGTAGGTTAGGTCCCTGTCGTGCTGCCTGAGTCTTTCTCCTGCCAGCTGCTTGACAGTCAGGTAGTGTCCCAAAACTCATTGGGATAGCAGTTGCTGGATACGGTCCCACAGCAACCTTTGCTGTGCAGCTCCTGACGTCCCAGATCAGCCCAAAGCTACTGTCGGAAGGGAGGGTGGAGATGGTATAGCAAGTGGGAGAGGAGGACCCACAATCGACCATTTCAGTGGGGCAGCATCTCAAATCTCCAATCCCCTGAACTTCTCTCACAATTGCTCCACAGAAGGGCTGCGTGATGACCCAGGGCACAGCACAGAAGCAATGCAGTCAGCTGGCAATTCAAACCGTCCTTTAATTGTTTCAAATTTTCCCCAAATACTCCCACATTTCTGGCAAGCCTCCAAACACAGGAAGACACACACACACCTTCAGCCGCCTCTGGCTGCAAGCAGTTTCACATAGAGTCTGATTAGGAGAGGATTTTACTCAAGGCCACGGAGATAACAAGGAAATGACACATAAAGCATAAATCTAACGGGTCTGTGTGAATACACGCTTGCTTGCACAGTTTCAAAAGGGAAGTCAAAATACAGTCCGAGATCTTTATCCAAGCAACATTGTCAGCCAGTCCAATGGTCAAGAGTTTCAGGGTTTCCAAGCAGAACAACAGATCAGCAACAACACACACAAAACTCCAAGGAATCAGCGTTTGTTCCCGACAAATGCCTCTCCCCACAGCATCTCCTTAAGTCTCAGTCTCCAGGTGTGCCTTGTGGAGAGGAGCGGGACACTCTCCTCCTGAGTAGTTGAGCCTACCTGCATTGTTCCCTCCTTCTCTCCACTCTCCATGCTCTAGGATCAGGTGGGGGTGGCCCTTGCTCATCGCCTGAACTCTGTCTCTCCTGTCCCACTCCTGAAGGGCTCTGGCCTGCCTCAGCCTGCTCTTCCCCACATTCCTCTGAAACCACAGACACCTCTCTCTTGACCTCCATAGGGTCCTGTTCCAGCTCATTTTCCTCATCAGATTCAGGCTCCGATGGAGGCATGACAGGCTGTGAGCTATCACAGGAAGCCTCCACTCCACAATGGCTCTCCCTATTCTGCTGCCCTCTTGGTTGCCTTCGTTGGCCAAGCCTCTAATAAAGTCAGAGGAAATTCAGCTTCTGCTGCCTTCCTGAAGCCACTCACCCACGTAATTCTTGGTGCCAGACAAGGAGACTCCGTGGGCCTCCCTCCTCCAGCGGTAAGTGGTGACTCTATCGATCCAGCTTTCTGTTTTGGACGAGCCCCTGTCGATGAGCCTACCACTCCCATCTGGGTTATAGTCGACAACCGCAGGAGGGGAGCTGCTCCCTATTGTTCCTTTCCATCTGTCTTCTTGTCCATTGCAGACCTCACAATGTCCAAGCACTCCTGGGAGGAAAACCCAGGTAGGCTGCTAGAGAGAGTTAGTTTAATGTCAACATCCAGTTCGAGAATACAAATAAAACTCCAGGTTCATTCCATTTCTGAAAATCTTACTGTTTATTGAATACATGGCATGGTAATGTCAAAGCAAAACTAACTCTGAGGTTCCCAGACACCAGTTCATAGAATTAAACAATAATTTCTCTGGCCAAATCCTCACCTTCTCACGTAGTTTATGTAAACAATTTCACTTTGTTATGGGAACTGTCTGCTTCCTCTCCACACCTACTGCAGTGTCGTTGGAAAAGTTTCAGGCTCTCATGGTCTTCAGAGGAATTGTAGAGGTTTCATTTCACCATCTAACAAATTCTAAAACAACACACACACACCCTTAGTCTAATAGAAAGTTGAAATCAAGAGGCGTGTAGCTGCCAAAGTTTCATTCTTGACACCTGGGTCTGTTTCCTTTCTAACATATTGCAGCACCTAACATAGCTGGATTTGCTGCTCACCTTATTTTTTAAAAAAATTCATAAGAACCGCCTATTGGAATGTATCTATGGTATATTATTTTACAATTATTTTACAAGATGATATATTGGTTTCATTAGATGAGGTACACATTTTGCCATAATGAATCTGCTCCAACAAATGATCTATGCATGCTTTTTGGAATACATGCATTTCAATAAAAAAGGTAGTCATCTATCAATGATGAATAACGTTATAACAACAGCAGGTTATAACATTTGACTGAAACCAGCATAGCAGTGGAAGCCTTCTTGTATTAGGAAAACTGGCTCCATCTTCCCAAAAAGATACAAATTGGTGCTCATCATGATAGTTGTAGATTAACATTGAGGATTATATCTCCCTGGAAACATCTGACAGGAGAAAGATGGATTACCGTGTTTCCCCGAAAGTAAGACTTACCCCCAAAATAAGCCCTAACTTGATTTTTGGGGGGGGGGGCTAATATAAGCCCTACCCCCAAAATAAGCCCTAGTTTTTGGAGCAAGGTGCATGCCCACAAAATCAAACTAGGGTGGAGGTGGGGTGGTGGAGCTACCTACACGCCCTGTACCTGCTTACCGTTTCAGCCAGGCCTCCCATCAATCGACACCTGCCTCGCCTCGCCAGCCCATTTCTTACATGATAATTGGGCAGAATCTGATTCTGGTTCAATCAACAAGTCTAATAAAGTCACATCTTTCACTGAGCTGTTTTCTCAACCTGTGGGAAAAGCAAGATACAGAAAAATGAAATAAGTTACCAAAGAGATAACGATCTCTAACTTAATACAATTTTGTGGTGGTATTGTACACAAATATATTCTATGCACAGTGCACTGGTAGAAGGAAGATTCCTTTACAGTTGTCTCATTAAGTACAAATAAAAAATCATATTCCTTGATCAATTAGAATCAGAATAGGGATGGTAGGGACCCTGGAGGTCTTCTAGTCTATCCCCTGCTCAAGCAGGAACCCTATACCATTTCAGACAAAAATTGACCTGTGTTTGAATCTGTAGCTCACTTCTTGGATGTCGAGGCCTTTCCGAAAGGCCTCTGATAGCCAAATGCAGGCCGGGGGGCGCCGCACGCTTGAATCCGGAACTCCATTCTCAGTTGCAGAGGCATTTCCTGGAGGCCTCTGACAGCAAAATGAAGGCTGGGGGCGACGCGTGCGAGCAATAGCGAGCGGCTGCAGAAGAAGTGGGCTGGCTGGGGCTGTCAGTGTTGCCCCCTGAAAATAAGATATGGTGCTTCTTTTGGAGGCAAAAATAAATAAATAAGACCAGGTCTTATTTTGGGGGAAACACGGTAGGTCAATTTTTGTCTGAAATGGTATAGGGTCTCCTGCTTGAGCAGGGGATGGAGTAGAAGATCTCCAAGGTCCCTACCATCCCTATTCTAATTCTAATTGATCAGGGAATATGATTTTTGATTTGTACTTAATGAGACAACTGTAAAAGAATCTTCCTTCTACCAGTGCACTGTGCATAGAATATATTTGTGTACAATGCCCCCACAAAATTGAATTAAATTAGAGATTGTTATCTCTTTGATAACTTATTTCATTTTTCTGTATCTTGCTTTTCCCACAGGTTGATAAAACAGCTCAGTGAAAGATGTGACTGTATTCGACTTGTTGGTTGAACCAGAATCAGATTCTGCCCAATTATCATGTAAGATTATCCTATACATATTTTCAGGAAGTGTGAAAGAAATTTGAACCTGCAATCCTGAAGGAGAACTGTTATGTACTGGGCTTAATTGAGAACAGGTGCAGGGAGCTGCACTGGAACACTCAGCAGACCACGTGGCCTGCTGGGTCAGACTTGCTGTCTGCAAGGAATAACTAGCATGCAATTGAGTGGGAAAATACGTTGCAATGATTGGCTGGCGACGCCCCAGGCTGAATGTTTAAAAAGCGGGTGGAGCCATTTTGTTCTGAGTTCTGTTTAGCTGTGAATAAAGAAGTACCTGTTTGTGAGTCCTGCCTCTTCAATGCCTACCAACGCAAGAAACAGAACATTGGCGACGAAGGTGGGATCGTGCTGCTGCAAAAGTCAAGCGCTGACTCACCACGGAAAGCCTTGAAGACGCTGAGAAGTACGGCGTTCCAACCTCCTTCGCTCTGCCTGCCCGTCTGGAATCGCTGGAGGAGGGTACCGCTAGGAATCATCCTGGAACCACTTCGGAAGCCTGAGCAGCATGAGGCATTGAATAGACCGCCAACATTACACCATGGCAAAGATTGGTCGTCTTTCTGAATTCAACGTCAAGCATCCAGAACGATGGAGCTCCTACGTTTCTAGGGTGGAAATTTATCTGAGTCAACCAGGTTCAGGAGGATGGACTGAAGGCCGCAATGCTGTTGTGCGTTTGTGGTCAAGAAACCTTCGATATCGCGGAGAACCTGGTTGCTCCGGCACCCTTGGAGTCCATCACTTACGCAGAGCTGAAAAGAATGCTCAAACAACATTTTGAGCCGAAGCTGTCGGTCATAGCTTGGCGACATGCTTTTGAACAGCAGGACCAGAGTCCTGGGGAGTCCGCTGCTGACTTCATTGCTACTCTACGACAAGCTACAAGGCCGTGCGAATTTAAGGATCTGAAAGAGTGGCTACGAGACCGGCTCATTTGTGGTCTGAGAAGCCGCAAACTTCAGCAGAAGATATTTGCCAGAGAAACCGTCTCCTTCCAAGACATTTTGAGGGAGGTAATGGCCGAAGAAGCAGCAGGCAGAGCTGTTAAGGCCTTGCGGCTATCAAAGAACCCTCCAAGCCCTGGAACCGTCCACCAAGAGGACACCAAGAGAGTTGAAGACTCCGAGTAGGACAGCGAGGTCGATCAGTTATAGCAACTGCAAGAAAGGAGGCCCCACAGGCTTCCTGAGAAGGCATTTTCCTTCCCTCGATGCATTGGGTGCGGAGGCCGCCACAAGTGGGCCGACTGCCGGTTCCGCACTGCAACTTGCCAGGCATGTGGCAGGCAAGGCCACATCGCTACTGTTTGTTTGGGTTGCACAAAAGACCGTCCATTGGAAGAGTTGTCTCGGAAAGGTACCGGGGTCCCCAGCCAGAACCGGGTGGGTTTTTGCGTGACAAGGAGAAGCATGTTTAGAACAGGTGCCCATCGGCCATTGAAAAAAAGCTTCATCTTGAAGTCAAACTGCAGGGGGTTCCCTTAGACATGGAGTTGGACATGGGCTCCGCTCTGTCCATAATTTCTAAAAAAACCCTGGGACAGATTTGCTGTAAAAGCGGCCATCGAGTTAAGCTCAGGCCGTCGAATCTCCTCTTGACCAATTTCCAGAATTCCTTAGTCAGCGTCAACGGGGAGGCCACACTCAGTGTGAAATTCAGGAATTTTGAGGTTCTGTTGGACGTCGTAGTTGTTGAGGGCAACCGCACGAGTCTGATTGGACTCGATTGGTTTGATGCACTAGGCATCCAGGTGACTGGGTTAAACAGTTTGCAAATGGCAAGCCTTGCAGAGGTTTGTAAGGAGTTTGCTGATGTTTTCAGCCCAAAGTTAGGGGCATACAAAGGGCCTCCTATTGCTTTAAGGCTAGATCCCTCAATAGCACCGATCAGGATTAAGCCTCGTCGGGTGCCATTTGCTCTCAAGCAAAGGATAAATGTGGAGCTGGATAAATTGCTTCAGCAGAGCATTTTGGAACCTGTGGACAGTAGTCCATGGGAAACCCCCATTGTCATGCCACTTAAGGCCAATGGAGAAGTCAGAATCTGTGCTGATTACAAATGCACATTAAATAAAGCTCTCCAGCAGCATTCCTACCTGGTGCCTGTAGTCAGCCATATTCTGGCGTCTCTAAGGGAGGGCGTATTTTCGCCAAACTAGATTTGGCTCAGGCCTATCAGCAGCTGCCGGTGGACGATGCCACGGCAGAGGCCCAAATGATTGTGACTCACCAGGGAGCCTTCAAGGTCTGAAGGCTGCAGTTTGGGGTGAATGTAGCCCCTGGCATATTTCAGAGCGTGATGGAGCGCATGCTCCGTAATATTCCAGGGGTATGCCCATATTTCGATGATGTCCTCATCACAGGGGAGTCAGTCGAAAACTTGGCAGACAGGCTTCGGGCCGTTTTGTGGTGTTTCCGCAAAGCAGGGCTGATGCTCAAACAAGAGAAGTGCAAGATTGGAGTCACTTCCATGGAATTCTTGGGCTTTAGAATTGATGCCGAAGGCATCCATCATGCTGAATCAAAGCTTAAAGCAATTCAGCAGGCACCCAGTCCCAAAACAAAGGGAGAGCTTCAAGCCTTCCTGGGACTTCTCAACTTCTACCATGCTTTCCTCCCCCACAAGGCCGCAGTGGCAGAGCCGTTACACCAGCTCTTGGACAAGCAGGCCCCATGGAAGTGGACAAATGTCCACGAGAGGAGTTTTGCTGAGGTTAAGGCATTCTTGTCCTCTAATGCGGTGTTAGCTCATTTCAATGAGCAGTTGCCAGTAAGCATAGCTTGTGACGCATCCCCTTATGGAATAGGGGCTGTCTTAAGTCACCTCAGGGCTGATGGAACACAAGTTCCTATAGCCTATTACTCAAGGACTCTATCTACTGCTGAGCGCAATTACGCGCAAATAGATAGAGAAGCACTGGCAATCGTGGCTGGCATCAAGAAGTTTCACAACTTCTTGTATGGCCGTCGTTCTATGGTCTTCACTGACCACAAGCTGCTTCTGGGGTTGTTCACAACAAACAAGCAGACACCCCAAATCATCTCTCCTAGAATGTTGAGATGGTCAATATTCCTTTCTGCTTACGACTATTGTCTGGTTCACAAACTGGGCAAAGAGATGGGCCACGCAGACGGCCTTAGTAATTGCCTTTAAAACAAGTAGAGCCTGATCCTGCACCAGCCAACCGCATCCTGTCTATCCAGGATTTGCCTGAGTCCCCCCCTCCATGCAGGGGATGTAGCTGCAGAAACAGCTACCGACAACACGCTAACACGCGTGTTGAACTGGGTGCTCACAGGATGGCCTGACACGTGTCCTGGCACTGACTTCCAGAGTTTCTGGAAAAGGAAGCATGAGTTATTCACCTTTAAGGGTACTGTGGGGAAGTAGGGTAGTAATCCCGACCTCACTGAGGACTAGAGTCCTTGTTTCTCTGCATGAGGGACATCTGGGAATAGTCCGGATGAAGGCGCTTGCGCGCAGCTACCTTTGGTGGCCTGGGCTCAATAAAGAAATCAAAGCCCAGGTCCAAGAGTGCCACATTTGCCAGCAGTCCAGGCCAGAAATGCCCCAGGCTCCCGTCCATAGATGGGAAACCACACATGCTCCTTGGTCGAGGATCCATATCGACTACGCTGGCCCCTTTCAGGGGCAGCTCTTCCTCATTGTTGTGGACAGTCACTCTAAGTGGCTGGAAGTCGTTCCAGTGTCCAGTACGACGACCACCATCACCACTAGGATACTTCATGGCATTTTTGCTGCACATGGCCTCCCAGACGTACTTGTCTCCGACAACGGAGCTCAATTTCTTTTCCAGTCCTTTTTAAGGGCAAATTTGATTAGGCATGCTATGTCAGCACCATTTCACCCGGCCTCAAACGGTCAAGCAGAATGGATGGTTCACACCACCAAAGAAGCCTTGAAAAGAATGACCAAGGGAAACTGGCACCACAAGTTGGCGGACTTCCTCCTCTGCCACCGCACAACTCCGTGCACGTCCATGGGCAAGAGCCCAGCCGAGCTCCGCTGGGGTCACCATCTTATCACCAAGTTAGATAGATTACACCCAGACTGGGTTGCATCACAGGTGTCACAGCCGCGGGCACTGAGGCAATTGAAAGTGGGTGATCCGGTTTGGACTCGCAATTATGGTCCAGGTCAACTGTGGGTGGTAGCTGTGGTTTGCAAGGTTACCAGACCACTTTCCTACGAAGTGGCGTTGGAGGATGGTCGCATGCTAAGAAGGCACATTGACCAGCTTCGTTGGAGGTTACCTAGCCACTCTTCCACTCCTTGCTCTGCTCTCGGGGGGGAGGAAGCCCACGATCCTGATCATGAAGCTCAGCCGCTCAGTGACAGCGGGACACCGCAATCACCAAACAGGGGGTTTGCCAATGAGGCGGCTCCTGAATCGGGCACCACGTCCATGGGACATTGCGCTCAATTGGCTTTCCACACCGCTTCAACCTCAGGTGTGGCGCCAACGGGACAGTGTTTTCAACCGGTTGTTTACGCCGATCAGGGGAATTCCACCCCACCGCGGAATTCTGGGTTGGGCCTACCGGAACAGGCCGGCCAAAGTCAAATGGACAAAGGTTCGGGTCTACCGGGACAGGCCAGCCTTAACGACCCGGGTTCACCTGTATCAAACGGGTCCCAAAGTCCCGGTCTGCCGAGCCTGGCAGGCGAGCTTGCAGACCGGGCACTTGCAGCAGCTCCGAGATGATCGGTGCGGGCCAAAGGCCCACCGAAGTTCTTAAGGGACTATGTAAGGTCTCTGTCTCTGAAAATGTAAATGCTTATGTGTTTAATTATAAGTATAATGGAGATGCTTATATATGTCCAGTGGAATGGAAGACCTATAATGTTGTGTATTATTGTCTGTTATAATGTATTGAAATGGAAAACCTATAATGTTGTGTATTATTGTTTGTTATAATGTACATTGTGAAGGAACGCTTGTAGTATTGTAAAATATTACGTATCTGCTCCTGAACCAAGAGGGGAGGGGTGTTATGTACTGGGCTTAATTGAGAACAGGTGCAGGGAGCTGCACCGGAACACTTAGCAGACCATGTGGCCTGCTGGGTCAGACTTGCTGTCTGCAAGGAATAACTAGCATGCAATTGAGCAGGAAAATACATTGCAATGATTGGCTGGCGACGCCCCAGGCTGAATGTATAAAAAGGGGGCGGAGCCATTTTGTTCTGAGTTCTGTTTAGCTGTGAATAAAGAAGTACCTGTTGTGAGTCCTGCCTCTTCAATGCCTACCAATGCAAGAAACAGAACAAGAACCAATCCCCTTTTATGTATATTTCAAAGCTGAATATGCTTCTATCACTCATGTGATTTATGATAGTGACTAAATCTCAAATTAAACATGTGACGATCAAGCCCATATTGCATATTTATCGAAAGACAAAGCACTTTACAGAGATGTTCTTTAATCTTCTAAATTTCCCAATATGGGAAAGATAGATAGTTTCCAAGGTGGGAAATATAAACAATCTAATGAAAGTGAGCTCAAATGAACAGATCAAATGTCCTCCAGGCGATTCTGCATTTATTCAACAACTGGGTTATTCAGTAATTAAACAGAGGATGCGATTTCACGTAGATTTGGGCCTCATTGTGACTATGTTCTTTTCTTAAAGAATGGTCTACAAAAGGGATAGGAAGGAAACAGGTTACAGAAGGAGTTAATCCCACAGTCTTTAATAGGACTTACAACTAAATAGATGTGCTCAACACTTTGCGTATATGAATTATAAATTGTTTAAGTTATGGAAAGAACAAAACTAAGGGTGAGTGGTGTGGGAAACAGATTTATCCCAACTTAACTTAAATTTTTTTTTCTCTGGTCTTCATTTTCAATTAAACCAGCTTTAATTATACTTCTCAGACTAGTATCTAGAATGAAATACAGCCATTCTTGGGAGGGTACATTTCTTAGGGCAAAAAATGGCAGTAATAAAGAACAATGTCACAATACATTGCTGAGCTGAAAAACCTAATGAAACAACATAATACACTCTTTCTGCTCTTATTAGCATGAGTTGGTAAATATTGTAAAAAAAAAATCCTATACATATGAACATACCCAGGTGCATAAACTAAAAAGGGCTGCGCAAGATCAGATTTCACTTCATTTTCACAGTGTACAGAAATGCAAACATAGCATCTCTTTACAAATTTCTAAAGCAGCTATATCTTTCTGATTGTCTATATATATACTGTATATGCACAAGAAACTTTTTAAAAATATTTTTATTCAGTTATAAAAACAAATTGATATTACTAGATCCTATTTTTTGAATTTCTTTGTTGGCCGTAATTTATTTTCAGTAATTAAAAAAAACTTTACTTGGTCAGAAAATTTATTTTCATGTAACAATAATTTAGGCTCTTATATTGAAGTTCAAGTGCATATTACACACATTATAGAAGAACAAACCACCTTTTCTTGACTATTCAGCAAGTATGCTTGCATTTTTTATGGAGAATATAAAATTATGGACAAGTCTTAATTTTACAGAATTCCACAGTTCTGGGGAAATGGTCACAAATAATATCAGGGTCCATGTAAGGCCTGCAGATAATTTTGGTGATAATAATACTCAGTTTCATTTATTTTTCCTTTGCATGATAAGGCTCTGAATTATTAGATTGTGATTTTCAGGTATCATCAACATGCTTGCCTTTTTCTTCCATGTATTGATTTTAGGGTTTTGTTCAAGTCACTGAGCACACAGAATTAGGCTCAATTTTAGCTTGAGTCTTATTTTCCTTTCTTGCAGACAATTGATGTGCACTGTGCACGTACATGGAGATAAAAAAATGCAAACAAAGAAATATGCAATAAAATAAAAATTCTTTATATGCTGTGGTTGAATCAAGATGTATGTATGCCAGTGTGTGCCAGTGCTATGTGTAATAAATAAAATGATGCAAAGCAAAAAATATAGCAGCATTTATGAAGATACTGATTATAATTAAATTTAGAAATTGTTGAATGAAAAACACCAAAAAATAATAACCCAATATGAAACATGCCATTTTCATAAATTCTAATATGAATTAAGCCTAAATCTTGTGAGTTAAGTGTAACCCAGCACATACTTACCACTTGGATTTTTGTACTTCCTTCTCCAAAAGTTGCAACACAATTGTATGATCATCGTTATTATAAAAATTAATTCAGAGTTTTAATTTAATTTTGAAATAAATATTTTTAAATAGTACTCTTTGAAAGAAAATACAACTACTTTGCAACTGTAAACTCATGTAAAGGTGTGGCAGCCTGGAGACGGATTTACCCCCTTTATGAAATGTGAAACCACAGAGCAATCAGATAAAATGAAAGCATTTGCTCATACTTGCTTCACTCTTCATTATGTGCTGAGAAGATATCTCCTGTCAATCTTCAGGCATTCTCCTTTCTTCCTACACCTCAATTTTCCCATTCCACAATGCCTGTTGTTGTGGGAAGGAGAGAATGAGTTAGCTATGAGTGTGGCATAATACATGTCAGAAGGGATGGTAACTTTCAGAGCATGCTGAGGGAAAGGCCATAACAGTTCCAATAGCTACTAGATGCCACAGCAAAAAGAAGGAAGCATGTGGCACAATAATGAAGACAACATGATGACATATTTTTGTATACTACTCTACCTTTTAAAGAAGCCAAAGAGCTACAATAAAATAGTAAACAATGGTAAGTGACAAATATTTATCTTGATTATCTCTTAAAACATTTCTCAAAATTAAACTATACTAATTAATATTATTCTTAAATGTTGAGTCCTGGGATGATGGTTATTCTGCCAAAGTGCAGGGGAAAGTACCTTCAAAAAGTAGACAGCATGAGACCCAGAATTTTGCCGGTTGTGGCTTTCCTAAGAAGAATTCATCATTATCCACCATGGACAAGAACATAATTTGTTGTGCAAAACTTGCAATGATACCATCATTACTCTACTCAGCTCTGGGAAGGACATCTGGAGTCACAGGTAGAGTGGACAAAACTATTTCTACCAACCCATTTGTGTGCACCTAAATTTGAATCCAACCTGTCCTAATTTACTCTTCTATAACTTTTTACTTATATTGAAGAAAAGAGTAACTGATCAGAGAGGGACTGATCAAAGGATTGTGTCTTTGAGATCTTAAGGCTGCTTTCAGAACAATTTGCCATTATAGCATTACAACCACATCATATGCTTAAAAAAAAAGATATGAGGAAAGAAAATAAGCAAAAGAAAGGACAGGCAAAATAATCTTTCTTGGGTTTTTTCCCCCCATTAAAAGGGCTATGTAGGTGGGAAGGATACAAATCAGGCATAGATTCACCCTAAAGCCATTTTAAATGACTACAGGCATTTCTCCGTGACATTTTGTCATCTTAGCTGACTGTTAGGGGCTTAATACATTCCTGGCGGCTGCAGTCATCTATCAGTTATTGGCATCTCTTGCCAGTAAAGCTTAACCTTAATGACAGAGGTTGTGTGAAAACTCCAAAAGACTAAATCTCTACCCTGGACACAGAGGATATATATCTGAGAAGAAAAAGGGAAAATGCATATATTCCAAGACTCAGAAAGTGCCTTTTCAAACCCAAAAGTACACTCAATTAATAACATTTGCAAATGTTGTATATCTTTGCCTTAACTATGTATGTTAATAACAACCTAATGAAATTGGGTGGATCCAATGGTGGGATTCAGCCGGTTCGCTCTGGAAGCAGCATCCACACAGAGAACCAGTTGTTCATATATTTGAATCCCACCGCTGGGTGGACCTGCCATTTATTGATCTGATGTATCTAGAAGTGTAAGACTTCAAATTCCAATCATTCAGCTATTATTGGGATACATTGGGAAGTCACTTGTCTGAGACAGGCAGCTATAGAAAATGAATGAATGAATGAATGAATGAATGAATGAATGAATGAATGAATGAATGAATGAATGAAGAATGAATGAATGAATGAATGAATGAAGTTGCCAGATTTGAATTCTTAAAGAACATTGACCAGTCTGCAATCCTGCCTATTCTTCATGTCAACCAAATCCTGAAATCTTGTTTCATGTCCCTCAACCTCTGATACAAGACAGGTAGACACAACATGCAAAGCATGCATTATTGTAGCCAATCAACATTGGGAATACAATTTTAAAGAAGGTACGTTTGGTCTAAATGTACCTTGACTAAACCTCTGGTCCCAGTGATTGACCCTGATTGGATACTGCTACATTTGGTTTGTTTTCAAGCCATCATCTTTGAATGGACAGTAATGCTGGAAACATTGATGCTAGTTTCTGCTGGAAAGAGAGGTTGGATGTTTTTATAAATTCATTTACTGTTTAAAACTCTATTATATTGTGTGATTTAAACTTTGTAAACTATCATGAAGATAGAGAAAAAAGTATAAACAGATGACTGATACACCAAAACATACTGGACATCTTCGGGAGTAGGTGGGATATTGGGGAACTCAAATCAATAAGTTGCATTTGGATAGAATTTTCTTCAGGTGGGATTCTTCAGGTAAACCCATTTCCTCACCACCATTTTCACTCTCAGTGACCATAATTTTTGAAACTGACCTGCAATTGTCGTCTCCACATTTAGGGGTGAAATGCAGAAATATGTTGAGTTCACCAAGAACCAATTAGTTATCTCTCTGGCTACTCCAATAAGAGAATGGAAAACCGTCCTAGTGCCCATCCCACTAAGCTCTTACAGCTCCTAGTGATACAAATGTCTATTCTCCCCACTCTAGGCAAAAGGGAAATTACAATTAATTTTACCTCCCCCACATATGCACCCAATATTGCTGTAATGGTTTCTATTATTACTCAATTCCATGCATTAAAACCATATTGGCAGTTTTGCAACCAGCCAAGTATAATTTCCTGCGTGTCTAACCACAATTGCCTGCTTCCATAGTGGCTTGAGTATTTGAAAGAGGAATGTCTTGAACAATGCAAGCAAGCTCCAGGAGTTCTACTTTTAAAATGCAGTTTCAGATGGAGAGCACTTCTTGAAAGTCTTTCAGGGCACAGAGAAACATGGGTGAAATGAGCAAGGTGGAACAGAGCAGAGATCTTTTTGTTCCCCTTTTTTTTAACAAGGAACTTCCCTACCTTCAAGGCATCAGGATTGAGGATTGAGGAATAGCCTTGGGAGGGCTCGCTTGAGCTCAAGAGGTGGGAAAAGGCCCACAAATTCCTGTGTGGCAAAAGAAAAGGTTTTTTTTTTATTTCAGATAAACCAATTCAAAGTCTGAAAAGAAAAAGAACTCTCAAGTGAATGAACATTTTCTGAGTAGACAGTTTTGGAGCTGATCCCGAGTGATACAAAGCTCCCATGTGGAGGTCCCACAACTGAGCCCAGAGGGGGGAAATCACTGTTTAAGAATTCACATAATTGTATGTTTATTACCCACCTCCCCACCATTCTTAAACTTTCTTATGTAAAACATCTGGAAAGGAGAAATTGTCTGTGCTCTGATCTCCCATGAAGAAAAAAATGATGATGACACCGCAAATGATGACATCATCAAAAAAAATGATGATGACACTTGTTCATCATACATTACATCACAGTTTTGACTAAAATCTGTCTGCCTCAGCAGGAGAAAGCCTAGAGGAATGTGTGCTAAACATTGTACTGATGTTCTTCTCTGCTAATTTATATGGCAATAATTAGCTCCAATTAAACCAAAACGATCAACCTGAAACATACAGTCAAACTAAGCTATGATAGCATAGGCAGAAGTATATCAAACCAGCCAGCTCAAATGACAGAAGAATGCCCTTGATTAATGAAGAGGGTGGCATAATGTTACCTTAGCAGCCCGGTACAGTTGCTACCTGGCTGGCTGAGAGAGATGTCTCCTGTAATTAATGCAACTTTCACCTTTTGCTTTTAACATGCCTCCTAATTAAGCTGCTCAGACTCTTAACTTTAGCATCTGACCAGAACAGCTCCAAAATGATTTATTTCAGAATGATACCGGTGGTGTCTCCCTCATCCATTCTGTTACACTGGCATATAAAGTCATGTATCTTACTCAGAGGAAGAAAGAAACACGCTTCTTGCGCTTAGAAGAATCTCATCTCTTCTTTTACCTATTAGACAATTACCAAATTCATGAGAACTTGCAGGAGTCTTTTGTTGCTCAATATTTCTCTAGATTTTAAATTTTAGAATAATATCCAGCATTTGTTCAAAATGTGAAAAGGCCTAAAGGGATATGATATGAGGGACTTAATTAGCTCTGTGTGCACAATGCTTGATCATAATTTTTTAAACCATAAATCTGTGAGGTTGTAGCTTTAGAGGGCAAGTTGGAGCTAGACTGTGACAAGGGTTTGTAAGGAGACTTTAACCTTCATGCTCATGCTCACAACAGAAGGCATGCTCTTACTGGTATTAATGGGATAGTTTTACCTCTTACAAATATTGTACTAATTTATTTCCATTTTGTCAATATGAAGAAAAGTATTATAATAGCGGGGCAACAGAATTAAAGCTTGGAGCAGTCTATATTTCCTATTTATGTTTTTTTTAAAGAAATTACAGCAAGGTTAACAAGTATATTAAGTCTGCCTATAGAAATCAGTAGAACTCAATTTAGCTGAATTATACCCAAAATCTCTGTATGATATTCTAAAGATGTGTTGTTGTTAGTTGCAAAGTCATGTCTGACCCATCGCAACCCCATGGACAACGTTCCTCCAGGCCTTCCTGTCCTCTACCATCTTCTGGAGTCCATTTAAGCTCACGCCTACTGCTTCAGTGATTCCATCCAGCCACCTCATTCTCTGTCGTCGCCTTCTTCTATTGCCCTCAATCTTTCCCAGCATTAGGCTCTTCTCCAGTGAGTCCTTCCTTCTCATTAGGTGGCCAAAGTACTTGAGTTTCAACTTCAGGATCTGGCCTTCTAAAGAGCAGTCAGGGTCGATCTCCTCTAGGACTGACCAGTTTGATCGCCTTGCAGTCCAGGGGACTCGCAAGAGTACCACAAAGGAGTACAACAAGGATGTGTACCAACTGTATGATTCAGCCTTAATTGCTTGAGACCAAGTCAGAAGCTCTGTAATTCAAATATTTGTGCTTCTTATCACTAGAAGCAACAAATATCTTTTTTCTTTTGTTAGAATGGAGAAAATTTACAGAAATACTAACATGAAACCTGTCTCAAATAAAAGCAATTCTTAGCATGTTCTCTGGATCCAGGCATTGTGAATGGTAGGATGTACAACTTCTACCAGCTGAAAGACTGCGCCAGATTTTCCATGGCATGTTAACTGCCATATTCCAAACCATCTGCTAAGTTTAAAGGTTCCCATTTTGTTCACTGGACTTCCCTAAAGCAGCCTAGCATAGTTCTGCTTCTACCCACTCTGAGGAGCCTAGAACGTATGCCATATGACCACTGGGCCATACTTTGTGCACCCTCCATGTATGACTAAGCTTGTTGCATAAACCTAACCAACTGTGGGTATTCCATAGAGCATTATTAAGCAAACTATATCTTAGCCAGTCAGAAAGAATAATAGGAGGGGGGAGGGCAGATGATGGCTTTAGTGAAAATGATGAAAAAGACAGTTGAACATCCAGCATTTTTCAAGCAACCAACGATTTCCATAATGAGACTCCATAAAACCACACAGAATCCATAAAACCAGCTCTCTAGAAACAGAGCTGGTTGCCTTTTTCCTTGCCAGGGTAGCTGTAGGCAAAATCTGCTCAGGAGTTAATGAAGCATCTCCTATTGCTGCCCTACTTGTAAAGATAAATTTGCTTGGAAAAGGGCATGAACGGGGCAAGAATTTCAGGGGGGGATTTGGGTCTTACATTACACTTGTGCAATGAAAGTCATTTTTCATCATTGCCCTCATTCACCCTCACTCTGATATGCCTCCTAAAATATTAAATGCGGCCCCTTCTTTTCCCATGCTTTAGTCAAAAACAGATCCTCACCGTGTGAAACCTCCCAAAGAGATTTTCTTCAAACAAGCAGGATACCTTCCTTGAAGGTGTCATATGGCTATATGACCCAACCACAACTGACGAGCCTAAGCGGTCCCCAAAACTGGAGCCTGTTAACAATAGAGGCTTCTGAAATGTCATGGTAGGTTTGGCTGGTGTCATTCAACAAGTTGCTGTAATTACCCCTCTTTTTTAAAAAATGGTAGTTAAGAGGCTTCCAGCTGGCTGATTTGGAACCCCACCTAACTGTGTTTCTGCCTAAATGAAAAAGACATGATTATGATTATGAGGTGGTGTCTGAATCCCGCAAGCAATGGAGCAGCGACTTCCTAATTGTCAGCTGGACTGTGCTATGCCTGCTGAAAATAATTAGAGTGCAGCAGCTTCAGCAGGCCGTTAAAAAAAAAAAAATAACCTGCACTGCACAAATTTTTTTATCGGGTACCATCAGCTTCCTGTTCGTTTGTGACACAGTCGTTCTGCCAGGCTAGGGGACAGGGAGTCAGGCTTGAGGAGCGGGAAAGAGGAAAGGAAGGCATTATCTCTAATGCACACAAATAATGCAGCCCTCAAGGAGCGAGGTGGATGAACTGGACGTGACATGTGAGACAGACAGAAACAATTCACCAAATAAATTCAAAGCCAAAGTCTCCAGGGGAAAGAATAACTGAATGAATAAGTTGGGGGTGGGGAGGGAGGGAGGGAGAGAAGGAAAACCTTCATTCTCTTTCTTTTTATCCCTTTTCTTACAAAAAAAAAAAGCAGAAAAAGCTAGCCAGAATCTTTCTTAATTACTTCTTCTTTCAATGACAGAATTGTAATTTATCATTTAGTTGTAATTTGACATATGTTCACACCTTTGCCATTTCCAATTTCCTCCTTCGTTCTAATTGTCTGTTTCACTCGCCTGTCATGCACTCCTCTTGGGATTAATTCGAGCTGTCTGTCTGCGCCACGCTACTGGCACACTTGGGGCTGCCGAGAGCGTGACAGCGCCGGCGTGCCCACAGTTTATCGAAGGCATTACTCAGCCATCATGCTTCTGCGTCCTCTTCCCTGGCTGCCCTTCCCCAGTGCCACATTGTTTATTGTTTATTCCATTCTCCCTTTTTCACACTGCTGGCTTCTCAATGTTTTATTAAGCTCTAATTATGCTCTTAGCTGTCAGCGGGGGGGGGGGGAGAGAAAATGTTGGCGTTAATTACTGGGAAGAGGCTACTAGAAGAAGCGATAAATAGACCAGTAGATGTCTCTCTCTCTCTCTTGCTTCTGGACTAGACTTAAATATACTTCTTCCATCTTTTCCCACAGCTGCTTGTACCCCCAGTTTTAGCCTGGCTTTCACACCTGCTTAGTTGCTCCCCTCAGCTTTCACACCAACAGCCTTCCACAAAACCACCTTTGCTCTTGGTACACGGTGACAGAGTATTCAATTTCTTCCACATGACTGCAGCCTTTTATTATGGCCACAGCTCTCTATTATCTTCTCTTCAATTTCATACTAACGTTGCCGGCTCCAGTCAACTTGAATGTGGAGTATGGGTTGACAAGAGATGGGAACATTGTTGGGGAAAGATATTTGTGGCATTCCTGAGATGAATGGGTGATCAGAGCTAAACATTAACTTGCTGGTAGTTATGACCATGTGATAAATAGTCTCTGTATTTTGCAGATTGCTTCTGCTGAGCCTGTCCCTGGTCTTCCTTCCCCACCCCCTTTTTTTTGGCTTTGCCCGCCTGTAAGACAGTTGTTTATTTTCTGGATTCATCATCCAAATGCAGAGATGTAGGTGATGATGGCTTTCAAGAAGGCTTGCAAATAATGGAATTATCTCTTTTGTCAAAATGACAGTGGCAGGAAAATAGAACTAATTTAGCTACTGTTTGTTTCTCCCAGACAAGAGGCACACATATGTACATTTCTTATTTTCACCTTGTAACAATCCTATAACCAGGTTAGATAATGAGCATTTTTTTGAACGTTATGCTGTAAGAAAAATGTTTACATTAAGATGTTAGTAGGGAGCTCCCTATTTTAAATGGGGAATCTCTGTTGCATCATATTATTTCATATCATTATGCTTAAAGTATACATTTTTGTATTCAGTCATATGTATTTTGTACAATTTATTCACACTTTAGTACACATTTTGTATTAATGTATCCTGTGAAAGCTCTGCACCATTCTGATTCAAAAGAAGAAAGAAAACAGGAAAAAACATCTGTGGTTGTTTTTATATATAGTATGCACTAGTATCTTATGTTAAAAAAAAGTCTTAATATGCATTTTTATGTTAACCCTTTAAAAAATATATACGCATTTGTGTATGCATTTTCACCAAATATATAAATTTTTCAGTGTGTTATTTGTGCTGAAAATATTTTGAATCAACGTTACAGAACTCTTATGAATGACATGCCTATTTGTGCCATAGCAGATGCTGTTTTGGCAGTTCACACCATTTCATTTGAAAGGAAATCCATGACAGATTTCTCTGACATTCCTAGTGCCATTTATATATCATCATAGAAGAAAGAAGAGAAAGAGAAAGAAAGAAAGAAAGAAAGAGAGAGAGAGAGAGAGAGAGAGAGAGAAAGAAAGAAAGAAAGAAAGAAAGAAAGAAAGAAAGAAAGAAAGAAAGAAAGAAAGAAAGAAAGAAAGAAAGAAAGAAAGAAAGAAAGAAAGAAAGAAAGAAAGAAACATAGCACCTAAAGAATAAGAGAAGATAACCCTGGAAAATAATTGCTATAGATTAACAGAAATACAATTTATCGCATCACAGTGACAAAGACTGAATTTAACAGGCCTTCAATTTGAGCAGATATTTATAAAATTGCATTATTAATGGTATTTCTAATCTCTTCTTGTCTTAGAAGACACTTTATACTAATGCAACATAGAAGCATATGCATGGATGTTCATTACAATATAAAATACACTATGCAAATGAGACAAATTAGGCAATTTTAAAAAACTATATAGTTTTATTTTAATTTTTTTAACACGTTTTATTTTTAACTCTCGCCTGTGACTGAACAAACTCTATGCTATGCTATGCCATATACTTTTACTCATTTTTACAAAAGTTACACAAGTAATCTATATCATTTTTCATATTTTGCACCAGTTGTGCAATGATATCAAGATGCATATGATGTCACTTGCCCATTTATAAAGGTGCCCATGGGCATAACTACCCTAAATCTGTGTCTTGTATCAAAGTTCACCATATTTTAATCAAAGCCCTTCTAAAATAAATTCCCACAGAATAGCCCTCTCAAAACTGATAACGATAATTATCTATCAGGACTGGGTACATTTAAAAATGATTCAGAAGTGTTTTAGATCCCAATCAACCACCCATCTCTCTCTGCTACTCATTAAAGCAACCACATAATTTTTCCACCTTCAATACTGTTTGAAGAAACATGCCTCTTTTTTAAAAAAAAAAACACATTAAAGCAGCTCTTAAAGTAGCAGTAATTTATTCCAGGCTATTTATTGTTCATTTTGTAAAATTGCAATTTAAAGAAAACAAACAGAAAACAAAATAATCAGAACAAGACAAAATGACCTGAACTATATTTTATATGATTATGCAGTAATAATACAGGACAAGACTTAATGGATTAGATTAATAATATCTGAAAAATCCTAGATTGAAATGTATGGTATCATTAAAGATGA
The DNA here is from genome assembly GCA_023970755.1 of Azemiops feae. NCBI lineage: Eukaryota > Metazoa > Chordata > Lepidosauria > Squamata > Viperidae > Azemiops > Azemiops feae. The sequence continues at coordinate 1,844,128 of JALGBA010004268.1, read as the reverse complement.
AACAACCCAAAACACCCTTTAAAGGGGGAAAAAAAAAACCAAAGACAGTAAAATAGTTATTTTTTACATGCGGAAAATAGCAGAAGAAATACGAGAAATAAAAAGAATCAGATAAGAAAAATAAGCTCATCTAACCACTAAAAAAGAAATGATACAAATATATGGATTAATTGATCAAAAAGATTCCATAGTAGATGGTATGTATGAAGCATAGTGAAACATTCTAGATTGTTAAGTGGACTCTAGAAAATATTCTAACACTAAAGCTTCAGGTTTTGATGAAATATCAGTAGGGCTGTTTAAATTCTAACAACAAGGTACTAATAAAGCATTACTTGGTTTTTGTAAGTGGCTATGCAATACATGGCACAGGCCAAAGGACTGGACAATTCAGATTACATTCCAATAATAAAACAAGGGCAATGCTAAAAAAAAAGTTCAAAAAACCAAACAATAACATAAGTTAATAAAGTAACATTGAAGATTTTACAACAAAAACCTCAATAATACTTCAGGCAAGGACTGCCAGATGTACAATATAAGAAACAGGGATATCTGAGACCACTTTGCTAAACTAATGCCTAATGGAAAGTGGGATAAGCAAGGAAGTTCCAAAAACCTTTTTTGTTTCATAATTACATAAAAGGTTTTTGATTTTGTAGAGGAGTACAGATAGACCATAAAAAGCTGTCATCTTCTATTAAATTGTATTATAACTAGAAAGCAATGGTTAGAAAACAGTTCAGCTCCTAAACGGTTCAAAATTCAGAAGGAAATGTACTATATTCTATATTGCTATATTATTTAATTTACATAGAAAAATGCTGAAACATAAAATCAGACTTAAAATTTCTAGAGAAAATATCAATAACCTCAGATGTACTGTTGATTGTATATCCAGTCATTCTGATTGTATATCCAGTCATTCTGACTTTAGGAACCTTTTGAAAGGACAGAATGTAAAAGTCAATCTGCTGCTTAATATTTAAAAAGGTTAGATTATGCTAGCTCTACATCCTTGCATTAAAGCATTCGTCCATGTCCATACACAGCTTTTGCTTTTTTCTAATTTTACAAATTTAGGGAAAAGTGTGGCCTTGACATTTGGAAATTAAACATAGATTAAACAATCTTTTATTGCATATATTGTCAGGGTAGGGGGGAAAATGCCTTCTTACTTTTTAAACTCAGGTTTACATTATTCATCCACAAACAGGACACCAGTCACTGATATTTTATTTATATCCTACCTTTATTATTTTTAGAAATAATTCAAGACAGCGAGCATTCCTAATACATCTTTCTCCTCTTCCCGCCACCACCACAACAATCCTGTGAAGTGGGTTGGGCTGAGAGAGAATGACTGGTCCAAAGTCACTCAGGCGGCTTTCATGCCTGAGATGGGGCTAAAACTCACAGTCTCCCAGTTTCTAGCCTGGTGCCTTAACCACTAGACCAAACAGGTTCTCTACATTTTGCAAAGATTCACCTTTGATTTATTCTCAGAAATGCAGGTCTTTTAAGAGCCTGATCTGGTTTCATTAAAAAAAAAGTAACAGAAAAAATTATGAACGAATAATTGAAAGTGGTAATTTTTAACATTCTTCTTTATACTTTGTCCTCTTATTTTACTATGTAAATTTTACTATGCAAATTTTCGAGCTAGGGGGTTGATTTCATAAAATATCAATTATATTCTATATTTATAAACCCTTTCTGCAATCATGGCTCCTTTGCGGAGAAAAGCAGAGAGGCATAGGCCTAAATATCAGCTTTAGCATAACATGTAGGTTCGGCCTCAAGTTTGGACAAGATAGAAACATAAAACTTATTAACATATAGCTGAGTTTCCCAGTAATAGTTATTACTGACTTAGCTGCAATTTCTACTGGCAAATAAAAAAAACACTGAATTTTAAAATAGAATTAAAGTAAATAATGGCTCTAGACATTATGTTTGAATTTGAATAGTAGATGAAATTTGATAACCAGACAATATAAATGGATTCTCCATGCCCTTATTATGACCAAAAGACTGATATTGCAGCATTGAAAAGATAAATTTATGCCCCCTTTCATCCAATGGATTGAAGACCTGATTACACTTGCCACCCATGGTAATGTAATATGGGCCTCATTTATACAAAACAACATAGGTTAAAAAAAAAGATACTCATATAAATATATTAGAAAAACATACATCTGGAATAATATTTGCATTGGATGTGTGTGTGTGTCTGTATACATATACATATATGCATTTATGTTGCTTATTATGTCTTATTATGGGTGGGTTGTCATGAGGGGGACACTAACTGCTGGATGTGGTTGATGTGCTGTTGATGTCCTTGGTTCTAGTTTTTTGTACAGTTTTCAGAATTTTAATTGCTTTTCTATTTATTTATTTATTTTACTGTTTGTAAGCTTCCCAGAGTCACCTTATCGGGGAGATAGACATCATATAAATTTAATAAACAAACAAGTAAATATTTTTTTCATTTTTTCTTATAGCACTTTTTATGTTTTTTTCTTCTCTTTCACAATGTATGTATCATTATCCCTATTATTTTTGTCTCTTGCTCCTTTTTTGTTAATTAAAAAATGATAAAAATAAATTTTAAAAAATGTTTGAATTTGGGTCACTTTACCTCAGAGAATCTTCTCTCTCTTGAAGCTGCTGGTAATCCACTCAGAAGTTTCCATGTGATTTCAAGTATGTTCTGGTACAGTAGTTTCTATTTTAAATAATCCTCCTTGGAGCACATTAATTGCCACTATGGACAGAGTAATGTATTCCCCTTTCTCTTTAAATTCCTTAAATGAATCATTAAGACCCAGACTTTAAATTCTCTTCAATTACAGGAGCTTTGGGAACATTTTCAGTTAGAGGCCTACAGTGTATTTAGAACTACATTACTTACATGTGTTTAATGTTCTTTGGGAAAGAAGAATCTAAATCTATTGCTGTGTTTCTCAACCTTGGCAACTTTAAGATGTGTGAACACAACTCCCTGAATTTCCCAGACACCATGGCTACTGGTGAATTCTGGGAGTTGAAGTCCACCCATCCTAAGTTGTCAAGTTGAGAAACATTGGATTAGGCACAAAAAAATGAACCTAAGTATCTTATACAAGATTGTGCTTGAAAGGTTGTCTTCTCTTCTATTTACGCGTATCCTTCTTGCATCAGTTTTAGCTTCTCAAAAAATGTGCCTTTCATTGAAGCAATTTTATCTTAAAAATAATGATTGTAGGAGGATAGATATATATATGTAGCGGGGCTAGCTGAAAGGCTTTGCAGGAGCCTGCCCGAGGAGAGGGAAGCTTGGACAGCTGCTGCCGGTTTTGGGCGCAGCGGGCATGGATTGGGCGGAAGGAAAGAAAAAGGAGGAAAGAAAAGGGGTGAGGATGGTTGCTGTTGCTGTTGTCGGGGAGAGACCAGGTGAAGCTGAAGAGGGATTTGAGATTTTTGCTGACCCCTTTCTCAGAAGGAGAGGGAAGGAGAGAGTGAGAGAGAGTGAGAAGGTGGAATTTTATTGCTTCTTTCGCAGGGGGGGATATCCTGAGCGGAGGCAAGAGAGAGTGAGGAGAGAGAAAGTTGCTGGGGTTGATAAATTCAGTTTTTAACAATAAAGGAAAGGGGGGGGAGGTTTTTTGACATCAACGAGACCTGAGACTGCGAGCAATGACAAAAGAGAAGGAGAGGCTGGTCGCTATTGCTTTGGAGACCAGCAGCCATCCAAACTTTGATTACTGTTACTTGTGCAAGTTATAGACATTGTGGGGAGTTGCCCTCGCGGGACAAGCTGTTACTGCAGAGTGCTGACTACTTTTGTTTGTGTTTCCATTGCTGCCTGGAGCCGCCTTGTTTCCAAACGGTCGCTGTAAAATCATTGACTATTGCTGCTACGACTGCCTGGGGCTGTTAAACAACACCATGCATTGACTATCGGGGTTAGGGGCTGGTCATCTTTGTTCCTGAAAGCCCCCCCTTGACAAGAATCTGCCACCTCCTCACTTCGCGTGAACTCCTGCTGGAAAAGACACTTTATTAACACCTTGAGAGGGTAGCTGCAGAGCGTGATGGAGGGGAGCGGGTCTGGGAGGGTCTGGGCTTTGGCGGCCTCTGAGGGGGTAATGCTACATATATATATATGTATATATCACTACCCTCTCTAGCAAAGGGCAGCAAAGCAGAGCTCCAGATTTCTGGATGGCCATTAGATGCAGGAAAGAGTTGGGTTTTTCAGTGTCAGTGCTGACATCTTATGATTGGCTGGGTTTTTACAGCTAAGATCTGCCTGTGTTATCAGGGCAGTCTTCATGATATATTTATTTATACAATTTATATACTACCCACTACAAAGAGTGAAAACAGTTTTACAGCTTTTTAAAAGCAAAGATCTGTACAGAAAATCTGCATCTGTTTGCATTCTCAACTTTTAGCTCCATAACATATGGAGTTTTCAAAGAGAATGTACAGGTGTATATGGAAGAGGAGAATATTAAGCAGGGAAGAAATTAAATGAGAACTGATAGAAAAGGGAAAGGATGAAAAAGAAGTGCTACAAAAGTAAAACATAGGAGAAGGAGAAGAAACAAAAGGTAGAGATTAAGTATGGTTACTTTAGACATAACTGAACAGAGAGCAACGTGGTGGTCTAATGGTGAAGATGCTTGCCTCATGCTTGGAAGATTGAGAGTTCAATCCTAGGTAGAGGCACATGTTTCTCTCCTAGGGCACAAAGAAAAAAATATCTGCTGTGAACTCCGCATGGCATCCGGAAGGGCATCCAGCCAGTAAATACTCAGCTCCATTCAGTTGTCTTGACTATATCCCGAAGGGATTACAAGGTCGTAAAAAGGTAGAAAAAAAGGAAAACATACCTGAATAGAAAAAATCCAGATGATCACTAGATGGCAGTATGAGTTTTTTTTTCTCCTATATCTCTTTGGTTCCATCTAGTGATCTTTCATATTTTTGCAGTCCAGATCTGTTGCTCATGACACTTTAAAAACAATTAGTTAAATCTCTTGCTTTGACTTTTCATAAGTAATACTGCACTGTAGTTTTAAAATGAACTCATTAGATTAAACTAGAATAGGTCTCATATGAATTCTTTTTTCTTTCCATCCTATCATTCCTTGTCAGCTTTTCCAGATAAAAATCTCAATTCAAAACAGCATTTATCAATGTTTCCTTATGAAGTTAAAGTGAAATTTCATGTAGCTGGAATTCTGTGATGATTTCTGAGTATTCTATTTTCATACAAAATTAAATGAATTCAAAAGAGAACAAAAATATGATCAAAAATATAGAAAATAAATTCTATGAAAAAATTAAGAAGACAGCATGTCTTAGAAAATAGAAGTTAAATTTTAAATATTAAAAATTTCAGAGACCTGAAGCTGTGTAAGAGGAAAAAAAAACTGCTCCCAAAAGTCTTGACAAAATGTAATGGATGGAAAATAAAAGTTAATCGATTTTAACTGAACCTTTAAAGAAGAACCTTCGTGATAAATGTAATTGGATAATGAAATTATCCAATTGATGCTGAGGATTTGGAAGACCCTCCCACTGAAGACTGACACTCTAGTTCTAGATTTCCTTCACTGAAGATGAAATCTGTCTGGGAGCAAAACCAGCCCTACCAAAAGGAAACAACAGATACTTGCTGAGGGCAGGGGAACACTTGATGAACTGCCATGAAATTTCTGCATGGCAGAAATGTTTCCTGGAATGTGACAGAAGACACATTATTGCTGAGAGTAAGATTCACTTCTTAGTCCAATCACGATGGAGGGAGTGTCATCTACTTTGCCTTAGGGGAAAATTTTATCTTGGCCTGGTGTTGGCTTGAGGTGCTTATAACTAAGATCCTTTCTCATTCTTTTCAGCTGAGATTTAGTATGATTCAGATCAGGTTATGCATACAAAAAATACCAAATCCTTGTTTGTACTAAATGTATAGAACTAACACAAGTAGAATTCATATGGACTACACAAAGCCACCTTCTGGATGATTATGCGATGCTGAGTCTCAAGAAGTCTGGGAAGTTATTATCATGATCAGGAATAAAGGAAAAATAACTAATAAAATTGTTTGGCCTAATAAAATGGTTTCATAGATGTTTTAATGCTTAGCCAAATGGTTTAAAATATACCAATAGCTTACTACGAGAGTGAAATTTAAAAATCAGGGTCTATTTGAAAAACTGGGAATGAGGAAGTTGGTCCCTGACGGTTACTGAAGGCTTGCTGATTGAAATAAAGACTAAAAGTATAAGGTTGATATGAGTGTGGGTTTGTAAGGGGCATTATTGTTAAGGGGCATTATTATCCTTTTCATATAAACAAAATCACAATATAAGCTCTTGCCTTACTCCCTCTCGGTAGACACATCCTTGTATTCTGTCTCCCCAGCAGTTCAATAAACTTGTCTCTAGGAGATTGTGTGGTCTGTACTTGTCAACTGGGTTGGGGGGGTGTTTCTCTTCAACAGGCAAGTCACATTTCACAGTTTGTTAATTTTTCACATTACTCATGTGAATAGTATGGTAGTTACTGGGCATTCATCCCTTGGACTCTTCTAACCTCCTTTTGACTGATTTTCCCCCCGCCCCCATCCAAGAACAGTATGAATGACAATGTCTGGCATTTACTCAGGGAATGACATGCACATTCTGCATCTACATTTGAATTGATCACCTTAATAATGATATGTGTGGTGAAGAATGGAGGTTAGGGACTTTGAGATTTAGACTGTGGTGGGAGGAATATTGTTCAATTATCAGTCCACAAATATAAGGTTCTGCACAAACCAATTCATGTCTATGGAGATTCTCAATCATCCAGGTCATATTTATCCCAAAAGTGCTTTTTCAGGAGGCAACTGGACTTTCTTGTTTTTCTTTGATGACGTTTCACTTCTCATCCAAGAAGCTTCTTCAATTCTCAGTTCTCAGCAGCAGCTTCTTGGATGAGAAGCGAAACGTCTTCAAAGAAAAACAAGAAAGTCCAGTTGCCTCCTGAAAAAGCACCTTTGGGAAACTTATTCATGTATAAATTGCTATTTTCACTTGCTGTTGCTACTTCTAGGTAGCTTACACAAATCTTACTCCTTCACACAGGGCATCTGAATGTTTGTGCAGACCACTTCCATCAGAGGTATGGCTTATAGAACTCTAAGCAAGAAAATTTAGTACATATATACATACACGTGGACACACTCATTTCCTCTACAGCACATCTCTCCCTTTCTTAGCCTAACCACCTAGGAATCACCCCTAATTTTGCAGTCCTGATATGGTTTGCCTACATTGTTTTAATTTATACCCAGCTCACAGTCTTCTCAGTTAGTTATATCAAATGTCCTAATTGAGCACAAATGCTTTCTGAGCTTTTTATCTTGTTGAAATGAAAATTAGTTGTGTCTGGATTTTGAAAGACAGTCTGAAGCACAGACATTTTTTGAAGTCTATGTTAAACAGATATGTTGGGGGGGGGAGCAGCCTGTTTCAATGACTTGGTTGGAAAGTCTATATTGTATCTAAAGTATACTTTTACTGTTGATCAAATTTGTTTCTGTTATCCACATATGTAGCTTATTGGCTACATAAATTCAATCTTCTTAAGAGCTGTTTGACATTATATATCTGCCATAATATATACTGTAAGTCTACTTCTATCAATAGGTCATGTGTTACATTAATACAAGATGCCTGTGGTGAAAGGAGCAATGATCACACATTTAACCTGCCCCCAAAGAAAAGATGCTTATATCACATCTTTATAAGCATTATCCTCAATTTCTAATCAGCACAATTAATACAATGGAAAACCTCCAGCACTTGTGAAGGATCTTCTTAGTAAAGATCATTTAAATTATTAATTATATAATGCTCTGAATATTTAATTTATTTATCAATTGTATATCACATGTCCATGTGTATAGAATCCTATACAATATGCCACTAGTTATTGTAGAAATGGTTTATGTGACTCTGGGGTTAGGGATAATATATAACTCAGCTCCCCTTATTAGGTTTACCCAGTTCATGAAGGCATAGTGTTATTTGTTAAAGTAAGGTCCCACAACTACGTTGGTTTGGGAATATCTGACTGTAGTAAAATATTGGGATTCTCCTGTAACCCTTTTATACTGCTTTCAGTATATCTAATTATGCCCATATGATGACTCCGTCTCAAGGAATGAGCAGTACTGACATCAAGAGAGAAGCCAACAAAATGTGGCTAGCCCCAATTAATAACAATAACAATAACAATAACAATAACAATAACAATAACAATAACAATAACAATAACAACAACAACAACAACAACAACAACAACAACAACAACAACAACAATAATAATAATAATAATAATAATAATAATAATAATAATAATAATAATAATAATAATAATAATAATAATAATAATAATAATAATAATAATAATAATAATAATAATAATAATAATAATAATAATAATAATGGAAGGGACCTTAGAGGTCATCTAGTCCAATACCCTGCTCAGGCAGGAAACCCTATACCATTACAGACAAATGGCTGTCTAGTCTCTTCTTAAAAACTTCCAGTATTGGAGCATTCACCACTTCTGGAGGCAGGTTGTTCCACTGGTTAATTGTTCTAACTGTCAGGAAGTTTCTCCTTAGTTCTAGGTTGCTTCTCTCCTTGATTAGTTTCCATCCGTTGCTTCTTGTCTTGCCTTCAGGCGCTTTGGAGAACAGCTTGACTCCCTCTTCTTTCTGGTAGCCCCTGAGATACTGGAACACTGCTATCATGTCCCCCCTCGTCCTTCTCTTCGTTAAACTAGACATACCCAATTCCAGCAACCGTTCCTGATATGTTTTAGCCTCCAGTCCCCTAATCATCTTTGTTGCTCTTCTCTGTATTTTTTCTAGAGTCTCAACATCTTTTTTACATCGTGGTGACCAAAACTAAGACAAAGCCTGCTAAAAGTTCTGTTATGGCAGGGTTTTAAATAGCTCTGTACCTTTCACAACTTTAGGCAATGTACCATATGAAAATTCGTAGGGATAACAATGTATGCAGCTCAACAGCTACAGTATATTTCCATTTGTCAGCAAAGGATAGAACATGGGTCGGCCAGCCGAAATATCCAACGAGCCGCACGGACCCGTTTCCCTAAAAAAAAAAACCCCTGGGAGCCGCACCCGCCCGCGCATGCGCGCCCACCCGCGCACACCTGCCCGCGCACCCGTGCACGCCCGCGCACCCGCGCACACCCGTTCGCGCACACGCATGCGCACCCGTTCGTGCACGCGCACCCGTTCGTGCACGCGCACCCATTCGCGCACGCGCACCTGCGCATGCGCACCCGCCCGCGGCGGAGGCTCTGGAGCCGCAGGTGATCCCTCAAAGAGCCGCATGCGGCTCCGGAGCCGCGGGTTGCCGACCCGTGGGATAGAAGAACTCTGATGGGATTTAACAGCAAGCTGTCAGCTGTCCAGGGTACTGAAATGCTGGATCTAGACTGCCCTTCTAGAATTTTTAGAGATGCACAATTGTCCCTGAACAACCAATTTATTAAATATTTATTAAATCCACATATTTAGTAACTACATGAATTGCATTTAGTTAATGCAATTTAAATTACAATAAGTTACATTGAATTCTTTTTCTGCACCATGTACTTGTAGTGAGGTCTCCAGATTACCAATAAGCTAAATGCTTCTGTAAGGTTGAAAACAGTGTGCACACTGTCTTAAACTGTATTCCTTTTCCTTGAATGCTCCTTGTTTGCCTTCTGTGACCTTCTTTGCAAATTTGACTCTGTATAATTGATTAATATATTTTGTATCAGCTCAGAATTGTTTATCAGACAGATATGCTTCTTCGGCAGGGCACTATTTATTTAGCTGATTCCTTCCTCCCCCCCAAAAAAAAGATAAGGCTCCCAGGGCATTTACTGTATAAAGGTCAGTAATATGTTAGTCCCTCCTTCCTAATTCATAACATCAAAGTCATAACATAAAAGGAAAGGGAGTGGGGGGATTAGAATAAGTGTGTGCATGAAATTTTCCTTCTTGTATTTTTTTTAAAAAAATATTCATCAATTTGGGAAAGGGAGAAATGTTCTTTTACAAAGATGAATGTACACACGGAAGTAAATCACAAAGTGAAGTTGCTAATTCTTACTATAGTACTTGCACATCTTGTTATTGTGCTATTCTAAGACACTTTTCCTTGAGTTTCTCCAAAAATCAGCACTTATATTGTTTATTTGGAACTTGGAGTCAAGCATTTTTATTTCTCTGAGCATTGATAAATAATTAGTGTTTCCCTTTGAGTTTTCATAATAATTTGTTTTTTGTGTAGATTTTACTTTTATACTTTTATTTTTTATAATTATGCCCCACATAATGCCTAATGGATCCAACCTTGGGCAATGTATTTGTGAGTACACACACATACAGAGACAGACAGAGAGAAGAGATACAAAGACATACTTCCGTTCATGCATATAAAATAATGTAAATGCTATTTGGTCTTTCTGAGTAGGTGCTTTCCTGGAAACAAAGCCATTCAGAACAGAGAGTGGAGAGAACAAATAAACTGGGGGGAAAAAACAGCTGTCCCAATGAAGAGGTAGAGAAAAAGCACGCTATTACGGTAGAGGTTTGTTTGGCTTCTGATAAATGCAGCAGGGTTGTGACTGAATACAAGTAAGGGAGAGATCCTAGAAATGATTTAGGCAAAGTAATAGAATTGGATTGGCTGTGTGGTTTTATTTTGTTCTCCATGAACTGCATCTTGGTTGCTTCCACACAAACCAGGACTTGTCAGTCACATCTTCCCTTACAGACAGAAGCTTATGAAAGCAAAAAATGGAAGAGAATGAAGAGTAATTCAACCATTTTTAATTCCAGATAGAATTCCGCAGAGAGGATCCTTAAAGGTGTTTTATTTGCTTTCTGTTTTGTCCAGTAAGAAAAAGTCAGATTCTGTGATATAAAATGTTTGTTTCAGCATTTTGCGTTCTCATCAACGTGAGTGATGTTTCCAAAGCGTCCAGGGTGAGGGGATGCATATGCTATTTTCCCCATGTGTTGTTTTATGGCTTCATTTAATCACTTAGCCTAATTGCACTGTTTGCCAGAGAGCTCAAAGAGCAATAGGACTAAGCAGGCTTTGCTCCCAGACATAATTTATTGCAGATAAACCATACAAATATCAGCATAAAAACACATGAAACAGAAATGCTATCTAGGATGGTAGAATACTGACTTTAAAAAGTGGCTACATTTCAGAGCCTTTTCTATGTCAGGCAATTGCTTTGTGGTCTTATTCAGACATAATGGTATGAACAAGCTTTAATTCTGCATTTCACCTTTCTTTCTTTATACATACTGGAAAATTGAAAACACCTGCTTCTCCTGTAGAATGAAATGAAAGTCAATGTTTATTCTAATCATTGCTAATTGAAAGTCAATGAATATCTATCAGATTTGCCTATATCAGTCACAATTCAAACTTTTAAATAGCCATACTTTCATTAAACAATTTAAACATGAAATTACATGAAGCAGTTTGCATTCAGTGTCCTATGCAGTTTTCCTTAAGCACATGTTGTTTTCCTAGTATATACAGAGAAAAAGATCACTGTAAAAGAGTAATTAAGTACAACTGTGTTTCTAGTCATATATTAGTCCTGGATGTATAGATAAGCTCTCTTTGCTAAAAATGTATGGCAGAAAATTATTCAACATCTCTGGAAATAAATCAGAACCTCGTTCTAACTTGATATCCTGGTTTATAATCTAAAAACAAATCACATTTCCTTCCGTCACTTGGAACATAAGAAAAAGTTATTCTTAGATAAGCAGAAGAAACAGAAGATTCCTAGACTTATAAAAGGGACAACATGTGAATGTTATACATGTTATAAAATACTTGCAAAGCTTGTTCCTGTAATATTAAACCATGGTTTCATGTTACATATGAAATGAGCCTAAGAATGCTTGCCTAGTTCCACTGAGAAAAAAGGAATATTTTTTATACCATGATAGAACTGTCACTGTTTAGACTCAAATTTCCTATTGCTGCAGTGATCACATCTAACTACATCTGATGTAACACATTTACAGGAAGACTATGATATGGAAAAAATTAAAATGTATATTGTTTATTAACTTTGCTTTCCCACAGTGCCTTGCAGCAAGATAGACAGGTGAGACAACCATCCCAAAAGTTATCTGTGTTTTACAGATTTCCTTATCCCATAAAAGATACATATGTATTCCCATAAGTGGAGAAAGTGGTTTCTTCTACCGTATAAGTACTATCCAACCATCACAAATTTTGCAAAGAAATAACAAATCTTGCTTGACACCACATCTGGATTGATCCTTCTTCAACAACAGATCATTCAAACTGGTATAGGATTCCTGATTATTTGAAATAATTTTCTCTAAAATAAATAATGAGAAAATTGAAAATTAAGACTACAGTTCTAGCCAGAACTTTTGAAACTTTATTCTATCAAAGCCCAGAACATGGGATTGAAAATATTTTAGGACTTCAATATTTATAGGAAATAAATTAATGTGATTTTGTTTCTCTTTCAGAAATCCTATCTGTAAGAAAATCGCATGACAACATCTGAATATACCTGTCCCTTTAGCATTTCAGAAAACATACATTTTCTCTCTCTCACTCATTGCTTCTTTATTCATTCATCATGCATCTTTTTGCAATTTTAGTGTCCATATAGTCAAATGACATTGTAACTATCTCTATGTTCATATTACTTCTGGTTTTTTAATTTTCTTTTCAAGAAAAAAATAATTAGAGACAAAACAGAATACTCTATGTCTTTTCATTGGTATTGCTAAAGGCACTAGTTATGAAAACAATTGGCGATGAACCAAAACTTTGAATTTGCTGCTAGAGATCAATGTAAGTTTCGCAAAAGAGCAATTTTGCCAATGGATGATGCAAAGGCAAAAAGAGAAAAGATGGGACATTAAGGAGGTAATTTTTTTCTCCTGCAAATTTCCTTTTTAATTAAGAACAATGCAAGGTAATTACCAAAGGTCCTAATATCATTATTTTAGAAATATTTTTCAGTAAAATCTTTCCATACATTTTCAATTAAATATTTCTTGGTTCTAGAAAGAATTGCTTTACTTCCAGCTATTACTCTGATTTAGGAAGGGTGTGGTGATGATATAGCTTGAGATATATTTTTTTAAATAAGCCTAATATAAAACCATAGTCTATTTTCTCCTTTATATGAGAGTGTAGACATCAAAATAATTTATATAACTTATGTAAATGTATAAAGAATCATTACTGGAAAAAGTTGCTTTTATTATTCTAGCTGAACATTTTATGAATTACTACTTTTAGATTTACACAGTGCCCTTTTTAAAGATAGAATCAATATTGAAAATTATATAAACAAATGGTTTGGTAAGGCTAGTTTATAAAGCCATTTCTTTAATAATAATTTCTCATAGCCTTCAGAAGGAAACATTTCCCCTTCCCCAGATACTAGCTTGGTTTATCATACCACTTGCACAGGAGCTGCATAACGCTAACTGTAAAATGTAAAATCCCAGTGGAAAGTAAACTGGATTATTGAAAGTCCAGATTCTGGGAAAAACATATCTGATCTGACACAAAAATTAGTGGGTTTCGATGCCACCCATCAGTGCTATAAAACTCTGAGTAGGATTTGCACCTTGCACAGCATCTGTCAAGGTTCTCAGTTTGAATGGGGCAGAGTGTCCTCCACTGTGATGCTCCACTGTGATGCTCCTCGTCCGACACTGGATCATATGGTGACTAGCTGCCATTTGAGAGCTTATATGGAGGAATACCAGCATTTTCTCCAGCTAACAAATTCTTCTTCTTCTTCTTCTTCTTCTTCTTCTTCTTCTTCTTCTTCTTCTTCTTCTTCTTCTTCTTCTTCTTCTTCTTCTTCTTCTTCTTCTTCTTCTTCTTCTTCTTCTTCTTCTTCCCCTTCTTCTTCTTCTTCTTCTTCTTCTTCTTCTTCTTCTTCCCTTCTTCTTCTCTTCTTCTTCTTTCTTCTTTTCTTCTTCTTCTTCTTCTTCTTCTCTTCTTCTTCCCTTCTTCTTCTTCTTCTTCTTCTTCTTTTTCTTCTTCTTCTTCTTCTTCTTCTTCTTCTTCTTCTTCTTCTTCTTCTTCTTCTTCTTCTTCTTCTTCTTCTTCTTCTTCTTCTTCTTCTTCTTCTTCTCCTTCTCCTCCTCCTTCTCCTTCTTCCTTCTTCCTTCTTCCTTCTTCCTTCTTCCTTCTTCCTTCTTCCTTCTTCTGCCATATCCATTATCGGACGTTGGTGATCATGTTGGCGATCCTGTTTTTATCAGCAGCCGCACGAAAAAGTGCTGCTGAGTTTTGTTTAAACCAGTCCCTTAGATTTTGAAGCCATGATGTTCTTCTTCTGCCTGGACCTCGTTTGCCTTCAATCTTTCCCTGGAGGATTAAATGGAGTATGCCGTATTTTTCTGGGTGTTGCATCACCTGTCCGAAATATTCTAACTTTCGTTTTTTAATTGTTTTGATGATTTCCCTTGGCTTTCCCAGGCGGCTTATCACCTCCTCATTTCTTATCTTGTCAACCCAGCTTATACGTAACAGCTGCCTGTAAATCCACATTTCAAATGCTTCTAGTCTCTTCAGGTGGCCTTCTGTCAGAGACCAACTCTCTACTCCATAGAGCAGGATAGAAAAATACCCCACTTAATTGGATAAATAGCCTAGATATTAATACGTAGAACAATTATTCCATTCTCATGAACCAACATTTTTCAAAATGTAACCTATAAATTATATATAACTTCTTGAATTCTTCATACCTTACAAAATTCAATACATATTTCCATCATAAGAGTTCCATTACACTTATTAACATTAGTATTATGTGCTCCTTTTATATATTTTTATTATTGTTATCCATGTATTCTACGCCATGTGCTAAAGAAATAAAATACCACATATGCAACTGTGCTGCTAAATCCATTCAAGCAAGTTCTCATCTGCCATAATCTATGGTTCATTACTGCTACAATCAGATATACTCCATAATATATTAAACCATAGGCAGGTTGCAGCCTGCTTTATAGTGGAAACAGGTTGAGGGCCCATGGAAGGGCATTTGATAGATGCAGTGGTGACACGGGGTCTGCTAAAGGACATATTGCTCCTGGCCTGCTCTTTCCTAGCTTTTGTGAGGGATGAGGGATAATTGTATTATCTTCTCTCACTATAGCAATGGCTAGGTTCACATTTTGTAAGATATTAGGTTATATTATTGACTAAGCATCCCTGTAATCTTGGATTTCGATTACCTTCAAGTGCTGCTATTCTTTCAGATTCACTGAAATTGGTTCTTTTAGAACAGGCATGTCAAACTGCCAGCCTACAGGCCGGATGCGTCACACCGAAACTACCCCCACCCCATTGCCGGCAATGGGGAAAAAGACCCGATACGTCACGTGACATCATGTGACGTCGCGAGTTTGACATGCCTGTTTTAGAAAGTTAAGTAAAGCAAGGAGAAGAAAAACATTTCCCCAATTCTAGTGTTTTTTTGTTTCATCTATACTTGTTAAGCTTTATATTTTGCTTTATCATGATGGGCAAACTCAGTCAGTTACTTCTATTAAGCTTATTCTGTTGTGACTCTCACATCCCATTTTTGTGGGGTTATGCACAAAATGAGGGAATTAAGAATCAATATAGCTATGCCCTTCTAAAGTGCTATCCATGCTTAATTTCCAATGAGGATTCATGACGAACTAGACATCTTCGAAGAGGCAGAGATGGCATTACAGTGAGATTGGCAGATAGAAGTTACATTCTGGCCAGCAAAATTTCTCCAGAAAAAGAAGAGATAATGAAAGGACCCATTTGTACTCTGGACAGCTGCAGCGTTTTCTGCAGTCAGCTCATGAGTTGAGCAGTTGGGAGTTGAGGGATTTTCACCAGTCTCACAGCTTCAATATAGATTTATGGGAACAGAGTTC
The DNA here is from genome assembly GCA_023970755.1 of Azemiops feae. Lineage (NCBI taxonomy): Eukaryota > Metazoa > Chordata > Lepidosauria > Squamata > Viperidae > Azemiops > Azemiops feae. Next base: position 1,828,092 of record JALGBA010004268.1, on the reverse strand, counting down.
TGCAAAGACTCATTTTTTTAAAATCACTTTTGGAAATAGTTTTTTAACTGCTTTTCAACTATTAAGAACCTCTTGATTGTCAGATTTTGCAATAATGCATAGGAGACCCTTTAATTCTTAGCAAAAAAATTTTTAAAGATAAGATTTTTGGGGGGCAGGGAGTAAACAGCAAAAAAGCAATTAGAATATAGTTTTTGGAAAGTTACAAACAGATTAAGAGTCCAGGTGAATTTAAAATACGATTTTGAAATTAATTATATGCATTCTTCCTGTGGGAACATTCTGTTGTGAATTCTTAAAAGAAAATATGTAAGACAAGAATGAAGGCGAATATACGTGTCCCAGGATAATGTTGCAGGATCCAATCTGGGTCAGTCACCGGGACCAAAGGTTTAGTCTTCCGAGCTTTCTGACTCGTACTGGAGCCCATCCTGAGGGAACTTGTCTCCAGTAGAGTGTGTGCTGTTCTCTGTGTGGTATTTATACTGCCTGTTGTAAGTGGCTTTTTAGATGTTGATTGGGGTGCGTTGATGGTTGGCTTTTGTCATTAGCCGTCATTTGCTTGTGCTGCCCAGCCCTCAGCTTCTAAGTACTTGATAGGCTGGTGGTAAATCAGCACTCCTGTTGACTGACGAGGGGCCTGTTCCCAGGCTTCAGTCAAATTCAAAGACAAGAATTATCTGGATAACATTGAACTTGTGTGGATTTAAAAATGACAAGCTACAAAACTGATATGGAAAAAGACGTTATCCTAAATATACAAATAAAAACACTGATATTTTAATAATTAAAAGGGATACACAAATAGCACACCAAAAGACAAACTTGGATAACATTCTTAGATTTACAAAGGAATGTTGTTAAACCTCTGAAGAATTTTGCGAGAAGTAACAAAATAAAAAATAAAAATGCTTACTTGAAGTAATTAAAGAATATATTGTTAAAAGTAAAAGGAAGAAAAGGAAGAAATATAAAGCAGGTTTATTTGATCAGGGTTAAAACAGATTTGTTATTTCTGATAACCTTTAAGCAACGGATGGAAACTAACCAAAGAGAGAAGCAACCTAGAACTAAGGAGAAACTTCCTGACAGTGAGAACAATTAATCAGTGGAACAACCTGCCTCCAGAAGCTGTGAATGCTCCAACACTGGAAGTCTTTAAGAAGAGACTGGACAGCCATTTGTCTGAAATTGTATAGGGCTCCCGGCCTGAGCAGGGGGTTGGACTAGATGACCTCCAAGGTACCTTCCAACTTTATTATTATTATTATTATTATTATTATTATTATTATTATTATTATTATTATTATTATTATTATTATTATTATTATTATTATTATTATTATTATTATTATTATTATTATTATTATTATTATTATTATTATTTGTTTTGTTGTTGTTATTATTATTATTTGTTTTGTTGTTGTTATTATTATTATTATTACTATTACTACTACTACTATTACTACTAGTAGTACTACTATTACTTTCTCTGACCATGACTGAATGATGAGGTTTTAAGGATTAGGTTATAGTTAAGAAATGAGGCATGGAATGAAGAGATAATTTCTTGTACTTTAAGAGAAGGTGTTAAATTGTTAAAATTGTTAATACTTGGTGTGATGAAGGGGAAAGTCCTTTTATATATTTCTTCTTTGCTTTCTTTGTTTTTAATTTTTCCTCTTTCTCTTTAATTTTTTCTTGCACTATTTTTATCCTTTTAGTTATTGTAGTTTGTATTAGTTTCTCTCTCTTTAACTGCAATGTTTAATAAAATTATTATTTTTTTAAAAAGAAAGTATTGTGCAATACGGTTATAACACCTATTTTTATATATAATAGATGCTAATTCTAATTAATTATGTATCAAGTCATGTTTACATAAAGTGTAAATGCTACACTTTATGCCCAGGTACATAAAAACAGCTCACTTGTTTAACAATTGTTTAGAATCATATTACCTTATTCTACTGCATCAAAAGGAGTCAGATGTCAATGCTTTTCTTTTTCTTTTCCTCCTTACCCTATACTTTGTCCTCTTCCTCTTTTCCTCCCCTATTTTCCCATTATCATCATTTTTTTGTATTTTTTTTCACATTTTGATAAACAAATAAAAATATTTAAACCCAACAATTGGTTAGACTCTGTTTTAAACATTTATGATATCATAATCACCTTCCTTTTTCTATATGGATAACTAGTTTATGTTACTTTTATGTATGTTATATTTATAATCTCTACATGTGTCAGGTGTAAACAACCAGGTCTGCATGTGAAGGTTCAAAATTATTGTTTTATTGCTTAAGTCTATGCATAGGAATCTTCTCCGACTAATGATTTGCACCTGGACAAAAATAGATAAGGGTCAACATCATACAAGGATGGTTGGACTTCATTCTTTTGTGACTACGCAGAAACTCTAAACTGATGCCCTGCTTGACTCCTCCCCCTGGCTCTCCAATCTCTGCACTGCAACATTGCCTCCTCAAAAAAACCCAAATCAGCTATGATTACCGAAGATATTTTGTCTTATTACCTGACCAATGATCTTCAGGATTCACATTAATCACAGCCTGTAACAAGAGATTAATTTTATTGTAGTGGCTATTTTTTCCATTTCTCTGAAGTATGAACAAAGGACTGTTTAATTGACTTAGAGAAGGGGAGCTTCATTTTTTCATGCCTTCTATATAACTTAAAGATAGGCAACAAAAGAAATGTACTCCTTTACATTTGATCTTTCTGCCTTTCTCATTAAAAAAAATTAAATTAAAGTTGGCAACACTTTATTTTTTAACACCTTCCAGCAAAATCTTCTAGCTGTTGATTTTCATCCGGTGCCATTCCAGGAGGTTTCGGTGTTCAGCAATACTTTTTCCCACAGTTCCCCTGCCATCCAAAGCAGCATTTACAAGAGCTATTTAAGCACAAGAGATAGGACATCTGAAAAGACTGAAATACCATTGCCAAAAGCCATCTAAATAACTAATTTTCTCTAAGCATGTGCAGAAATTGCTCCAAGAAAAACTGTTATCATTATTGAACCTGTGTAGGAGTTTTATTTTGGATTAGCCCTATAAAGTCATTTTTCCTCTTTTCTTTTTAGCTGCTATAGTAGTTGTTCATCTAAACAAAATTCCTTCAAATACATTCGGTGGATAGTATTATTTCATACAAATTTCAAATGTAACATAGAGTACATAACGGGATGTATACATTTGTGAATTGGAATGAGCTGTTCTCATTCTAAGCTTCTTACCATATATATGCAAATTATAGTCAGGTGCTGCCAGCAACCCAGAGGCAAACTATACTTTGAGTCAAACAGCAAATTGCATTCTGCAAGTCGGTAGAATCTTTACATTTAAAACAACTAAACTTTAAAGAAGAAAACAAATCCAGACCGACCTTTTGGAAATCTTCCTTGGCTTCATATTTGGAGGTGCATAACTGTTTGATAAGACTGTGTGCATATATCTAAAAAGTTAGGGAACCTATTTGACATTTTGCTGCACATCCTTGTGTCATTATCCATTTCCTTGCTCCTCCAGCATTTTCTTCCTTCCATCAGTGGAGGTAAGGCACTCACATAGAATTACAAAGCAAACTCCTGTCTGTGGAAGAAGGGATGTGATTTTCTGCAGCACAAAATCTGGTGTAAGGGAGAATAAATTCTAGATATATTCTTGGCTCATCAAAGTGAATTGGGGAAAAAAAGTGCTGAATGCCTGATTTAGGAAAAAAAAAAAAGTGGTTGATGTCAAAAGACCCGAAGAGACAGGCAAAGCTTTTTTTAGCACGACCGAGTCAGTGCCCATGAATTACATTGCCATGAAATGTTGGAAGCAATTATAAGCAATTTCCTTAAATATAGAGTTGAACAGCAAGAAAGACTTTAGATATCTTTGGCATTTTGCTTCTGAGGCACGTCCGTAACAAAAGCATAGCATTTGGCTACTGATAGAATTATTGTCGTTAGGAGGTTTAAAATGAGAATTCACACCCAGAAAGTATAAACCAAACAAGCTTCCCTTCTATTACTTGTAAACATTTGACTATGAAACTGCAGACAAATGCACATTTAATATGAGACTGTTTAAGAAATAACACCAACAGAAACAACCTAGTTAAAGAATAGATAGGAAGGATAAGGCAGAGCCTTGGGCAGGAGCCTGAACAAAACGAGAGCCATCAGGCAAATTGGAACCAGGTCTGAAGAGTAACTCAGTCGGAAGACCAACCAGGTAAGATAAAGATAAAAGATGAGCCACAATCAAAACTCTCTTTGTGTGGTGCTGGGTTTGCTTGATACTTTAAACATGAATTTGTTTTAAGTTGTCTTCACCAATATGGTCTGTACTTTTCTTGGCAACAGTTTAAATGGTTTGCTTTCCACAAGGATATCTATTTTTTTTTTATTTCCCAGTCAAAGCCTAATATTTGTTGGTGGACTTTCATTAGAGTACTTATCAGTTTGCAGGGATAATCAGAAGCTCAGATGTTAGCCATGACTTTAAAAATAAAAGCTCACCTCTTTTATATGCTCTAATTTTAGAATAATAAAAGCCATTCCATTGCTTGAGGAAAAGAATTTAAGTTGATCGATCTAACAAGCTTTGTAATCTTACCAATTAATTAATATTTGCACATACCAGCATGTTTTATTAAGGATTCTGGTGATATATATCTAATACACAACTGATATTATCTTGGCATTTCTTCCAGTGTCAATGTGAAAGGAGATTGTTCTTTTCCCTCTCCCATCTGAAGTTATTTTAAATACTTATATTAAAAAATATTACTTTTTTTTTTTTAAAGTGATCTTGGGCAGATGATTAACAAACTGAATTGAAATGAAATGAATTGAATGCCTTAGACTGATGGACAATGGATTCATAAAAGAAAAGAAGAGGACGAATAACATTGAATCAATTCTAGTCAGCTTAACAGTCTTTCTCTACCTGCAGTTTACTGACAATCCTGACAATCCTCAAAATTCTCATCTCTTCTCCAGCCTGTGATTTAAGCAACCTTATAATTTTACTCTGTTTAACACAATAAAAACAGTGTCCTTTCCATCCACTCACTTAATCCATAACTGCCCTGTCACAACTTTATGTTTTGTAAAAGTTGTAATACTTTGCCATTCTTTGCAACAGAGGAAAGTCCAGCTGACTTGTAGTGGATGCAACCAGAAATTGTTTTAGCTGGCTCAGGAGGTGAACTCACAAGCTTTTCTGTCAGACCATTTGCCAGTTTCTAGTTTCTTCTCATATTTGCCTGTTCTGTTTTCCAAATATCTTTCCCAAGTACCTTGTATCATTAGCATCTAATTCACTATTCAGATTATTTTTATGCAACTCTGCATTTCTGCAGTTCCCAAATGGGGTCAAGATGGTACAACTATTCTGCTTTTTTTTTGTCATTGCTGAAAATAAGATATCTTGAACTGGACTTTTGTTGGTTATTTGTTTATTTCCTTATATTTATCAGTCTCAGTGACATCCAGCCCCTAAAATATGAAGCATAGCTGTTGAATAACTACTCAGTTTGTTATCCAGCCCTAAGTAACCCTGAGGTAATGTCCTCCTTGTGTGTGACTAATTATACCTCTTGAAATTGGAATTTTTGGTGCTGTTTAGTTATTTTTTTCATAATCATACAATGTGACGTTATCAGTACATGGACAAGAGTAACTAGGTCAGTGATGGCGAACCTTTTAGAGACCTAGTGCCCAAAGTGCAACCCCAAACCCGCTTATGTATCATCGGGTGCCGGGTGGACATGGCCCATTGGGTGGGTGTGGCCAATTGAGTGGGCATGGCTGTGGTAACAGCAGACTGGGTGGGACTAAAATGTTCAATCAATCAATTCCAACTTTGCGAATCTTTTTTTTCCCCGTGAGAAGTTGAAATTGATTGATTAATTGAACCTTTTTTTTTTTTTGCACACAGCGGCGGAGGCCTAAAGCGAAAAGGTTTTATAAAACCCAGCTAAAGGCCTAGGACGACGGCGCGCGTGCCCACAGAGAGGGCTCTGCGTGCCACCTGTGGCACGTGTGCCATAGGTTCGCCACCACGGAACTAGGTTGGCCCTGACCAAGATGTAACTGATTCCTGGTTACAATGGCAGTGGTACATCCAGCAGCATCCTCAGATTAAATTATTTTTGAGGAATTATAATCCTTTCGAGAACAGATATATTTCCCAATTCCCATTGTTGGAAAGAATCCATCCACAAATTCTCCATCTTGTTAGGATTCAGTCTTAATTGATTAGCTGTCATCTACCCCACTACTGCATCCAGGCCTTGCTTCAGAATATCTGCTGTTTCTCCTGATTCAGATGTTACAGAGAAGTAGAAATGAATATCATCACATATTGATAATACACAGACTCAAAATTTCTAATGAACCACTCCATTGACTTTATATTGATGTCAAATAGCATTGAGAACAAAGTAGAGTCTTGTGGCACCACTTTTATTATTAAGCATCAGAAGTACAGTCATCATTCCTGAAAGTGACAAATATATGAGCAAATATGTGTGCAAATAAGTGTGGAATCATCATAACATAGTGCTCTAAGTCTGCACTCATGAAGAGTGTATAGGAAGATGCCATAGCTGATAGTATCAGAAGTTGCTAAGATATCAAAAAAAAAATCAACAGGGTTATACTCCATCTGTCTTACACATCAATCATGGGTGATTTTTTCCCCCAAAAGAGATTTAACTGAAAAAGGTTGTCTCATCCAAGAATATCTGTAGTTATTCTAGACAACACTCTCTGTAGCACCTTGCCCCCAAAAGAGATACTTATAAGAGTTCAACATCTGATGAAATCTTTTAGATCTAGGGAGGCTTCTTCAGACTAGACCATTGTTATCACTTCTTGTATCTACCCTGCCAAGATGCATGCTAGTGTCTTGTCTACATTGCTAGTCCTCAAAAACTGGAATTGGCCCATTAAATTATTGAGTTCCTTTTTACAATCTGTATCAAAATATTGTGTTTAAATCAGCATAAAAATGAATGGTAAAAACTCCTCTCAAATCTATAACAAGATCTTTAAGAGCACCAATATTGAATTTTCTAGAGCAAAGAACCTTTGATTACCCTTAATACTTGTGCTGAACAGCTACTTCAGATAATGGAGGCTGTAAGATCTTCTTTAAGGCCTTCTTTGCCATGCAGTAGGCATGATGTATATACTAAAGCATATCAGGTTAATTTCAAAGAAGTCTTAAAGACATGCATTCAAACCTACTTCATTGTTCAGAGTTGTATAGAAAAATAGAAAAAAAAAACCAAGCTTTAAAGCACTTAGAGGGAATGATGTCAGCAGCTGACTCTATTTTTCTATTCAGTAGGTCAACGAGGGTATGCACAATATTACAGGCTCTAGATTCTGGGAAATTCCACAGACCATTCAAAAACCAAGTTGCATAAATCTCCAGGAATGAACTATCTCTTACCTTTGTTAAGGTATTACAAACCAGGAAGGAGCATAATTTTAAGCCACCCTGGCAGTCTCCTTCTCCCAAGGTTCTCAAATAAAACTATTGGATAGATAGGCTAGTTGAACCTCCTAACACACTCTAGTCTGTCCAACTGGGAAGTACTTAGTTCATCTATCAAGGACACCTGTCTTCTGCCCAGTTCTAGAAAATAAGGGGACAAGGGCCATTGCAATCTTCTTGTCCAAAGGCCAGAAATGCAAAGCTTAACATAAATAACTCTGAAACACAAGAATTGTTTGTGTAATTATGCAGTCTTTCTTAAAGAAAGTGTTAATAATAAACCAAAGAAGCCAAATCTCTAGATACAAAAAGGAGTATGATTAAATAAAAAGAAAACAAGGTAAGAGAAAATAAGAATTCGTAATAGAATCCACTTAACCACATTGTTACTCATTATCTTCTTAAATAAACTCCTGGGTTTCAGCCCATCTTCACTGCAGAGAAGGTAATGGAGCGAGATGACCTGGTTCTCCTGCTTTGATCTCTACAGATAGTTCCCATTTGGATAATGCTTCCTTTTGAACACTTATTCTTAATTTGTGTGAATGTGGGTGATAAGTAAAGACCAGTCTCTTTAAGGAAACTGGACATTGGCTTTGTCCAATCAAGACAATGGTCTATCTATGAAGCATTTGGCTTAGCCAACACATTCAAAATATTTATAAACCCACCTTCCTAATGACACGGTGGAATTACAAAGGCACAGTCTGCTTTAATTTGTTGTGGTTTTGTATAAATAGGATTACATGGGAGAAGATTTTGGGAGGAGTGAGGTGGAGCAGTTTAATTCCATTGATTCAGGCTTCTCAGTATGCAGTCAATTTACCAGAAGCTTGAGGCATATCAAAATTACAAGTTTGTCACACCCGGCAGTCTTTTCTCATTGATGCTTTCCCTTCAGTGCTAAAAACAAGCAAATACCAGGGGGAAAAATGCTAAAGAGGAAATTGCTTGGGTAGATAGGAGGGGGTGGGGGAGATGGAAGCATCATCTTCCCGCTCCTATTCTACTTCCACTGGATTTTCATATTATGACCTCTCCAGTATGCATGCATATATAAGTTCACGCATACATATTATCATAATTTTAGAGAGTTTTGTTCTCAAACCTAAACATTTATTAAATGACCAGTTTCATCTTGGAAAAAAAGACCAGTTAAAAATAGATGGGATAACAGGAGATATCAGTGACACTTTTGAGATCGCTTTCCAGCAACCTTTATTCAGATGTTTGGAAGACATTCTTGTTTATTTCACTAACAAATTGGCCAACTTAAATAGCTCCAAAATTATCACTGTCACTTTGAATAAGTCCTAATTGGATCAGGACAGCAATACTGTGTGAGCTCCCACTATTTTACTGTCAGCATTCAATGCTGCAGATCTCTTGATCAGAGGAACAGTTTTTGAAGATTTGGTTGCAGTACCTCTGCCGTGGGAACCTCACTCTGAAATAAGACCAGTGGTGGGATTCAGCCAATTCGCACCAGTTCAGCAGAACCGGTAGCTAATTTTTTGTTACCCAGGCCCAGAATGGACTTCCAGAAGTGGCATCCACACAGAGAACCAGTTGTTCACATATTTGAATCTCACCACTGAATAAGACCCTCCCTCAAGTCCAGTGAATCCACTTTGAGAGTGTTCTGGAGGGCCTTAAAAGCATGACTGTTCTTCCACATGTTGGTCTAGATAGTTGGAGCCTCTCCAGGATATGTGATATACTCATCATGTTGACCAATTCTACCACATGGTTATTAGTATTGTCATATGTATTTGGTATATTTTTTTGTTTGGTTTCATGCTGAGAGGCACCCAGAGTCATATGCAGTAAGACAGTGTCCAAGTTGAAGAGACCAAGTTGAATTCTAAGAGGGCCAAAAGGCAAAATGTTTAATTTACCTCTTCTAAATGTTCTTCTGTTCTTGCATTCTCTATCTTGCTTTTTTCCATTACTATTTTTTTTAAATATACTTTATTAAATTTGTACAAAAAATAAAATATGAACAATAAAAATGTGAATTAAAAAAGAAAAAAAATAGAGAAGAGGAAAGGGCAAGGGAATAAAGAAAAATAAGAAAAGGATAACTTCCAACTTTCTTCGATAAAATTACATATATAAGATACATTACCCTTATGATTTAAAATTCAATACATATTATTTCTATAATCATAAATAATTCTATTTATCAAATTTAATTCCAAAAGAGCATTTATTTCAATTTCCAGCAAAAAGTCCAAAAGTACCAATAAAGAAGAATATTTGTAGATCAGAGTTGAAATGAGGAGTGCTTAAGCTCTCTGAGTTTGGCTGTTTTCTTGAAGATATTTCATTACCCAAACTGATGATGTTACCTAGTTTGGGTAATGAAATGTCTTCAAGAAAACAACCAAGCTCAGAGAGCACTAAGGACCCCTCAAGTCCAAAAGTGGTTTGCATGTAGAAAAAAAGTTAGAAAACTCTTTTCTTTAATCAAGGCAGTTAATTTCACCATCTCAGCTCTTTTTTTTCCATTGCTATTTGTTCATTCAAGTCAATTCCTTAATAAACTCAAGGGAATGGAGAGACCCTCCCATTCTTGAAAAACAAATCTGGGATTATATCTAATAACTGATTTTATTTCCTTGGATTAAAATGTTCATTCATCTGATCATTTCAAATGCTGAGATTTTTGGCCCCTTCCTTCCCCCCTCCATGGAACCCAAATGACCATGAGTTAGATTGTCCATAGATCAAGGGGGTCTGCTTAAAGTTACTCATGCCCTACTTACCTTCTAATTGGACTACTACAATGTTCTCTATATGGAGCTGCCCTTGAAGAAGTATGCAGAAATTTCAGATGGTGCAGTTATGTATATCTAGAACTACACATATTGCACCTGTGTCCAGTGCGCTGATTTGGTTATCTGCTTCCATGTCCAGTTCAAGGTACTGGTTTTGATTTTTAAATCCCTACCTGGCGTGGGATGGTTATTTGAGAGACCACCTCTCTCTGATTACATCTGATTGTGCTCTATGTAGCATGCTCCTCCAGGGAATTTGTCTGTGTGTGTGAAAAGAAGGGGGTCACCTGAGTCATCATCTAATATTATGGTTCCTCTCCTGGGGTTTCCAGGTCAATTTCACATGCAGAGTAGCCAGGATATGACCAAAGATATTGGAAGCTTGGAATAACATCTAATTTATATGATCCAAAACAGCCCTATCAAAAAATGGTATCCTCTGTCCTGTCTCTGGGCTTCATTTTCTCCATTCTTTCTTTTTGGAAATGAAAAGAATAGCTCAGTGAAGACTAATTTGGCCCAAAGCAAGGAGTGGGCAGGCGCTGCCAGGCAGGTGAGAGAAAAGAGTTCCTTACAGCTCCATCTCTCACGCAGGTGTCATTTGCAGCTGTAGCCCTTGCATCTTCCCTGGGTGCGTAAGTGCTGAAGGAATTATGTTACATACACAGTAGAGCCCATTAATTAAATTACAGATCCCTGACAGCAGCAGCAGCAGGAGAGGGATCATCAATCACCACACAAACAGGCTGGCACATGAGCAGCATCAAATAAAAGGCAGGAACATAAAGCACAACGGAGTCTAGCTAATCTTGGGTTTCCTGGCTGTGGCCACTTCATTAGTTTGGTGTAGTATTTAATTCAGGGGTGGATGACATTTTGAGGGCCAAGGCTTGCCCTTAACATTTCTGGGGAAGGCTGAGGGGTATAACATGAGGTGGTAGTGTGGTTTCTTTATATTTTATCTGTAAGGCCTGTTTTAGGAATTTCACTGCAGTCTTTATCTATTTCTCTCTCAAAATAGCAGGAATGCCACCAATTTTTAGTAATCATAGTCTGAGAGGCTTCTGTGGGCTGCAAAAGAAAACTTGTAGAGAAATAGGAAGGTGACCTTGATGGAGATAGGTAGGAACCGTTATCTAGGCAAAAGGGGCTGAAACATGTTATTTAAGTCCAGAGACATAATATAACATTAGGAGGCAGATCAGACAGACACTACGCTGATTCACTAAACTATAAGGAGAAGGTGGTATAGCACAATCAGATTCTATTATTATACAATCTCATTAAAAGTAATTTTGGTCATCCTGTGAGTTGATTTCCTGGCCTGGTCTGCCTAATAATGCCTAGTGGTGCTTGCTAGGTGGAACAAAGTTGCCCTCAAGAGCTGGATGCCGCCCCTCCCCCCTATTGTTAGGAAGAACTGAAGACTCAGGCTTTCAGCAAGGGAAAGTGAGACCCTGTGCTTCAATGTGCTTTCCATCTTTTATATTTAATGTTTATTGATTTTATGGTAATTTCTGATTGTTGTGAGCCATCTAGAGCAGGGCTTTTCAACCAGTGGTATGGGTACCACCTGTGGTACATTGGCACCTGGTAGGTGGTACGCGACCATCCTAGAAAAGTGGTAGCGGGGGAGGGGAATGAGCTGAACCGCTGGCAGCACCGCACAAGCCTGAGTGAGAGATGGCTGGAGCTGCAGGGCTGTCAGAGCTCAGCGGAAGCGCCAGGATCAGCGCTTCTTCGGGACTGTCAGGGGTCAGTGGAAGCGCCAGGATCAGTGCCAGGCTCCAGCTGGAGCTCGGCACTGATCCTGGTGCTTCTGCTGAGCCCAGAAGAAGCGCCGATCAGCTGGAATGTTGCAGCATCTCCAGGGTCTTGTGATTTACATTCAGATGCTTGGCAACTGATTCATATTTATGACGGTCACAGTGTCCCAGGGTCATGTGAAGTGACCAAAACCTGCTGCAACCACCCAGCAGACGGGGGGAATAAAAACCAAACACCCCCTGCCCCACCCCCACTGCCAATCCTCAACAGAAATGCTCACAACAATGAAAACCTCAGACAGGAGGAAGAGTGCCACCGGGTGGGCAGGCAGGTGTCTTGCTCGGCTGTGGCTTGGGGGGCACTTTTTCCAGTGCCATTGTAACTTCAAACAGTCACTAAGCGAACTGTTGTAAGTCGAGGACTGCCTGTACTTTATCACTTTTTTCCTTTTAGGGGGAGGTAATCAAGTTTTTGACACCTTGCTAGGCGACTGGTGGTACTCGGATGTTGCCATATCCTAAAAGTGGTACAATGGGTGAAAAGGTTGAAAAGCCCTGATCTAGAGTTGTAGAGAATCAGGCAGCGTATAAGTTTAATAAATTATTGTGGTTAGTCACACAGTCAGCTCGATGTTTACATTGGATTTGGTATTTCTATCCACCAATTGAGTCGTTTCCAATGACCTGAGATAGGCAGAAATGGTTGTTTAATAATATTAAAGATATCTTTGCAGGATGCAAGCAGTCCCAAGTAAATTTGCCTTTTGCAATTGACTGGTGGTGATTTCATTAGTACTGATGATGTTCAAGTGATGTTCCAGATATTTTTGGATTGCACACAAGACACCTATCACTATTGATATTATCTTTGCTTTCTTTTGCCACAGTCATTCTATTTCTATTTGCAGGTCTTTGTATTTTGTTAACTTCTCCAGTTCTTTATATTCTATTCTGCTCTCCAGAATACTACCCAGGTTCTCCAGAATACGACTCAGGTACTGCCACATCCACTACCCAAACTTTCTTATCTTTTTTTATCATCAGTTTTTAAGTTTGGGATGTCACATGGCAGATGCTTGTCTGTTTGAATTCCAAAGTCTCAGAGTACTCCAGCTTCTTCATTTTCTATTACTTTCTCTATTTTCTGGTTCCACCAGTTCTTACTTGTAGGTAACTGCTCCATTGTTGCTACTTTGTCATGCCATTGTTGGTTGTCAGTCTGTGTGATCTTCTTGCAGCAGCTAATGAGGTGTTGCACTGTTTTTTCAGCTTCTTTGCAGAGGCGACATTTGCTATCTATTGCTGTCTTCTCAATTCTGACTTTTTATGCATTTGTTTTTAAGGCTTGTTATTTGTTACTGTTCTGTTCTTGCAAAGCAGAAATCGAGACGAGGCAGGTTCACAACAAAGGATCTCTTTATTAAGTACATTCACAGAACAGAAGCAAGAACACAATGGCCATTGGCCTTTTATATTCCCCTTGCAAGGGGATGCACATCCAATCGTTGCAGGCCATTCTCCCGCCTTGCACATGCACACAAGGCTGGAGACAGCCTGTCTGGGTCCCGGGCAGACACATGGTCTGTCCGGGTCTCTGCAACCTTCCTGCAGCCTTTCTGAGCCTTGCTGAATGACTCAGCAAGGCCCAGGACATAACACCCCTCCCCCCTTGGATTAAACAATAAGTAAGCAAATTGTTTAACACTTCACATAAACACAACATGGCAGGCCGGTTAGCACGTTATACCATCCACCTTACTCCTTGCAACCTATTACCTTCAGGTCCCAATGGAGTCCACGGACTTTCACTCTTTGACAATATTCGCACCGCAACCTACAATTGTTTTTGTTTACCCCCTCAGATGGCGAGGACTAATACCCCTCCTGTATAGTGAATAGGGATCTTACATATTCCCCTAAATGCTTAGGAGGACCCTTGACCTGCTCTGATCTTCGTGGAGCCAGATTAGGTGCAGGTGCGATTGTAGGTGTGGGATTAGGAATAGGTGCCTGGAGTGCCTGCTCCCGGTTTGCGCAAAACAAACCAGGACTTTGTCGCCCAGAAGACTCAGGGGTTCCCCCTGACTGCTGACTGGCTGGAGTTCCCCAGAATCCCATGGGACTCCTCTTGGGAGCACTGTCCCTCGAGCCCAAGACCAGCAGCAGGAGTACCTGAGTAACTGATTTACGGCCATTTGCCCCTAGCCAGGGACCTCTGCCAGAGTCGGGAGCCACCTCCATGGCCAGACCCCCGGAGTCTATGCCAGAGTCAGGAGCCGCCTCCATGGCAAGACCCCCACCTGGGACATGTGTAGGAAGATTTGGATAAGCGCCCTCGTGGAGAGACTGTGGTCCACAATCGTAATTGGGGTCCCCTTCCACCCCGACAGCAGAGCCAGGAGTGGAAACATGGCCAGGAAGCCTCCAGCGCAATTGGTCTATGTGGCGTCTAAGCACACAACCGTCCTCCAAGGTCACTTCGTAGGACAGTGGCCCAGAGACCTTGCATACCACAGCCAGTACCCAGAGATGTCCATGCCCATAGTTTCTGGCCCAAACCGGATCACCCACTTGGAGTCTCCTAGGTGCCCATGGTTGTGACACCTGTGAAGCCACCCGGTCTGGGTGCAGCCTGTCCAGCTTTGTGATGAGTCTGTGACCCCAGTGGAGTTCAGCTGGGCTCTTTCCTGTAGCTGTGCAAGGTGTGGTGCAGTGTGCAAGGAGAAAATCGGCTAACCTGTGATGCCAGGGTCCTCGAGTGATTCTCTTTAATCCCATATTCGTCGCCAATGTTCTGTTCTTGCAAAGCAGGCAGGTTCACAACAAAGGATCTCTTTATTAAGTACATTCACAGAACAGAAGCAAGAACACAATGGCCTTCCTGCAGCCTTTCTGAGTCTTGTTGAATGACTCAGCAAGGCCCAGGACATAACAGTTACTGTTGGTATTATTGCAGTTGGCAGTTATATGGGAACTTGAAGCTGAAGGTTGTCCATCTATGCTTTAATTGTTCTTCTAGATTAGAACATAAAAAAGCCTTAAGGCTGACTATGCTCTATTTCAGAGCTCGGGGTAAAAGGCAGCATGAAGTACTGTACTGTATTGGAGCAATTTCCAACTTTTTTCTTTAACTGGACTCTTTGCTGCCATCAAGTGGCTTTGAAATTTTTGCAGCCTAAATATGGTACTTCAACTTAACAAGAACAAAAACTGCCATTCTATTATTAAGTTACAAGCAAAGAAAGCTTGGTAAGGAATAAAACTTGGAGAGAAGCTTTGTGTAAAAAGACAAGGTACTCTTCATATGAAGATGAATTCCTGAACTGAACAAAGTGTTCAGCAATCCTCTACTTGGCAACTGTATTTCTCTCCACTGTTATTTTGTGATTGTCTCAAGTCAGTGAACTGTAGAATTCTAATAAAAGTGATAACCTAGGTCTCAGAGGAGGTGCTCAGGATGCTCAAGAGACTCAATTCAATTCTGACAGAGTGGCTATAAGAGCAAATTCCCTATTGCAGATCATCATCAGCATCACCTAACATCTGTTATGTAATATGACTGATAGACCTTGAGGTTGTCATTGATCGGTGTATTCTCTGGGAAGGACTGATAGGTCTTTTCTCCAGAAATCAGAATCATTGTTCAGGTCAAGTAGCACTGGACCACTAGAGCATGACAAATCTACAAATGCATTGGGCTCTGTAGCCTCATCCAGTTAATGTGGCAATCTGTTCATGTTTGAGCTTCATGCCATACTGGACTCAAATCTCCTCCCAACAGACTTCAGGTCACTGTGCACTGATGTTAAGTATCAGAAGAAATAGCAGAAAGAAGCGTTTCTGGTATTTGCAGTCCAGGTTTTCTTTTAAACTGCAATCCCAAGAGTCTGTGTGTACCACTAGATTATGATAATGTTTTCTCGACCATAAAGGTAGGGACAATGGTCTTCAAGTTCATAGTTTTAGCCCACCTAAACAAAGAGGCATTCCTGAAAGACAATGACACTAGGGATTAGAAGAAACAGAAAAACTGTTCTTCAAAAGTGTTTTGACCTTAGCTTATTTTAACCTATTAGCTGGGAAAGCCATTGTCTATGGATTAACATACAATCAGTTGTATTGATAAAGTTGACCTGATAAAGCTGATCAGGCAGGGGTCTCCCTGGAGGTATACTTCACCAGGACAGAGATTTAATTAAGGTAAGTTTATTCTTTCTGTTTCAGAAACAACATTTCAACATTTGACAGGATAAGACTGTTTTCATAAAGCACTTTCCTTGATTCATTGTCTTCCTTTGACTTTTTCATCTCCCTTTTCCAGAATGAATATGAATTTTGAAAACAACAAAAAACCAACCTTAAGTTCTACATCCAATCTTTATGTCCAATATTTTTTCTATGTACATATGTACAGCTTCACAAAAAGGGTATTCTGCAATACCAAAAAAAAAACAAAGACAAGAAAAGGACAATAAAGTAGTTTCCAAATTGTCTACATTAGTGTTCAACATGCCCTACTCCTACTTAAAAAATAAAAACTATCACAAATTGTTTACAAACTAAATTCTTACTAAGGGCCTCTCTCTGACTGCTTGTTTTCTGGACTGGCAAGCTAATCTATTAGAAATGAAATGGAATGCTTTGTTTGTGCATTTTTAAGTCATAGAATTATATATATTATCACTGTATCATACATTATGATAAAAAGTAATATTTTTCTCACTTATGGAGTGGAATTAAGTTTTGGAAGTAGAAATACCAATACAAGAAACCATTCAGCGCAAAACTCTAGAAAAGCATTTCAACTGACATGTGGTATTCCTAATGCTTAGAAGTGGGCCTAATAAAAGCTAAATCTATAGTTTGGATGAGATTCATTCATTCATTCATTCATCCAATTTAGGAACTACCCAACTCCAAAGGCCCTGGATGGCTCACACTAGGAAAAGATGAAAGAAAACAGTTCAGAAACCAAGAGAAGAATTTAACTTCACTTCGTTTTCATTGTAAGCTTTCACCTGGACCTTTTCGATCTTTCCCACACATTTGGAATCTGAAGGTAAAGAAAAATGTGGTAGATAGGGCAGTCTCTCCACTTGCTAGTGAGATGAGTTATGAACAAGCATGGAATGCGCCAAAACAGAAGCTTCCTGGTATGGAAGGCTGGTTGAGGTGAAATTCTGCAAATACAATGTTGAGATTTGGTTACACAATGTTTAAGTTGCGCAATATTTCAAATAGCCCTAACATTCACCACTGTGCACCAGCCTGAAATAGCCAATAAGAGTCGCTCCAGTCCCACCTACTCTTAACTACCTGACGTCATCTCTAGCATAATGGTGGTGAAGTGTAGCCGTTTTTACATGCCTTGCAGCTCTTGTTGGATGCTCTTAGGCTCTAATGTGAATATTACTTAAATATCATTTGACAAAGGATGATTAAAGTCTATCTCGCTCATGGGCTTCGAACAAGATGAAGATAATCATGAGGACATGGGAAGGTGATATTGGCAGGGCATGTACTTAGGCTAGGAATAAGTGAGAAAAGATTCAGAAATAGACATGCAGTAGAAAGAAAATAGAGGATTTTTTTCTACAAAGGGGAGAAAAATGAGGTGAATGAAACAATGAAAAGGAAGACTAAAACTGCTGAAAAACTACAGATTGACAATAGAGTTATGATCATAGAAAAGGCCAACTAAATATTGCAAGAAACATGGACTTTCCACACTATGCCATTTTTCTGGTGATATTTGGTATGTATGATATGAGATCACTATCGCTATCTCACCATGGGCAGTAGTAGTAGAAGGAGAAAGATATGGCAAATAAGAGAAAAGGAAGGAACATGGAGTACCAGCCGTTCTTTCTCTTTTGTGATATCCAATTCCATGCTCAGTTTTAAATGAAGGCTTTGATTTGGAAGCATGAGCACAAAAGATTTCTTAAGTAATAAATTGCTATTAAGACAACATTCAAATGTGCCATATTTAATATCTGCTCATCCTTTTACAACTTGACTGACAAGGCAAAATTGGGGTGGAAGTAGTGTGCAAATTATTCCTGAGCATCTGCAGAAGTCTCTCTGTGTGTGTCCATGCATATGTATACTCAACAAGGAAATTACAGTGTGAATTTCTGAGTGGAAAAGTAGCAAATAAAGTGATGTTTAAGCCTTTCCATACCTCCATGTTTCATCTATAACTTTTCCCATAATTTCTTTGTTACTTTAAGATGCTTCCATTGCAGAGAAAACAGTAGTAGGTAAATAAGGATCCAGCCATTCCGCTGTCATCTGCTGTTTTAATTTTCCCTGCCACTTGGTACTCACTGTGTGAAGACTAAATTTCTAGCAGAGACCTGAGCAATTTCCATTCTGAGGTATCAATAAACCAAGCAAACAGGAGTGAGTGTCTCCTGCATCCCGCTCTTTGGGAAGCTTTCTCCAAAATGTACAAAGGGCTTTGAAAAACAGTGGTGACTCACAAGGCCAACAACAACTTGTTGACAAATAGTGGTGATACATATACAGATGCATTGCTTATGTCAATGTGACAAAGGGTAAAAAAGGAGAAATGTAATCACCCCTCCCCCCACACTAGATATCTGTAATCAATGATTGGGCTTAAGTGTTCTGTCAATTAGGTGGAGTCAACTTAATCCTGTGCATGACTGGGTCAATCTTAGGTTAAATGTAATCCCCTGGAGTTTGGTTGTCTGGATCAATTAGTACTAGTAAGTTAAGAGAATCAACAGGACTCCCAGGATGAAGCTAGTTTCTGTCCTGGCTCTGTCTGTCCTGGAATAAAAATAAATAGAGTTGTGGAGAGTGGAATGCACTGGGAGACTTTCTGTGCCAATTTTATTCAGCAGCTACCAGCAGAGGCCAAAGCAAGAGAAATGCAAAGCAAGGAAGAGAAGTGGGGAGAGGGGAGGGTGCTTTCAGGGCAGTCAAGCCCCCTCCCCAACATGAGGCAGCCAGGAGATGTACATCGGAAGTCATGGTGGTCACAGAGGAGAAAAAAAGAGTGTGTGCCTCCATCAGCTTGAAATGATCCCACCCACTATGGGTCACCTGACTTTTCCACCAGGAAATGGGTGTGAAGCACATCAGATTTTACATACTTTGCAACAGCTGCTTGATGCTGTCTGACTTAAAGGGGAACGTATTACCGTAGAATAGCTAAGGGTGATCTAAGGTTACCTTATCATAGACTGAAGATGAGATGAAGGCAATGTCATGGGGACAGAGTAGAAAAAATATAATAACAAGGCATACTAATACAGGTAGTCTTCAACTTACAGCAGTTTGTTTAGTGACCGTTCAAAGTTACAGCAGCGCTGAAAAAAGTGACTTATAACCATTTTTTACACTTACGAACATTGCAGCATCCCCAGAATCATGTGATCAAAATTTGGATGTTGGGCAATTGATTCACATGTATGATGGTTGCAGTGTCCTGGGATCCTGTGAACAGTTTTTGCAACTGTGAACAGTTTTTGCAACAAGCAAAGTCAATGGGGAAGCCAGATTCACTTAACAACCGTGTTACTAACTTGACAACTGCAATGATTTCCTTGACAACTGTGGCAAGAAAGGTCGTAAAATGGAGCAAATTCACTTAATAAATGTCTCACTTAGCAACATAAATTTTGGGCTCAATTGTGGTTGTAAGTCGAGGACTAACTCTACTATGTTTGAGTGTGAGTGGGCAAAAGCCCTTTTCAGTCAAGGAAGTATTTCAGCTCATCCAGAGCGAATCTGGAAATGGATTTCTTTTTTCATTTTACATTGAAATGAAGGTCAAAAATAAATGGTTGGATGAATGCAAACTTCTTGGTCCACTAATGTTCCACAATGTGATCCAGTATATTGTACCCCATTAACCATGTGGGGCTGTTAGGAGGAAAAGCCCTTTAATTCTCTCCCAACAAATATTTATTAAAGTCCTGATTCTGAGAACAATTCATATTTATCCTTGAGAGAATTAACATTTGAGTTACATTGTCTTTGACAGTGTTTTTTTTCTCCACAGAAAAGAGTCACATTACCCTCAAAATTCATGGTTCCTTCTTAAAATCACCCTAAAACCCTGTGTCAGACAGATAAGTGACTTAAGAAAATTTCTTACATTAAGTTCAAAATAATGATTATGCACAATAGTGTCAGGACAGATAGACATATTTCTATACACAGTGATGGATGCCTACCCCAAGGAATTTACAGTCTTTATTCCAACTGTGGGAAGATAAAGCAAAAGAAAGGGAAAGAATAAAGGATAGAAAAGAGTGAATATGACACTCTCTGCCCCGGGGAAGCTATGAATTTCATTTTGATTGGAAGCCAAAAAGGAAGTAAAGGGTGATCAGATTCTAGTTCAGGTTATTCTCCTTGTCAAAGATCAGAAACAAGGGAGATTCCAGGAAGTCATTTCTGCAGCTAAAGGAAGGCATATACCATTCTACAGTTTTGTTGCCCATAAATTTGGAGCCCATTCTTCTTTAGGTATGTTACACAAAAGTTGCAGCAAATTCATGAACTTGTATAGAATGCTTGTTAAAGGTGAAAACATGGATGGACAAAATTTAAGACTTGGAAATGCTGGCAAAAAGTGGTAAGAGACTCATTTATTGTGGAAGAGTGAAATGTTTGTCAAAAAAAAAAAGTGAAATTGCTTGTGTGTAAGAGGGTACTTCTTGTATCTGGAAGTGTGAATGGTGGGCATCTCCTGAGAAATTTAACTTGAAGTGGGAATGTGGTCCTTAATAAGTGTATGTGGCAAAGCAAGGAAAACATGGGATTAAGAATGAATGGGTGTTGAATGAATGTGGATTGATTACAAAGATGAGTGAGTGGTATGAAAAAAATCAGGTGATTTGGACAAATAGAATGAATGAAAATCATATTCTTAAGCAACTATATAAAGGAAGCGTGAATCGGTTGTAATTAATGGGAAGGCCAAGGAATTGATGATTGGATGCAGTTGATGAGACCCTCAGAAGCAGAAAGGAGAGAAGTATGAAGAACAAAAAATAGTGTATACACATGGTGGAAGCAAGGATGAGCAAGTACATGAATGGTATAATTGTAAACTAGCTTTAACTGTGTCTCATTTTATTTTCCTTATTTCCTGTATTTATTTTCTTTTGCTGATTATTTCATATTCCTTTTCTGTGGTCTGCATAAATTGCCTCCTTCAATTCCTATAATTTTTAATTTCATCCCTTGTCTTTCACAGCAAGAATAGATGTAGATCTCCTGCAATATGCTGCAATTATGGTGGGAAAAGCCTGTTTGCAATCTGGCTTCTACTGGGAATTGGCAGATTAATATATTTGAGGTCTGTAAGATTTCCACATGTGGACATAGAGAGCTCCATGAAGTCCCAAACTACAGTAGCTTCATCTGCAATGAATACATATTCCTATATATAATTCAGGACTTTCTCTTAGCTTTGAAAGCATATCTCCTCTATTTTTCTTTTCACTTTTGTTCTTTATATCAAAAGTGGCATGAACCCATGAAATCATAGCTAAAACCCCATTCCTTGGCTAAGTTCAGGTCACACTGAATTTTCTCCCAGCTTTTAGCCTTATCACAAGTTTTTACCTTCTAAAATTAGCCTTAATACAATATACAGTATATAGGACCACCATTTCTCTATTCAGGAAAAAAATAGCTGAGAAGAAAGCAGAACTTTCTCAGAAATTGACTATGCATTCATATTTCAAAAGCAATAAAAGACAATTTATTTTTTAATTGTCAAGTCTCTCTTAGAGAAGGGAGGGTAAATGAAATTGAAAACTGAAAAAAGTCAACAGATATTCTGCTGAGATGCTTTACCATTCAAGGTAGCTGGAAAAGAAATGGAAATTGGCAAGGTGGCACGCCATACAGAGCGACAGTTGTACTTTTCCTTCTTTGTGCTCTGAAACATAAAGCTGCTGTCATGACAACAGTAATTCCAAAACTACAGGTGTGTGAGTGTGTGTGCGTGTGTCTTGTGTGATGTCTAAGCCTTACTGGAGTGCAATGGTGCTATTGTTACAAGAATAGGAACAGAGCCTCACACCTTCTGGGCAGAATGAAGAATGCATTGAATCAATGGAAAGGTAGGTGAGTAAAGAGGCAGGTGAATACTTACAAAGTTGTGCTATGTAGCAACTTCCTCACTCAGCAGGGAGTGAGGTGGGGAATCTGATTATGTTGAAAGCTAATGGAGCTGATTAGATGCCAGACAGAACTGATGGATGCTTTATTAGACCCAAATGATTGACCTATCAGTGATCTAGTTGAGATATGGAATAATAACAGAATCTTGTTGGGACATGGTAATCATTCTCTGCCCTTTTTCAGAGCCATCATGTTCCATGTTATCCAAGTATTGTGGCTAAAACATAAGACCAAAATGGCTTGAATAACTGTGGCAGAAATGTATGGATGAATCCACTGGACACAGTATCAATACCATCATAAATCATATGCTGTGGCTGTTTGAGAGGAGAGGAAAATGAATTTATTTTTATTTATATATCTATCACATTTAGAAACTGCCCATCTCCCTCAGAGAGTAGTATAGAGAATTGGCCAAAGGACACCTTTTGCAATTGTTGGGAAGATGATGTGGCCCACTGGCATCTTAGTAATGTTTGAGGTCTGCTATAAGCAACTTGCACGGTTCTTCAGAAATAAGTTCACTCAGATTCACACTGAACTTGGTGCCAAATAATGTATTAAGCATCCAGGACACCATGCAGTAATGTGTGTTTGAATCAGCTTTTCTCCCAAAGAAGTAAGTAAGGGCCTTGGAATTGTTCACACTACTATTTGCCCTTTAGATCCTGTATTGGTTTGGCTTATAAGGGCTGCTAAAGTTTCCGCTCTGACAATAATTTTTGAGATAATCAACATATCTTTTCAGCAGGTGGAGTTTCCCAAGGCTTAATTGAAAATGTTCAGATTAGCGTATGAAGCCTAAAAGGATTTAGGCCTAAAATTATCTGCAAAATCTACTAATACTCCATGATCTCAATGCAACAACTGGATGGTTTAACATCAACAGTAACTCCTGCACTTTTTATGAGGTTGGTACCCATATTGTGGAATAATGTGCTGTTGAATTTGAGTTTGGCCCCTTCTTATTACACCTTGAGAGCAGGTTTAAAATCCTAACATTTTTAGAAGTTTTAGCATTTAGTTTTAACTTTGTTTTCAGATCTTAAGCAGTTTTAGAATTCCACACGTCCTACACAGGTTCCTACCAGCAAACCAGTGCTTTGGAATGAGAGCTGATAGGCAGGCAGGCAGGCAAGCAGAATATTCCAGACTATTTATCTTGTATATAGTCCTAGTGGACAATCATTTAAATATGAGCCAGCAGTGTGCTGCAGCTGCCAAAAAAGCCAACACAGTGCTGGGCTGCATTAACAGAGGGATAGAATCAAGATCACGTGAAGTATTAATACCACTTTACAATGCCTTGGTAAGGCCACACTTGGAATACTGCATCCAGTTTTGGTCACCACGATGTAAAAAAGATGTTGAGACTCTAGAAAGAGTGCAGAGAAGGGCAACAAAGATGATTAGGGGACTGGAGGCTAAAGCATATCAGGAACGTTTGCTGGAATTGGGTATGTCTAGTTTAATGAAAAGAAGGAAGAGGGGTGACATGAGAGCAGTATTCCAATATCTCAGGGGTTGCCACAAAGAAGAGGGAGTCAAGCTATTCTCCAAGGCGCTGAGGGCAGGACAAGAAGTAATGGATGGAAATAGTCAAGGAGAGAAGCAACCTGGAACTGAGGAGAAACTTCCTGACAGTTAGAACAATTAACCAGTGGAACACCTGCCTCCAGAAGCGGTGAATGCTCCAACACTGGAAGTTTTTAAGAAGAGACTGGACAGCCATTTGTCCGAAATGGTATAGGGTTTCCTGCCTGAGCAGGGGGTTGGACCTGATGACCTCCAAGGTCCCTTCCAACTTTATTATTATTATTATTATTATTATATAGAATATGCCAATAGCCAACAGCTCTGTACCCTTCACTAACCCAGTAATCAGTGAGAAAGCATCAGTTTGGCAGCTAGATGAATACCACTGCAACCAGTAGTTAAATATGCCACAGTAGTGGCCACATGCAATGTGGGAATTATAGTTTGCTTACCCAACACCAACAAAAATTAAGATTAATTCTCCCCTTCCAAATATATCTCTTGAAGGCTCCCTCAAACCTAGCAAGTTCCTCTGTCTTCTATTTCATTCTTCCCATTTTAAGCAATACTTTTTGGGTGCAATTTTGTAATTTTCCCTTCTCCCTTGATGCATGACACACTTTATAGATTACCTCAATGTAGTCATAAAAATTATGCTTGGAATCTTTAAATTGGAAGAGGATCAAGACTTTTACTTGTCCCATTTTTAGCAACTTCATTGGATTCTATTATATTTTAATAGAAATTTTTAAAAATAGACTTACTGTTTTCCGTGGTTGTCTCTACTATCTGGGAATGGAATAATTTAGTATATGCATAAATGAATTGCTCTTTTATTTCATCGGGAAGACTTTAAAAAAGAGAGTGAGTAATGCCAATTTTATATTTCTGGGCCCAAAATGAATCTTCTTTCTGGTCCCTTGGAAAGAAAATATATGTTACTCTATGCATTTCTGTCTCATATGCTACTGGCTATCCACTCCTTTGGGAGTATTTTGCTCCAGGGAGTATTCTTTGTTCATATGAAAAGTTTTGAATAAATTCAGGGTCTAATAATAAGGACCCACTCCTGCCATACATTCTTCAATATCTAGAGAAACAGGTCACAATTAATTGTTCATTCCCCTCCCTTTTATTTAAGCACTCAGAATTCCTATAGATCTTCCCCCATATCAAAATAAGCAAGAAAATGGTAAGAGAACACCTATCTGACCTTGACGAATATAAATCACCGGGACCCAACAGATTATATCCCAGAGTTCTGAAGTAGCTGACAGATGTTATCTCAGAACCATTGCACCATATCTTTCAAAAATCCTGGAGCACCAGGGAAGTACCTGATGATTGGAAAAAGGCTGATGTGGTTCCCATCTTCAAGAAAGGAAAAAAAGCAGACCCAGGAAACTACAGACCAATCAATCTAACATCAATACCTGGGAAGATCCTGGAAAAGATAATCAAAAAACAGATCTGCAAACAACTAGAAGCAAGCAAAGCCAGCATGGGTTTGTCAAAAACAGATCATGTCAAACCAATCTTATTTCATTCTTTGATAAAGTCACTAAATTAATAGAGCAGCAAAACACTGTGGACATAGTATACCTAGATTTCAGTAAGGCATTTGACAAAGTAGACCACAACCTGCTGCTTAGTAAGCTAGAAAAAGGTGGGATAGACAACACCATCAGATGGATCTGTAGCTGGCTGACAAACCGTACTCAGCGAGTAGTCCTCAATAGTACTACATCCACATGGAGAGAAGTAAGCAGTGGGGTACCACAAGGCTCCCTCTTAGGCCCAGTACTCTTCAATATCTT